>CM053626.1:114193474-114229728 GCA_028646595.1 Phalanger gymnotis | reverse complement strand
TTCTGAAAGTGATTTTCTCAAAATCCAGCACCATTTTTTATTTTTTTATTTTTAGTTTGCAACACACAATTCTACATAATTTTGAGTTCCAGATTTTCTTCCCTACCTTCCCCCCTCCCTCCCCAAGATGGCATGGAATCCCATATAACTTCCATGTATAACTTGGCATTGAATTAATTTACGCACTAGTCAAGTTGTGGAGAAGAATTATGACCAATGGAATGAATCATGAGAAAGAAGAAACAGAACCAAAAATAAAACCAAAAACACAACCCAACAACAAATACAAAAGAGAAAAAAAAGGGGGGCAGAAAAAGGCGAGAATGAAGTGTGCCTCGATCTGTGTTCATACTTCATAGTTCCTTCTCTGGATGTAGATAGCACTCTCCATCGTGAGTCCCTTGGAGCTGTCTCTGCATATTGTGTTGCTGAGAAGAGCAAAGTCTGTCAGGGTTAGACATCACAGAATCCACGTATCTGTGGTTGCATATAATGTTCTCCCGGCTCTGCTCCGCTCACTCAGCATTATGTCGTGTAGGTTCTTCCAGGTTTTTTTTTTAAAGCTAGGAAGCATAGGAATAAATGGACATTATCTTACTATAGTAAGTAGTATCAATCTTGTTTTCCTTTTCCTTTTTATTACATTAATAAATATTTGTGTATAAAGCAAACATTTCCATAACATAGTAAAATAAAAAAGATGATTGTACATTAAACTGCAAACCTACTTTGAAAAACTTGCTATTCCTTTAAAAAATGCAAGATTATCATGTAAAATTCTTTTCCTCCTTTTTCCCCACCCTACCCCTACCCCACCCAAGAGATAGTTACCATTAGACATAGATAGATAGATAGATAGATAGATAGATAGATAGATAGATAGATAGATAGATAGATAGATGATAGATGTAAAATAATCCTATACATCTATTTATCAGCTCTTTCTCTGAGTGCAAATAATGGCTGTCTTTATAGTTAACTCAAAGTTGTTCTTAAAACATTATCACTGTTACTGTATACAATGTTCTCTTGATTCTGCTCATTTCACTCTTCATTATTTCACACAAGTCTTTCCATGTTTTTCTAAGTAATATCAATCTAAATCCAAGATGAAACATTACATGTAATAGAGAAAAAAATATCTTTGCAATAAGACCAAAAGTACAGCAAAGATGTTCGTTGACACTACTATTATTTAACATAATGCTAGAAATCTTAGCTCTAGCAATAAGGAAAGAAAGAGAAATTGAGGCAATAAGGATAGGCAAAGAGGAAACAAAATTATTACTTTTTGCAAGGGATAGATGATTGACTTGTAAAGTCCCAAAGAGTCAACTAAAAAAATTAAAATAATTAATAAATTCAGCAAAGTTGCGTGATAAAATAAATCCATAAGACAAAGCAGGAAGATATAGAAAAGGAAATTTCAAAATAACTAAAACGGCTATAAATATAAAAATCCAAGAGTATATACCAAGATGCATATAGGAAATACAGTATATCAATCCAATCATAAAATATTCCTTGCAAAAATATAGACCTAAATACTTGAAAAAGCAATCATTGCTTATATGTAGGTCAAGTCAAACTAATAAAAATGACATTCCTACTGAAATTAATTTACTTATTGAGTGATGTATCAATCATACTATCAAAGGAGTTTTTTATAAAAGTTGAGAAAAAACAAAATTCACGTGAAAGAAGATCAAGAATAAAAGATAATAATAAGATAATCATGAAAAAAGTGGAATGAAACGAGTCTGCCAGTACTAGATCTCCAACTATGTTATAAAGCAGTAATCATAAAAATTATTTAATATTAGCTAAAAATAAGGAGGGTAATCAATGGAACCAATTAGGTACATAACTTACAGAAGCAAACACAGTAGCATAACGTTCAATACACCTAAAGAACCCAGTTACTGGAGAGAAGGATTCACTATTTATTTAGCAAAACTTCTAGAAAAACTGAACAGCAGTCTGGTGGTAATTAGTTTTACAATACCACCTCATGCTACATACCAAGACAAGCTCCAGATGGATATATGACTTAGATATAAAAGATCACATCAAAAACAAATGAGAAGAGCAAGAGAGAAATTATCTTTTGGATCTACAGATTCAAAAGTAAAAGGAGAATTCATGATGAAGCAGGTGATAAAAAGAATGAAAACTTTTTTGCACAAACAAATCTAATGTAATTAAAATTAGAAGAGAAACAGGTAAATGAGGAAAGGGCTGTGCAGTTAGCTTCTCTGATTAAAAAAAAAGCAACTCGTAACCAAGATATATATGGAACAAATTCAAATTTATAAGACTAAGAACCATTCCCCACTAAAAAGTCAAGAAATGTGAATAGGTAGTTTTCAAAGGAAGAAAGCCCAAGTATCAAAAAACATATTTTAAAATGAAACCTCTAATTACAGAAACAAAAATTAAAGCAAATTTAAAGTTCAACCTTACACCCATCAGACCAGCAAAGATAATAAAAAAAAATGGAAAATGAAAAATGTTAGAGTAGCTGTGGGAAAATCAGCATACACTGGTGCACTGGCAGTGTAGCTATTCTAGAAAGTGGAGCCATTCTAGAAAGAAAAGCAATTTGGAACTGTGTTCAGAAAGATACCAACGTGAATAACCTTTGACTCAAATTACAATTAATAGGCCTATAACCCCAAGGAAAATGATGAAAGATGAAAAGGAGAGATAGGTAGACAGATAAAAACATGTACATACTTATATATGTATGTGTATTTACACACACATGTGCGCATGTATAAACTCTTTTCATAGTAACCAAAAATGGAAAACACATATTTGGGAATGGCTAAACAAAACGTACTCTCATGCTTTTTGAGTCCAAAAGGCAATCTTAAATTATGCCCAAGAGTTCTTAATGGGACACAAATAGTCTGAGATACCGAGCCTTGGAGGAAGGAGTACGGACCTCAAGAGTTGAGTAGCAGTACTGAGGGACAGTATCTTCAGATCTGCATGGGATTTAATGAGCTAAGCCAGAAAGAGTCAGTAGCACAGAGGCAACAGGCAAAAGGAGAAATCAGATGGAGGTAGGCTTGGTGCAACAGAGGGGAGAGACTCAAGAGGGACACTGACCTCCTACAGACATCTTAGAGCAGAAGTTTTGAACTGAGGATGACAGTTTTATTTATTTCTTTAAGGACTGAGAGAAGTTTTAGTTTTGGGGTTTTTTAAGTGTGCTTTTACCCTAGTTATTCCTAGGCTTGTCCAGTAACAGATTCTGCTGCCTTCTTTTACTTAATCATTTCCTATATCCTGAATTTTGCCAAAAGTTAGAGAGAAATAAAGATAATTTTAATTTAGGTCAGAGAGCTGTTCTCTCTCTAATGTTAGGAATTTTCTAACTGGGGCTTTTCAGCTATTGTGATTATACTCCCAGCTTTTTATCTGATCAGACCTACATAAAATACCAAAGGAGGGGCCCACAAGTACCTAACAGGTTATTATTTTCCCTAGGGGAAAGAAAAGCAAAATAGATATTGTAACAAAAAGTGCCTAATTAGATCTCTGGGGATAAAGGGGGGATGGCTGTGAGAAGTACTAGCCTGCCAAATGTGCCCTCCAAAGCAATAACCACAATGATCTATGTTATAAAAGTATATACACAATTAATACAATTTTAGGGGAAGATCCTAGCAGTTTGAAGGATCAGAAAAGGTCTCATCCTGAAAGCAGCATTTGAGCTGAGCTTTGAAGAAAAGTAGGGATTCTAAGAGGCAGAGGCAAGGAGGGAGTCATAGATACCTGTGAGATGGAATAGCAAGAAGGCTTGTTTGATCGGACTGGAGAGTGCACAAAGGGAAGTAGGTTTGTAACCTAAGGTAGGTTGGATATAGATCATGAAGGGCTCAATTCTTTTACAAAAGATTTATGGGAAATGTAGACAAGAATCACACAGAGTGAAAAAGCATAGAGTTTTAAAATTGCATGGTCAAAGTGCTTGTTCTGATGAAATCACAGGTGGTCCGAAATATAATAATACCAACGATAATAATAGCAATAGCATTTACATAGGATTTTAAGGTTTACAAAGCATTTTATGAGTATTATTGCACAACAACCCTGAGAAATAGGTGCTATTATTAACCCCATTTTATAGATGAGAAAATTGAGGGCTAGAGAGGTTTAGTGAGTTGCCTGGGTTCTCATAGACAATAAGTGTCTAAGGCTAGATTTGAACTCTAGTCTTTCTGATTCCAGATAATACTGTGCTCTCTTTATTACACCACCTAGCTGCATTAAAGCTTAAAAGGGCTTATTTGCAAACAACATGTACTTTTTGTTTTCTCATTTAAGAAAGGAAAATATTTTCTTTGTCTTTTGCACGTGCTATATCTAAAAAATTATTTGCTCTCACCCACAAGCTACTTCCTTCTTTTCACTCTAGTTCTCTTGATTTTTCTCTGCCCACACATATCATTGTATGGTTTGTTCCTTTTTGTACTTCTTTTTTACCTATTTTTAGGGCATTTCAAATCTTTTTTTGCATTCTAGTTCAGGTGCCTTGGTTTGACCTTATTATTTCACTCTTTGTTCTACTTTGGAAATGTTGTTACTTAAAAGCATCATCTGGTTCATCTTGAGTCTTTTGCCCTCTGACTTTTCCCTCTTATTTCCTTAAGCTTATTGAAGTTGACTTTCCAACAATTCACTTTCTTCCGTTAGCTCTTTTGACTTCCTTTGATGTTTGACCAAAGCATTTTATTCTTTAAATGAGTTTTCCTAATTAACTTAGATGCTCATTAAAGATAAATGACTATTGCATGCAGGGCAAAAGTCAGAAAAAAATGGTTGAATTACAAAAGATACAGTGTCAACTCGAACCTTCCTACAAACATGAATATACCACTTCACAACTAAATGGCATTTCTACCTAACCACCATCAGTTTTTCATTCAACTGTTTTGCCGTTTATAATCCATCAACCTTACTGTAATTATGTGTATGTGCGTATACACTGCCTGGTAGTCATTTAAAGATTGGTGATACTTTAATCCCTTTTGATTTTTATCATAATAGCAGAGAGTTTCTAATCTAAGCAAGATTGAAGAGGTGCCCAAATATTTAATACCCATCAATGAAACAGATATGTTGCTAATTCCCATAAGAGTAGTATAATAAGCTTGCTGAAGTACAGCTTAAGAATGTGGGATGAAAGACATACTATTCTTCTCCCTGACAAAGTGTTCATATTTTAGATTTGGATTGTATTAGATGATCTTTGGTCCTTTCCAGCTCTAATATTTTACGATTCTATTGTGTGTTGGGGGGAGGGGAATTAGGTCACAAAAAAACAGCCTTAAGTCATTGCTGGAAAACCAAGATTTCTAATGAACCATGGTTACTGTAATGACTAAAGTAGAAATATCAGTTGTGGAAATTATTCTTAATTTAATCATATTTTATGAGCTGTTGTCCATTTTAATCTTTTTAAATTTTCATTTTTTTTGGAGGGGAAAAGGCAAGGCAATTGGGGTTAAGTGACTTGCCTAAGGTCACACAGCAAGTAAATGTTAAATGTCTGAGGCTGGTTTTGAACTTAGATCCTCCTGACTCCAGGGCCAGTGCCCTACTCACAGTGCCACCTTGCTGCCCCTAAATTTTCACTTTTTGAACAATATATGGGCATAGGTGCAGGTGTAATAAGTTTTTGCAAGCCTGGATCCCTTCAATCTACTGAGAATTTACCATATGACATCATAGGATGTTCACTTAAAGTAGAATATAAAATAAATAAATAAATAAATAAATAAATAAATAAATACAAAATAAATAAAAAGAACATCAAATCAGACAGCAAGTGAGCTTTCATCTATTTTTCCTAAACTATAGGAGTTTTATCTACAAGTCCCATTGAAAAGTATTTGTTACATGCCTGCTACATAGAGTACTCTGCAAAACAGTGGGAAGATGTAATGATAAATGAGGCATTATTCCTGCCATTTAAGAGTTTACAGTTAAGGAAAGGAGACACAAATAACTATAATCCAAATATGAGCATAAATAAAAGACAATGTTATGATAGGGGAAAAGATAATTTCCAAATGTTAGAAACAGGGATGTCTTCATGGTCAAGCTCATAATTGAGCTAGGTCTTGAAAGACAGATAGTATTTAGCAAACAGCATTTAAAGTCAGTATAGGTAGAAGTCCAGTCATAAAGAATGCAGGTTGTATTTTTTATGTACAATGGAAAGACATCTGCTTTCAGTTGACTTTTTCAGTGCCTGGGTTCAAATACCACCACTGTCATTACCTGTGTATCTTTGCGAAAGTGACCAAATCTACCTGGGAAGTTTTCTCATCTGTAAAATAAGGGAGTTGGAAGAGCTGACTTGTAAACATGCTTCCAGCTCTAAAACTGTGACCCTATGAGATTACACTGTCCTGCCTACCTTGCTGAATCTGTGGCTTTCCAGCAGCCAATACAGCATAGGGGATAGAGAGGAGTCCTCAAACACAGAAAGACATAGTTTCAGTCCCACCACTGACTATGTGACCCCGAGTAAATTCAGCCTCTCAGGGACCCCCAAAATTTTCAAACTAGAAGTTGCATAACAGTTTCAAAACTGTATTGGTAGAGGGATCTTTCTAGTTAGGAATTCCCTACACAGGTCTTGATCTCCCCATCTCCCAAAAAGGTTATTTTTGTTAAGAACTACTCAAGACAAATGACAAATAATTAGGCATCCTGTTAAATTTGGGTGTATTTCTTAAAGAATTCTTTCCTTGGATTTTCAACAAAAGGCCCTTTTCCCCCACATTTATATAGCAATATACCCACCAACCCATCAACATATATTTATTGGGCATCTACTATGTGTAGGTGGTCATTATACAGGGATTTAGATACATGGATCTAGGTCAAGCTATAAAACATAGTTTTGTAGCATCTAGCATAAGTCCTTCCATATAGATACCACCCAACGAACATTTGTTGAATTAAACTTACAAGCTCTCATAAAGATATTCCTCATTTTAGGTAAAAAAAATTCTCAGTTATTACTTTAAACCTAATTTTGGAACTTTTCATCAAAATAATAAATAACAGGCAGTAAAAGTCATGGTTAATTTATCAGAAAATATATTTTGTTCATTATTTTCCTATGAACTATTTATATTTGTAACACACAGCTTTTTATCTTATAGAGAGAGTGATTGTAAAAATACAAAGCCATCGGTCAGTCGACAAGCATTTATCAAGAGTTTACTTTGTGCCAAGCATTGTGGCAATCAAATCATCAAGAAGTAAGTCATCCATATTTGGTTTTGGAATACTTAATTTGGAATACTGAAATACAAACTCTTCCTCAGAGTTTGTCTCTGATTTCTTTCTGCCTTGGTTCTCCTTAATATAATTTTTTTTTAATTTCTGTCCCTCCCCACCTCCCACCCCCATGCCTAGCAAAGTGCCTGGTAGGCATTTAATAAGTGTTCATAGATTCATTCATGCATTCATTCATTTACTCATTCATTTTGACAATAGGAGGAGGTAAGATTCCTAGTCACCAAATAATGGACAAAACAAAGAGAAGCTAGCTATATGTCCTAGTATGCACGACACGTATAATGGAATCATGAGAAGCAAATTAATATGGTAGATAATGAATAGATCTTAGAGTCAGGAAGACTTCTGTTCAAATTTAACACATTCTGGCTATGTGACCCTGAGTAAATCACTTAATCTCAGTGTTTTAGGGAATTATAACTGTCAATTGCAGAGCAATTGCTGATCTATACTGAAAGATAGTTTTTTCTTCACTGAGGTGAAGTAGTAGATAGCCCCAAGGAGGTAGTCACCAATCCACAAAGGAGAGTCTTAGAGGGAAGGTTACTCTAGGGCGGAAATGTGTCAAGAGAGAAGAAGGAGTAAGAAGAGAGTATAGGCAAGAGTGAGTGAGTGGAAGAATGACTAGGATCGTTCCCAAAATGGTGATGAGTAAGCTGAGGTACTAGGTGCAAATGACTTTTCCAAGAAGAAAAGCAAAGAACCCGGATAATCTACAAATCAACAGTGATTTCTTAAATGATTGAATCAACTGTGTTTTTAGAAAGGGTTTTTTTCTATCATGATAAAGGAAAGCAATATATTCTCAATTATGATAGTCAATTTGCATATTAAGAATATATGCAGAGACATGGCACTCTACAGAACATCACGAGGAGAATGCTGCACTGACAGCATGCCTAACTACATACAGGACAGAAAACATGCACATTTCAAAGGTACATGCATATCGATACTATGCAGTGATCAATCAAAAACAATAAGCATGACTAATACAGTAAAGCTATCTAGCTGCCACAATAACACTATCGATAGGCCTATGTGTAAAATCCAACTTAACTATAAGCAATTGTTTACACATAAAGCAATTAACAGACATTGCTATAGCATGAACATAACACTTAAAACATGGTAAAATGGACATAACAGCAACACAAGCATATTCATGCAGTATTTCACATGTACAGCAGTAAGTATATGTAATTATATTCAAGGCACATTTCCCACAAGTGATCTATAGTGTTGTCGCCTAGAGATATATGTAACTATACCTTCAGATTGACTTGTAACATCAAAACTCAGCCAAAGGATTGGCTATTAGTATGTTTGAGTTCTGTAGGTTGAATATGTACCCTAGAAGTCCCTGTAGCAATTCTGGGCAGGAGAGGGCTTTCTTCAAGTCTCTTTTGTATGCTCTTGAGTCTGCAGTTGCTTCAGGTGAATCTGGCTTCCAGATTTGGGAAAGAAGATGGATGATGCCAACCCCAGTTCAGGGAAAAGTTAGCATAGCTGGCATGAGAGGAGCTAGCAATCTCTGTCGTGTTCTGATCCCAAGATTGCTACAATTTGAGAAATTTCCCCTTGGGTAAGATATAAAACATATTCTCTCTCTCTCTTTATCTCTCTCTCTCTCTCTCTCTCATATCTCATTCCCAGTGGGAGAGTTCCTTCACTCAGTTTTGTCTAATATATATCCCCCTAAGTATATTTTCTCTGATTTCTGTTCCCTATCACTTTGGATATATGTGTTTCTTTGCAGAGAAAGAGAGAAAGATAGGGAAAGAGAGAGAAAGAGAGAGAGAGAGAGAGAGAGAGAGAGAGAGAGAGAGAGAGAGAGAGAGAGAGAGAGAGAGATTGAGTATCAATCTGCATTCTTTTTCACTGTTTTCATTTTAAAGATGAAGAAATCATCTCAAGCCCTAAATCACATCAAGTATTATTTTAAGAAATCACTTCAACTTAGATGACTTAAAGATTTATCCCTCTAATTACGTGCATTACACTCTGTAGACAAGTATTTCACAGTTAGACAAGAATCTTTTGTATCTAGAAACAACTATGAGCTCATTTGCATGAATAGAAAGTGATTAAGAAGCACGTGGGCATCACTATTTTTACTCTAACTTTTTGTTTTGATCAGTAAAAAGCTTCAGGTAGCCCAGTGAAATGTGAGAGTTCATTATTTTATTTCATGCTGATTATTAGTTTCATTATTATGTAAAAGTAAAACATTCATGCATTTCCTTCTATCAATAGGATCAGTATTCAGCCACAGTCATTTTAAATGAAGTGGGAAGAGTTTGCTGGATACATTATATAATGGTAATGAATTATTTTAAAAGATGTCAAGTTATACTTCAAGAGCTTTACATAAAATAATATTTGTTTCAGAGAAAGTTTGGGGGGAAAGAGGGGTGCAAGATATCAGAAACTAAATAATTTTTAGAGTATTTTATTTTTTCCCAATTACATGTCAAGACAATTTAAAATATTCATTTTACAAGATTTTGAGTTCCAAATTTTTCTACCACCCTCTCTCCCTTCCATTCTTCTGAAAATGGTAAGCAATTTCATTTAGGTTATACATGTGCTATCATGTAAAACATTTCCTTATTAGTCACAGTTATAAAAGAAGAAACAGATCAATAGAAAAGAAGAAAAGAAGTGAAAAAGTATGCTTCAATTTATATTCAGAGTCCATCAGTCCTTTAACTCGACATGGATACATTTTCTTTCATGAGTCCTTTGTACTTGTCTTGGATCATTGTGTTGCTGAGAAGAGCTGAGTTATTCATAGTTGATGTCACACAATGTTGCTGATACTATGTACAATGTTTTCCTAGTTCTACTCATTTTCACTTTGCATCAGTTTGTACAAGTCTTTCCAGGTTTTTCTGAAATCTTCTTGTTCGTCATGTCTTATTGCATTACATTCATATGCCACAGCTTATTTAGCCATTCCACAACTGATAGGCATCTGGTCAATTTCCAATATTTTGCCACCATGAAAAAGGCTGCTATATTTTTACATATGTAGGTCCTTTCCCCTTTTTTATGATCTCTGGGATACAGACCTAGTACTGGCATTGCTGGATCACAGTTTGGTTGCCCTTTTGGGCATAGTCCCAAATTGCTTTCCAGAATGACTGGATCAGTTCACGACTCCACCAACAGTGCATTAGTGTCCCAATTTTCCCAATTCTTCTCCAACATTTATCATTTTCCTTGTTTGTCATATTAGCCAATCTGATATGTATAGGGTGGCACTACAGAGTTGTTTTACTTTGCATTTCAAATGTGGTTTAGAGCACTTCTTCATCTTTGATATCTTCATCTAAAAACTGCCCTTTCATATCCTTTGACCAGTAATCAATTGGAGAATGGCATGTACTCTCATAAATTTGACCCAGTTCTCTACATATTTGGGAAATGAGGCCTTTATCATAGACACTTTCTATAGTTTGTTTCCCAGCTTTCTGCTTTCCTTCTAATCTTGATTGCATTGTTTTTGTTTGTACAAAAGTTTTTTTAATTCTAATATCAAAAGTATGTATTTTACATTTCATAATGCCTATAACTCACTTAACTTCTCCTTTAAAGATTTGGATGCTATGGGGTGGAGCCAAGATGATGGAGTAAAAGCAGAGACTTGCTTGAGCTCTCCCCCAAACCACTTCAAATACCTGCAAAAAGTGACTCTAAAGAAATTTTAGAGCAGCAGAACCCACAAAATGACAGTGTGAAACAAATTTCCAGCACAAGAAGATTGGAAGGTCAACAGGAAAGGTCTGTTCTACTGATCTGAGAGAAGAGTGCAGTCCAGCATGGGCCATGCCAGCACAGTCAGAGCAGGAGCAGACCTCAGGGTATTGAGTCACTGGCTGCTGTGGCAGTTTCCAGATTTCTCAACTCACAAACTCCAAAGACAATCTAGAACATCAGTAGGAAATGTCTGTGGGCCCTGGGTGAGAGAGGAGCATGGTCTGGCCCCACCCCAAGAATGGTGGCAGTAGCAGCAGCAGCCACAGTGGCTGCTTGTGGAGTGCTTCACCCACAGAAGGTGGGGGGGATCAAGCGCTCATCAGGAGGTGATTGCAGGGATCACTTTGCTGGCACTGAGGGAGCATGCTCTTGCTTTGCCCGTGCTTCAATCTGGGTCACAGTCCTGGGTGCTGAAACTGGGATGAGGAGGAGCACTGGCATTGTGGGGCTTATGGTGACAGTAGAAAGGGAATCCTGCTCAGAGTTGCAAGGCAGAAAAGAGTGATTATGGTGACTTGTGGACCAGAGCACAGGCCAGGAGAGGAGGAAACACCTCTTCTTGGATCATAAAATCTTGGAAGAACTGAAAATTTACAAATCTCTAGAAATATCTCTGAAAACAGCTGCACAAAAACCTTGAGGCTTGGGACAGTATACCCTCCAAACTGGAAGCAGAGACATATTTTAACAAAGAGATAAAATTCAAGTATTTTGCTGGGAAAATGAGCAAACAGAGGGAAGAAAATCAGACTAGAGAATCTTATTTTGGTGACAAGGGAGATCAAAACATACAACCAGAAGAAGACAACAAAGTCAAAGCTCCTACATCCAAAACCTCCAAGAAAAATATGAATTGGTCACAAGCCAAGGAAGAGCTCAAAAAGGATTTTGAAAACCAAGTAAGAGAAGTAGAGGAAAAATTGGAAAGAGAAATAAGAGTGATGCAAGAAAATCTTGAAAAATGAGTCAACAGCTTGCTAAAGGAGACCCAAAAAATGCTGAAGAAAACAACACCTTAAAAAATAGACTAACCCAAATGTCAAAAGAGTTCCAAAAAGTCAATAAGGAGAAAATGCTTTAAAAAGCAGAACTGGCCAAATGGAAAAAGAGGGCCAAAAGCTCACTGAAGAAAATAGTTTCTTAAAAATTAGAATGGAGCAAATGGAAGGTAGTGACTTCATGAGAAACCAAGAAATTATAAAACAAAACCAAAAGAATGAAAAAATAGAAGACAATATATCTCAATAGAAAAACTACTGACCTGGGAAATAGATCCAGGAAAGATAATTTTAAAATTATTGGACTATCTGAAAGCCATGATCAAAAAAAGAGGCTAGAAATCATCTCTCAAGGAATTATCAAGGAAAACTGCCCTTACATTCTAGAACCAGAGGGGAAAATAGAAATTGAAAGAATGCACCAATCACCTCCTGATAGAGATTCCAAAAGTAAAACTCCTAGGAATATTGTAGCCAAATTCCAGAGTTCCCAGGTCAAGGAGAAAATATTGAAAGTGGCCAGAAAGAAAGAATTTGAGTGTTGTGGAAACACAATAAGGATAACACAAAGATTTATCAGCTTCTACATTAAGGGATCAGAGGGCTTGGAATATGATATTTTGGAGGTTAAAGGAGCTAGGATTAAAACCAAGAATCACCTACCCAGCAAAACTGATTATAATCTTTCAGGAGGAAAATATACATTCAATGAAATAGAGGACTTTCAAGTATTCTTGAGGAAAAGACCAGAGCTGAAAATTTGACTGCAAATACAAGACTCAAGACAAGTGTGAAAAGATAAACAGGAAATAGAAATCATAAGGGATTTATTAAAGTTGAACTGTTTACATTCTTACATGGAAAGATGGTATTTGTAACTCGGGAGACCTTCCTAAGCATTAGGGTAGTTGGAGGGACTAGATACATAGTTAGATGGATGGACAGACAGATAGACAGACAGAAGGCACAGAGTGAGTTGAATATGAAAGGATGCTCTCTAAAAATAAAATTAAGGGGTAAGCGAGGCATGTACTGGGAGAAGGAAAAGGGGAGAGGTAGGATGGGGTAAATTATCTCACATAAAAGAGGCAAGAAAAAGCTTTTATAATGGAGGGGAAGAAGGGGGAGGTAAGAGAGAATGAGTGAACCTTTCTCTCACTGGATTTGACTTAAGGAGGGAATAATATACATGCTCAATTTAGTATGAAAATCTATTTTACCCTACAGAAAAGTAGAGGGAAAGGGAATAAAGGGGAGATGATAGAAGGGAGGGCAAATTGGAGGAGGAGGTAATCAGAAGCAAACACTTTTGAGAAGGGACAGGGTCAAATGAGAGAATAGAATAAATGGGGGTGGGATAGGATGGAGGGGAATATAGTTAGTTTTTCACAACATGACTCTTATGGAAGTGTTTTGCATGACTACACATGTATAACCTGTATCAAATTATTTGCCTTCTCAATAAAGGTGGGTAGGGAGGGAGGAAGGGAAAGAATATGGAATTCTAAGTTTTAAAAACAAATGTTAAAAGTTATTTTTATATATAACTGAGAAATAAGATATATAATCAATGGGATATAGAAATCTATCTTGCCCTACAGGAAAATAGAAGGGGAAAGGGATAAGAAAAGGTGGGGTGATAGAAAGGAGGGCAGATTGGGGGAATGGGTAAACAGAATTGGGGTAGAGGAAGGGGAGAGATGGGGAGAAAGTTTGGAACTCAAAACCTTGTGGAAGTGAATGCTGAAAACAAAAAATAAATTAACTAATTTTAAAAAAGGAAAAAAGACTCTGCTTGCTATACAACTTGGTGTATATATGTTTAGTATTGATATTGCTTCATTATCTATGGTACCTTTTAGCAAGATGCAGTTTCCTTCCTTATCTCTTTTAATTAAGTCTTTTTTTTTGCTTTTACTTTGTCTGAGATCAGGATTGTTAGGCCTGCTTTTTTTGTAACTTCAGCTGAAGCATAATAGCTTCTGCTCCAGCATTTTATCTTTACTCTGTGTATCTCTCTCTGCTTCAAGTGTGTTTCTTGTAAACAACATATTGTAGGATTCTGATTTTTTATTCACTTTGCTCTCTGCTTTGGTTTTATGGGAGAGTTCATCCCATTCATATTCCCGGTTATGATTACTAACTACATATTTCCCTCCTTTCTATTTTTTCCTCTGTTTGTCCACTCTCTCCTTTCACTCTTTCCATCTGCACCAGTGTTTTGCTTCTGTCTACAACCTCCCCTGATCTGCCTTTCCTTTTCTCAGTCCCCACCCCTTTCCTTAATCTCTTCCCCTTCTAGTTCCCTAACAGGGAAGATAGATTTCTATATTCAACTGAATATGTATATAATTGCTTCTTTGAGCCAATACTTATGAGAGTAAGGTTCAAGTGATGCCCATGGCCTACCCTCCCATCTTGTCCCCAAAGTAATATGTCTTTCATGTCTCTTCATATGAAATGCTTTACCCCATTTTACTTCTCCTTTCTTTCTGCATGAAGTGTCCTCCTCTTTCTCATCCCTTAATTATTTTATGTAATTCCCTCAAATCCACCTTATGCCAGTACCATCTGTCTATACATGTTCTTTCTAGATGTACTATTAGTGATTCAATTTTTAAAAATTACAAGTATCATCTTCTCATGTAGGGATGTAAACAGTTTAGCTGTATTGAATCCCTTGTGTTTTCTTTTCCCTTTTTACCTGTTTATGCTTCTCTTGGGTCTTCTGTTGAAGGTCAGATTTTTGGTTTAATTCTGGTCTTCTCCTTATGAAAGTTTGAAATCCTTCTACTTCATTGAATGACTATTTTTCTCCTTGATATGTTATGTTTAATTTTGCTGAGTAAGTGATTCTTGGTTGTGATCCTAGCTCCTTTGCCCTCTGAAATATCATGTTCCATGACTTCCAATCCTTTAATGTTACAGCTGCCAAGTCCTGTGTAATACTGATTGTGGCTCCCTGATATTTGAATTATTTCTTTGTGGCCACTTGCAGCATTTTTCCTTGACCTGAAAGTTATGAAATTTGGCTATAATATTCCTTGCAGTGTTTATTTTGGGATCTCTTTCCTGAGGTGATAGGCGGATCCTTTCAATGCCTTTTTTGCCCTTTGGTTCCAGGATATCAGGGCAATTTTCCTCAATAATTTTTTGAAAGGTGCTGTCTGGGTCCTCCTTTTGATTATGGCTTTCAGGTAGTGCAATGATTCTGATATTGTCTCTCCGGGATCTATCTTTGAGGTCAGTTGTTCTTCCAATAAGGTATTTTACATTTTCTGCTATTTTTTCATTCTTTTGAATTTGTTTGATTGATTCTTGATGTCTCATAGAGTCATTAGCTTCCACTTGCCCAATTCTAACTTTTAAAGTATTGTTTTCCTTCATTAGTTTTTGTACTTTCTTTTTCACTTGACCAATTGGATTTTTAAGAAGTTGTTTTCTTCAGTGAATTTTTTGTATCTCATTTTCCATTTGTTCAATCCCACCCAGTTGATTTCTTTTTCCGAGCTGTTCACTCTTTTTTCATAATTCTCTTGCATCACTGTCATTTCTTTTCCCAATTTTTCTTATCCCTCTTCTCTCTTATTAAGCTCCTTTTTTAATTCTTTATGGACTTGAAACTACTCCCCATTTTACTTTGGGGTTTTGCCCATAGGTGTTTTGACATTGTTGTCCTCTTCTTAGTTTGTGTCTTGATCTTCCCTGTCTCCATAATAACTTTCTATGGTCAGATTCTTTTGTTGATGTTGTTCATTGCTCATATTTTTGGTTTTTTTTCCTTTCTTTTAAATTTGATCTCTACTCTCAGGGTGGAAGGGGCACTGTCTCAGGCTTCTTGTGCCAGGAGCCACAGGCCCTGGCTGTTTACCTGGAATTTTACTGATGTTGCCCTGAGGCCCTCAGGGGATCCTCAAGTCTGGTGCTATGCTGAGGGGATCTAGTGCGGGGTGGCTAGGGTTTTGGAGGCCATAGGGGTCTGTCAGCTTACCTGGTGCTGAGCCAGGGTCCTAGTCATAGGTATCTGCTTTGTGCTGAGGCTCGTGAGGTATTTCTGCATCTCCCTTCATGCTTCTGTATTTCCCCAAGGTGTACTGAAGGATGTGATGGTCTGGTCACTGGCATCTGCCTGTTTCCTTAGGCACCTGTAGGGTTGGCATCCATCTGTTTGCACAGGGCTACACTGAAGCCCATAGAGGTCTGGTCACTAGAGGTTACATGTTTGCCCAAGACTACACTGAAGTACTTGGTGGCTCTCAGAGCTGGAGTCTGCCTGTTCCCTGTCTATGCTGAGGCATGTGGGGGTCCTGGTGTTGGTACTTGCCTGCTTCACTACGCTGGTGATCTAGATCTACTTCTGGTTTGCTGAGGTGGGGCTTGCTGCTGGTTTGTTGGGATGATTCCTGTCTTGGACTACACTCCCCTTTTAACCTAGTGAGACAAACCATCTTCCAATTTTCTTGGGCTCAAAGGTTGTTTCACCCCATCTTTTTGCTGGTTCTGTTGTCCCAGGCTTTGTTTTGTGGTGTTACTTTATGGTTGTTTAGAGATGAATGTAGGACACTTGCAGTGATTTAGTGCTTACTCTGCCATCTTGGCTCCCAAAAATCCTACTCAGTTAAATAATTTTTAAAACCACAATTTAAGGTCCTCTGAAAAAAATATGTAACTTAAAAAGCATATTGCTGCACTTGATTTCCAAATGCAGGGGTAAAGGTAGTTCTACATTTTTCTGAAAAATATGGTAGAACTTGTTATAAAGAAGAAAATATCTCAAACACTGAGACTAAAATACTTAATTTTATCACTTTGCTTTCCAAGGTCTGTACCATCTACCTAGGATATGTATTTTTATAAAGCTATTGCTCAGGGATGGGGAACCTGCTGACTCAAGGCCACATGTGGCCCTCCATGTCCTCAGTTGCAGCCCTTTGACTGAATCCAAAATTCATAAAAACAAACCCCCTTAATAAAAGTATGTTTCTATAAAACTTGAACTCAGTCAAAAAGCTACACCCAAGGACCTAGAAGGTTTTTTTCTCCAGCCCAATGTTCCTTCCCTAAATTATACTAGTTACCCTAAAATAGTAAAAGTAGGCCCAATGAAAGATTTTAAAATTTTAATACTTGATCCAATGAAATCCAATAGAATTTTCTTTCAGTAAACCCATAATGGTCAGCTTATAATATTAATCAAAAACAGATAAAGTCAGGGATGTGATGGTATATGTTTCATAACTGGCTCGCCAGTAAGGAAAAAAAATATGCAACATGCATTTAAGTTTAATCTGCATTGTTAATATTCTCTGTCACTTTTTTAAGTCTAGATGATTGAAAAATAATAAATCAAGCTATCATTTTTAGCCTTTACTGATTTCAGAAGTGTAAATGAGCCCACTGAAAATTTAACAATCAACTCTAGCAAGGGCATATAAGCTAGCCCCACCACACCCTTGGGTATAGGGATGAAAACAGGTGCAAAGCAATCATAATTTCTCCCAGGGATTGGTAATGATATGGATGACATTCCTTCCATAGCATAGAAACAACTAAACTAAGTATCTACTTAACTAAAAGAATTAGAATCATAAAGTATCAGATGGCATGTGTTTCTTCACTTTTTCCTTTCCTATACCTCCCTCCTACCCAGGCAGGTGAATTCCCTTTCCAGTTGCATTAAGAAACCCTACTACTTATGGCTCTAAGGCAAAATGAGAGTATCTTGATGGATGAGTCCAGTCATGTAAAACATTGAGCCAGCAGAGTCAGAGATGGTTCTGGGAATTCAATTCAATTGAATACAAATTTATTGAGTGCTACATTCCCTATGCTGTCTTAGGTGCTAAGGATACAATGCCTACTAACTTTCCAGAGAAGCTGCAAATTGTCATTAGGTTCCTCTTGAATCTTACTGTTTAGAATAATGCCCATTCCATATCATGGGTTGTTTGCCCTAAGTCAACACTGCTTTACTTTAGGTAGTAACAGGGCTGGTCCCATAATTACTCAAGTGAATTCACCTATTGTCAACATACCAGGAATTTTACTCAGGCCTTATCCACTAAAACTTCTTCTATAAGATATACAGGCAGCTAGGTGACATAATAGATAGTGTTGGTTTTAATGTCAGGAAGAGCATATTGAAGAAGAGTTCAAATCCTGCCTCAGACACTGACTAGCTGTGTGTCCCTGAGCAAGTCACTTAACTTCTCTAGGTCTAAGTTTCATCAGATGCAAAATGGAAAAATTAATAGCACCTACCTCCCAGAGCTGTTGTGTGGACCACATAAGATAACCTACACAAAGTGCTTTACAAACATTGGAGTACTATATACATGCTATCTGTTACTATTATCATTATCCACTGCCCAGTGGAATATTATCCATATCATTATCCATTGTACTATGGAATAAACTATCCAAAAATAAAATGAGATAATACTACTTAAAATCCATAGGAAATATGTGCTGTGCAAACATTTTATTTGGGCTGCTGTTAATGAGAGGAAGTATGGCCCTTGGAATCTGAAAGACTTGGATTCAAATTCCATATGACACATTTCATTGCTTGGTGCTCTGGACAATCCTCGAAGACTCTAAGTTACAGATCAAGTACCAAACTGAGTTGGTAGAGGGAATCCCCTCACTGAGAGTTCCCTAAACCAATAAAATCTTAGGTCCTGTCCAAAAAAAAAGGACCCTCAACTTGGTAAAAATAAGCCAAATACAAATTACTTTCAGAAACACAAGGTTTTGGGGGGTTATTTAACAAGGTTTGTTTTTTTTTTTCATCTGGACTTCCGATTTCACTGGTAAAGGGAACTCCTAGTGAGGAAACTCTTTCACCTATAGGGACCAACTCTTGTACAACTTAGAATTGCCAAAAGTTGCCTAGAGTAGTGCTTCTTAAACTGTGGGTCGTGACCCCGTATGAGGTCATGTACCTGAATATGGGGTCAAAAAATTTAACAACGGTAAAAAGTTTCTGAACACACAACAAACAAAAATGAATGCAAAATCAAACATGTAATAAATCCAAGGTGTTTCTGGAAATGCTTGCCCATGTTGCATCACATGACTTCAATACAGCCTTGATTCTGAAACAATTTGCCAAGTTATCAAGTGACACAAGTTTAAAACTTGAGTTTCCTAAAAAATTGTTAAATGAATTTTGGCTTGGGATTAGGACAGAATTTCCAACAATTTCTGAAATGGCCCTAAATGGCCATTTTGTACTATGTATTTAAGTAAAGCATCATTCTCAGCACTGACGATTATAAAATCAAAATATCAATCAACTCTAAAAAATGTTGAAGATGCTCTACACCCTGCAGTATCAAATATTCCACCAAGATTTAATTCTTTATGTAAAAATAAGCAAGTACATGCAAATTTGCTTTCATCTTTAATAAATGGTAAAAAATTATATGCATACCAAAATTGTTTTAAAATAAATTTCTTTATGATTTATTAGCAGTAAATGTTTGACTTGTATACCTCTTTTATATACCTACGTACCTGGGACTGCATAAAAATTTCTTGGGCAAAAAGAGCTCACAAGTGGAAAAAGTTTAAGAAGCCCTGGCCTGGAGCATGGCAAAGTTAAATGATTTGCCAGGGTCTAATGGCCAGTATGTGTCACGGATAAAACTTGAACCCAGGCCTTCCTAACTCTAAGACTGAAGCATGTATCTTTCAGTACTACAGGGAGAAACACAATTCTTTATTCATTTTTTACAATAGGAAAGAGTAACTCATTTTTAATTTATTAGATGACATTTTTCAGCCTCTTACATCTGTCAAATTATGGGATTCATTTTATCAGGGATGTAGAGTTATGGTGTTAGGTCTTTTTATTGTAATCCATTTTTATGTATTCTTTCTTTAGATTTGTGACTTTCATTATTGAGAGTCTTCAGTTAAGTTCCAACAGGATAAGCAGCCAGAAATATGTAAGAATATAAGAATCACTACAATTATTAACATGGTTACTCATAGAAGTTACATAAGTAACCAGACAGATAAAACTTAGAGTCTTAATTACTCCTGGAATGGTTTTATCACATTTTAAAAATTTTAGCACATAGTATATATTCTGACCTAATTACAATTAAACTCACTAAAGAAATAATTTCAGTTGACAAAGGAAAAATATAATGAAAAGAGTTCCATATTATGTACCTGTACAGTCTCAGATTCTTCCTCCATGGAAGTTTGGTATTATTTATTGTGTATACCAAGTACGTTTTTTCCCCTTTGGAAAAGCTGGTACCTAGAAAGTAGCTCACCCAGGAGCCCAGAAACAGGAATTGGAGTGTAGTTGGGGATGAGGTCTGAACCAAAGCACACAATTTTAAATGGAAAGTGTCTTAGGTCTAAAAGCAAAAGATCTGAAGGAACTTTGAACATATGGTCACGTTCAAAGGAATATTAGCATGGATGCCTAGGCTGCATCATATTGAGGACAAAATAACTTCAGTAAGGAGAGGACAGAGATATCAATCAAGGTTTTAAAAAAAGCCAAGTCTCTGCCTTCAAGAAACTTAGCATCTAATGGAAGGAAAGGTACTGGGAATGGGGAAATGATAGGATGTCCAAAGGAATGCAGCAAGGTGAGAAATAAAGAGATTGCTGGCCTGGGGACCTCCCTTAAAAAAAGAGTTCTGGGAAGAGCTCTCTAACCTGCCCTTCAATCAGAGGAATCCCATAGCAGTGAGTACTGATGAAATGGGAGTTCCAGAACTGATATGATCTTACAGGATAAAAATGTTCCCAGAGGCAGGAACAAGCAACTAGGTGGAACAGTGGATTGAGTGTAGGACCTGAAGTGAAGATGACCTAAGCTGAAATCCTCCTCACTAGATTATGATCCTGGTAAAGTCACTTAATTGCTATAGGCCTCAGTTTCCTCAACTGTAAAATGTGGATGATAATAATAGCACCTGCCTCATTGATTCTCTTTACTCATTTAGGTATACTATCAGAAATCAGTGACAAGGCTTCCTGTGAAGTCCATGACCAGAGGGTCACGGTTAAAAGGAATGATTATAACTTCCTCATTGACCAGAGACTCAGAAAAAGTCTTAGGGATGCATATAAAAGGGTATGCTTGTTAAAGCCCAGATCTCTCATCCTGAAAAATTTGACAAGTAGCCCTTACTGATCCCCATTAATCCTAGTTTCTTCTCTCAGTTGATTATCTTCAAATGTGTACTGTGTTTATTTTGTTTATACAAAGTTGCTTTCATGTTGTCTCCTCCATTAGAGTGTGAGATCTTTGAGTGCCTTTCTTTGTACTTCTAGTGCCTAGCATATAGGAAGCACTTAATAAATACTTGTTGACTGACTGAAAACTGAGGCCTGGGAAAGCAAATTCTAGAAGGGCTGAAACCTCTATGGCTTTGCCAAAATGAATCCACTTGCTATAAATGGAGGTATAATCAAAGATCTTACACAAACACATGTCATGGAACTCTCTCCACATTGTGGGAGAAGTATATCCATCAGTAGGGGTCCAATGACTGTGGGTCAAAGACAGGAGACCAAACTGAAAGCAAAGAGATTTATTAATATGCCCAGATCCTGGGGCACAGATTTGGTTTTTATAACCTTTCAGGCCTAATAATAGTATAGAGTCAATCAGCAGCATTCTATGGCACCTTAAGATAGATAAGTAAAACATCTCACAGGAAAGGAAAGAGTAGAGAAAGACGGGGATGAGTCAAGGAAGAAAAGGGAGTATCTGGAGCACAATTAGGAGAATTTATTATCAGAATAAGAAAACATCCCCTGTTCAAAGGGAGGAGACAGTGGAAGAGACCAAATAAGTTGACAATTGTGAAAGAAATCCTTCCAAGATCATCAAATAGTTATTACAACAGTGGATAAATGGATGCTTTACCATGTCTTTGAACAGTCTGTTAATATTCTATTTCTCCTTCAACAAGGTTTGAGGACTTTATACTATTAGGCTGCCATGTGCTTGTGGGATTAGTCCATCCAAATGTTGCAAAATAATTGTGGTTCCTGTTCTCTGCACACACACAAAATTGGTCTGATAGACTCTGAGAAGACCTAGTAGAGGCCAGAGGTCAAAATAGAAAACAAAGAAGAAATATCTGATACCTGTGCCGTTATACGAAAGCAAAATCGAAGATCCACTAAGTGATGAGAATTTAGGATTCATGGTTGTAGGGAACCTTTGGTGAATTAATAAGGCCTCTAGAAATTTTGTAATTGTAACCCCTCTACCCATTCCTGTAGGACTTAGTAGAAAATTCATAAAACCACAAAAAAGAAAGTCTATGTGTTTTCAGAAAAGATGTGGCAAGGCAGAAGGGAGACGGCAGCATCTTCTTCCATAGAATAAGCAAAGTGTTGAAGGACAGAGAGGAAATACCAGCAAGAAACCAAAAGGGGACCACCTTCAAGCAAAGCAAAGAGTTCAATGGTGAAGACCAGGCTAGCAGGGAGAGCTGAGTCACATAATGTAACCATTAAAACCAGTCCCCATCTTTTACAGATTATGAAATAGAAGCAGAGAGAGGCAAAATAGTCCTTCTTAGTCTCAGCATCTTCTCTTTGAGATTAACTCCAATTTATCATGCATACAGCTTTTTGTGCATGGCTGCTTGAACAAGGACTAGTTTTGGATTTGGGTTTTTTGGGGAG
Organism: Phalanger gymnotis; assembly: GCA_028646595.1. Taxonomy (NCBI): domain Eukaryota; kingdom Metazoa; phylum Chordata; class Mammalia; order Diprotodontia; family Phalangeridae; genus Phalanger; species Phalanger gymnotis. Next base: position 114,206,971 of record CM053626.1, on the reverse strand, counting down.
GTTGGCCTTTCTTTTTCTCTCTATTATTTACCATAGTGCCTGGCACATGATAGACAATAAATGCTAGCTGATTTACTGACAAGTACAGTAGGCCTGTGGCATAAGAAAAGATCAATTATTTCAGAGCTTTATTTCTGTGGGGGAAAAGCAGTATGTATTGAGACACTATGGGACTGGGAGGCGAGAAGTCCCAAAATGCTGCATTTCACAAAATGTTAGGAATGTATCTCTCCTACAATTACAAGAAAAGCGAAGGGAAGAATAAGTTAATTGCATTGGCCTTTTGGTTGCAGTATTTGGAAAGCTGGGATAACAGAGATCAAGGCGTATTAAACTCTACATGTCTAAAAGTGAACTCATTATGTGCCCCCTAAAATCTCCCATCTCCTAAACTCCCTCACTTCTGTCAAAGTCGCCACCACCACCACCTCCATAAAAATAGCAAACATTTATTAAGTGCTTACTATATACTATATACTTCATAAGCACTGTCCTCAGTACTAGGATACAAAGAAAGGGGGAAAATGGTTCCTGTTTTTAAAAAGCATGGATTCTAACATGAAGACAACATGGAACCAACTATGTATATACAAGATAGATAGATAGATAGATAGATAGATAGATAGATAGATAGATAGATAGATAGATATACACACATACGTATACAGGGTAAATTGGAAGGTGTCTCAGGGAGAAGGCATTAGAATTAAGAGGGATAAAGAAAGTGTTGTAGAAGGTGGGATTTTCACTGAGACTTGAAGGAAACCAGAAAGTAATAATAAGGGGGGGGGGGTGAAAAATTTCTAGCCTGTGAAAATGCACTGTACAGAAATGTAGTTTCTTGTGCAAGGAACAGTAAGCAGTTCAGTGTCTCTGTATAGTAGAGCGTGTAGAGGGGCATAAAAGGTAAGAAAACTGGAAAAATTGAAAAACGTCAGGTTATAAAGGGCTTTGAATACTAAGCAAGCAGGCGATTTAATATTTGGCCCTTGGGGTAATAGGAAATCAGTGAAGTTTAATTAATGAGTGGAGACAATGGTATAGTTAGACTTGAACTTCATAAAGATTACTTTAGTTAAAGAGTACAGAATGGAGGATCAAGTCTAGATGTGGTGGAGCCTCCATCACCTGCTCCTAGAACTAAAAAGGATAAACACAAGAGAAGAAAACCCCAAGTCCAAACCAAAGGGTCAAAGAGCCTAAAGATGAGAAGGGGAAGGTAGTCTACCAACTCACTTCGTGATATCCATGCTGTAGATGAGCAGGACCTTTGCTGCCTTGGATACAGCTTGAAAGAGAATAAGAGTGTTCCAGTCTGGAAGTCTTAAAGATGCAGCCTGTTCCAGCTATGCAATCAATGGAAAAGAAGCTATTCTCACCCACTTGGTAGGGGAATGCAGAATGTTCTCTCTCAGAAGTAGGTCTGTCTTAGGTGGGCATGTGTGAAACCCAGATACACATTTATCCATTGCTTCTCTCTTATTTTAATTCAATGTGGTACAGCAGAAAGAGAACTGGATTTGGAGTTAGAGGACATGATTTCAAACACTGGCTCTGCTACTTACAACCTTCAGGACCATGGACAACATTTAATCTCACTGAGCCTCAGTTTCCCAATCTATAAAATTGAGGGAGGTTAACTCTGAACCTATGATCCTACAAACCACTATTGTTTCTAGTTCTGTCCTTTGAGGCTAAACAGAATAAATTCAACTCCTCTTTGACATGACCGCTCTTCAAATTCTTTAGGGCAACAAATAAGTATATCTTACCTCAGGTCTCCAGGCTAACTATAATCCTAGATATCACAATTGAACATCATATGATGTTATTTTGGGTGCCCTCTGACAATTTTAACAGTTGACTGGGCCATGTGGACCTTGAGAAGGCAGCCTTTGTTGTTTTAGAATCAATGTTGTGGCTTTTTCAGAAAACATATTTATGAACACAATCCATATAATTTACCACAACATACCAACATACCAGAATGTTGATGAAGTTGGTCTATTTTGGCAGTCTTCACCAACTGCAACTCTGATAGATGCCAGTAAATCAAATCTCCAGGGTTTTTTTTTTAGCAGAATAGCAATATTACCTGTTCTTACGTGTGCTAATGCTGCAGGATCCACAAAAATAAAAACTTCTGGTAACTGCAGAATTTCATCATTCCAAAATTTCCAACGATGTCACACCTGTTGTTTACAATGCACAAGCTAATCCATATGCTCTGTGAGCAACGCAAAATAGAATATGCCTGCTTCAATTCTCTTTCAGTAAAAAATCATTTCAGAATCAATGGTTTATCTCAAGATTGTTAAGCTCCTCTATTGCTACCCAAGTGTAGTTTTCACCCTATGTAAGCACAGTTAGTATCTCAGAATATCTTTTACTATATTCCACTCCCAATATTACCTTACTGATGTTACCTATGGTGCAAGGTTATTCATAACATGAAATGTTATTACAAAAATAGAATTTAATGAGAAACTTGATTTGCTGGTATAGGAAATATATAAGACTTTCAATCTTATTTTAAGATAAAAAATTAAATTTTAATGCTGCCAATACCTGGAATTCTGTTCAAGAATAAATATTAAAAAAGAATTTACAGAAATTTGTGACCTAGAATCTTTTCAGCAGAAGTGTCACCTTTATCTGACAATAATTGTAAAGAGCACAAACGTAGGGCTGAATGAGACCTCAGAGCTTATCTGTTCCAGCCCTCTTATAGATAAGGAAATGGATCCAGGAAGGGTAAGTGACATGCCTAAGATAATAGGGGCAATAAGTATCAGAGGTGGGATTTGAACCCAGATTTTCTCATTCCAGAGTCAGTGTTGTTTCCCCTATGCCAAGACTACAAGACTTTGGAGCAAACTTACTCAAAACACTTTAATATAATTCTTTGACAGTAAGGATTATGTGACTTTGTATTTGTATCCCTAGTATCCAGCAGAATGCCTGGCACATACTAGGTACTTAATCAATCTTTTTTTGATTGATTGACTTATTCTTCACATTAAATAATTCACATATATATAATAATTCATACAAGAGAAAGATTGAGAAGCAGGCTGGCAAAGAGGTGCCTGTCATCCATTACCTATCGTGCAGAAATCACACATAATATGTTAAATGGGGATGAAAAGTTAAAATCAGGTGATAGTAAAGATGATATATTTCTGGAACATGAGAAAACTGCTAAAGACAAAGCTGCTTCGGCCTTTGGTCACTAATTAATTTTCCTAAAAGGAAGTTATATTCTGCTTAGCTGAAGAATCAATCAAGAAATGTTCATCAAGTTCTTATTTTGTAACAGATGTTTTGCTATGTGCTAGAGCAAAGGCATCCCTGTCTTCAAGGAGCTTATATTCTACTGTGAAAGATAACCATGCATAAATGGATATACATAAGATACATGCAAGGTACCATTAGAGGGGGAAACAACAATCCATTGTCTTCCATGCTTTGCTCCATCCTCATAAAAAAAGGCAAATAACTAAAAGGAAAGCTTTGTCAGTCAGAGACACAAAATAATGAGTTCCAGGTAAGTATACTACATTTTTTCCTCTGTCATATACTATTTGCATATGTATCTATAGCAACGTGTTAAGCATATGTCAATAGCTGATACTTATCATGATGTCCTTGCACTCACATCTTACTCCAGTATCTCACCATAGCACCTTGGTTCACAAAGCTTGTGTTAACAAGACATAAACACTAGAGGGTGTTACTCAGCTAGATAAGCCTAGTAAAGGAATTTGTATCTGTTATACAAAGATCAGCCTGGCCTTGTTTGGAAAGGTTTAGCATTGGATTGATTCCAGGATAATTAGATTTAATTTTTCATTCAGAAGAATTGAAAATCGTCTAATTCGTATAGGAGCTGCATCTTGCACCACTAGAGGGAGCACCAAGATTAGAGGGACTCTCATCCCTTCCAATTCTCAAGCTATGATGCTATGATGATGATGTCAATGAAATCACAGATCCTTAAACTATTAAAATATAATGATGGAGCAGAATTATTGAGAAAATACTATAGTTAAAAAGGTAGGAAACTATATAGCACATTTTGGGAAGATTTATATTTAAAAATGAGTAAAAAGTAGAGTTCTAGAAAAATATGCAGAAAACACACCCAGCCACATTTTTACTGTAGCTTTTTGCCTTCTCTCCTAATTATGTCCTAACCCCAGCTTTACATCACTATTCTCATATCATTCATGGGACCATATAACTAGAACTTAAAAGGAACCTCAAAAGTCACCTAGTCCAACCCCCTTAGTTCTGTAGATGAAGAAACTAAGGCCTTGAAAGATAACATGAGTGGCAGATAGGTAGTGCAGTGGAAAGAGTACCAGGCCTAGAGTCAGGAGGACCTGATTACAGATCCAGCCTCTTACTCTTGTTGGTTATGTGATCCTGAGCAAGTCACTTAACTGAAAGAAAGAAAACATGGTTTGCCCATGGTAAATGGCAGAAAGAACATTTGAACTCAGATCCTCTGACAACAAACCCAACCCCTTTCCATTGCACCACTATCAAAATCTTATTTTGTCTTACTTCCTTTCCTCCTTTTCTTCTTCCATCCCCTTATCCATGCTTCCCTCTCTCTTTCTCTTCCTTCTTTCTTTCCTTTCTTCTTTTCTACTTGTGACTACATGCTATGGAATGATTCATCTAACATGAGTTTGACATATCACTTTATCTTTCCTAACTGGAATATTACTTTTTTTTTGGAGAGGGAAGATGGGGCAATTGGGGTTAAGTGACTTGCCCAAGGTCACACAGCTAGCAAGTGTGTCAAGTGTCTGAGGCCAGATTTCAACTCAGATCCTCCTGACTCCAGGGCCAGTGCTCTACTCACTGCACCACCTAGCTGCCCCTGGAATATTACTGATAACAAGTTTGGTCATATCACATAATGATCCCACACCATCTGGATTACTTATCAGCATGTAGAGTTCTTCAGCCTCTCTAGACATCAGTTTCTTCATCTGTAAAATGAAGGGTTTGGACTAAATTATTTCTAAGATCTCTTTTAACTCTAAAATTTTATAATTTTATTTATCTGTACCCTATCAGTTACCCTTTGGAAGTTCTGTGTCTTGATAGAGCCACTCACCATGAAATAGACTACAACTTAACTTTATTATAGTAACTATCTATTTTTGGCCACCTGACTTCAATAGCAACTCAAGAAACAAATGACCATTGGCAACATAATGTCTCCAGCCTCTGTCCACTGAGATATAAATTAGGGTGCCAGATTCCAAGTAGTCTTAAATATTCTCTAAATTTGGATATCAATGAAATAAATCAATCAAATAGGTCAGTTTGCCAATTTACAAATGAGTCTTTTCTACATGAGCCAAAATATACAATTTGAAGATATTTTTTGTTACTCAGTCTTCTAATCTCTAAGCTAAATTTACTAGTATTGTCACCTGAATCATTGATGGCCTAAAGACTCTGTTCATAAATGCAAATTGTTTCTTTTCACATGCTCTGACTTTTTTGGGTATCTATCCTTTCCTCTCCATTTTCTAAGCTTCACATTTGTTCACATTACCTGGCTTCATTCAGCTAGATAGGTTTCTTCCCTTTGACCACCCAGATTTTTCTAGCCATTTAATTATAGTAATATTTTATTTATCCAGCATCATAAGGGAATTAATTATTCCACAAATGAATTTTCCATTTAATTGAATATTAATCCTTTAAGTGTTGAAACTTTAAGCCATTTCCTTTAGAAATCTTTTTTTAAAAAAATATATTTCTATGTCTCTACCTTCTTTGAAGGAAGTGAACTGGACATCATTTCACATTTTACTGATGACTATAATATAATGATATGCTTAGGGTTCATTGAAGTGAATAGGATTTAATTTTCCTTCTTACTGAAGTGTCTTTTTATCAGAAAAATATCACTAATCTACAATGGTAAACCTTGAGTGTAGCAAAATGTGACCATCAGAGATTACTCGGGTACATAGTGCTGAACTACCCTTAAACTGCAAAGCTATTATTATTTTATTCTCTCTACATCTTGTGACCAACTACTTTCACTGCTGTTACTTATTGCCGCTGTTGGGCTATCATTCATTCCTGTAGCTATTTGCCACATTCTCTTATTCATATTTTTACATTTTTCCTGTTCTGCTTCTATCCTAACAATAATTATGATATTTGATATTTATGTAGCACTTTATGGTTTGTATAAATCTTTATATCCATTATATCATTGGATTCTCAAAGCAACACTGAGAGGTAGGAAAATTGCCCTCCTACTTCTACATTTCCTAGTTTTCACACTAGTGAAACTTTGTCTTTATAGCAAACTCCAGCCAATGAGAATACATCTTGCATTCTGGTTGGCAAAGTGACCAATCACATTATATCACGTCCAAAAGAATATTCATCTATTTCTCTTTCTGCTCATTGATTAGAGGCTTTTCCCCTTTCTTCTTTGGAGGTTTGGTGCTATGTTTGTGGCACTGGATTTAGAGTATTCAAATTCTATATCTATCCCTCATTATCTCTGTGACCTTGGACTTCACTTCCCCTCCGTGAATATCAGTTTCTTCATTTGTAAATTGAAAGGGAGACTAGCTGATCTCTAAGGATCCTTCCAGCTCTAAATTATATGAACCTATAAGTGAAGTCACTGGAAGTCTAACCTCTACTACACAATAAAAACTCAATAAGTATTTTAATTAATTAGTTGAATTGAAGTAATAGATTATGATCTATGGTGGACTATTTTTGGACCAGAAGATGCTGAACACAGCAAGGCAAATCTGGTAACCAATGCCGAGACCAGTACTGAAGATAGGGACAGGGTAAGAGACCCTCAGGTTTTTTTGGCCTGCCTTACAGCTACTAGATCACCATTATTAAAGTGCTGTCCTTTCAATAACATGCTACTTCAGATCCATTGCTAGTGATGCTTAAAATTATTTCTCTGGGAGCAGAAGGTGTCAGATTGCCCTGAGTCATTAGGACTCACCCTATTACCTAGGATCTAGTTATCAATGGCCCTCATTTTTAAGAAAGTTGGCCAGATGGAAGGCACAATCTGAGGTGATAGAAAAGAGACTTTCTCTAGAGAAGTGAAGATAATTTGTCTCTTCCAAAACTGAACCTGCAACCAGAACTTATTAGCTACTAAGCTAACTAATTCAAATAGCTAACTCACAGACACTCCTACAGACAAAGAAACTATAATCTCAGTGTTCCTTCTTTATACAAGAGTCTCAGGAGAAATCCTAGTTAAATCACAAAGCTGGGTGTCCACAGGAGTAATTAAAAGATTCTGGGAGCTGGGCCTAAACCATGAATCTCCACTGTCTGTAGAACATTTGATAACTTCTTGGTCATCCTTTGAAGACACAGAGGCATGGAGTAAAGTTATTAGTTGTCTTAATTGGTTTCCTTACTCACCAAAGGTAAAATAAGTAGGTGAGAACCTATTTATATGGGTTGATTAGCCTTGACTTTATCACTCAGGAGATTTTACAATCATACTTCTCTTCCCCTTATTTTAGAGATCTGGGAGATAGAGAGCCAAAGGCAGAGAAGAGCTTCAAAGAAAATCAAAGATAATGAAATTTTGGCAAGGCTTGAAAGCAGGAGGGAGGATTAGCAGTACTCACGAAAAAGAAAAGGAATGAAGTTAAAAGAGAGAGATTTTTGGAACAGATGAAATGGAAGTGATGTCTTTGTCTTCTTAGTATCAGAATTTTAGAGTTAAAAGGTCACTTATAAGTACCCTAGACTAATTCTTATGAATTTTTCTAACAGATGAGGAAATTAAGACTCAGAGAGTTTATATGAATTGATCAAGATTCCAAAGTTTCTCAGCAATGGAGCCAAAGCAAGAACTTGGTAACTTTGACTCCTAGCTCTTTTCACCATGCTGTGGTTCTGTTTACATCAGGCACAGTTCCTTAGAAAATAGAAGAAACAAGAAGAGGCTATGGATTGCAAGAATCAGTGTAATGAGGAGAGTGAGAAACAAAGAAATTCATAATGAAAAAAAGCATAGGACTAAAGTAAAAACTATAGGACATCTGCAAGGGAGAGGGAGCCATAAGGAAAACTAGAGTGGAAAGAGAAATCCGGGATATCTTTGTGGTCTAGGGAAAGGACTAGGTAATAGGATGCCTATGAGAGTTGACAGCAAGGGAAATGTAAAATATGGCAAGGGAGATGTACTCAGAATTTAAAAAGGTGAAGGTACAATATGCTTTGCAATTAACACCAAAACTTTCACAAACACCTAGTGTTAAAGGAATGCTAATTACAGATAATGAAAAAATAATGCTGCCCAGAAAGAGGTTGAACCAATTTAAATCTAATTTGCCTTTTCTAGAAATTTTGCTGAGACTTCTCTATAGAGACTTTTAGCATTCTAGTACTACCAGTTCAAATGGAATTATACTTCAGCATTTCATGAACAAGATGATGGAAGAAAAGTCTTACACCCTAAAAATTAGAAAGTCAACTCCAGTTATTCTTGTGACACTAGGATGTAGTTCAGCCAATAGGATCAAAAGGTCTATACGGTACTTGTTATAAACATTACCCTTTTAAAATTATTACCTCTCCAAAACTCAGACACCAAACCTGAAACCTACATGTCTTATTTGTCTATATTTGGCATCAGACACTCACTAGCTAAGTGACTCTGGGCTTAAAGTCTTAATTTCTGTTTGCCTCAGTTTCTTCATATGTAAAAATATTAGTCATAAGAGTAAAATCATCTACCTCTTAGAAGTGTTGCTGAAAGTATAAAAAGAAATAGTATTTGAAAAGTGCTTTTCAAACCTTAAAGCACTATTTAGATCATATTGTTTTGGTGGTGGTAGTGGTGGTGTTGGTGGTGGTGGTGGTGGAATAAGAATGGAAATGGGCTAGGGAATCAATGTATTATATTTTAAAAGTAAAAGAAAATTCTCAATTAAAGTATAATATTCCTCCAAACTAGTCCTTGCATTCAAGTGACTTCCAAATTTATACCTTTAGTCCGTATGCCTAGTTTTATTTGGGATATGTCCACAAGTTCACTTTTCGATATGTTCAGTTTAAAGCATTCTTCTCCCTCCCTATCCCCAGATAAATTTGACTTCTCCAATTCGCTCAGTAATATCAATGAAAATATCTCCCATATTTCCTGTACTTGACTCTTCCCTTTAGTCTCTTCATAATCAAGGACACAAAACAGTGAACTATGGTGAAAAGAAGGGAATAGCAGTTGCAAGTGGCTCTAACAGTTTAACAATCTCTATCCCACTCTGAGGCCACCTATAGGTAGCAGATAAAAACATAGATAGAACTTCCAGACTAGACTAGAAATACACAGGTAATTATCCTTGAGAGGGGGAGACCTGAGATTGAAATATATCAGAATTCCATGTGTTATTTAGAGTTGGTTTTTCCTGTCAGTCTGTTACTCTTTATTGTATGTTTGTGTCACTGGTGATGTTTTGAGACTCAGCCTCAGTCTCCTCATATGTAAAATGGGGATGATAATAATAGCACTTATTTCACAAAATTGCATCTAATAAACTAATATATTAAAGTACTTTGCAAGCTTCAAAGCATCTATACAAATGTGGGCTATTATTGTTAATTCTCCCAAAGTCAGCAATAGTAGAATCCCTGAAACTTTCTGAGTCCATTCTTATTCTTTCTGGTATGTATGTGTCAGAGATCTTTCAGAACTACATTCAAAAAGTAGTCAAATACCCTCAAGTCTTCCAACATGACACCATTAAATTTCATCCCTCACTCTACTTTCACAGGCACTACACCTGAATTACTGCCACAGCAATCAATCAATCAATAAAACTTATCAAGTATCCACTACGTGCACAGTGGGTAGAATGCCAGGCCTGGAATCAGGAAGATATTTTTTCCTGAGTTCAAATCTATCTTCAGACATCTACTAATTGCATGACCCTAGGCAAGTCACTTAATCTTGTTTGCTTCAGTTTCCTCATTGGCAAAATGAGCTGGAAAAGGAAATGGCAAATCACTCCAGTATCTTTTCCAAGAAAACCCCAAAGGTGGTCACAAAGAGTAGGGCATGACTGAAAAGACTGAACGACAACAACATGTTCTAGGTACTCTGCTAAGCACTGGATATACAAAAAGAGGCAAAAGACAGTCTCTGCTTATAAGGAGCACATGGTGGTTGGTATTGCTTTCCAGAACTTCTCCCCATACATCAATTCATCTTAAACACAGCAGGCAAAATTATCATTACAAAACATGACTGTCAATATTTAACACCTTTGGTCGAAAATTTAAAATATTCTATACTTATTTGTCTCTAATGGTAGTCATTGCAGGGGAAGGGATGTGAGAAGAGAAGAAAAAAATTTACATGATATCTTTATTATATATTTAAAAGGAATAAGTTTTATATAATAGATTTATATTTTCATATGTAATCACTTTTTACACTATGTTATGGAAATGCTTGTTTTATTCCATAAATTGAACCTTAAATAATATGTTTTAAAAGAGCTTGATAAAAAAAATGTTCCAAACTATCCACTAGACCAAATCTGGAGGAAATGTCTCAGAATGTATCAAATGATATCTTATCAAATGCCCATCTCCCTGCCTCCATTTAGTTAATTTCTTGGATCACTCACCAATAGCTGTTTTTCTCTCAGAAAAATCATTTTCCTTACCTCCTGCCATGTTACTTTGTGATTTTTTGCTTTTGTTCATGCTATGTCCCCTTCTAGAATGACTTTCCTCAAGACAACTATAGAAACTATATTACCTAAAACTTGTTCATATGAGCCTTTATAATTATTCTCTCGTTATTCTATGCCTATGCCACATGAGCTTAATTAGATTATAACTACCTGGGAATGGGCCTTTTACTTGCTCTATATGCCCCATAGGGCTTAGTATAGTGCTGTGCACATCTTCTAATACAGAATTAGTGAATATGTAATAGGAGACTGACCAATGAGGGTCCATCCCCAGAGGATGCATGTGCAGTGTGCTCTCCTGTAAGTCAACTCCTGTGTGATTATCCTGCTTCTGGAAATGGGCAAGGACAAAGCATGCACAGGTATGCTGTGACTGATACTTATTCAATTACCCTGTGGTGAAAAAGAAGCCTTTTAAATAACTACTAAGCCAGAACTAAATGTTCATACAAAAGGCTCCAACAGAGGAACTAGATAGCTTTCTCCTCCCTAGTGGTGACCAAGGCAAGAACTGCTTATAAGTATCTGGGTAAGAAAAATAGGCCACTGATACTACATCAATGGCATTTTCTCCCCACTTAAGGCAACATATGACCTCATCATTGCTGTCTTTTCTGCCTCTATTGTGTCTCTTTTCTGCTCTTGAATGATTATTGGAGATGAAACTGAAGATGCTGAGACCTCGTGAACTTCAGGGACTGAAAGAGTGATCAAAGGTCCAGGGGCCAAACTCAGGAAGGAAGCAATCCTAAGAAGCAGTCCAGTGGCAGATTAACCTGGCAGCCAAGACATTGTGTCCTATAAACAAGGAGTGACTCATCCATTAGCTATACTACACCCAAAATTGAACTTGGTGGTGAACATGTTTTATAGTCACTGCTTTGTTTGAGACTTATTGGGAGTACAGAAGAGAAGAGGGTACCCCTGGTTTCAGAAGTGGTTGTAATCTGGTTCTTGCCATATATTTCCAGTAAATATCCCTTTATTAAAACTAATTGATAGTAAATAGTAACAAGTTTAAATGATACTGGTGGAAAACTAGCTGGAACTAAATTGTATTAGGGGAGTAATCACTTGGGTTTAATTTGAAGAGACTACACCAGAATGGGGCTGGATTCTATGACAATCAAAAGACAACCCAGCCCTTCATGGGTCCACCTATAACTATGAAGGAAAGATGTAGCTGCCCTCTGGGGACCTGCTTACCAATATAAGTAAGAGTTAGGATAGGGACTTTCAGAGCTTATAAAAATTACAAAGGGATGAGAATGAAAGAAGCATGATTTTATTAGTATAGGGAACTCCCAGGGAGGAAATTCCCTCTACCAATTTGATTAGCAACTGCTCTGCAGCTTATATTGTGGTCTTATAGAGTTACCTTTGACACTGAGAGTTTAAGTGACCTGCCCTGAGACACAACCATTATTTGCCAGAGGCCGGACTTAAACCCAAGACTTTCTGACTTTGAAGCCAGTTTCCTATCTACTATGCCAATCAATGGATATATCTTACTATAAATCAGAAATAACAAAATCCCAAATAACAAAATCCCCAGGCCTCCCAACACAAGACAGTGATGAGAGGGAACAGCGCAACACCACCTGCCATGAGACATCAACTCCTGAGGCTTGCAGCTCAAAGGTATGAAATGTGTTTTCTTGAACTTCTGGGAGACATAATGCCCAGGTAAACAGCTCTAATCCCTCCCCCCACACACACACACACCCAGAGAATTCCTCAGGAAAAAACTGCTGGAATAGGGGAGACAGAAGTGGGGCTTCAGTGGCTGAGCAGTGGGAGTTCCTGAGTCCCAGAGAGGCAGAGCTAGCATGGTCAACACCAGGAGCCCAGACATACCCTTGCACCCCCAGGGGATGTGGCAGACACCAACAACAAACAGCTGAGACCATAGCTGAAGAGCAACAATGCTGGAGAGCAGCCCCAAGGGAAGAGGAGACTTAAAGCAGCCAGACCCGTCCCCCACACTTCAGGAAAATGAAGGCTATAATACACAAAGCCATTAACTAGACTCACAATCCCCAGAATAAGAAACCTGGGCAGAGAGCCCTGAGCCCCAGAAGCAGAAATTCAGTGCAAAGGCAAGAAAAGTCTAATCAACATGAAGAAGAACACAAAAAAAACCAAGGACCATTGAATCTTTTTATGGAGACAGGCTTGATCAAAATACCAATTTGGAAGAGGACAGCACTGACACTATACCCACATTTGATACCTCAAAAGGGAATATGAACTGGTCTCAAGCCCAAAAAGTGTTACTGGAAGAGCTAAAGGGGGATTTTAAAAACCAAATTAGGGAGGTAAAAGAAAAAATGGGAAAAATGGGGAAAAAATCACGGATGAAATCAAGTCCTTAAAAAATAAGATTGGTGAAATGGCTATGGAGATTCAGAATCTAAATAGAAAAAATGACACTCTGAGAAGTAAAATCAACCAATTGGAAAAGGAGACTCAAAAGCAAAATGAAGACAGCAACTCATTAAAAATTAGAATTGAGCAAGTGGAAGCTAATGACTCTATGAGGCGTCAAGAAGTAGTCAAACAAAATGTAAAGAATGAAAAAATAGAAAAAAAATGTGAAATATCTTATTGGAAAAACAAGTGACCTGGAAAATAGATCCAGGAGAGACAATTTAAGAATTATTGGTCTACCAGAAATCCACAATGTAAAAAAGAGCCTTGACAGTATCTTTGAAGAAATTATTAAAGATAACTGCCCAGAGGTCCTAGAACCAGAGGG
>CM053626.1:114151522-114192974 GCA_028646595.1 Phalanger gymnotis | reverse complement strand
TGAATATAGTCTATTCTTCAGCTTATTTTATTGTTACTCCAATTTTGGAAACTCATCTCTCCACACATGATGAATTGTAGATTGACTGCAACTCCAAAATCTAAATTTCTTCCCATTTTATATTTCATACCAAAATGATCTTCTGTATTGTCCTTTTATAGTACCCACAGTCGTCTTCTCTTTCATCATCGACTGTTGATTAAATTCCACTGAATTTCTCCCCACTCCCTGTGTGTTTACACTTCCCTCATAACTGGTGTTTCCAAAATGCTCTAAGTTTTCTTTTCTCCACTAGAACCTCCCAGGGGATGTATAGTTATCACTTATCACAAATATTTATTTAATGTCTGCTATATAAAGATCAGTCTTCTAGGTACACACAAAATTAAGGAAACAATGGACCTTTAACACTAAGAACTTAGAATTCAATTATGGAGAAAGGAGACAAAAAAACATATGTTAGAAAATGTATGAAAAACATAAATATGGACATATTAATGTAGTACAAGAATATCCTAGTTTGGCTATTTGTAGTTGTTTGATGTATAGTCTAAACACATCTATAAGACAGACTTTCAAATAGCTTCACAGTGTGTTTTCCAATTTCACAACACTCACGAGTAACTTAACTTGTTCTATGTGTCATTAGTAATTCATGACTTGCTTGTGAAAGTGCAGGACCAGCACTACTACAGACCTAATACAATGAATATCTTATTAGAAGGAAATTAACAAATGAATTGTTGTCAATCAATAGGTGTAGAAAAGAAAATTACAACGATAGTAAAGCCTAAATAATTTATACACTGCATTGATTTTTCATTACATTAATTATTCTTTATAGCATGTATAAGGAACTTGGCAAGCAAGCTTTCAAAGCATAGAAATTTATCTGTGGTTGTGTTTCAGGTTTGCTTCTGAGAGTGAAATGGGAATGAATCTTGCATAACGGCTCACAGTAAAATTAACAATAAGCATGCATGAGATAATACATTTAGTTCATCTCATTTAAATCAGTTCCTTCATGCTGAGCTGAAATTGTTAAATATAATAATGACTTTTTCTCATGAAAGTATGTAATAATCCATCCTTTTCAGGTAAAATGACAAAATAATGTACCATTAGAAGCCAAAGTGAAAAGGAAACTCACCTGATGCATCTCTTATAAGCTTAAATAGGAGAGTAATTCTCCTAGAGCCTATGCATGCCACTGCAACAGCCAAATTTGCTAAACTACCTTCACAGTAACACAAGTAACTGCTGAAGTAGGGACATTACGAGTGACCAAAGAAAATCCTAATTGCTTGCACTCACAACCTTATATCTTGCCACATATTCAAATGAAACTATGTGATAACATCTATGATATCACATGCCATGACTGTCATGTAATAGTGGCATAAACATATAGCCTAGAATGAGGCAGATATGTACATCTCTATGAAAGGCAATCCTTCATCATAGGCTCTCTATTGCTGTCCACTCTCTTCTGTCACAGGTATAAAGAATGAGTTTATTAAATATCCTGGGCTTTATAGACATCTGCATTTATATAGGATATTCATAAATGTCTTCACATTGAACAAATGCTCAATAGCATATGTATAGGAGTTTTGATCTTGGAATCTCTGGTCTTTGTAATACTGAAATTTATGGCTGAAGAATTCGCAGCCCATAAATTTGAAAACCTTTAGAACACAGGTCTACAAAGCTTTTGAATGGCAAAGGTGATTATGCTAGTGTGTATACTTCTAGTACTTTATATTTTCTAATATTCAAGTGCTCTAATAGATCTGTGATCTCATCGGTGTGGGTATTCCTTCCTTGCTCATCTATGTCCTGTCAGAAATTCCCCACAGAGAGTTTACCCAGTATGCTGAAGGACCTACCTCATATTCTCTTCTCATTTTATGGATACCAACGGAATGCATAAGCTGTCCATCAGTTGTCTTTTTCACTTTCTCTATGGCCATCCCATCATTTATTCTGGTTATACATTTCTCTGCTGACATCTTTTGCAATTCTTCTCCAGAATTCCTTATTTGTACTATGTTGCAACATACGGACACCCATTATGCAATTCTCCATTGTCCTTTGAGTGACCTATGCAATCAGTTTTCAAAAACTATAAAATTGGTGACTGACAGTCGTGCAACATCACTGGAAGTATACTGTTATTTAAAAAGATAGATCTTTATTTCAGAGAGAAACTTGGGTTTGCTGAAAGAATTAGATACTTCTTTCCCAAAAACAATCCAGTCTGCTTTCTTTTTCTGGTTTAGTTCTAGATGCTACTCATTGTTCATTTGTAGTGTCTTTCCCAAACATATTATGTGTATTGCCCAGACTGCGATATATAATTGTATAGACAACCTATAGACTTTATTGATCAGCACATATTCTCTGAATGTCAATATGTGTGTGTTTGTGGTCAAAATTAAGAGTAGAGAGAAAATTCAGTAAATAAATAAACAAGAATTTGTTAAGTGCTAACTATATGTCAGGTGCTTTGTTAAGGCCAGGGAATATAAAGAAAAGCAAAACAGTCTCTGCCTTTAGAATGTTCACATTCTAAACATTCTAAACGGGAGATGACATTTAAATAACTGGTTACATACAAGATATAGAGAGAATGGATGGAAAGTAATCTAAAGGAGGAGGTACTTGCAGCTGAGGTAGAGAAAGGGATTAAAAATGTGTCTTGTAAAAGGTAAGATTTGGACAAAGTCTTGAAGGAAGCTTGGGAAGCAAATAGTTAAAGGTCAAGTGGGAGAGCATTCTAGGCATCAAAGACAGCCAATTAAAAGACATAAAGTCCTGAAATGGATTATCGTCAGCAAAGAATGGCAAATATACCAGTCTGGATTGTAAAGGTAGAAGGGAGTAAAATATAAGAATTCTGGTAAGTAGAAAGGATCAGGTTTAAATGCCAAAAAAGAACATTCTATATGTGGTTCTTGAGGCAATAGGGAGACATTCTAGCTTATTGAATAGAGGGCTAACTACGCTTTTTTTAAAAAATTTAGTTTGGCAGCTGAGTAATGTTGGATTAGAATTGAGAGGGAGTTGAGATAGGGAAAACAATTACAAGACTAATGCCATAGCATAAGAGAGAGATGATACCTAAACTAGGATGGAAAAAGGATAATATATAAGAAATGTTGCAAAAGTAAAAGCATTAAGATTTGTTGAGGGATTAGATATATGTAGTGACTAGGAGGAAGGAGATGAGGGTGACAATGGGACTGCAAGCCTTAGGGACAAGAATGATGGTGGTTTACTGAGTAGCAATATGGAAGTTTAGAAGAGGGGAGGGCTTTTGAGAGAAAGATAAGGAGTTCTGTTTTAGACATGGTGAGTTTGAGATACTTATGGCATATCCAATTTGTCCACAAATATTTTAGTGATGTGGAACTGTCACTCAGGAGGGCAACTAGGACTGGATATACAGATACAGTAATCATCACCATAGAAATGGTACTTGAAGCCATAGGAGCTGATGAGGTCACTGAGTGAGGTAATATAAAGAGAAAGAGGACCCAGGAGAAAGCCTTGGGAAAAACTCACAGTTAATTTTATGCCATGGATGAAAAAATAGAATAGAAGATAGAGAAAAGGTGATCAGACACATAGGAGGAGAACACAGAGAAAACGGTGCCATGAAAACCAAGAAAGGAGAAAATGTATGGGAGGAGAAGATTATCAGTATTGGCAAATTTTGAATAGTTGTCAAAAAAGGATAAGGATTAAGAAAGACCATTACATTTGACAGCTAAGAGATCATTGGTCACTTTGGAGAGAGCAGTTCAAATTAAATCATGAGATCAGAGGAGGGTTTATAACAAAGTGAAAGAAGATGAAATGGACGTACCTATCTTACAGTTTTCTCAAGAATTTTAACAGAGAAGGGAGGAAAGGTATAGGAGTATTACCTATCATGGATGGTAAGATCAAATGAGTTTCATTTGAAAGACAGGGAAGACACAGGCATGAAGACATAGGCAGAAGAGAAGGAGTCAGTAGATAGGAAGAGACTGAAGATGAGAGAGAGTGAGGATTATACTGAGGGAAATCTGCTAGAGAAGATAAGATAGGATCAAGGGTAGATTTGAAATGGTTGACCATAGCAATGAAAAGAGGCACGTCTTCACATGATACTGGAGTAAAAGGATACAGGAGAAGATGTCTGAGCTGTATGAGACAAGCAAATAGGGAGATATGAGAACTTTTTGAGAATGGTCTCCATTTTTCTGTAATGTATGAAACACATTCCTCAGATGAGAGGGTATGGGAAGGTTCTGTCAGAGGATTAAAGAAGGGGCATCTAGGTGGTGCAGTGAGTAAAGCACCAGCTCTGGAGTCAAGAAGACCTGAGTTCAAATCCAGCCTCAGATACTTGACACACTTACTAGCTATGTGACCTTGGGCAAGTCACTTAACCTCAATTGCCCTGTCTTCCCTCTTCCAAAAAAAAAAAAAAAAGAAAGAAAAAGAGAGAGATAGGAAAGTAATTAGGAAGTAGAATGATTGCCTGGAGGCAAGGGTGGGCCCAGTTGAGATTATAAAATATAATAAATTTGTAGTGGATCCAGTCAGCATGGTATTATGATCTCCTCCAGCTCCATTAAGCACTAGGAGTGGATAGCACAGATGGTGGGACTAATCCAGGGTTGGTATTTAGCAAGGCATGGTTGGCACTAGGATAAGGGGACAAGAGATTCAAAAAAGAATAGTGTTTAATTGATTAGTCAAGGGGTTGAAATAGTGAAATGAACAGAATTTATACTATTAGGTGCCTCAGAAAGAACTGGAGAGTAAAGGTATTGAAGGTCATAGTGCAGAACAGAGTCTGGAGGCCTAAGGCATAGAAAGATATGGAATGTTATAATATTACAATCAGATAAAGTAATTTCAGAATTCATGAACATGGAAGTGTTCATGAAAATGAAGTCAGTGATGTCAAGATTAATGGTCTGACCATCTTTGTGTGTAGCTGAGGTGGAGTGGATAAAGGCAAGAGAAGACAGAAGGAAAGAAATACACATATATTAAGCACCTACTATGTGCCAGGCACTGTGCTAAGTACTTTATAAATATCTCATTTGGAATAGGAATTAAATTTGTAGAGGAACTGAGATGTTAGAACATTTGAGGGAATATTATTAAATATGTTGAAGTCACCTCATATGAGGGCAGGAGATGTGGAGAAGAGAAAAATTATAAGCCAGGTACTGAACTCACTGACAGAGAGAGGGAAATGCACTGGGTTTCAATATATAATAGCCACTAGAATTTAAAGTGAATGATAAGTTTGGATAGTGTGAACCTCAAAGTAGAAGAAGTTGCTTAGTGTAAGTGGTCCAGAGAAGGTCTCTAAGTGGCGATATGGAATGAGTATTCTGACCCCTCTGCTATGACGAAGAAGTTAACCAGCTGGATATTTAGAAGGATTGTTCAATGCAAGTGGGATACAAAATCAGTGGAATGAGAGTATTAAGGAGTATTAGCAAACATGATGCAATATGGTCTATCTGAGAAGATTGTTAGGAGACTTATGTATTAATGTACATAAAGCCCTTTGTAAATTTTTAAGTGCCATACAAATGTCAAGTGTCATTATTATGAACTTTGTGATCCTATAATCTTACCTTCAGATTTCCATTCAAACACGTTGTTATCCTATTCCTGGTGATAAAAAAAACTTTGCTCACTACTCTTTTTAGTTCAAACATTTTAGGTAGAACAGAATGGAACCAATAACAACTCTGTAGTGTACAAAATGCAATTATTAAATTCCCCATACTTCAAATTATATATATAACAAAAGGCAGCATGATGAAATGTACATAAATAGCCTCAGAACCTGGAAGACTTAGGTTCAAATCCTGCATCTGAAACACACTGGTCGTGTGATCCTAATCAAGTTACTTAAGCTTTAGTCAACTCTCTAAGACTATCTATAAGTTAGTGACATATGCTTTGCTAAAAAAAAAAAAGAGCTTCCTTATCTGGGAGTACCCTTTTGTCCTGGGCTAAGAACAATTCAAGACAGTCTGTTGGTAGTTTAGTTTTGATGCTGGAACAAAATGAGACATTCCTAAGTCATTCAACAGTTAAAAAAAGAAATTTCCTTAACCATAACAAGAAAATAACATTCAACAAGGATAGGTCCTAAGATTGCCTTGAGTATATTCATCTGAGTGAAGCTCCCACTGTGGTCCACCAGCCAAAAACCAAAAAGTTCCTTGAACTTCTTATGGCCAATTTGTAGAAGAAATGAGGTGATGTGAACGGTCTGAGCCTTTAGGGTCCTAGACCAACCAAGTCTGGCGAAAAGTTTCAATACCTTTTAAGGAAAAATTAGACTGACTCATAAGGAGGGAGGGGCTGGATATTGGTCCTGCCATAACTCTGACAAATGAAAAGCACAATTTTCTAATTTACATATAAATCACTTCTAAGAACATACATATATAAGCATATATGTATGTATATATACATATATAGAGAAGTGAAATATATATACATATATTATGCACACATACACATAAAACACTGCAAGTTCTTCGTAAAGGAAGAAAGAAATGGTTTGGAAATCTAACAAGTAAAACATAAACATTCTGAGTCAGTATGCCAACAGACCACTCAATTTTTTTTGAAACTGAGTTTCCCTGATCTTCCTAGCTAGAAATATACCAGCCTTTCAAAGGGCTGATCCTGCTATTAATTCCTCAAAAGCTTTGACTTGTTACATTTCTAATTGTAGCCAGTTGACATCTACTTATGTTGCCTGGTGGCCCCGTACTCTGGGGGTGGGGGTGAGTTCACCATATTAGTCCTAGACTTAGTGAAATACCCAATCAGCTTTAGCCTTTCTGCAATTCAGGACTCCTGAGCTCAAGTGGTCCACTAGCCCCAGCCTCCACAAAACTGGGGGTTGGTCACATTTAAGTGTCCTCAAATTAAAAAAAAAACCTATGCTACTGAAATAAAATTCAGTGTGTAAGGCCCAATATTCCATTCTGAAAGTAACACAGTACATATGGCTTCTTTAAAAAGCATAATGAAAATGTGTTTAGAATAACAACAAAATGCCAAGGACCTGTGATATCTTTTCACACTAAACCAGCCCACAACCCATCTGTAGCTTAGTAGCTAAGTCTAAGAGACTCACCTGAATCTCAAAGAAATTCAATGGCTTTTATGTAATGAAGCTAGTATCAGACAAGATTTTAACCAAAGTCTTCTGACTCCAAGTTGAGTCTACTTTCTACCATGCCAGGCAACTCTTTATAAGCTCAAACTGCTTATAATAGAAAACTACAACTATGCACATACTTACATATAGCTCACTTAATTTCATTGTTAGATATTGTAAATTTAGATATTCCAAATTGTTAGATCTTCTAAATTTTAAAAATGTTTTATATTCTTAACTTGGTAATTCATTAATTTCCCATTTTTAACTATAAAAAGTAAATGGAAGGCAGAATTTTAAAAAAGGAATACTTAGCTAATCAGCATTTATTTTTCAATTTAAAAAAACATTTTATTTAATATTTCTTAGTTTTCAGCATTGATTTCCACAAGATTTTGAGTTACAACTTTTCTCCCCATTTCTACCCTCCCCCCACTCCAAAATGACATATATTCTGATTGCCCCATTCCCCAGGCAGCCCTCTCTTCTGTCACCCCACTCCCTCTCCCCATCCCTTTTCCCTTTACTTTCTTGTAGGGCAACATAGATTTCTATGCCCCATTGCCTGTGTATCTTATTTCCTGGTTGCATGCAAAAGTCATCTGTTTTTGAGCATCTTCTTTTAAAATGTTGAATTCCAAATTCTCTCCCCTCTTCCCTCTCACTCTCCCTAAGAAGGAAAGCAATTCAACACAGGCTACACATGTATCATTATGCAAAACACTCCCATAAATACTCCTGTTGTGAAAAACTATTTCTCTGCATCCTATCCTATCCCCCCTTTATTCAATTTTATCCCTTGACTCTGTCCCTTTTCAAAAGTGTTTGCTTTTGATTACCTCCTCCCCTATCTGCCCTCCCTTCTATAGTCCCCCCTTTCTTATCCCCTTCCACCTACTTCCATGTAGGGTAAGATACCCAATTGGGTGTGTATGTTATCCCCTCCTCAGGTCAAATCCAATGAGAGCAAGATTCACTCATTCTCCCTCACCTGTCCCTTCTTCCCTTCCAATGAACTTCTTTTTTGCCACTTTTATGTGAGATAATTTACCCCATTCTATCTCTACATTTCTCCCTCTTTCAATATATTCCTCTCTCATCCCTTAATTTTATATTTTTTTAGATATCATCCCTTCATATTGAAATCACCCTGTGCCTTCTGTCTATGTATAGACATATATACCCTTTATATAGACGTATATACCCTTTAACTACCCTAATACTGAGAAAGGTCTCATGAATTACACACATCATCTTTCCATGTAGGAATGTAAGCAAAACAGTTCCATTTTAGTAAGTCCCTTATGATTTCTCTTTCTTGTTTACCTTTTCATGCTTCTCTTAATTCCTGTATTTGAAAGTCAAATTTTCTATTCAGCTCTGGACTTTTCATTGAGAAAGCTTGAAAGTCCTCTATTTTATTGAAAATCCATATTTTGCCTTGGGGCATTATACTCAGTTTTTCTGGGTAGGTGATTCTTGGTTTTAATCCTAGCTGCATTGACCTCTGGAATATCATATTCCAAGCCCTTTGATCCCTTAATGTAGAAGCTGCTAGATCTTGTGTTTCCTGATTGTGTTTCTACAATACTCAACTTGTTTCTTTCTGGCTGCTTGCAGCATTTTCTCCTTGGTCTGGGAGCTCTGGAATTTGGCAACAATGTTCCTTGGAGTTTTTTTTTTGAGGGGGGGATCTTTTTCAAGAGGCAATTGGTGGATTCTTTCAATTTCTATTTTGCCCTGTGGCTCTAGAATATCAGGGCAATTTTCCTTGATAATTTCTTGAAAGATGATGTCTAGGCTCTTTTTTATCTTTTTTTTTAGAGCGGAAGGAAGGGCAATTTAGGTTAAATGACTTGCCCAAGTTCATACAGCTAATAAATGTGTTAAGTGTCTGAGGCTGGTTTTGAACCCAGGTACTCCTAACTCCAGGGCCAATGCTCTACTCACTGTGCCACCTAGCAGCCCCAAGGCTCTTTTTTTGATCATGGCTTTCAATTTTTAAATTATCTCTCCATATCTTCCATTTTTTCATTCCTTTGGATCTGTTTTATAATATCTTGATTTATCATGAAGTCACTAGCTTTCACTTGCTTCAATCTAATTTTTAAGGTAGTATTTTCTTCATTGGTTTTTGGACCTCCTTTTCCATTTGGCTAACTCTGCCCTTCAAGGTATTCTTCTCCTCATTGGCTTTTTAGAGCTCTTTTGCCATTTGGTTTAGTCTATTTTTAAGGTGTCATTTTCTTCAGTATATCTGGATCTCCTTTAGCCAGTCATTGACTTGTTTTTCATGATTTTCTTGCATCACTTTCATTCCTCTTCCCAATTTTTCCTCTACTTCTCTAACTTGCTTTTCCAAATCATTTTTGAGCTCTTCCATGGCCTGAGACCAATTCATATTTTTCTTGGAGGCTTTAGATGTAGGCTCTTTGACTTTGTTGACTTCTTCTGGCTGTATGTTTTGATTGTCTTTGTCACCAAAGAAAGTTTCCAAAGTCTGAGTCTGAATCTGAGTCCATTTTCTCTGCCTGTTCATGTTCCCAGCCAACTACTTGACCCGTTGAACACACATACATCACATCACAATAATAGTACAATTAGAAATTCCCTCCCCAAAAGTTGAGTAAAGCTTTAAAATTATCATTCTATCCACTCACCCAAATAGGCACCACCCTTACAGCTAGTTCTGTGCTTGAACTAGTTCATACCTGCTCACAATAGCAAATTGTTCATTTTTTCATTTTGGTCATTAACACCTCAGAAATCAGCAAAGCTACAAATCATGGCTTGACTTATTGTTTTGTTGATTGTGCATAGATAGAAAAGTGTTGGAGAAAATGTTAATGCAGATTAAACTTTAAAATGTGTCATACATACATTTTTTTTCAGAAAACTTGATATACACTTACCAGCACACCACTACCCACAACTCACTTCACCACCTCTCACAACTCCTAACGAAACTGTTATTCCTCAGTTTTGGTTAACTTTGACAAGAGTTTAAGGGGAAAGCTAACCAAATGAAGTAATTTTCACGACAGAGTGAATAATGCATAAGCTTAACTGGGGTGGAGTTATGCTCATTTTAAAATAGAAAGTTGTTCATTCTAGTGAGCTTCTAATTGGTGGGATATTTTTTAAAGAGAAGACTTGAAATGGTTATCAATTTTTGAGAAGGATTAGGATTTAATGATTGAAAAGATACTGTAATTTGACCCAAGAAACCCCTTAGATAAAATACTGTTTCTTACATTTCTCACTTTGTCCACAAGCAATGAACTTAATTATTTGAGCACCAGTTTTCTTATACAGAAAACAAAGATAACAATACCTGTAATACCTAGTTCATCAGGTTGATGTGCAAACATGAGTTTATATATGAAGATTTCTTTGCAAACCATAAAATTTTAGGCCAACTCCTGGTTTTATATAGTGGTGTGAAAAGTAGTAGTAGTATTCATAATTCTTCTTAGCGATTCCTGAACTTGACATACATGTCCCAGAAGAAAAAAGAACAGGGTGAATAACTTGGTATCTCACCTCTTAAAGGCTGTCTCTCAAAAAACTAAAGAATTTGTTTCAGTATTAATATTATTAATTAATAATTAACGTATTAATATGACTTAAGTCATCAGATGGCTACTTGTTAAGTTGCCCAAAGTAAATAGCAACTTACATCAGAAAATTCAGTGAGTATAGGAAACATGAAGTATTCTTCTCCTAAGAAAAGGGTAAAGTTATTTTTAAAAAAAGACCCAAGCCTTTAGTTTATTCAGAGCTTTCTGTAAATTTATGTATAGTTTGCTATCTCTATGAATTATAACTATTGATAAAATGACTTCCTTTTGCTTGGGCTCAATTCACCCTAGAACATAGCTCTTCTCATGAAAGGCAGATACCTTACTCACCTTAGGAAAAGTCCCTATTATGATTAATGAGCACACTATATTTCTTAGCATTTTCTTTTATACACCAAAAACATGAAATATGCAGAAAAATTATGTCATGTTTCTGTCTCACCCCTGAATAAAGTCTGTAGCCAATCACATGAGAATGTCTTTCCAATCAGAAGAAAATTTACCCTAGTAACTAAATTTTTAACTTACTCAATTCCCCTATCCTCTTTTATCAATATACAACTAGTATTGACCTGCTACTTTGCTAAACCCTGCAGTTTTACAACTTTCTCTTTTCTTAAAGGGGCCACAATTTTTCTATGGATATTTTAAATACATTCAAATATAATATAATGGTTAGTTAGTGATTCTTTCTGACTTAATGTTAGTTCCATTATTATTTACTCTATATGGGTCAGTAGAAAAACTTCATGGGAATATATATATTCAATATGGATAGCATAACCTGGCTTTGTGTATATCTTCCTCAAAACTAAAAGACATGTGAAGAAAAGAGTTTGGAAATGTCCATTCCCACATATTAAGAATTATACTCTCAATCAATAGGGAGAAAAGGAATAACTTAGGATATCTTAAGTGAAGGAGATAGTAAGAGAAAACTTGGGTTCCTTTTCCTGAAGGAGATAGTTTCCCTAGAGAAAAAGACATTCAAGAGAAAAAAAGAATTATTTCATCTGAACAGTCTTCTGAACTCCCTGGGATCATGGACACCCTCAAGAAGTTCCAACATAAGTCAGCTACTCTGACAAGGATGTTCCAATGTTGGGTGTTAGGTGAAAATGAGATAGGACAGGCCAAGAATGCCCAGAACCTATAAACTACATGGATATGCTAATAAGGATAAGAAATTTAGGATGGTCCTAGTCATGGGTAAGTATGAACAAATTTGTCAGATGTCAGGAGAATTTGGCTATGTGTTTAAACAGGATCACAAGTGAAGTTAGAAAGGTAAAGATTAATTGGTAGCAGGAGAGATTCTGGCAGGCAGGTAGAGTTGTGGTGGGGCTAGGTGGAGATAGATCTGTCAGTAGCCAAGAGAATAAAAACAAAGCAGGAAATTGGTCAGCCTTGGGAGATCTGGCAACAGGTAGTAGATCTGCCAAAAGACCTAGGATTTAGGGGCAAGACAATTCAGTGGGTAGATTAATACAAGAAAGGCTGGACCACAGTCTGAGAGGAACTGAGACACTAAGTAGGGTACCCTTGCAGAAATATATAGAATAAGACAGTGAACTAGGGTACAAGGTAAGACTTATTCATATAGAATGGTTACTTAGAACCAAGTTTCAAGGTCAAAGTGGAGTCAGTAGCAAACCAGATGATGTCAAAAATCCTTTTATTTTCCCTTCATAGGGATGGATTTGGAGCTAGAGCCTAAAGTGGAGCTAAGCCAATTGGTGGTGGTTAAGTGACATCAGGTTTTAGACATTTAAGGGATGTCAGTACAGGGGTCAAATTCTTGATAACATGAGGTTATAGCTCTAGTCCCATAGGATCTAGTTCCAGCATTGACATAACATCAAGGGATTTCTAGCTTAAGGGCAGAACTGAGTAAACCTATTTCACCAAGAATAAAGAACAACTCTTCTCCCAAGGAGCTATTCAGGGTTCTGAACCCCTCTGTCAGATCTATGATTCCTGCCTACCTTCAGCTTTGCCCTCCTTTTTAAATGAGCTATAATAACCACAACCCATGTCCTCACTGATATCAATTAACCTAATAACTAGCCATGGTGTTACTTCAACTGCCACCTACTGATGCCTATTCCTACATTGTCTTGAACTGTCAGCCTATTTCCCTATTTGGTTCTTGAGAGAAGGAAAAGGAAAAAATGCCTCTTGAAATCTTATTAATATATGGTTATTTAAGTTACCAAAAAGCAATATGGGGTAACAGCATGGATGCATAAAGGAAAAAGAGATCTACTATTATGATAAATCACTAAAAGGAATAATGTATTCACAGTATTCTTGCTAATAAGATGACAGTTTCTACATAGCAGACTTATTTGTCAACCAGACTATTCCATCAACCAGAGCACTTGTACCTTGATTTCAAAATTGGAGGTTTAGGTTTATTGATTGACTTGCCTTTCTCTAGAAACTTGATAATCTTCTTTGGAATGAAAAAGTAAAGTGTCTTGCCTAAAATTTAGACTTTCACTTCTCTGTTTAGAATAAAATGGATTATTTAAACTGAAAGCTTAACTTTGATTTCTGGGAGGAAATATAGAAGGTATTAATAAAGAGATGATATTGAGAACTTAAAAAAGGAAGCAGAATTCACTAAAAGCCAGCATAGGTCCAATAAGGACAAGTCATACCAGACTAATCTCATTTCTTTTGTAAGGGTCACTATTAAGTCAGATTAGGGAATACCATAGACATAGTATGTCTGGATTTCAGTAAAGCATTTGATAGTCTCTCACGATTTCTTTGTTGATAAAATGAAGAGATAATGAGATAAATAATAGTACACTAATTTAGAAATGATTAAACAACTGAACCCAAATATAGGTGTCAATGGACTGATATTAACCTAGGGCAAGGGTTCATAAACATTTTTGTGTCATGGAGCCCTGTGGCATCAAACTGTAAGGCCCATTGACTCTTTTACAGAATAATTGTTTTAATTAATAGTTGAAAGAAATTCTAAATTTCAGTTAGGATTTAGTGAAATTTTAGAGACCCCTTGAAATCTGTCCATGAAACCACTGGACCTTAGGGCAGGAATCCCTGACCTAGGGGAAGATTTCTAGTGGAATGCATTAGAATTCTAAGCTTGGATCTATTTTGTTTGACAGTTTTAATCAATAACTCAGATAAAGGTGTAGTCAGCACGCTTATGAAACTTATGGATGACATGAAGCTAGGAGGAATATCTCATATGTTCAGTAATAGAATTGAGATCCAAAAAGAGCTTAACATGCTCACTTCTCCTCTTTCTAATTCATCCTCTGAATAGCTGACAACATAATCTTCCTAAAGCTCATCTCTGATAACATCACTACCCTGCTTTAACAAAAAACATCTTTTGCAACTTCCTATAGTCTTTATTATAAAATACAAACTTCTCAACTTCGTATTTAAAACCTTTTATAATCATGTTCCAGCCTACTTTTAAAGGTGAAGGAAAAATTATATAAAAATGGTCTTTTTACCATATTTTCTGTTTCTGACTTTGAAAACAACGAATCAAGAAACATAACTTGTTCACAACAAGTAACAGGAATTTTTCTTAAGATTAGCATAGTAACTTGCTGTCTTTGCGGAGAACTAGCTCCTGGTGAAAGTTAAGCCCAGGCAAAAGGGAGGTATTCTTTTAACAGCTCTCATTCATTCATTCATTCATTCAACCAATCAACAATATGTATTAAGCACATATTACATGCAAGATAAAAATAAAATGCATTCTACCCTCAAGGAGTTTACATTAATTGCTCAGGGTCTCATAGCTAGTAAGTACAAGATTTAAACTCAGATCTTCTCGATGTCAGAGCAGGCACTCAATGCAATGTGCCACCTAGCTGGTGTAGGATGAGATCCTCATTACCTCAAGCCTAGACCATTTCAATAGTCTGCTGTTTGGTTTCTCCCCCATTCTTGTTTATCTTATCACGCTTAATGCTAATGTGTTCCCTCTGTTGATTATCTTCAATTTATCCCATATATAACTTACTTGTACATAATTGTTTTCAAGTTGTCTCCCTCATTAGATTATGAGATCCTTGAGAGCAAGAGCCATCTTTGGCCTTTCTCTGTATTCTCAGTGCCTAGCACATTACTTAGCACATAGAAGATGCTTATAAGTACTAGTTGACTGACTGACAATAGACAGCTGTCAATTCACAGCTCAAAACCAAAAAAGGATACTAGGGCAATCAATTAATTTCCATAAGCAAACTTCCAGAAGTAAAAGATCTAGATCATTTTAACAACCAGAAGATACATTGAAAGTAAAGGTAACATAGACCTGTGGTTTAGATAGGTGGTGATACCTAATGGTTCTGTTAATTACAAGACTGTCAGTTTTTATCTCAGTTCTTGAAAAATTTGGCTCCATATTCTACCATACCTCAGATTTATAATTAATAATTAACATTTATATCATTTTTCCTGATATTTCAATTGAGCTGCATTTAATGGAAAAGTATAAAAAGCTAAATAATGTGTTATTGTTTATGTTAAATGTCTATAATAATAGAAAGCTTAAAAATTTGGACATGTACAGCCAGCACAAAACACAAATATTCATCTAGCTGTAGCTACAGAATGTTCAGGCACAGAGTCTAAAATCAAATAATAGGGAGCCAAGACTGCAGAGTTTAGGCTGCATTACACCATCATTCCCCTCCAAACAACTTTAAAGCTTCAAATTGAATTCTGGAGCAGCAGAGCCAACAAAAGGTGGGGGTGAGACATTTTTGCCATCCAAAACAACTTGGGAGGTGGGAGGAGAAATCTGTGATACTGGGGTTGGAGTTGGCCCAGAGTTCAATACACATTGGGCAAAATCAGCAACAAGCTATGAAGGAAACTACAACTAGGCAGCAGCAGCTTCCAGAGTTTGGAGCCCATAGACAGTAAGGGAGTTGGAAAAGTAGCCAGAAAGAAATTACATGGGGTCTTTTGTGACACTGGATTGCCTATATGCAGTTGTGGGTTGCAGTTCCAGCTTAAAGACAAGCACTAGCACTTTTGTAGCTGCAGGAGAGCAGGGGCACAGGGCCCCTGGTTACAGTTTCAGGGCCAAGAGGAATGATAGCACTTAAGGCTACAGGAGAGAAGGGATCCTGGTCATAGTTCTGAATTGGAGAAGACTGTTTGTAGTCTCTCACAAAGGAGCAAGGAACCTGGTTACAGCTCCAGGGCCTAGAGGAATGACAGCAATTGCAGCTGCAGGGGTGCAATATCCTTTCCTTGGTAAAGACCAGAGTACAGACCCAGAGAGCAGTGACCACACCTCTCCTTGGATCATACTGCCTTGAAAGCAGTGAAAATTTACAGACCCCCAGAAGTAGCTCTGAAAACAGCAGCATGAAAAACCTTGAAGTTTGGGACAGTTCTCCTTTTCCCCTAGGAACAGAGGCCAACTTTAACATAAAGTTCAAATCAAAGAAATAGGCTGTAAAAATAAGCAAACACACACAAAAATAACCACCATTTGCAATGGCAACCACACTGGCATACCCAGGACGGCTGCTAGTGTAGGTTCTTAGATCTGCTTTATTAAGGAAAGATAGCTGTTTCAGGGTTCAACAATCTTTCTTTTTTAATCACATAAAATACAAACACAATAAACACAGAGAAGAGAAATAAAGACCAACAGACATGGCTTTACTGCCTGAATCAAAGCTTTATATCCACCACTGAATCAAGAGGGCCTTTACTTCTGAGGAGTCAGAAAGCTCTGAACATATGGCCACTCAGAATCACACCATCTTCTCATAAGCAAGCCCCCAAAGCAAAAGCTCACCTCTCTGAATATATATTCTTTCAGCTAATAGGCTCAGAGCCAGAAGGCATCACAACTCGACTCATTGCCTAATTAGCTTATTAACAAAAGATGTGCAAGCCTTCCAATAAGCAAGATTCCCTTAATGGGCTCCACATGATCCCTATTAATGGACACAGAAGATCTTACACCTCCCTCCATTAACATTACACCATTAAAAGCTACCATAGTGACAGAGAAGACTAAGACACAAACTCAGGAGAAGACATCAAAGTAAAAATGTCTGCAAGCAAAGTCTCAAAGAAAAATGTTAATTTGACACAAGTCCAACAAGAATTTCTAAAAGAGCTCAAAAATCAATTTAAAAATCAAATAAGAAAGGTAGAGAAAGAACAGGGGAAATGAGAGTGATGGAAGAAAATTATGAAAAGAAAGTCAACAGCTTGTTAATAGAGGCAAAAAATTGAAGAAAATAACACCTTAAAAAAACAGAATTGACCAATTTGTAAAAAGAGGCATAAAAATCCATGGAAGATAAGAACTCCTTAAAAAGTAGAAGTTTGCAAATGGAAAAGGATATTGTGGAAGCGAAGGAGAATAGAATTTTAGAAAAATTGATGTGATAGACTTTTGGAGAAAGTTGAATAGAAATAAAAAGAAGTATACCTTTTCTTAGCTGTACATGGCACCTTCACAAAAATTGATCATGCATAAAAACTTCACAGACAAATGCAGAAAACCATCCTTTTTAAACCATAACGCAATAAAAATTACATCCAATAAAGGTCCATGGGAACATAGTTAAAATTAATTGCAAGCCAAATAAACAAAATACAAAATACAAATCCAAATAATCTTAAAGAATGTGTGGGTCAAAGAACAAATCATAAGAATAATCAATAATTTCATTAAAGGAATGACAAAAATGAGACAACTACAAAAATGTGTAGGATACAGCCAAAGTAGTGCTTCTGTAAATGTTTATATCAATAAAATACAGAAAGAGAAGATCAATGAATTGGACATGCAATTTTAAAAAACTATAAAAAGAACAAACTTTGAATCCTCAATTAAACACCAAATTGGAAATCTTGAAAATAAAAGGAGAAATTAAAAAAAATCAAAAGTGTGATTAATAAAGTAATAAATATAACTATTATGAGAAAAAATAATAAAATAGATAAACCATTTGATTTAAACATTTGATTAAAAGAAAGAAAGAAGAAAACCAAATTACCAGTATCAAAAATGAAAAGGGTTAATGAAGAGGAAATAAAATCAATAAGGAGTTATTTGCACAATTAAAGCCAATAAATCTAACAAAAACATAAATTGTTCAGACTAATAAAGGAAATAAAATACTTAAGTAACCCTATCTTTAAAAAAAAAGTTACATGATAACTTTATTATACATTTAAAAGGAATTGCAAGTTGTACATAATACATTTTCAGTTTCATGTACAATCATCTTTTTTTCTATTCTACAATGTTATGGAAATGTATTATTTCTTAAGTTCAGAATAAAATAAAATTAAAAAGAAAGAAATAAATTAAACAAACCATTAGTGAGCTCCCAAGAAAAAATCCCTAGGACCAATGGGATTGACAAGTAAATTCTACCAAACATTTAAAGAACAATTAATTCCAATTATATATAAACTACTAGAGAAAATATGCAAAGAAAGAGTCCTACCAAACTCCTTTTAAGACAAAATATGGCGGTGATACCTAAACCAGAAAGAGCAAACACAGAGAAGGAAAACTGTAGACCAATTTCCCTAACGAATATTGAGGCAAAAATTTTAAATAAAATACTAGCAAGAAGATTACAGCAACATACACAGATCATATACTATGGCCAGATGGAATTTATACCAGGAATATAAGGCTGGTTCAATATTAGGAAAACTATCAGCATAATTACCATATTGGTAACAAAAAGAACAAAAATCTTATGATTATCTCAAAAGATGCAGAAAAACCTTTTGGCAAAATACAACACCCATTCCTATTAAAAACACTAGAAAGTAGAGGAATCAGTGGAGCTTTCCTTAAAATAAGTGGCATCTATCAAAAACCATCAGCAAGCATTAACTGTAATGGGGATAAACTAGAACCATTTCCAATGAGATCAGGGAAGCAAGGACGCCCATGATCACCACTATTATTCAAAATTGTACTAGAAATACTAGCTATAACAATAAGACAAGAAAAAGAAACTGAAGGAAATAGAACAGAAAATGGAGAATAAAAACAATCATTCTTTGCAGATGGTATGATAGTGTCCTTAGAGAATCTTAGAGAATCAACTAAAAATTTCTTGAAATGACTAACAACTTTAGCAAGTTGTAGGACATAAATTAACCCACATAAATCATCAGCATTTCTACAGATTACAACAAAGTTCAAGCAGGAAAGAATAGAGAAATTCCATTTAAAATAACTCCAGACAGTATAAAATACTTGGGAGTCTACTTGGCAAGACAAACACAGGAAGTACATGGACACAATTACAAAACACTCTTCACAAAAATAAATACAGATCTACACAAATGAAGAGATATTAATTGCTCATGGGTAGGCCGAGCCAATATAATAAAAATGACAATTATCCCTAAATTAATTCACTTATTCAGTGACATATCAATCAAATTACCAAAAATTATTTTATAGAGCTGGAAAGAATAATAAAAAATTCATCTGAAAGAATAAAAGTTCAAGGATATCAAGGGAAAGATGAAAAATGTGAAGGAAGGTAGTCTAGCAGCACCAGATCTCAAATTATATTACAATGCAGTAAGTAATCATCAAAATAATCTGGTACTAGCTAAGAAATAAAGTGGTGGATCACTGAAATAGATTAGGTACTCAATATACAGTAGCAAATGATGATAGTTGGGGGCAGCTAGGTGGTGCAGTGAGTAAAGGACCAGTGCTGGAGTCAGGAGGACCTGAGTTCAAATCTACCCTCAGACACTTGACACACATACTAGCTGTGTGACCTTGGGTGATTCACTTAATCCTAATTGCCCTGCCTTCTCCTCTTCAAAAAAAGGAAATGATGATAGTAATCTAGTGTTTGATAAAGCTTTTGGCACATGAACTCATTATTGGACAAAAACTGCTGGGAAAACTGGAAAGCAGTTTTGCAGAAACTAGGTATAGACCAACATCTCACACTATATACCAAAATAAGCTCAAAATGGATACATGATTTAGACATAAAGGGTGATATCACAAGCAAATTAGGGGAGCATGGACTAGTTTCTCTGTCAGATCTACGGATAAGGCAAGAATATTATAGGGCGTAAAATGGAAAATTGTGATTACATCAAATTAAAAAGGTTCTGCACAAACAAAATCAGTGCAGCCAAGATTATGAAAGCAAGAAATTGTAGGAGAAATTTTTTACATCAAGTTTTTCTGATAAAGGTCTCATTTCTTAAATATATAGAGAAGTAAGTCAATTTTTTAAGAATATGATTCATTCCCCAATTGATGAATGGTCGAAGGATATGACCAGGCAGTTTTCAGAAGACAAAATCAAAGTTCTCTATAGTCATATGAAAAATTCTCTAAATCACTATTGATTAGAGAAATATGAGTTAAAACAACTCTGAGATACCACCTCACACGTCTGGTTGGCTTATATGACAGAAAAGGAAAATGACAAATGTTAGTGTGGATGTGGAAAAATAAGGACATTAATGCAGTGTTTGTGGAGATGTAAACTGATCCAATCATTCCAGAGAGCAACTTGGAACTATGACCAAAAGGCTATAAAACTTGCATATCCTTTGACTGAGCATTACTACTACTAAATCTCTATCTCAAAAAAATCAAAGAAAAAGGACCTATATGTACAAAAAGATTTGTGGTAGCTCTTTTTGTGGTGGCAAAGAACTGAAAATCAGGAAGATGCCCATCAATTGGAGAATGGCTGAACAAGCTGTAACATATGGTTTTAATGGAATACTGTTGTGCCACAAGAAATGATGAGTAGTATGGTTTCAGAAAAACCTGGAAAGTGTTGTATGCAAAATGAAATAGGCAGAACCATAACATTGTACATACTAATCGTAACATTGTATACTGATCAACTATGAATGACTTAGCTATTTTCAGCAATACAATGATCCAAAACAATTTCGAAGGATTTAGGATGAAAAACACTATCCATGTCCAGAAAAAGAACTGATGTAGTTTGATGAAGATCGAAGCAATTTTTACTTTATTTTTCTTGCTTTTTTGCAACATGGTGTAGAGGTAGTTGGTGCTGGGTTTTTTGCTGTTCTCTTATATGATTTTAATGATTCTGGCCTTTGTTTGAATGGGGCTGGTAAAGTGGGATCTTATCTTGGAGTGTTTCTCAGCACTAAGACAATTGAGAGTCATTCATTGGAAACCCTGTATATGGTGGTACTAGGGATTAACTAACTTTCCCACACACTAAATGGGACATTTAACTGTTCTTTGTTTGAGCACCTCTCAGCACTGAGGTAATCAAGTGCCCCAGGGCCCTGAGACAGGTATACAAGATTCGAGGTTGGTGTTTGACTTTTGGGGATCACTCATGGAAGGAGTGTTGAGGGCAAGCCATTGTAACTGCCCCCCTCCCCCCAGGCTTTGCAATCCAGCCCCATTGGTTCTTCTCTGGTAACTATGTATTCTGATTTGATCAGACAAGGTCTATCTGTTGATGTTCATAATTTCTGTTTATATTTGCCTTGAAGTTCAGGGGGCTGATTTTTCCCCCTGAAATAAGTGAATGATATATGTATGTTTAATTAAACTGAAGTTATTAACCCCTTAAAGTTGCTTTCCTTAGAAAAGCAGATCAAAGAATCTGTGTTAGCAGCCTTCTGTGTGCTGGTTGTTGTTGGTCTTACACAGCCCCAGTAGCTGCTAGCCACATTGTTGCTACATATGGCTAATATGGAAATATGTTTTTGCATGATTTCACATGTATAAATGACATCACATTTCTTGCTTTCTCAATGGGTAGGGGAGGGTGTGAGAGAACTTTGAACTCAATATTTTTTAAATGATGTTAAAAATAAATAATAAAATTTTAAAAGAAAATCAGATTAAATAAGGTGTCTCAAGAGGTTTGCCTTGCTTCCAAAACTAATAATGGCTTCAAAAATCATATATAGGTCTTAATTAAGATACTTCTTCAGAACTTACAGTCATCTTTATGATAAAAATCTTCACTCCCTTCAACTATCCTCTCTGTATCACCATCATTATTTCCTTCTTTTGGACAAGGTACACATTATCATTGTCACTATGAAAATGGCATGCTCAGAACTTAATACGATACCGGATATGTGTTCTGAAGGACACATTCCCTTGGGATAGATAATGCAATTTTACTAATGTAACCAATAATTGTAATACCTTTTCATAGCAGATATGTTGCACTGCTGACCACTGATCTTGTAGTCAATTACAAAATCGGAGATTTTTTTCATATGAACTACTGTCCTCTCAACATCTTTTTTTGTATCATTTATTTTTGAACCTAAATACAAAGTTTTATATTCATCCATGTTAAATGCTATTTTATTGGTTTTGCTCTAGAATTTTGAATCGTGGTTTGTCATTTTTATACTGGCCTTATTGTGTGATCCTAGGAAAGACACTTACCTCTCAGTGATCTGGTCACTAATTGCAGAGAAAATACAATTTGCATAGATGGCATTTCCTAACCCAGGAGTTCCCTATACTAATGAAATCACAGGAGTCATCTAGTTAGAATAGTAGATGGAATACTGAACATCAGCAAAACCTGAGTTTGAATCCAGCCTCAGCTACCATTCAGTAGTAGTGTGATCTTGGCAAGCCATTTAACCTCTCTAAACCTCAGTTGAACCATCCGTAAAATGGGGGTAATAATAGCACCCAACTCATAGGGTGTTGTGATGATCAGACAATATAATATAAATTACTTTCTAAATACTAAAGCAAGCATAAGTGTTAGCTATTAGTAATATCATTGTTATTATTAGCCCTATATCTTTTTGCAAATAGATTTGCCCTATATCTTTTGCAAATAGATTTGATAAGTATGATTTCTGTCACTCCCCTGCTCAAAAAGGTCCAGTACCTGCCTCTTGCCTCAAAGATAAATATAAACTTTTCAATTTGACTTTTAAAGCTCTTGTCAACCTTTGCTTTTGAAGGCTTATTATACATTTGTCTCTTTCAGGAATTCTGCCTTCTAGTCAAACTATTTGTTGTTCCTTTATACAGTATTGGATATCCTGCCTACATGTCTTTCTGCACAGATTTTCCTTGATGTTTAAGATGTACTCTCTCCTAACTCTGCCTCATAGACTGCTTAGATTCCTTCAAAATATCTCCTGTAGGAAGTCTAATACTGACTGTCATAATTGTTGGTGTCCTCTCACCACACCAATTACTTTGTATCTATTTTGGAAGTTTTTTGTAAATTTTTTTTTTTCGTTTTAAACTTAAAGAAAAAACAGAATATTGTCATGTACACAGCAGAGCATGAGAGGATTCAATATTAAATGATAAATTTCCATTTCAAGAAAATCTATATAATAAATACTACGCATTGTATTCAAAGCTACTCAGTTTTGCTTCCTTGTAGGTTTTCTATTTTATTTTTATTTTATATATAATCTTTGTATACATGTTTCTTTCACACACCCACCCCCAATAGAATATAAGCTACTTGAAGGCTTCATTTTGTCTTTGTATCCCTGGAACCTAGCACAGTTCTTGGCATGAAGAAAGTTCTCAAAAAAAAGCATGTGGATTGAATGGGTCTTGGGTCTTCCCCCAAGTCATGGATAAAATCAGTAATAAGTAAAAAGCTCTTTATCATATTACTAGAGACATCATTTTATGTTAATTTCAATCTATTAACCAATATTTGTTCGGAACTGTTGTTTAAGAAAGTATGACTTCACCTAAATATACTATAACCCAGGCTATATATCTTCATGGTGTCTGTAAGTATTTCCTGGAAAATTTTGTAAAATATCTTGCTGGATGACAGTAAAAGCTAAACAATTCTAGAGCTAAACAACAATGCCATAAGAGTGTTAATTTTACGAATGACTTGGATAAAAATTGAATGCATGCTTATTGAATCTATTTCTAGGAGGCATAACAATTAAAATACATGACAATATTGCCCAATCTATCAGCCTATCAAATCAGACAAGGAAAGGAGGTTAGTCTGGCATGATTTGTTCTTAGTAGCCTCTTGTTCCTAAATTCAAAGATTTATGAAACCCAGAAGTTTGGATAAGAATGTAGCAACAGCTTGAAAACTGCCTTCTTCTGTGGAAAGGCAATCTCTTTAACAAAGGAAAAGAAGTCTTTTCAGAGCTTTAGCAACCAGAATTCTTCTTTAACCAAGGGTAAGCTGGAAGGCTACCTTTGCTAAGGAGCTGACCCAGGGCTAAAGAGCCTCTACTCTAAGGACCAGTTAGAATTTGATCTGGAATTGTGCTTTGAATGAATAACTTTATAAGTCAGAACTCCTCAAAGTAAAAAAAAATTATCTTTGAGAAGAGGGTTTATTCATTCATTAACATTTACTATATAACCACAAAGGCCCCTAACACTACATCAATAAATCACAACACAAAGCCTGTCCTTGGAAGGCAAACACATAGATTATTCCTTTCTTACAGTATTTTGAAAATGGGAAAAGATACTCATCTGTCTAGAACAGGTTAGGCAGACCTAGAGGCAGAGGGATAATGGAATTTCTTAAGACTTTTTAAAGCCCATCATTTCTATGATCCTATGTTTGACATCACAAATGGTCAGAGGACTACAATGGAGGGAACTGTGGCAAAGAAATCAGAAAATATGGCACAGTCATTTACTGGCTATGCAACCTTGGTGAAGTCATTTAACCTCTTGGAGCTTCATTTTCCTTAACTATAAAATGGTGATAATAGCATTTTGCACTGCCTACCTCACAAGATTGTTGTAACACTGTCAAATGATTCCATGAAATGAGATAATGCAAAAGTCAGTTGTAGGAAACATTTGTTATAGAGTGAGGATGCTACTTTCCCTACAACATCATTGCCTACAATATCTGCCATGCTCTTCCTACTCCTTTTCTAGTCCACACTTAAGAAATACTGCTAATAATGAAATATGGACAGAAAATCCCTATTCACATCGAAGGAACCCACAGAGCACTTTGGAAAATACTGTTTATGAAAAATATATTGATTGACTGGTTCTCTCCAGGAACTAATTAGTTCTCAAGGCTGTAATTGAATTGAAGTTATTCAATTCAACATTTATTAAGTATCTCATATGCAAAACTCATAATAACTTTGACAGAATCCTGATCCTATGAAATCATGACTTAATTTTTCCTCTATTGATTCAGCCTCTAGAATCAAAATTACCTAACAACTTTATGCCTTGGCAAACCTGAATGGTTCTTCCATTTATCTACTACATTTCCCACAGTAGGGAAAATAAATTACAACCAAAATATAAAATACTACAACAAATAAAGGAATGAGCCCCTTGATTTGCAGTCAAAAGATTCCAAGAGGCAGGACAGTATAGTGGATAGAGAGCTGAACTTGCAATTATTTGAGCCATACAGCAACTCACTGAGGCAGGGGTAGATAGATAGATATAGAGATACACATACACACACACACACACACACACACACACACACACTTGTATGTGTGTGTGTATATACACAGAGAGACAGAGAGAGAGAGAGAGAGAGAGAGAGAGAGAGAGAGAGAGAGAGAGAGAGAAAGAGACAGAGAGAGATCAGTATATAATAAAACCTGCCTCAATGAGTTGCTATTTGGTTTAAACGATTTCAAGTTTAGCTTTCTATGACTGATACAGAGTACTTTGAAGTTTGTAAAGCTTATATACATTTATATACATATATATATATATAATATCACTTGAACCATATAGCAACTCATTGAGGCAAGTATTATCAGTAGTATATATTGATAAATAAATAGATAAACATATAGGGACAGGTATTAGCATTATTGCTATATAGTATTATTGATATATATAAGTATGTACTATATTTCGTATATCAGTATATATAATATTGTTAATAT
The DNA here is from genome assembly GCA_028646595.1 of Phalanger gymnotis. Lineage (NCBI taxonomy): Eukaryota > Metazoa > Chordata > Mammalia > Diprotodontia > Phalangeridae > Phalanger > Phalanger gymnotis. The sequence goes on along the minus strand of CM053626.1, from coordinate 114,167,294 downwards.
CCACGTATATATGTATATATGCACATACATATATGTAAAACTGATAATACCTGCCTCAATAAGTTGCTATATGGTTTGAATGAGATGATATACGTAAAACGCTTTACAAACTTTAACGTACTCTGTAAGTATCTGTTATTATTAAAAAGCCCAACTCTGCTACTTACTAACTGTATTTTAACCTCCTAGACCTTCAGTTTCTTCATCTGTAAAAGCTGCAGGTTGGACTAGATGACATATAAGGTCTGTTTCATTTGAAAATTCTACAATCATTGAAACAAGGCAAAACAAAAGCAGGGAATTAAAATGAGATGTTACAACAAGTAAATTCCCTGATACCTTCAAAAGGAAGAAATCATCTATTTCACCTGGTTGTCATCTCTGTTCTGCAAAAGAGACTCCTGTGTATACTTTCAAAATAAAAGGTTAACACTGAGACTTTGTAGAACCATATCCCAAGGGCCGAACTGTAATGACCCCTTCCCTAATTTAGGTGACATAGGAGATTAGATCCTATCTAAAGAACAAAACTGTGCTGCAAAATTTAATTAAACATCCTGGGTCAAAAACTGAAGTAAAAGTAAAAATAGAAGTGGAGAAAATATAGCAAAGAATAATTACAAAAAAAGCAAGAGGAGAAACAGAAAGACTACTTTTGTATCATTATTAACAAATTAATACAAATATACAATTTTAAAAAGAGAAAAAAAGGAATTGAAGAGCCAGATATTTAGAAAAGAACTAAGGGAAAACAAATATTAAAAATGAAAAGAGAAAGGACAGCATAATATAGATGGCTTCACACATAAATCAAAGTAAGCAAGTCCCCAAAATGCCAAATGAGGCACATACAATCAAAGAAAGAACTGACTAAAATATCCTTGTCCAGATGAAGGAGATCAAAAATACTATATGATAGCACAGTGAAAATATTCAAAGTGAGATATACTCCAACCAAGTCAAGTCAGCAATCATGTATTAAGTACCTAGTATGTGCTAAGCAATATATTGAGCAATGGGTACATGAAGAAAGGTAGAAACAGTCCCTGACCTCAAGGCGTTCCCAGTTTAACAAAAGATTAAAAAACGATGGGCAGAAATCAATAAAAATATTGGAAATTGAGAAACAGTAATGAAATCAAGAAGAAAGTATAGAATAGTCAAATTCTAGCTACCTCTACACTAATTAGTCTAGATAACTAAGGTCTATATAGAGCTGGAGCCAGTCAGTACTTGAGCTTCACCCCCCCTACCATATTTACAGGCTAATTTCCCCACCACTTCTATCCAGTTGATTCCCAGCACAGTAGGTCAGGAACAAAACTGGCACATTTGCCTCATTTGTGAAAGCAAATGCCAAAATGATATTTCTCCCCCACTCCAGGTGCTGGTGTTTAATATTATTAATAACTATTTTTAGGGTCCCACTAATACAAAATTCTCCAGGATACCCTGCAGGGGTTTTATTCATCCCAATTATCCTCCCTATTGTCCTCTCCCTCCAGGTCTCTTTAGCTCACATATATGCGGGCTTTAAGGTATACAGCAGGCTTTCCTGACCTCAAAGTAAGGGCAAATATTATTATCTTCATTTTACAAAGATAATTACTATTCTTCTCAGCTATTCTTACTACTACCCTGACTGTTCATTAAGGCTGGTCTTACCACAATAGGCAATCTTCTATATAGTATGCTTCCAGGGGCACTGGGAAAACATTTTTTGCCCTCTCCCTCCTTATCAAATAACTCCCTAATCCCTTGAATGATATCTTAAATTCCACATTTAACATTTTAAATGTTAAAAGGCCATGTATACATGGGAGGAATAACAGGGAACTATCAGTCACTTAAAACTTAGTGGGAATGACTTCACCAGATCTTTTCCTATAAGGAGGTTAAATGGGGGAACAGTCAGAAAAAGATAGGGTACTCTTAGATGGGGAGAAGAAAGGAACACAGAAGGGGTGTATCTGAAGAATAACTTCTTCTAATTTATAATTTTGCCTCAAGCTAGCCCAGTTCCTCAAGTAAAAACAATTACCTTGCTCCCCATACAGAAACAGATCATCTGCCATTTTCTATTGTAGATGACTGTGCATCCTCCGTTATTGAGGGTGTTCCAGTAGATCATAGAAGACTATGTACCAGTAAGGGCTGGTAAATAATTATATCTCTACTACTCTGGACAGTCTCAATTTTCAGCTCCTACTATCACCTCATCACCTACTCTCCCCTAGTCCCTTAATACAGTGCTTCTCAAATAAAACAGAACAATTCTTTCCCACAGTACCTAAATAAGAAAGAAATGGGAATACCCCAGGGCACCATAAAAAGTCAGACAGAAAATAACACTATAAAGATCAGAAAACAAAGGGAAAGCTAGAACAGGGTGATCAGTGCCTAATAACCTGTAATTCAAGGTATAATATATTCATTGTGAATAGCTGGCACACACAAAAAAAAATTAGTTTGCTCAATAGAAAGCATGTGTTGGGAAAATTTTGTTACATATGTGAAAATATCCGTCAAAATACAGAGAAATGGAGGGTTTTGTGTAGAAAGAAGACTGTGCTATTTGTAGTGGGCGTAGTTAGCTATGTGGCATTTACAACTTCTAGCATTCAGCAGCATTTCAGAGTTAAGTCAAAATTCGCATCTCTGTTGGAAATTTCTTCTTGTCCTAGCACAGTGGAAGGAGAACTGGGCCTGGATTTGAATGCCTGCTATTCTACTTACTACCCATGTGGCTTTAGATATGTCACTTAACTTAAACCTGGTGCTGTTTTTTGCTCTCCAAAATGAGGCAGCTCCGAAACTATGTCCTTGTGAAGATGTTTGAGTACTATACTATAATGCACTGCTGAAAAGAGAGAGATAAACAAAATTTTTGCTTTAACACAAGATTAATTCTGAAAAGATTAAAGAGTACTATATTAAGAGGGCGAAGATCAAAGAAAGATAAGTGGCAAAGAACTCTCCAAAAAAAGTGTACTGCTGACTTGGAAAACACAGTATAAATATACTATGTTCTGAAGCAGTCATTGATTGAGAAGCAAAGTTTGAAAGTACAACTGTGACAGCCTAATACCATATACAATCACAAATCTTTGTAGAAAGATTTAATAAATGCACTAAGCAAAAGGTAGTCAGTATCCCGTGACCTTCATTCCAAATTTCAAGTCATTTCTTATTCTGACAAAGGCCTATTTTTAAATGGGAGAAACAAAGGTCCTTGAAAAACTGCCACGGGAAAATTCCCATAATGAAATTATGTTCATTCTCAGAGGAATGAGGTGGAATTAGATGCTCCAGTGGTGCTGAATTCCTAAATCTGGGTAGCTTCCAGCCAGATACTGAAGGTTTTCTGTAAGTGTCAAATGGCAGGTGGGGGGGAAACTATCTGCTATAAACCAGTTAAGAATAAGCTTTTTAATTCATAGTTCTTGACCACAAAACTTATAGAAACATTGGTGTTAAAACACTGTTTAAATAATACTTCATTTTTAGGATAAGGAATAGGGTTGAGAACAGTATTAAAATTGTAATAGGTAGGAAAAGTATACACCCAAAAGAATGGCAACAGAGTAAGCATTTTCATTGGCTATTCAAATGTAAAAGTTTCCTAATTCCCAACAGTATGCCTTAAAAAAAAAAAAAAGCATTAATCACTTCTGTAAGAAAAGGACAATGTTACTCATCCATGTCCCAGGAGTCACTTAGCACAGTATCAGGCACAGAGTTAGATGCTCAATAAATATTTGTTCAAGATATGCATAAACAAATGCAACGATTCTTGCTAAAAGGCAGTATCTTGAGTCCAAAACACTAGATGCTGAATAGCTGGTACTACTAGATCAATCAACCCTCAGAGTCTGTCAAGGAAGAGCAAGGGTTTTAATTCTTCTTCTGAAGGAACATCAAGCCAGTCGTGCCACAATGGCTGAGAGCCACTTATAGTAGAAGTATTTTCTTCCTTTTTTTCACCTGGGACAACCAGCATGCAGGTTATTAGCATATCTGAGGAGCAGTTTGCCCACTCTATATTTTACATACACACAAACAGTTCACCTTCCACCCTTGTCCATTTATTTGCTTTCTTGACTGACTTGGAAGATTATGCATAAAATATAACTCTCTCCTGGATCTAACCCTTCACCTTTGAACCAAGAGGCCCACAAGCAATACATATATGCCCAATCTTTCTAAATTTCTTTGAATATGGGGGAGGGAAAGGATGGGGTGATGAGTGAGTTCAAGACCTGAGGATCAGACAGAGGTTCTTTTTTACCTCCTTCCACTACCCCAGCCCCAAGAGTAAGGAAATACTTGGTTCCAACACAAGCGCTAAAGACCCTGTATCGGAGAAATCAGATGCAAGGGAAGGAGGGTGAAAATCATGGTGTGGGTAAAGAAAAAAGTGTCCGAAAGAAAATGACCGTACCTGGTGCGGCTGTGGTTTCGTGGGCAGTCCTTCTTCTCCATGATGGCCGGCACACAGTTGGTGAGCTCTGTCCAGTCGGCGTGCAGCCCACAGCTCCAGCCCGTGGAGAAGCGCGAGAAGAGCCACGTCTCCTTTTTGCCCGGTCGGTGGCAGGTGCATTTTTTCTGGCCAGGCTTGCAGCTACAAGGCTGCTCCAGCCGGATATTCTTCACTAGGTGCCGCCCGAAGGTCGTGCCCCCAGTTTTCTGGATGTGCAAAAAGACGATCACGTCCCGCCCTTTGATGTTGAAATCCACGAAACGAGTGAGGTCCTTCACCGAGAAGTTGAAGCGGGGCACAAATTTGGGCAGAGAGCCACTGTCAGGGGACTCTCGGTCCTGTTCTTCCTCCTCTTCTTCCAACTCCTCGAATTCTTCCTCTGCCTCCTGCACTGGCCCGGAGAGCTGTGCCGCCGGTGCCCCCGGAATCTCGGCTTGCTGGTCCCGGGGTGGTGGTTGCTGCTGGTCCTCTCGGGGATCCGCTGGGGCGGCTGCAACCTGGCCCGACTCCCCCCCAGCGCGGAACTTGTCCCCGAAGTTGGTACAGGAACTGGTGCAGGTGGGGGACACGTACTGGTACATGATTATCAAGAATAGGAGCGTGAGCACCGGCGTGAGCAGCCACTTGTTGAACCTCTCATCCATGGTCCTGCTCTCAGGCCAGAAGGCGAAGCGGCGGCGGTGGGGGCGGCGGCGGCAGCTGCTCCACTGAAAGCCCGCGCTGAAGTTTGGGCTCCGGGCTGCGGCTCGGAGCCCGCCGCACCTCCATCCCCCTGTGGCCGGGCAGACGGGACCCCCCGCAAAGGCTTCTGGCTGGCTGGCTGGCTGACTGCACTCCGACGTTCTGGAGGCTCGCTGCTGCTGGCTTTCGCGGGGCTAAGGGGAGATGGAGAAGCGAACCTGGGTCCCCTAGCCTACCGCTGCTGCGGAGGAGAAAGAGGAGGAGGAGGGCGAAGACGAGGTGCCGGTTCCCGGCACCAAGGGGCGGCGGCTGCGCGAAGACTATTCCAGTGCTCAAAAGAGACTCTCCCTCTACTCTATCCCTGGACCCCCAGGGCCGTTAGTCCTGCCGCTAGCCAGAGAAGGAGAGAGCTAGTAAGCGTCTCTCAGACCAGAAAGGCGCCTCAGGGAGCCAGCCTGCCGCGGGCTCTTAAGCACTTACTACCTGATCTTGGGTCCTGAACCTTCCCCTCTGGTGGCTGAAAATCAGTGCTTCTACCCACACCCAGAGGCTTCATCTTCTTCAGGAGCGAGCCCGGGTACCAGGAAACAGGAGGAGGAGCTTCGGCCCCTGGCCCCTCGCAATGCCCCGCCCTCCCTAGCCCCTGCTCCTACCCACCACCACCCCAAGCACCCTCTCACTCTGGGGAGCCTTGGGGCAAGGAGAGCCCGGAGCCGCGTGCTGGCTGGCTTTTAGCTGCCAGCCCCCACTGCAAGTTTGCAGATGAGCCCTTGCAGGGGGAGGAGAGAGAGAAAGGAGCCTCAGGCGAGTCAGTGCACCGCCTCTTCGGAGAAGTCCCACTGCTGCTTCAGGTCTGTCAGCCAGACACACAGGAGCGCGCGCGCGCTCGCGAAAGGCTGGCACCACCGCTACCCACCAGCCGGTGTGACAAGGAGTCCTCCTACCCGCAGCAAAAACCTGCTCAAGGTACGGAGCATGCGCCAAACCATTCCCCGGCCCTGGAGGAGTTTCCAGGGGAGGAATCCAAATCTCTGTAGGTTTTTAGCCGCTCCTGGAGAGTAGGGAATAAGGGGAGATGAGAATTCTGTCAGTTGGACACTGAAAAGGGCTGTGAAGATGAAGGAGGTAGACTGCGGAAGCATCTTACGCAAGTGTTAGGAACATTAATATAAGACGTCTTAAATACGCAGCTTCTTTCTGCTGTGAGCACAGACACAAACCTGACTTGTTTTATTTGTAAAATCGGACACCTAAGCACCCGCCAGCACGACTTGTTTGCAGTAGACTCCCAGTGGAGGACACTGCACTCACTATCAGTCCAGGTGTTGGCTGGCCTCTTCTCCGCAATGGAAACTTACCAGAGACTATTTTTTTTTCTTTTAACTCTAGAGTTTGGCTACCTGCCCACAAAGAAAATCAGACTTTGATGTTAAAATTTTAATCTGTTTTCCACAACCTGTCTTTTACTCTGGTATATCCAGCACCTACAGTCCGACCTACTGTCTTAGAAGCTTTGGAGCTGGAAGGGATATCATTGGTCACTTAATTCAGTCTGCCTAAATATTTATTCAATCAAAAACATTAATTTCCTAAGTAGATACTATATGCAAAAGTACTGTGCTATGAGTTGTAAGGGATAATACTATGCGAGACATCATTCTTTTCTTCAAGGAACTTACATTCTAGTTTCAAATGTATTTAAGCATTAAAATTCTGTTGTTGATACTAAGATGCTGAAGTTCTATTTTTAAAAACAAATCTTAGAAAACAGTTAAGGATAAATATTTAACTTTATTTTATTTTCACTTAAGCTCTGACTTCATTAATTCTTTTTTATCAAGCTTTTGTATTCAGAGAAACGGTGCAATGGAAAGATTTCTGCATTTAGAGTCGGTGGATCTGGGTTCCACTCTAAGCTCTACTATTTACTAGGCTCTGTCACTTCGGGCAAGTCAATTAACTTATCTGGCTCTTAGTTTACTCATTTGAGAAATGAGACAATTTCGGGAGCTACCATTTAACTTTTCTTACAGATTGGTCGTATCTTCTGTATCTATCTCTCCTGAGTCTAGAACAAGGGATTTATCTTACATAGCGCGCATTTAATGAATGGTTATGGAGTTAAGCATTTACTATCTTGCATATCATCGAAATTGGACAAAATACGCTATCATTGAATTGGAGTCCCTATTCCTCTACATTCACACTCCTTATTCTGACTTTGAAGTCTAAATAGAGCATGGTTTTTAATGTACTGAAGAATGAGAAATATGACTCTATCATCTCCTTTTTCATGTCCTCCCATTCAGCCAACCAGGCATCCACAAGCAACCTCATATCATCATAAGAAACTAGCCTTACTTCTTTAAGATCCAGGAGCTACCAAAGCACAGGCTACATTTATAATCCTCACATGTCCCTGTATTGTTGTATTTATCTCCATACCTTTATTTTTTCATAATAATGTATCTTTCATGATTATTTCATAATATGTGTTTTTTAGTCCCATGGAAGGAGTAGAACTCTTTCAGGGTATGCTTAAAATAAGCTTTGATTGAAATTAAGTTTATTCATTTTCCTAGTTGGGGGTGATCCATCACTTACAAGTTCTGTTGCCCTATTGTCCCTTCTATATCTTCAACTATATGGACAATTATAAAACTGTCCCAGACTCTGAATCAACATTAGTAGCAAAGGTGTTTGGCAAGATGAATTAGCTCCTAAAAGCTTGTATGCTGCCATATTTTTTCTTATCTATAAAATATTATAAATCACATTGCAGTATTCTCCAAAGCAAGAAACTGATGTAACAAAAACTCAGTGAAACACAATAGTGTTTCCTAAGTACATATTGTTAACCATGTCTTTGCTTCAGTCAGATAAAAATAAAGCAAACTTCTATATCACTTGATTGAAAAAAAATATCATTTTATACTGCAGTAGGCTTAAAAAAGGTAATTAAGGCCATGGAAACTCACTTAGCCATAAAAAAGAAAAAATCAGAATAGAGAAATTGTGTTTTTAATATTGTCTTTGGTTTTAATAATAATATAGAGAGCACAAAGCTTTTCCAAATCTTTGGATTGTCTTCTCACAATTAACTTGGGACATAGGGCAAGTATTGGTAGGATCATAAAATGTTAGAATTCAAAGGGTCCTCTTCATTTAACAGAAGAAAGTGGGGCCCAGAGACTTTACCTAGTTCATAAGGGAATCAGTAGCACACCTAACTCAGGTTGTCTGATTCCTAAACCAGTGTTCTTTGTACTACATCACAATAGCTCCCCCCTTAAGGGTCACATTGGAGAGTTAAGGCAACAAATACAAGAAATTTGATGGTTTGTATGGGATCACACATTGAGGTAAGCGTAGATTCACTCCTGGAATCCACACCACTAAACTGCTTTAAGTTAACACCTTAAAACAAATTTGACCTCTTGTTCTAAAAAATTCAATATTCACTTAGCAAGGAGCAGCAGAGCCCCTTACCTCCTAACCTCTCAACTCTTGCAGCTATTTGAGTCAAAAGACTACAGTACAGGTTTAAAATAGCCCCTTTTTGCTCTGGTGGCTCAGCCAATGGACTAACAAAGATAAGGAAGCAATCAAGTTCAAAAGTATTTCTTGTTATCAATTAGCTGCATCCTTATACTGGCTTGCAAATAAAGAAAAGCTCATATTAATCCCAAAGGGTAAGTCTCTTGGGATTAATACTAATTAATAATAATACTAACACTAATAATAATATTTAATAATACTATATTAATGCTATCAATATTACTACTAAATTAGTACTAACACTATAACACAATTACTAATAATACTATTGTTGATAATAATATAACAATACTATTATTAGCTAATAATAATAATAGCTAATTAATACTAATTCATTTTCAAAAGGCAAATGTAATCAATAGAAAAAAACTTGACTAGGCCAAATAAAACAGCTGTATTGCCTCCCAAAATATTAAAGCATTAACAAGTTAAAATGATGCTTTGTCTTCATTTTGCCATGCTTTCATCAGTATGAATATCCAATGGAATTATACTGGGCTAGAGCAGGTCTGGACAATCAAAATAAAGCATAAAATTAAAGAAATTACATGCTTAATTCAGGTAATTACCCAAGTGATTTGTTATTTTTTCCCCTTACTTACATAGCTAAGGCAATCATTCACAGTTGTGGTCTTACTCTCATAGCTGTGAAATGGCCTCTGAACTCTGATCAGAGTTATAATATCATTGTAATAAACAGACTCCCTGCCTTGCCAGGCCAAACTCCCAGTTAAGGTAAAAATAATATAAACATTCTAAAATTGAATCTTGTCCAGGTAGAAAGGAAAAGAATGTGTGTCTGTATCCTACAATGGTTGCTCCACAATGACACCAGCTGGCAAATGTTTCTGGCTAACAGATTGCAGCTCCTGCTAGTGTGATTCCTACATAAATTATTAAAATAATAAATAATATTTTCAATGTGTTTTCCTCCACTTCTTTTGCCAGTCTAGCAATAAGCCTAACACTATATGTGAAACAATTTGTTCACTTTATTTTTATGCCTTAATAAAATATACTGCAATTATTTCTTTTCTTGCTTCATCTTCCCTCATTCCTTTGTGTTATATCTTCTATATCACTGCTTCATCTTTATTTCTTTAACTTGGTCCTAATTCTGTCAGGCAAATTGTTATCCACCAAGATTCAAAATTTTGGCTAGAACAGTCTCCATTTAATCAAATTGAAATGGGATATTCCATTTCAACTTCTCTTGTAGGATGTGTGTGTATGTATGTATATATATATATATATATATATATATATATATGTATATGTATATATACATATATATATCTTTTGTGCTATAAAAGGAAGTTTCTGGAAAGATAGAAATAGACAAATAAGCAAACTACAGGGAAAGGTTTTGATCACTTAATAATTGCATGGACACAAGTAGAAAAACCAAAAATCTACCTTTAATTGGAAGTGAAAGTTAAAAGAACCTGTCAAGTTGTTAACAGCAATAATATATTGAAAATAGAAAACCTCCTACTAACTATACCATTCAGTTTATTTTCTATTTGTAAACAAAATCAGCCCTCAGTCCAAGCAGTCCTGCCAAAAACCATCCAAGCTCTGTGTAATGTGGAGTGGGGGGCAGGGTAAGGAAGGTGGACTGCCAAAAATTATTATGAATAGTCAAAAGACAATAAACAGAAAGAATAGTATGCAAGAATTGAGTGGATGCTGATGTCCTACACTTTCTAATATAGATATGATTCTACATCCTGCTCTCTGCACCACTTCACCTAGGTTAAATACTACATTTTTATAGTTATTTAAATTGTTTTAGCAGTATATTTACTACAACTGATTTATCAGCATTTTGATGATGGTTCAGAACCATGTATGATTGTTTTTTAATCTTCTCTCATCACCTACCATAATGCTTTACATATGCTTCACTACTTCTAGTTATTGAATAAACATTTATTAAGCACCTACATTGTGCTAAGCACTGTGCTAGAAGCTGTAGGTACAAATATAAGTTTAAAAAAAAAGACTGGCCCTGGTCTCAAGGAGCTTACAATTTAATGGGGGGAGACCACACACAAAAGGAAATTGAAAATCAGGATGGGGGGTGGGATGAGATACCCAGTGTGTGTGGAGACATGTTAAAGAAGTCTAAAGGAGCCCAAAAGCAGGGTAACTGGTAGGAAATTGTAGGAAGATTGTGCTATGCCCCTTTCTTAATTAATGACCCTGGAGCTCATGGCCCTGCCCTCCAGCCAGGGAGTGAGTACCAGGCAGATTCAATCTTGCAATATGAGATTTCCCAATAATGAGTTTCCTGGGGAAAGAAGGCATAATGGTCCAAAAGCAGGGTATCTGGGGGTTAATAGAGAGAAGACTGTGCTGAACCCCGTTCTTAAACAGAGGACCTGAACCTCAAAGCCCAGGGACTCTAGTAGGTCTGTAATATAATTACTTTGGCTAGTATCCCTAACTGTGAAGATCATAACCCATCCATGCCTTCGCATCCCTCCAGACATGCCTTCAACAAATCATTGGGGATAGGAAGAAATCTACAGAGTGTATTACAAACATTTCTTTCAATCTCTTTATGTTGTAAGGATACCACTAAAACATACAGGTATCCCTCTGTCATCCTTCACTCTTTCTACATGAGTGACTTTCCTCATTTTCCAGTCATTCATTCCCTTGGTTTTGTAGTTTATGCCAATTCTTTCACACAGTTCTTTATTAGTGATATCTTGCAGAGTTCTCATGCCCACCATGTTAACTCTCCATTGATCTTTGGGCCATTTTCAAATTTGTATCATCAGAGACTGTCATATTTCATACCTTGTTACTATGTGGTATCTCTAGATGAATATCGATATTAAAAATGATGGGCTTTTGTTGAAGGGAGAATCTTAGGATCACAAAAATCGCTGAAGGTAATCCAACCCTCCCTCCTCTACATGGGATTCACTTTGCTTACTCTGTACTAACAATAATAAAGTTTTTGATTTAGTAGAACAAAATATCTCCTTGAAAGGCTTCATTTGTAACAAGAAATCTCTGGTGCACATGTCAAAATCATATCAGATTCCTTGAAAGAAATAAAAACACAGATAGTCTTGTTTGGCAATCCTCTGACTGCAGCAAGTGCAACATAAAACAGGGAAGTAATGCTTGCCAAAAGTCTACACTTGGCTGTCCAGTGTATAGTCCCAATCACACAAAGATTTCCTGTAGAAGGTAGAGTCCAGAGATATTTCTCTTTGTACCTGACACTACAACAATTGCATCAAAACTGCATCATATTGCACAGTTTCCTAAATGAGATCCATAACAACTCAAGAAAGTTATACACACACAAAAACCAACTGGATAAAGAATATTTAATATCCAGAATAATACACATTTAAATCAGTAAGCCATAAAGCTGCTCCATCCCTTGATGGATGTATTTCTTGGACAAATACTATATATGAACAATGAACTGGTCCCAGAAATTTAACTTTACACATGGTAAAACAAACAAATAATAAAAATAGCTTATGTCTATTTAGTGCTTTATGCCTAATAACAGAATTTCATAGGCATTTCATTTAAGCCTCATCTATATGAGATAGGCAGCACAAGTATTATTCCCATTTTTCAGATGCAGAAACTTAGGCTTAGTAAGTAACTTGCCCAAGGTCATTTAGCTAGTAAGCAGTAAAGCTATAACTTAAATCTTGGTCTTTTGAGTCCAAATCCAGTTCTCTTTTACTGAAGTAAAATTCAATTGAATTTAATTAAATGGAAAATGAAAATATATTTGCATTTTATAAGTGGGTTCAAATTTCACAGTCCTTATGTCTAATATCAGAGAAGCAAGCTCAGCAAATATATTTTCACTTTCTAATAGCTCTGTCAAATCAAAAGACATTAGTTAAACAGACTATTGGCCTTAGAAATAGAAGGTAAAACTCATGTATAATTCATTAGTTCATTAGTCGTTCTCTCCCTTCAGACATCGACTACATAAGTGATAACAGGTTTTTGAAAGTTGTTTTCTCATTTACAATCATAAACTCTTAGACTAAAACATGATCCTAAGTGGTATTTTAGTATATTATAAGACCATAGATTTAGAGCCAGAAGGACCTCAGAGGTCATCTTTTTAAAACCTCTAATTTCAAGGATGCTGAGACTCATGGAATTTAAATGACTTATCCAAGGTCATACAAGTAGTAAGAGAGAGCAGAGATTTTAACCAGAGTCTTCTATCTCCAAATCCAGAGTTCCCCACCCCCATTATTGTCCTTCATTAAGATAACACTTTAATAACCCTTTGAAGATATAGATAGCTTAATATACTTTAAAATCTCCAGAAAAGTTTCTGCATAAAGTTGTATATCATCATATCTAACTATTTTTCATCACTCTGGAAACTTATATTTAACCTAAAGTGTGGGAAGCACATATTCTATGCTTTAGTATTAATTTTGAACCATTGCTAGCAACTTTTTTATCATAACCTTTCACCTATATATGAACTCGCATATGGTACATTTTCCCGTTTTATTGATGAGTGTATTATGCAAGACTGAAACAAATGTCTTGATAAATTTAAACTATAATATATCTAGTCTTCACTCCTCAATCAAAGCTTGTCACCTTGACATAGGAGGGTATTAGATGATTTTGAAAAGATTCGTTCTTTATAAAATCATGCTAGCTAGTTATTTCTTAGAATCTAGTTCTCTTCAAGGTCGCTGCAATATATGTGTCCATATACACATATATGTATGGATTCACATCTCTATATGTATGTATACATATATATGCATGTAATTATTTCCTTTCAGATATAGCATTCTAAGCTAGTAAATACAAAAGAGCATACTACATTTTGTGACCAATACGAGATGTTTCTCTAGCTATACTAATTTTCTCTTGGCAGCATATTCTAAGAAATAATTTCTGATAACACCTGCCATTCAAACTGGGTGCAAACCCCAGTATTCCAGTTACAGTGTAGTTCACATATTTTATTCAGTCTCTTGAAATAGTTATTTTTAATATGTGACTAAAGCATGAGATAGTCAGTGGTCAACCCATGTGCTCCATTTATAAAATGTAGCATGAGGAAAACTAGAGAAAGACCTCAATCACGTTAGGTAGACCTCCTGTGATGGACTTCCAGGAGGGCATAGAGAAGAATTGCCAAGGATGAAACAGACTGAAGGGCAATAATACAGTTGCAGCCCATACTTTTAGAAGTAGAACTCAAATCTATAGAGCCATTTGTAAGGCAACATGTTGTGAACCTCAGCCTTGTTCATCCACTTAATTCTGATTCTACTCAAGATGCCCAAATTCAATATACTTTTTTGCACAAAAAGTCTTTTTGGAACAGTTGCTTTTTCATTCTTCCCCATCTAAGTAGTGGAGCTGACTATTGAGCTCCCTCTCCAGTGAATTGCTCTTAAACATTTAATCGCTAATTCTTTCCAACTATTGTTAGTTAAAGTGTAGCACTTGTGATTTTATAAGGCAATGTTACATCATTTAAGTGTGTAACTCTAAGGTGCTATCCCAATGTAGCAAATGCAAAAACATCTCATTTCCCTGAAAAAAGAAAATTGAAACATCTGTCTTGCTATGACTTTGTTGTGAGTCATTCCATGTGCTAAAAGCACAAAATGGTAGAGGGAGAAAAAAAACCTGAATCATGTGCCTCATGATGGTTACTAATCCCAAATAAGCACATCACCCACTGAGGAACCAGCTTTCAAGGTTTATTGGTTTATGGTTTAAATGAAACAACAACAATTTAACTGCTATTCTCTCCTCCTTGTAGTTTCTGCTTTTGAATACAGTAATACGTAAGTGATAGACAGCTGGCCTTGGAGTCAGGAACACAGCCTACCTCTGACACATACTACAGGGTGTTCCTGAAGTCTGGACACATAGCCAAAAAATGCATTTTTTCAAGAAATGAAATGAATGAAATTTTTGACAACTTTTTATTTAATTGGAATATTAACAAATAACATCTTCAATATGATTTCCATCATTTGTGATGCAAAGGTTGATGCATTTTGCAAGATTCGCAAGAACTCAATACAATAATTCCACGTTTCCTATGTGTCCAGACTTTAGGAACACTCTGTATATGTGTGACCCTGGACAAGTCATTTAAAAAATTAACTTTTTGTAACCAAGAATTGAACTTTTTTAAAAAATAAGAATTCCCTAAATATATTAAACCATAAGTCTCATACCTCCATACACACCCCCTCCCCAAACACAATCACAAACACACATACACATGTGCATTTTTTAAAAGCAGCTCACACTCTCCTATTAGGGAATTTTCCAAATTACTGAAGTGATTAAACATTAACATTTTAATTGATTATAATTTTTAAAATGCCAGACACATTGCTCCACCTCAATCAATATAACATAAGAAACATAATTTAACATTTATGAATTCATCAATTCATTCAGCACTTATCGAGGATATACTATGTACCAATAACTGTGCCATGGATACAAAGACAAAAATGAAACTGCCCTTGTCCCAAAGAACTTGCATTCTATTTGGGGGGGGGGATTTCATATTCACAGAAAAAAATATACAAATTAGTTTCTGGGAAAGAGCATTAGCAAGTAAAGTGATAAGAATAGGCTTCCTGTAGAAGGAGATATTTGAACTGAATAATAAAGTAAACTAAAATTCTGCAACATAAAAGTGGGAAGAGAATATGCTAATGACTCAATAACATAATTATGAACATATTTAATACAAAGATGCCTTTGGAGACTACTGAAATCAAGAGAAATTATCATGCCATTTTGCAAAATGCCCCCATCATTTGCACAGATGCTCATGTGCCTTTAACATAGCCCAGCGATGCTGTCTATAAGTAATAGAATATGTAGTTATTTGCCCCATAGCATAGAACTGTTCTAGATTCTCTTCTGTGTCATTCTGGTGACTAGTCCTTTTTAACAGTATATCTACTCTTCTCTTATTGAGTCACATCTCATCCACCATAGCAACTATGTCAAAGCTTTTCCTCTCTTCTTATATCTCCAGCTGAGAGA
>CM053626.1:114132605-114151022 GCA_028646595.1 Phalanger gymnotis | reverse complement strand
TACCTACAAAGAGGAGGCAGCATGATACTTCTGGACAGTGTCCTCTGGAGTCAAAGTAGCTGGGTTCGAATATCGCTTCTGCCATTTACTACTTGTGTGACCGTGACCAAATCACTTAACATTGCTGAGCCTCAGTTTACTCATCTGTAAAATGATCCCACTGTACCCATCTGTAAAAAGTCCCCACTATCCCTAGACCTATGATCTTCTAAGGATCAATAGAAAGAACCTGAGATATTTAACCTGAAGAGAAGACTTTGGTGAAGGGAGGAATTATAGCTGATGTCAAATATTTGATAGGTTGTCCTAAGGAAGCTGGATTAGATATCTTTTTTCTTGGCAGATGCCAGAACTAGGAGCAGTAAACAATATTTGCTGAATGACAAATTTCAACTCTGTATACAATTTCCTTACAATCAGACCTATTGTTTGTATGGCATGTAAGGCATTCCACAACCTGGTTCCATTTTGCTTTTCCAATCACTGCATACTACCCTATCTCATACAATTCTCCTCCACTATCTCTGTATACGTAAGTCAAACTGAAGTATTTGACATGAGTTGGTGACTAGGGCAATTACCAGTGTTGGGACAGGAAGCAATTCTATTACAGAGGAGAGAGAGAGAAGAGCATGAATTTGCCCTTCCCTCAGCCTACAATGACGTGTAGGTACAGTCATGGTCCAGATTAATCTTGCTATCTCAGTACCAGGAAAGTCATATGTAAAGCACAGCCTACTGAATTTTTACTTGTCTTTTAAAGCTCCATCAAATGCCACTTTCTCATGGAAGCTTTCCATGATACACCAGTCAATGGTGATCTTTCTCCAGCTTAATCCTCAGGCACTACAGTATATATATGTGTATGTGTATAAATATGTATGTATATATGTATATGTATATATATGTGTGTGTATGTATATGTATATATATATGTGTGTATATATATGTAATATTGTATTTCTATTTTATGCCCCTACTAGAACATAAGTTCCATGAGAGCAGGGATAGTATCTTTATCCGAGTTTTGTATCTCTTCCAGGTCATATTATTCTGTATGCTATAGATATTTAATAACTCTTTGTTGAAGGAATGAAATATGAGATTGTGAATTATTTTGTATGATTTGTCTATGTGTGTGTAAGAAGGAGCTGTGTGCGGATGTAACCTCAGACTCTCTGGGTGATATTTTCCCAATGAGTACCTTTACTCACACATTTCTAGTAACAATATAGCTGAGATTGGTTGAATGGGTAAAGGATGGAGGAAGTGAACAAAAAAGAGTAGATGTATGTAATTTGTGATTAATTAGAAAGTGCGGGGACAGAAAGTCTTACAAGAAGGTAGTTGAGTTATTCTCCCCCTCCCTATTTTATCTCCCCCATTATAGTTTCTGTTTGCCTGGATCCACTGATATTTGATGTTACACTACTTTTCTTTGTAGCAACTCCCTTATATCCTAATTAAATTGTTTTAAATTTACTGTGCTATGAGGTCAAAGAGATTTGTTAATAGTTGGATTTAAAAGGAGAAAAGTTTCAATGGATAGGGCCTGAGACAAGGTTTAACTAGAACGTGGGGCAATAAATAGGAATACAGTATTAGGAAAATTGTAGTTACAGCCATAAGATCATGTGACATACCTCTTACATATGTGTTATTTTGTTATATTGGGCTGCAGGTTCCATGAGGACAGGGATTACATCTAATCTAAATTCTCTGTCTTCTAGTGCTTAGCATAGTGTTCTGCTAATAGTAAATGGCTAATAAATGTTTATCAAATTGAATTGAAGTGTCCAGCTGATTTAGAAGCTCTATTTGGGAGAGTGACAAGATAATTTTCCACCATTCTCTCCTTTAAGTTTTTAAGATTCCAACCAAGGAAGTGCAGCTAGAACAGTGAAGATGCTTTCCCCATCCATTCAACGAACTGATGATGGCACGCAGTCAGACCCGGGAGAATAATATTATAGAGAAAAATAATTTTCAAAGACTTAACTCTGATCTACACTCTGACAACCACAACTCCAGGGGACACATAATGAAACCTGCTACATACCTCCTAACAGGTGATAGACACTGGCTGCAGATTATATACATATACATATGTGCGTATATGTAAATGTATATAATTTGCAGCCAGTGTGTATACATATATATGTGTGTGTGCATGTGTACATACATATATGTGTATCTGTATACATATGTATATGTTTATATGTATATATACATACATACATGTATGTATTTGGATTTGGCCAATGCAGAAATTTATTTTTCTTGACTTTGCATATTTGTTTAAAAGGTTTTGTTTTAATTATTTTCTTTTTTGTGTAGTGGAGAGGATGTGGGAGGGAGATTGGAGGGAGAGGAAATATGTTTAATAATTGACAAAAGAAAATGAAATTTTAAAAATTGAAAAAACAGCTTTGCCTTACAAAATGGTTAGTGAGATGGAGTATTTGATCCCCAACCCTACCCAGACTTTCTGAAGACTACTTCAAGGGAAGAAGACTGAAGAGCTAAGAAACCTGTGGGATGCAGGCCAGCATAAAAAAGAGACAGTGTCATCTTCCCAGCACATGGGAGAGACAGAATTATAAATAGGCTTGGATAAGAGAACAAGATTATTCTGGCCTGAGAAGGTTTAGAACTGGAATCTGAGACAGGAATCAGGGGAGATGAAAAGACAGGAAGATAGAAGAAGTGAAGAATGGTGTGAAACATTCCCGGGCTCTAGAACCCGGGAACAACAGAACATTCAGAACCGGAACAAGTATCTTCTTCCACCAGAAGCAGACAGGACAGGGGTAAAAGTCTAGTGCTTAATGAACTTTCCTCTGGAAGAGAAGAATCTAGATATCTCATAAGTTTCCTTCTATCTTTCATTTTTTTCTTTCCTATTTTTCCCTCTGAAAGGATGGAGATTGAAATCCAAACTTCTCTATTTTCCTTTTTAAACTTCTTTTTACCAATATAGTAGTATATTATATGGCTTTCTCTAAACAAAAGATAATATCACTCTCAATTTTTCTACCCACACATCTTTAATTGTCTTCAGAAAGTGCAAACGGGGATAGATCTGGTTTGGGGATGATATAGAATAAGTGTATGTATAATCAGAACTAACTGAAATATTTAGTTTCCAACTTTAAAGCAAGTGGCTACTGGAGCTATCATTGCATTTTATGAATAATTCTATAAAACTTTTAAAAGCATAGTTATAAAAAGTAACAGAACCTAGGGGTTTTCTTCTAGTCCCTGGCCTAAATAAGTCTTTGATTCAGTATTGTAGCTAAAGTAAATCAGTTTGATTGTTTGAACATGCCTAGAGGCTAGACAATCCCCCTTTTCCCTCAAGAAACATACCATCAGGGACAGAGAAACAGAGAGAGATAGAGACAAAAAGAGACAATGAGGAACAGAGAGATGGAAGGAACAGTAGAGACAGGGACGGAAAGGAAAGGTCTCACACTGAGCCAGCCCCAATTTGTAAAAATAGGCACAATGGGGAAGAATTTGACCCTTTTCTCTAGAGAGAGGAAGGAGTACCAGCTATCCAACTTTGCTTTACACAGTGACACCTGCTGCATTTAGAGAGGAAAAGATTTTGCTAGATCTTTTTCATTAACAAAAAAGTGATGACTTGTTTTTCTCTTTCATCTTGAAAAAATATGTTAAATCTTTGTCTCTCTTTTTATCTATTCAATAGGATTTTCCCATAGGGAAGAACGTCTTATATTTCCATAAAATAGTCATAGTTTGAGGTATAATTTGAGAGATGCAAAGAAAATATTTTCTCCAAATTATTTCCCCAAATGCCTGCCATTGATGTTTGAAATTCCACTATTAGATATTAATTCCTTTGGGTTCTCAAATAATCATCTATTAACATGTGAATACTACTTGAAGGAATATATGAAACTTAATTAAACTTAACATTGGTTTATCCTAGGGGTAGGTAACCTGCAGCCTTGAGGCCACATGTGGCCCTCTAGTTCCTCAAGCATGGTCCTTCGACTGAATCCAAACTTCACAGAGCAAATCCCATTAATGAAAGGCCTTGTTCTATAAAACTTGGACTAAGTCACAAGGCCACACCCAAGGACCTAGAAGACCACATATGGCCTGGAGGCTGCAGGTTACCCAGCCCTGGATTCAATCTTTTCCAATCTAAAAGCAAGCATCCCATGGAATTACATGCAAATATTGAAGTTTTGAAAATCTGAATAAAGAAAGGGATCTATAATTGTTGGGGTCACCCCCTGAAGGAGACAATGGAATGCAGCCATGCCTTGGGTGCGGTGGTGAATGAAGTTCAAGAGTGGAGAGAAGGGCACTAAGACCAAAGACAAAAGCAAACTTAGTATCACCTACTTTTAGTACCATTCTGGGGCCACCAGGTGGTGCAATGGTTAGAGTGTTCCCTCCTGGAGTCAGGAAGACTCATCTTCCTGAGTTCAAATCTGCCTTCAGATACTTACTAACTATAACTCTGGGCAAGTCATTTAACCATCTTTGCCTCAGTTTCCTCACCTATAAAATAAACTGGAGAAGGAAATGGCAAGCCATTCCAGTATCTTTGCCAAGAAAATCCCAAATGGTATCACAAAGAGTCAGAGATGACTAAACAACAAAAGTATCTTTTATTTTCAGCAAAAACATACCTTTCACTTCTACTGCTCTTTCTCAGTAATATTTGAAGTGTAAGTATTAAAACATAGTAACAACTCCAAAATCAACAACTCTAGTATCCTCAATTTTACTAAATGAAGATAAGTATAAATAAAAAAGCAGCTAATAGAGTATACAGATTTAGGTTTGGCATATAGTTTACATATAATCCTCTTTTCCTTGCCATACTCTTCACAGGGAAACTATGACCTAGGATATGGCCTTCACCTAAAATTCTCATAATTTTAACCCAAACAGGTCACCTGTTGGAATGTTATTAGGATGATTTCTATCCTTCTATCAATATTCTTTTCCATAATCTAGGAAGTAAAAGGTCACTCATGGGGGAAAGTAGTAGATTTAGTCAGAGAGCCTAGGTTTAAAATATGTCTTTGTTATTGACTACCTATGTCACTTTCGGCAAGTCATTCAAACTTGCATCTTAGGCCTCAGGTTTCATATTTGTAAAATGAAGGGGTTGGGCTAGATGATTTGTCTTTAAGGTAACTTCTAACTCTCAATCCATGTTCCTTCTATTTGACTGTATTAGCCTAATGTCCTATCTAATGATTTCTGAATCTCCCTCTCTTCTGTAGATAATTTCTTCTATGTCTGACTGTTTATTATTGTGAGGACATCTCTCACTTCTTAGAATGCTTAGAAAACTCTGAGCAGCAGCTCATCTCTCTCTTGGAACCTCTAGAGGGCAATATAAAATCAAATCTTTGCTGAGGCCTCTAGTGGCCACACAGCTCTTTGAAGAAATAGATTTGGTTTTTTTGTTGTTTGTTTTAAAGGAACTTGATTAAATTCCTCAAGAGCTGAACTAGGAAAATGGATGTTTTTAAACAGACCTGTGATTTAATTGGCATATCTAACTCCTAGGTAAAGAAAACTCCATCTGCTGATGCAAATCAGCATTTTCTCTGCAATTTGTGATCCTGACGCGTTACCTGTGGCACTGAGAGATTAAATGCATTGGTTAGGGTCATTCAGCTTGTATATTAGAGGGATGACTTGAACCTAAATGTTCTTGATACTAAGACTAGCTTTCTATCCATAATGCAATACTTCTGTTCCCTAGCTATACTAAAGAAATGAGTATAAGAACCAAAAGAGTGGGCACTTCTATCTAGCTTATCTGTGATGGCAGCATGGTAAAACTTAGGTTCAAATCCCATTTCTGACACTTACTACCTCTGTGACCTCAGACAAGTCACTTAACCATTCTTCATCTATAGAATGAAGGTGTTTCACTAAATCAGAAAAGTTAACTTTTTTGTGTCATGAATTTTGATAATCTGGTGAAGACCATGCATGCTTTCTCAGAATAATGTTTTAAAATGCATAAAATAAAATATATAGGCTATAAAGGAAACCAAATGTATTAAAATAATTATAAAGTATTTAAGAGAAGTTTATGGACCCTAAGATACCTGGACTAGATGGTGTATTAAGTCTCTCTCTAAAACTTCCAAAGCCATTTCTTTTCAAAATGAATTAGAGCCTCTCCACTAAGAGGAAGAGGTACAAGGACATATATTTTGTACAGGCATCTCTTATAATTTGGTCTCTCCTCTTCAATTCCTTCTTCTGACTATAGATATCCATATTATTTCTATATGTATTAGCCATCCATTTGACTTCATATAGACTGAAGCTCATATTTTGTCTTCTCTGCTGTTAAGTATATCTCTTTTTGGTGTCAGATCTCCCTTTCCTACTTCATTTTCTGTTGCATGAAGATAGTGACTCCACCTTCAATGGCTGTCATGAATATTTCCCCTTTGTCTATTGTTCATGGGACATCAGTATGTTGAACACTGAGGTCAGGCACAAATCCACAAATATTCCTTAGGTTCAGATCAGCCTTCATAATCAATAAAAGGGCTCTCTCGGGATGTGGTAGTATAGAGAAGTATTCCCCAAATACTAGTCAAAAGAGAAATTTTACTGGTCCATAAAACTTTTTATTATATTTAACTTTTATAAGAATCTTACTTATCTAAACATAAACTTTAAAAACTAGCCACTTACATCCCCATATTTCCAACCCCAGTTCTTCCCTTCCCCTTAAATCATGATCCCTACCTCCTGAGCTAGGAAAATCTAATGCACTTGGGCTTCAGAGGGAGGAGCAATAGAGAATTTAGACATTTTACTAAGTTGCAGTACAGTTTGAAAGGGCCAACGTTCTCCTGTCAATGTGCAAATTCAGGCACCTACAGGACTTTTCAATAACCCTAAATCCTTCTTTGTAAGTCCCCTGCTCCTTAGAGAGAGAAAAAAGGCACGGACGCAAATAAAGTCCCAGGAATATGCTTGGGTATGCCATAATTCTTCAAGAGAAATATGTAAACTAACTCCAATAATGACCCTAAGTGTAATACATTTACTGATTATTGAATGATTTATATTTGGAAATTCTTCCCTTGACAACAACAAGTAAACAACATTAATGGTATTAACAACTTGCATTAAATTTTGTAGGATGGTATCCTCAAAATAACCTTGTGATGTAGGTATGCAAATATTACTATCCCTCTTCTACAGATACAGAAACTGAGACACTAAGAAGTGAATTAGCTTTCCCATTATCACACTCTCTGAAGTAGAATCTGAACCAGATCTCTGACTCCAAAACCAGACAATTATCTATATTGTGTTTATATGTGTGTGTGTGTGTGCATGTGTGTATGTGTGTGTGTGTGTGAAAGGGAGGGCCTAAAAGTGACTATGTAGATCAAGTGTACCAACTCCTCCTCCTAGCCCACTGTAATCATGGGAAATCAGGAAAGAAGAAACTAATACTGAAGATGGATGCAGAATCTTCTAGAAAGAGTGAGGAGCCCTCAAGCCTAAAAGGATAGAAGGCATATGAAAAGAAAATATATTTTTTATTTATTCTCTTACCCTAATTATTTTATGACTGCATTTATTATTTATGTTTACTGCTCTAAGTATATTTTTTCACTTTCACTATCACTAGAATAGCTAATAGTTTTTCCTTGTTTCAGTCTCTCTACTTTTCAGTAAAGGTGAAACCTCAAGATGTCTGAGGATTGTTTATTTTGCATTAAATTTATTTTTAAAATTAACAAAAATCTCTTTCCCCATTGAAAGAAAAAGAAAAAGTAAAACTAAACTCTCATAACAAACATGCATAGTCAAGCAATATAAATTCCCACGTTGGCTATATTCAAAAAAAGGATATGTTTCTCATTTGCATCCTAAGTCCTATTATTATTCTGTCAGAATATGGGTCGTTTGCTTCATAATCCATCCTCTGGAATTGTGATTGGTCACTGATCAAAAATCTTAAGCCTTTCATAGCTATTTGTTTTTGTAACATTGTGGTTGTGCTCACCTTTATCCTTCCTCATGGTATAATAATATTCCATTACACCTATGTACCATAATCTCTTCAACCATTCCTTAACTGACAGGTACAGCCTTAGTTTCCAGTTCTTTGCCACCAGAAAAAGCTGCTATAAATATTTTTAGAGGTGGATGTCTCTTTTTTGCTCTTTGGCACAACTGAAGAATGTTATAACTCAGACGGAGCCAAAGGATTGACTCTCATGTCAGGTCATTACCTAGTGAGGCTCAGCCTATGAACAAGCAAAGATTACCTAATTTAGAAATTGCAAAGCAGTAGCCAGGAAGAGAACAAAGGCTTTGACTGAACCTTCTATAAAACTCACCCTTTGTTAATAATCGTTAGTATTAGTCTTTTTTAATCCTAGTACCCCATATTCATACACGAATCAGAAAGGCCTCATGAAAGAATCTTAAGTATATAAAAATAGTGCATATCCACAGTCCTGACAAGAAGTAGGGCACACCCAACTCATAACACCTAACTGACCGTACAGGCTCACCACTGGACAGAGAAGGAACACATTCTCCAAAAATCTAGGCCCTATTTTTTAAAAAAGCTCTATAACCAAAGCGTTTGTTCTCTTCCTTGCTACTGCTCTGCAACTTCTAAATCATGTAATCCCAGGAAAGTCATTTAATTTTTCCATATGTAAGCTTCCACCTGGTATATAGAGGCAGACTACCAGACAATAAAGGGTTGGATTCTTCAAAAAAGTAAGCCTTTTTAAAAAAAATAATAATCCTACAAAGAGTTCTCAGAGTCACCACTGTCATTACCACTGTGAAGAAATCCCCAGCACACTGACTGGAACTAATACTCACAATTATTAACAAGCAGTAAATTTTATAGAAGGCTACAACCAAAGCCTTTGTTCCCTTCTGTGCCACTGCTCTGTGACATCTGAATTGGGTAATCCCAGGAAAATCTCTTAGCTTTTTTGGACCTCGGTTACCACATAGATAAAATAAGTGGTTGAGATTACTAAATGATCTCTAAGGTCTCTTCCAATTCTTAATCCCAGGGTATCAGATGATGTTGTTAGGTATACACTAATTAATAGAAACTAAGATCAAATTTCCTTATAAGTAAATTTCTACAATGATTTAATAGCCATCACTCAGGTTCTTATCTTATTCCCATAACCCCAATGATACATAAGACACATGAACACTTTTCAGAGCTCCTCTGGAAAATTCAAATAAAAATATTCTCCCTCTGGTCCTCATATAGTTAATTCCTAAAGTAAGAAACCTCAAAGAACCACACAAAAATCACGTGAGGGTAGAAAAAAATTAAATTAAAATTATCTTTGAGGGTACAAAAGATACGTTGATCCTCCAGTCATTTTCAACCTGGTATTCAGAAAAAATATACCCCAATGATGCTACAATCTCTCTGGCATGTTCAGAAACAAAGCATCTGGTTTAACAGCAGCAATAAACTTCTGGTGCAGCTTTTTTTTAATGTGTACCTGTAATTAGCCACTCTAGGGGCATAATTACCAGCACCTGCCCCCAAACTGCTGGCATGAGCTACCCAGCGCACAAATACTCACTGACAACAAATATGATTCTTCTGCTGATATATCAGATCATTCTACAGAATGCAGAGTATGCATGGATATTAGAGAGTATCTAGTTCAATGCATTTATTTAATTAAAAATAGGAAACTAATGTCCAAAAAAGGTTAAGTCCCAGAAGGTCAAAGAAATACTGAGTAGTAAAACCATATGGGAACCCAGGTTCTCTCACTCCAAATGCTTTAAACTTTACACTGTAACTTTGCATTGTGAATTCTTTTAAGAGAGGCATTTCTAAAAAGTTAGTAAATAAAAAAATCTTATCTATGATCACTATTTACTCATCAGCACTGAAAACATTGGTCTATATTACCAGCAGATTAGAGCAAGAACTCTTCAGAGTTTCCACTGACATACATTAAAAGGGGGTTTACCATGCACCCCTACATAGTTAAATCCCAAAATAAAAAAACCTCAGAGAGCCACACAAAACTCACATATGAGGTAGAAAAGAGAACATATTCCTGTACCATTAAGGGCGCAAAAGATACCCTCAGTCACTTCAATCTGCCATCCACAATACCTACATCATTGCAATTCCAACTACAATAAGTACCATGACAGGGATAAAAAATTGAGAGGAGGTAGAGATCATTTCTGTTTTGGTAGCTCAGAAAAGTCTTTTTTTTTATTTTTGGAGGGGGGAAGGCAAGGTAATTGGGGTTGAGTGACTTGCCCAAGGTCACATAGCTAGTAAGTATGTCAAGTTTCTGAGGTCAAATTTGAACTCAGGCCCTCGTGACTCCAGAGCCAGTACTCTACTTGTTGTGCCACCTAGCTGCCCCTCAGAGAAGTCTTAACGGAAGACGTGGCATCTAAACTTGACTTAGAAAGATAGGACATATTTCAATAGGTTTGATATGTGGGAGCATAATTCTAAGTCAACAGAATGGCATGAATGAGTAGTTAAGGAAGTAGAAAAACAGAAGACTTGTTAGAGTAAATGCAGCATTTCAGGCTTTAAATTTGGGAACATATACAGTAATAGTAGAGGATCCTAAATTGCTCTCCATATATGGCTTTATACTTTTCCTGCTTGTGATGCAAAGAGCAATAGAATTGTACTCAGAGGACCTGGGTTCAAATACTACCGCCATTACTTCCTGCTTTTATGACCTTAATCAAGTCTCAACATCTCTGAGACTCATCTGTTGCATAAGACAATTGGACTAGATTATCTCTAAGTTCCTTTTTCTCAGTTCCAAGTCCCATTATCCTATAATATTTCATAAAATATAACTCTATCTCCAGTTACTTCTTAATCATCAAAACAACTTGGAAGTCTGTAGATGATTTGGAAGACAATAGGAACCTTCACTTATCAATTCATTTTCCATTTATATTCCAGTTACAACATAGGTATCACTTTTTCATTTCTGAAAAAAACCTCTACTGTCATCATTCCTTTTCTTTATGTTCTCAGGGGAATACTCCTTCATCCCTACCACCCTATTTACAATGGTCTTTGCAGTTCATTACTTTCTACCACATACATGGCTTCTTGTTGATTCATCCCATGGGTAGCATAGCCAAGCCAACCCTGTTTTGAATATTCATGACTCATCTTGTGCAATGAAAATATAATCCAAGTCCAACAGCTGTCAACAACACTAGAAAATCCTTTTTCTAGGATTAAGACTATAGGGTACACCTGCAGATAAATGTTATTACATCTTTCTGGGCACATCTATTAAGCAAAGAGATATTATAGTAATCAAATCACATAAAGTCTGTTAATAACCAACAGCATCAGGTGCACACAAGTAGAAGGTAGTTAAGGACACCCCACTACTGCCAAGAACAATCCCCTGGAGCCTCTCCTTCCTAATCTTTTACTCCCACAAATACATAAGACAAGAAAGTAAGTGCAGAACTAATGTAAAACCCAGGGGGCAGAAAGTAATAGGAAACTAAACTACTCAAGATTCCCAGCTCTCCGGAGAAAATCATTTCTAAACAATTACGGTACATTTTGTTAGCATCATTTCCTCCAAGCCAAGAACCAGTATAGTTTTAGGATAACAAGGAAAAAATGTTGGAGAAAATGGTGGAATGCAAAAGAAAACTTTGGGTTGAGTTTGTTGGTTAAAGAAAAGTTTATTATTTTTCATCCGTTGGTTTCCTAAAAAAATCCCATATCTATTAAAAATTATTTAAGGACCCTTAAAATTTAAATGTACACTGTTACCTTTGGATTGTATCATTTTTGTCAGAGTCTTCAAAGCAATGGTTTTTATGACATCAGAATTAAGACAACCTTACTGCAAGCTTTATCATGATTATATATCAAAATTATCATAGAGAAACATAGTTGGATCATCTACTCTGCAAAGCATAATATTCATTAGAGGGGAGGGAGATGAACATGTTGAGAAGATTGAAGGTATTACTTGCATATACAAAATAGAACCACCATTAGACAAATTATGACAATCAGCTCTATGTTTGCTTTATAGTACATTTAGGAAATATGTCCTCAACTATCTCAAAACCAGAAGGAAAAAGGATCTGCAATGACACTGTTGGATGAAATTCAACTAAGGCAAAACATACCTTCTTTCAGAACAAGTATCTTAGAGTTATAAGCATTTGCCACAACCATGGTAAACCACTGTGGTTTATATGTGCCAGTTATAGATGGCAGTAAACATGCTGGTGGAATCTCCAAAATGTCTTTCTTCAGCATCCCTTTGGAGAAGAATGTAAAACAGACCCAAAGAGAATCTGTAACAATAGCTCATACTTCTTCTATAGCCCTTTTAGTTTACTAAACACTCTTTCTCACTCCATGAAGTTTTGGTGAATAATTATACATAAGATTTTGGGGACTAGTTAGTACCTGCTGATAATCACTGGGATTTAAAATAGATTTATCAAAATAAAAAAATGAACATCATCATCCTTTCCTTCAATTTGAAGCTAAACATACTAATTAAATGTTTACTGTGAGGCACTCAGTAAGTACAAAGGTACATACACAAGTACAAAAGTACAAACACAATAATCTCTGTTCTTACGGATCTTTCATTATAAGGGAGAAAAACATGTATATGTATGAATATGTGTGTGCTTATGTGTATATATGTGTATGCATGTACACAATACATCTGTACATATATGCACACATATATACATACATACATATACATGCATACATATAAAACAACCTTGTACATGCATAGGAATTGTACAAAGTCTCAGGAAATATTTTTGTATTAGGGTTGAGGAGAGGGAAGCAATCAAAAAGTCTTCATCAAGTGATATTTGAACCAGGTCTCTAAGCATCCTTTGAGAAGTGCAGAAGTTTAGAATATGGTCGTGAACTACGTAACAGTCCAATGAGACTGGTTATTCTAGTTCTCTATTACCTATGAAATATTCTATTTCCTTTCTTATGCTTCTGGTGCAAATAAAAAGTCAATTCCAAAGCAAATCATGACCAGAGAATAAATGAAAAAGCATTTATGAAGTGCTTACTACATTCCAGGTATGGTCCAAACTCTAGAGATACAAATACAAAGAGGAATGCTCCATGTTGCCAAAGAGCTATATTCTAATAGGAAGAGGCAATACAAATAGGATAATAGTGGCCAGGAAAAGGTTTTGGTCTAGGAAACCATGAGAATAGCAAATTGATCTATAGGGCAGTCAATTGACTACACCCTTTTCAGAAGCAATGTTGTTATTGATTCAGTTACTATACCCAAAGCAAGATGTGGAAAGTTGAATCGTATTGTCTGTGTGTGGCAGTAGAAAAGTTGACAAAATGGCCTGGATTGACATCTAGATGGGATGTGAAGGTGAATATATTGTATGCTAAGAGACTAGTTTACACTTTATCACTAATCAAAACACTTGAACCTGGGCAAGTTGGTTACAGAATGTGGGAGAGGGCTAAGGAGAAGGGCAATATTCCAAATATTTCAAAGATGAGTGTATCAATATCCTGAGGAGCTGAGAGCATGGATTCTGGAGGTCCATTACAGAGGTCCAGTGTATAATGTGTGGGTCCAGTTGGGGAGAAGCACGACAGTGGCAACAGGCAGAGAGATCAAAAGATGTCCTTGATGGGTGTTGGGAGGGGTAAAGGTAAAAGGTAAAATATGATCTGGGGCCCAGAGCCTTACCTGATGCCTACCTGACTTGAGCCTGAAGGCCTGTAGCTCCATCACCTAACTGACATAACTTTATCCACTGGTTGGCTTCTTTGCAATATAATTTCAGTTAGATCTTCATTTGAGAGACTCCATTAGAGAATGCTTGCCTCAAATCAAATTAAATTATATTTGTAAAACACACACACACACACACACACACACACACTTAGAGCAACCTGGTGGTAGGCTCTCTATAAATGCTTATTTCTTCCCCTTTTTCCTACGATTCAAACATTAAAAGAATCACAGTATAATTTAGAGTTCCAATTTCAACTTCTACTCAAGCCCTTCCTCTAACATACTGGCTATGTCAACCTAGCCAAGAAACTTAACCTCTTGAGGTCCCAGGCAACATTGTAAAATGACAGTTGCCACAGTAAAGGTCATTTACTCACCGAAAACCAAACTACCTTGATAAACCAACAGATGTGAACAATTTTTAAAGGATTAGAATACTTTGGTGTTTTTCTTAATTTTTAATGTAAAAACCTGGTTCATGACTCTTACTGATTCATGTTCCTGGAGACTGCATGTAATCGTAATGTATTCAGCTAGCCCTTACGTTGTTGTTGTTTGGTCAGTTCAATGGTATCCAACTTTTCATGACCCCATTTAGGGTTTTCTTGGCAAAGATACTACAGTAGTTTACCATTTCCTTCTCTGGCTCATTTTACTGATGAGGAAACTAAGGCAAACAGGGTTAAATGGCTTGCCCAGGGTCACACAGCTAGTAAATATCTGAGGCCAGATTTGAAATCAGGAAGGTCAGGCTTCCTGACTCCAGGCCCAGCGCTCAATTCACTGCACCACCTAGCTACCCATTATATTACCTCACCTTAGAAAAGCAGGTTCTTGAGTTAGATAAAAGGCTGGAGTCTACTGTAATGCTGGTAGACGCCAGACTCTAAAATCCCATCTGCTAGCCACCCAATCAAGTGTGCCACCACTTTATGGATGACCACTAGCTGTCCAAGAAGCAGATAATGTGATACAACATATTCTAGTGTGTTTGTCTATTTGTGGGTCAGTCCTGAATATAGGCAAAGTATAAGTGTTCTTCCTGCATATCTACAATATATAGCACCAATTAAAATTTCAGTGAAAGTCAAAGTCCCACTGGACTGACCTAGATGATACAGTTACTTTGCTACCTCATTTAGACACATAGACTCTCCTCAGCCACTTTGGTGTCCTGAATTTTGGAAGGCAGTGTGGTACAGTAGAAAGAACACAGGTTCTAGAGTCACAGGACATGGGTTCAAATCCTGGCTCTTATACTTACTAGCTGTTTGACCTTAGGTAATTCACTTAACCATCCTGGGCCACAATTTCCCTATCTGTAAAATAAGGGAGTTAAACTAGGTAGTCTCTGGTGTCACTTCCAGCCCTAAATCTATGATCCCATTAACCTATGGCACAGCCTGCAAATTTCAAAGCTGGTAGTGTCCACCCTTATTTCAGAATCTTCCTATAGGAACTGAATTGGCAATGGACCAGAAACACTGCTTTAAAGACTGACCTCATATTTAATTATAATAAACATCATGATTCTCTAGTTGGTGTACTTTTAAAAAGTATTATTCATTTATTTTTAACATTTAAAAAAATTGAGTTCCAAATTCTCTGTCTTCATCTATTCCCTCCCTCCATTGAGAAGGCAAACAATATACATGTGAAATCACGCAAAATATTTTCATATTAGCCAAGTTTTTTTAAAAAGGCAAGAAAAATAAAATTTAAAAATTATACTTTAGTTTGCACTCAGAGGTCATCAGTTCTCTCTCTAGAAGTGGATAATATTTTTCATCATGGATCTATTGGAATTGTCTTGGATCATTACTGATCAGAGTACCTAAGTCTTTCACAGCGGATCACTGTTACAATATTGCTGATTGTATATAATGATCTCCCAGTTCTCAGTTCACTGTGCATCAATTCATACAGGTCTTCTTGGATGTTCCTGAAACAATCTTAGTCATCATTTCTTATAGAACAAAACTATACCATCAGAATCATATATCCCAACTTGTTCAGCCATTCCCCATTTGATAGACATCTCCTCAATTTCCAATTCTTTGCCACCACAATAAGAGCTTGTTATAAATACTTTGGTATGTATAGGTCCTTTTCCTTTTCTGGGGTAGTGGGATCTCTTTGAGACACAGACCTAGTAGCATTTTTGCTGGATCAAAGGATATGTAGTTTTGTAGCCTTTGGGGAATAGTTCCAAATTGTTCTCCAGAATTGTTGGACCAGTTTACAATTCTACCAGTAGTGCACTAGTATCCCTGCTTTTTTACTCATTGGTATACTGCTGTCAAACTTTTATGATAATAACATATACTTTAATGATATATCAACAATGAATATGAGTGATAACAGTATTTTGAATTAATGTTGCCTTTCAAGTACACAATGAGACAGTAGCCAGTAGGGTTAAGATCTAGTGGGGAGGGCCAAGTTGGCATGACTCAGAGTGTGACAACAGAGTCATCCACCAGGTTGCACTGTGCTTGAATTATTCCCTTTTTAAACTGCAGGTGAAGGACGATCAACCTTTCAGTAGGCTACCATATCCCTTCTGGGCACCAGAGAATGCTCAAAACTAAGCTATTTCTTTTGATGGCAGTTAACTCCTTTACCTCCCACCTGCTCTACGGGCAGTGAGGTGGTTCAGTACTGGGCCTGGAATCAAGTCCAGTTCAAATCTGGTTTCAGTTACTTACTAGCTATATGACACAGGGCAAGTCACTTAACCTGTTTTTTTAACTGGTATTAGCAGTACCTACCTCACAGGCTGTTGTGAAAATCAAATCAGATAGTTATTGTAAAGTGCTTCACATGGTGCCTAGCACATTGTAGGATATTTAATAAATGCTTGTTTTCTTCCTTCCATGGCTGAAAATGGCTTTGCTCCTTTTATAAGCTGCCTTGTTTTGTATTTAATGAATGAATACTTAAATATTAAAGTAGTGGTTGCTTCAATCACCTTGGCTCAGCACCCATCTTATAGGAATAATTCTCTCTCTTCATTTCTCTCATCTTGTAGCCTCAAAGAATTTAGGCAAGCAAAATATAGGTTACTGCAGTTTAATTTGAGTAAAATTAAATGAATGTAAAGCATGCATATCTATTCCCCACATGATTGTAAGCTACTCTAGCTGATATAGACATCTCTCTGCCCTTCTCTTTTTTCCTTTAACACATTCTTTTCTGCTGGATATTTGTCATTCAGTCCTATGGCACATGTAAGTAGAAGTGAAGTGAGAGTGCTAGCTAAGTTCCCCAAGGACAAAGAAGGGAGGCACAAAGACTGTTCCTGGCTTACCCAATCTCTTCATAGTCTATGATTAGGAGACATTTTTGCAGTTGTTGAAGGTTCCAGCTGCCCTGGACAATAGTTGTAGCAACTTCTTTCCCGAGGTTAGACTAGGCCACCCACAGTCCCTTGCCTGTCTTGATAGTATTTTGACTGGTCAGTCAGTCAATAAGAATTGATTTTGACCATAATATGTGATTGGAAGTGCACTAATTGCAAGGAATGAAAAGAAAAACAAAAGCATAGCCTCTCTTCTCAAAGAGTTCACGTTTTAATGGGAAAATAACATGCAAATAGCTATTTACATGCAAGACGTGTACAATGTAAATAGAAGTTAATCTAAGAGGGAAAGGATAGGTATCTATGGGAGGGAGGATTGGAAAGGGCCTCCTGAAGAAAGTAGGATCTGAGTTGGGTCTTGAAAGAATCTAGGAAAGCTAGAAGTGGGATATGATGAGGAAGAACTTTCCAAACCAGTAGGACAGCCAGTGCAAAAAAAAAGTGTCAGGTACAAGGAATAGCAAGTAGGCCAGTGTAGATGGATTGTAAAGAATGTGGAAAGGGGTATTGTTTAATAAGATTAGAAAGGTAAAGAGGGAAAAGGTTGCAAAGAACTTTAAATGGCAAAGGAGTTTATCTTTGATCCTAAGGGTAATGGGAGTTAATGAAGTGGGGGGGGAGGGGTGACTTTGTTACACCTGTGCTTTAGAAAGGTGAATAATCAGTTTAGCTTACAGGGTGATGAATTTTCCAGCCCTTGTGGCTCTCAAAAATGACCTATTAAATTACCGATGGGTACAAACTACATGGGTGAAGAGGTATACAGACCAATAAAATAATAGGTCCTTGATATATTTAAGTAAAAATTATGAACACGTACAAAATATTGCATTCTAGAGACTCATTTTCAGACACAAGAGCATCTTGGCAGACCACAAAACGTTATAGTATCCTGAATTAGATTCACATAATTCCATCATCAGAAATCTGCCATTTTTTAAACAAGTTTGAAGTGAAAAAACCCTCAGTTGCACCTGAATGAGAAACTCTTGAAATTATCTTAGTACCAGTTGAGACTTCAGATCCTTTGGTACAATATTAGTTCCAATATTACATTTACTATAATATTAAAATTCTTCCTAATCTTGAGAATAGCATCTCCCTGTGGTGTCGTATTTATTCTACGACACACAGAATGTTTCATTCAGAGTAGAGATATCATTTGAGGGGGAAAAATGATTAGTGCCCATATGTATTACTGTATCACCTGGGGCTTTGGAAGCCTTGTGTCAAGGACCTTTTTTT
>CM053626.1:114098398-114132105 GCA_028646595.1 Phalanger gymnotis | reverse complement strand
TCATAGGAATATGAATAAGGAGCAAGTTAAGAAATTACTGTTTTGAAAATAATATAGTTGCTCAGAAGATGCTAAAATTTAGCATTAAATTATTTTCTCTAATGTTATATTTGCAACTATAAATGCTAAAAATTATTTTAGCTAAAATTATTTATATCAAGTAATTACTTATATCATGAGTCAAGAAAGATTAATGTCATGCATGTGATTTTGATGTAAAAATCTTGACCCTGCAACTGATCTTAATAAAATTAAATATTTCTCCCTTAATAAAACTTTGTGAAACTCAAGAACTTTACAAAAGGAGAATTGATAGTTCTAAATTAGGGAAAACACAATACTACATAGCCAAAGCAAAGAATTTATTTTGCTTGGATATGTAAATTTTGTTACAAGGATTTCATTTTTCTTATTTTTCAGTTGGAAGAAAGGAAGTGGTAAGAAGAGAAAATAAATGCTTGTTAATTAAAAAAAAAGAAAGTATCTCAGCCCTTAAATATTTAATGGCAAACTAAGAAAATACATATTCTCTAAAATTTTCACCTATCATCTATCTTCCCTCTTGCCTTGTCTATATGTAAATAGTTTAATGGTTAAAAGGGGGTAGAAAAATAATTTTTATCTATTAAAAACTAAAAAACGTTAATATGAAGAGAAACGATGTCAAGGACACAAAATGAGAGTGGACATTGTTGAGTACTTAAAGCTGCTGGGGATTGTGGTGCCTCAGCTCATTTGCTTATAGCCACTCCAAGACATAAGAGGGTCAAACGAGAGAGAGAGAGAGAGAGAGAGAGAGAGAGAGAGAGAGAGAGAGAAAGAGACAGAGACAGAGACAGAGAGACAGAGAGAGACAGAGACAGAGAGAGACAGAGGTATGATATTTAAAAGGATTGTTGATTTTACTGGTAAGTTGTTTCCTTTTAAGAGAATGATGAGTCGCTGAGGACTAAATGGCTCTGATTTAAGCCCTAAATGATACAGAAAATAAGAGGTTTAGGCTAAGGCAAATTAGAATTACACAGCCAGGAACAGGAAAAGTAGTGTTGTAAAAGGAGCGGTCAGCTAACAGAAGGCTTCAGCAACATGATTCCAGATTGTTAGGAGAAAGGCTCAATCTCATGAGATTAACAGCTGTATTTCCAAATATTTCTCTTCAGTGCCCTCTAGAGTTTAAGAGAGATAAAGCCTCTCAGAAGAACCTGATTGCTCTTTCATCTCTGTTTCGAGAAAAGCAGTAGGAAGAAAATCAGATATTGCTACTGTTTTTTTTCTATGTAAGAAACTACCTAAGAAAATGTATATAAGAAATAGCCTTATTCAGGAGGCCAATCTGAAATGTTTGCAGTTAAATTTGATCCAACTGAACAATGCAGCATCACAGTGAGTGAAAAGCTCATTGGTCTAGGGGGCCAGGAGTAGCGAACCTGTGTCCTCGAGGTCCTCAAGTGTGGCCCTGTGACTGAATCTAAGTTTTACAGAACAAATCCTTTCATTAAAGGCATTTGTTCTGTGAAGTTTAGACTCAGTCAAAAGGCTATACCCAAGGACCTAGAAGGCCACATGTAGTCTCAAGTCTGCAGGTTCCCCCACCCCTGGCTGGGGTATAGTACCAGTTTGATGATATTTGCAGTTCTCTAGCTTAAAGAGAACTAAATTGAGAGTTAACACTTTTCCAAATGCCATTTTAAAGGTGATTACAAGTTGAAGGATAATAAAATAATTATAAAGTTGTAAACACTGTGCTGGTTTGAAAATGGAAGTGAAAAGATAGCTGAATAGTGATGAAAACCAGAAAACAAAGAGTT
The DNA here is from genome assembly GCA_028646595.1 of Phalanger gymnotis. Classification (NCBI taxonomy): domain Eukaryota; kingdom Metazoa; phylum Chordata; class Mammalia; order Diprotodontia; family Phalangeridae; genus Phalanger; species Phalanger gymnotis. Next base: position 114,130,297 of record CM053626.1, on the reverse strand, counting down.
TTAAAAAAGTGATTCCATGTAGTACAGATGTTCCTGAATAGACAAATGGCATTAGAATTTGCAAGCTAGAATTGTGAGTTAACAAAGTCATCCTGAGCACCTGGGTTTTATTCCATCATGTTTTTCCCTGCTAAGTTCTTATGGTATGTTTCTACTTTCCCCAACAAATCCTGAGTTCATTGGTGGGAGAATATGACTCAGGTTTATGTGTGGGTTGTGATATATTTTATTATTCAAATAAGTGTTTCTGAGCACCTGTGATATTATCATTTCTTTTGCTTTTTGGTAAATAAATCATTATAATTAAAATCCAGAAGTGACATTGTTATGAGCGGCTAGTTTGTACAAATGGAAATGAATTGGTATGAGTCCAAGAGCTAAGGGATGATTAGAGGGAGTGTATTTCTCCTCAACGTGGATGCCTGTTGAACCCTGAGATAATTTGAATATATTCACATGATGGTGGTCTATCTCTGGAAACCAAAGCCTATCAGTGTGAGAGGAGGTAAGAGTGAGTGAACCAGCCCAGAGAGTGACCAAATAAAAGTTATGGGGCCCCAAGTGTGGGAATCACATCCCATAAGGGCAGACAGGTCTATCATAGCCCTTTTCTTACTACAGTATAAAATTAATAAGGCCCCTTCATATTGCTGCCAGTTTAATAACCAATAGTAGTTAACCTCACTATTGCCCTCTACCCAAGGACCAAGGGGTGAAGAAAGGAAGAAATCTCTCAGCAGAGGCCTCTAAAAAGCCTACTCCTCAAATATGAGGTAGTGGAGACATAGCTAGAGAGCATTTTATCTGAAATAAATCTTGGGATGGGTTAGTTATTTGTAAACCAAATATGACTTAATAGTTTGATATGATAGCCAAAAAAAAATTCTGATGTGATCTCTGCACTCCGAGATGAATTATGGGAATAATGGTGCTTAGACTAGGATTACGACTAGAGGACTGCTATAGTTTGCCCTTGTCAGACCACTTCTGCATTATTGTGATAAGTTGAGTGCCATGTTTTTAAAAGACATTAATCAACTGGAATGCATAGAGTGAATGGTAACCAGGATGAAGACGGGCTTCAGGTTCATTATATATGAGGTTCATGTATATGGGAACCAGTAGAATAAACTAGGAAAATTTAACCTGGAGAAGAGAGGATTTAGACTGTTTTCTAGGATTTTGACAGCTGTAATGTGATAGTACAGTTAGACTTGTTCTTATTGTACAAAGAAAGCAGTAATTGGTGGAAGATACAAACAGGCAAATTCAAGCCTGACTTAAAGAAAAGTTTCCTGATGCTTAGAATGATCCAAAAATGGAAGATCTGCCTTGTGAAGTGGAAGATTCTCCCACATTCTAGGTTATAACATGCTTTAAGGATCCCTCATTGTCTGATCTCCTATTACATGAGAAAGGCCTAAAGCCGTTCCTGGTCTCTTCTTTATTCTGGATTCAGGAATGTGAATCTGCATATAAAGTTGTAAGTCTCAGGCACCTGGCTGTATTCAGGCTGCAGTATTGTTTCTGGATGGGCTGCAGATGTAAAGGTCTGTGTAATTTCAGTTGGAGGCGGATCAAGAGACCTTGAGTCTCTTACAAATGCACTAATCTAGAGTAAGCAGACCTTAGGTGTTGTAACAGAAGGTTGCTTTTTTGAGTCTTCTAAATTTGCCCGCTGACCCATCTCATCAGCCATGAAAGTTGCAGCACCGAAAATCACCATGGCACAAATTTCCAAACCTTTTTCTCTACCCTCTAAGACAATCAACCGAAGGAGGGTTTTTCAATTGCCATTCTACTCTTTAAGCAAACCATTTGAGGAAGTTGCTCCTTCAATTGCCTTTTTCCTCATTTAAGACAATCACTTGAAAGAGAGATTACTTAAATCCTAGGTAAGGGATTGCAGCATCTTTTGAAGTACAAAGACTGCTCCCTCTTAAGAACCAAAAGAAATTCTTATGTAAAAACATAGACAGACTTTATTCTAATTTTTTATGATTGTGCTGCTCATTTATCTACCTATCTACAGCATAAGTATGCACATATGTATTTGTATATATAATTTAAATTTGGTTAAGTTGTGTGTTTTTTTCAATTTTTATAAATAATAGTTTTGTCCATATATCTACATATCTATGGTATGTGTATATGTGCATGTATCTCTGTGCATAGATATGTGTGTGTATGTGTCTGTGTCTGTGTGTCAGTGTATGTACATACATTATATATACATTTTTTTAATTTGGCTATGAAGTATTATTTTCTTTCTTCCCATCCTCCCACATTGGGCAGTGCGAATACATCATCCTCTTACCCTGTAGAAAAACCCAAGGAGCCCTGTGTTTGCTTCTTTTTTTTCTATATTTTTTACCAATATGTTTTTTTTTTTTGCTTTTCTTTTAGACCAGTATAATTCAAAGGCTGAGAAAAGCAAATCTGTAAGCTTCTTTTGCTTAGAGACATGTTTTGCTAAAATATGTAGTTATTAAAAATAATAATAATTAATAGATACTCTAGCTCAGACCTGTACAACTTGGCAGTAGGTAAGGGCCTAAATTAAAATAGGCTAAACTTCTTTGGGCTGCAGATAGGTTTTTAGTGGCTTACTTTCCAAGTAAAGGTATAATTAATGATTAAACTATTTTGCAAATAAACCATATTTTAACAAGGGAAATTTCAACTAATATCAATTAATTATACTTATTACTTAAGATTTTTATTTATCATGAAATCATGTTAATGTTTAAAAAAATTACTTTGCTAAGTGATACTAGTTTTAATATGTTTTGCAGATTTTCTTACTGTTTACATTTAATAATGACCTAGGGTCAGCAAAAAGATCCGAATCTCACTCCTCTCAAACTAGAGACAGATTGTCAGTGATTAGATGCTATGGGTCACATGGCAAACAGGTGAGAGTGCACAGTGGCAACCCACCCACCAAGTTACATGGTGCACACAATAGTGACCAGTGGAAGGCAGGTTAAGCTGGCTATAGGCAAAGCACTGGTTACATTTTTACTTCCTTTTACATCCTCTACATTTTTTCATGGGCCACCCAAAATCATATGGCAGGCCTTAAGCAGCCTGTGGGCCATATGTTGTGCAGGCCTGCACTAGCTAATACACATGCATACATACACACACATATTTAAATAAATTTACATGCATACATATATGTAAACATATATCGTTTGACTGTCTTTGTACTCTGATTCTTATCTAAATACCTCGATGATATTTCAAAAATTTTAAGGCTATTCAATCTTTTCTAGGCCTAATAGTCTGGAAAGCCCTTAGCTAAGTTGCTCTTCAGAGAAAAACCACATACTCCTCCCCCATATTTCAAATTAGACTATCTCTTCAAAGTCCTAGGCCAAAGGTCTTTAAAATTAAATGTATTTAATAAGACTAAATTTTAAATTTGCCATTCTACCTTCTGATCCCAAAGTGATGTAGATATTGAAAGCAGAAAAAACTGGGGAGCATATTATTTTGGGTGAGCAAAACCCTTCTCTCCACATAAGGAAAGACCAAAAATTCTGCCTTGGCTTGATGTATTCTTTGCAGACCTGCTTCCCAGATGCTGGTGCTTAAACCAGTGGTATTAGCAGTGAACCCTAAGACATAAATTCCCCTGCTACAAGCCTAAAGGAATACGCTTCAAAAACTAAGTAACTGCAGAGGGTCTATAAGTAATGTATCAGTCCATTCAAAAACAAAGACCACTTGACTATTGTAATGGCAATCAAAGTGGGACTTTTTGTTACCTTTTGTTTTATAGTGCTTCTCTGCACTAAGGCAATCAAGTGCCTTTAAATGAGTCTTGCCTTTGTTAGTAGGAAGGGCCACAACCTTTTGCTAGTTAGGTCATGAGAGGTGTGAAATCCTCAAGAGGTTGAAACCCTTGAAAGGTGTGAGGCTCTCTGACCCCGAAGAAGTATATGTATGCTCTGAGGTTACGATTTTGTTTGGGGCTCACTCACTGAAAGAGTGTCCTGTGATTTGACCAGACAAGACTCTGGGCAGCCATTAAGAAGACCCCCTGGCTTTGAAAACCTAGATGTTGGTGCTTCTCTCTCTGGTAACTATGTATGTAATGCCTTGATCAGACGGCTAGAAGCCCTGTCTGTTGATTTGTGCTTATTTGCTCTGTTTATGTAATTTCTGCTTGTGGTTTCTGTTTGTATTTGTTCTGAAGTTCAGGGTGCTGACATTTTCCCCTGAACTAAGTGAATGGTTTATGTATGTTTAATTAAAGTGAGATTTGAAAACCGCTTAAAGTTGCTTTCCTTAGAAAAGCAAATCAAAGAACCTGTGCTAGTAGCCGTCCTGTGCGCTGTTGTTATTGGTCTTACATAGCCACAGTAGCAGCAAGTAGCATTGTTGTTACAACTATATCCATAAATTTCATTCTTATAAATATGGCTTCAGATATGGAAGTTTCAAACATGATTTATCTTTCATTTCATTGGTTTGACCACTCAGCACAAAAACTGCCCAATTAGGAATCTTTTCCTCCTAAATGGTAGGGGGAAACAATAAACTGTCCTGAGGCACCAATTCAGATGCTATATCATTAAGGCAGATTTCATGACTTCAAAGATAACCATGAATATACCTGAATGGTCCAGAATCACAGGATATAAGGAATTCTCTAAGTAGAAGGCAGAGGAGTTAAAGCATTTATTGAAACTCAAAAGTAGCAGACCCCACAGACCAGTGTCCCCAATTCGACAACCTGGCAAGAACCTTCCAAAACAAGTATGCTCATCTCACAATAGTGACCAGGAGGCCACAGAAAAACATTATGGCAGCAAGCCAAGCCTTCCCTCCCTTGGGCTGGTTTCTTCCCTACAGCTCTATTTACTTTCAAAGTTCAGAGGCTCCTTCAGCAAGTATATGCTCTCAGAGATCTCCTCTCAGCTCTCAGAGGTCTCCTCTTTTCATTCTCTTCTTCTCAATGTTGGCTCGCCCCTTCAATGCTGGCTCCAGTCCTAGCCACTCCCCCCAGGACCCTGAGAGCCCTGCCCCCCGAAGCCCACTCAAATGGGCAGGGAAGATCTTTCCATTCACTGATTGCCTTTACAGATTTCTTTAAATATGCCAATCATTAGTAAGTCAGATAAGGGTAAACACAGGGTGTCACATAAATATCTATCTTATACAAGAAAAAAGTAACGGAATTATCCTCAAGACTTAATTGGAACTAAGGCTAGAACCTGGTTGATAAAGATATCTTGGTGGCTTAAGTTTTTAAAACAAAAGACACATTAGCATGACCACCACAGAGGGAGAACTGTACTCAAATGAATCAATGCTATATCCTTGCTAAATATCCTTTCTATGTTATATTTAAGTAAATTTCCTTTTGTTTGGTGAGGGGTTTTTTATATATTAAATGTTCTATTTTTCCCAATTACATGTATAAGCAATTTGTAACATTTCGTTTTTTTTTTTAAATCCCAAGTTCCAAGTTCTATCCTCCTTTCATCCCTTCCACCCTCCTAGAGAAAGCAAGCGATTTGATTTAGGTTGTATGTGTGCAGTAATGCAAAACATATTTCCATTATTAGTCATGTTCTTTAAAAACAAAACAGAAAAATAAACAAAGTTTAAAGAGTGTACATCAATCTGCATTCATACACTGTCAGTTCTTTCTCTGGAGATGGATGGCATGTTTCATCATAAGTACTTCAGAATGGACTTAGATCATTGTATCACTGAGAATAATTAAGTTACACTTGGTCATCATACAATATTGCTATTACTCTGTACAATGTTCTCCTGGTTCTGCTCATTTCACTGTTTATCAGTATATATAAGTCTTTCCAGGTTTTTCTGAAAGCATCCTTTTCATCATTTCTTATAGCACAATAGTATTGCATCACAATCATATACCACAACTTGTTTAGCCATTTGCCAACTGATGGTTATCCCCTCAACTTCCAATACTTTGCCACTACAAAAAAGAGCTACTTTAAATATTTTTATACATATAAGTCCTTTTCATTTTGGGTTTTTTTTATCTCTTTGGGATACAGACCAAGTAGTGGTATTGCTGGCTCAAAAGGTATGCACAGTTTTCTAGCTTTTGGGGCAGTTTCACATTGCTCTCTGGAATGTTTGAATCAGTCCACACGTCCACCAACAGTGCAATAGCTTATAAATTTTCCAACATCCCCTCCAACATTTGTCATTTTCTTTTTCTGCCATATTAGCCAATTTGATAGGTGGCAGGTAGTACCTCAGAGTTGTTTTTATTTGCACTTCTCTAATCAATCATGTTTTAAGAACGTTTTTTCATATGACCACATATAGCTTTGATTATTTCATTTGAAAGCTGGCTGTTCATATCCTTTGATCATTTGTAAATTGGAGAACGACTTATATTCTGACAAATTTGACTTGGTTCTTTCCATATTTGAGAAATTAGGCCTTTAGCAGATAAATTTAATGTAAATATTTTTTAAATATGATTACTATGTATTTCCCTCCATCCTGTTTCATACTCTCTCTCCTTTCATCCTGTCCATCCTCAAAATTGTTTTGCTTCTGCCGACTGGCTCACCCAATACACCCTCATATCAATCCCCTACTTCTGTTATCCACTTCTTATCCTACTTTCCTGTAGGATAAAATAGTTTTCTACATCCAACTGAGTGTGTATGTTATTCCCTCTTTGAAGCAATGAGGGTACGGTTCAAGCACACCCTCCATACTTCCCTCCACTTTAAAAGCTTTTTTGTGCCTATTTTACGTGAGATAATTTACCACCGTTCTACTTCTCCTTTTCCCCTTTTCCCAGTGCATTCTTCTTTCTTACCCCTTAATTGTATTTTTTAGATCATCCCATTATATTCAACTCACACCTGTGCTCTCTGCCTAGTATATGCCTTCTAACTGCCCTAATGATAATAAAATTCTTAGGAATTACAAATATAACCTTCCCATGTAGGAACGTAAGTAGTTTGATATTATTGAATCCCTTATGATTTCTCTTTCCTGATTACCTTTTTATACTTCTCTTGAGTCTTATATTTGAAAGTCAGATTTTCTATTCAGGTCTGATCTTTTCATCAGGAATGCTTAAAAGTCCTCTCTTCATTGAATGTCCATTTTTTCCTCAGTTTTACTGGGTTAGTCATAATTGTAGCTCCTTTGTCTTCCAGAATATCATAGTGCAAGTTCTCCAATCCTTAATGTAGAAGATATTAAATCTTGAGTAATCCTGACTGTGGCTTCATAATATTTGAGTTGTTTCTCTTTGGCTGCTTGCAATATTTCCTCCTTGAATTGGGAGCTTTGGAATTTGGCTATATTATTCCTGAGAGTTTTCATTTTGGGATCTCTTTCAGGAGGTGATTCAGTGGATTTTTTAATTTCTATTTTACTCTCTGAATCTAGAATATCGGAGCAGGTTTTTTTTTGATAATTTCTTGAAAGATGATGTCTAGGATGTTTTTTTTTTTAATCATGGATTTTGGGTAGTCCAATAATTCTTAAATGATTCTCTCCAATCTGTTTTCCAGGTCAGTTGTTTTTTCAATGAGACATTTCACATTTTTTTATTCTTTTGCTTTTGTTTTATTATTTCTTCATGCCTTGTAGAGTTATTAGCTTCCACTTGCCCAATTCCAATTTTAAAGTATTATTTTCTTCAGTGAGCTTTTGTACCTCCTTTTCCATTTAGACAATTCTACTTTTTTAAGGAGCTCTTTTCCTCAGTGAATTTTTGTACATCTATTTCCATGTGGCCAATTCTGCTTTCTAAGGAGTTCTCTTCCGTAATTTTTGTGCTTCCTTTACCAAGATGTTGCCTCATTTTTCATGGTTTTCTTGTATCACTCTCATTTCTTTTTTCAATTTTTCTTCTGCCTCTCTTACTTGATTTTTAAAATCCTTTTTGAGTTTTTCCATGACCTGGGACCAATTCATATTTTCCTTTGAGGCTTTAGACATGGCAACTTTGATTTTGTTGTCTTCTCAGTTTGTGTTTTAATCTTCACTGTCAGCAAAGTAACTTTCTATGGTTGGGTTCTTTATTTTGTTTGTTCATTTTCCCAGCCTATTTCTTGATTTTGAACTTTACATGGGCTCTGCTCCTAGGGTGAAGGAGGCATTGTCCCAAGTTTCAGGGATTTTTGGTGCAGCTTTTTTCAGAGCAGTTCTGGATGTCTATAAGCTTTCAATTCTTCCAGGGTAACATGTTCTAAGAAAAGGTGTGTTTACTCCTCTCCTAGCCTATACTCTGGTCTGTGAGTGACCACAAACACTCTTTTCCACCCTGAAATTATGACCATGATCCCATTTCTCCTGCAGATGCAATCTTTGGTTTGCTAGTGTTCCTCATTACTCTGGAACTATGACCCAGGACTATGACCCAGATCCATGTATGGACAATGCAATAGAGTCCTGCACCCAGTACCAGCAAAGGGGTCCCTGTAATGTAATCTCATTTTGACCAGTTCTCCAACCCCTTTACCATCTGTGGGTTGAGAATTTAATAAATACTGATTGATTGATTATATAACTTCTCCTATTGCTGGATCCTTTATCCTTGGATAAATGGGTTTATTTACTTTTTATTATTTGTAATGCTCTTTTGTGTAACTAGCATCTCGTAGGAAAGTGTCAAGTTTGAGGGTTTAAATTATATCCCCTCTGAGGGGTAGAAATCAGGAAAGTGACTTTAACCTAAAATTTGTGCCCCTCTACCAGCAATATTTAGGGGGACAAATAGATATAATTCTAGGCTCAATACCTTCTTCTCAAAAGAGAAATGAGCAGACAGTATCATGTCCCTTTCTCCTTGCTCTCTCCAGGCAGGAATCAAAATCTCCCCTAGAGAGAGACAGACAAGGTTCCATAAATTTCTATTCACAATGATCTGAAAACTACATTTAGGTGACCAATGTTAACATACTTAGTTTACATGAGCATCACACATCTTGCAAAAGTAAGTAAATACAGAGTAATAAATCTCAATGGAGGAAGACAACGCATCGTAGTTGTTGTTTGTCCTCCATTTTTGTAGAAGACTAATGACACAATAGGTAATATCTTGACTTGCAGATGAATTAAATGTAAGTGTGGCAGAGTTGCACAAAGTCATCAGCCTCACTCTCTTTTCCTGAGCCATTGAATTCTAGTGCTGGGATAAAAATCAAGATGATGGTGATGCCCCAGGTTGCAGTGAATGACCTTAGCATATCTAGTATCTGACCAAGGTCTAAGCACTCAAATGAGTGCTTGGCTGCTTGGGGTACATATCTGTAACTCCAATCACAGTAGCACACCTGAGGACTGCTGCTGTGAATAATTTTAAGGATCTAATTGCATTGTATAATGAACTATTTATTCAGAACTATACATTGTTCAATAAAGTAAAGTATAACATTCATAGCAACATCCTTAAGAAAAAAATATCATTCAATATATATACATACATATATGTATATATATACATATATATATCATAACATAACACTTAGTATGTCATATGGCACATAGCATATATCATTGCATTCAGTAGCATTCCCCAAAATACTTGTTTACACAATCAGGGGGTCCCAGGCCAGGTTCTTCCCTAGCACAATGCATCTTTAAGGGGTAGCAGAAAATACCACACCATCCACCCCTAGGTAATGGTAAGAACAGTCTCCTTAATCAATACCAAGGGTCCAAGTAAAGTCCTCTTTCATATTAACTTGAGGTTGACTTCAAAGTCCCATGGCTCTTCCTCTGTGGGCTGACTGCTCCCAGCTCTCACCTGGATTCACACATAGGAAGCTCTCTGCTCCTGCTCCATGTCTCAGCTCACCAGGACTGCTCCACTCCAAACTCTTCCTGCTCCTGCTCAACAGCAGGCTCCAGGGGCTTCTGCCCGCAGCTTCTGCCTCTGGAAAAACAAACTTTAACATAGCAACAACAATATTGACACACACTACCAGCACTGTTATCTCAAGTCACTTTCATAACAGCTCTTAAAAGGGGCTTAAGCTAAGCCTTCCCTCCCTTGGGCTGGTTTCTTCCCTACAGCTCTATTTACTTTCAAAGTTCAGAGGCTCCTTCAGCAAGTATATGCTCTCAGAGATCTCCTCTCAGCTCTCACAGGTCTCCTCTTTTCATTCTCTTCTTCTCAATGCTGGCTCGCCCCTTCAATGCTGGCTCACCCCCTCAATGCAGGCTCTCTTAATGTCTGCTTTCTCAACACTGGCTCTCTATATATGCAGTTCTACTCAGCATTTGATTGGCTAGAGCCCACATGTATGTGTCTGATTGGCTCAGCATAGGGGGATGTAAGACTGAGGCTGGGAAACTGAATAACACAAACAGAAAAACAGCAAAAAATCCAACTTTGCTTGCTGTTACAATATCCCATAACTCACCAACAGGTTAATGGCCTATTAGTTTCCCTCAACCTGGCTCAGTTGAAAATGGAAGAAAGGGGATAAGGTAGAAGAGTACAGAATGAAAGAGTGAAGAAAGGAACAAGGGAAAAGAAGGAGTAAAAAGGATATACCTATTATGGGTCACGATAGAGAAAATGTGGAGAATCATGAGTGAGGCTGGAGAGGAATAAAGGAATGGCTGGCCTGTACATCTTCCTTAAAATGGAGGTCCTAAGAGGAAGATGCCACAGGGTAGTAAGACAATTCCATTGTGAGAAGTCCAGGGTAAAGTGAATTTCCTGGGTGAAGAGGTTTCTGTGGTATGCATGGTAGAAAAAGTCTAGAGAGTCAGGAGTGCAGCCTAGATGGGATGCCATAAAACTCTACAATTGAGTATCCTTTCATTTATCCAAATTGGCTCCCAATTTCATTACAAAACTGTAGGAATGCCCCCTCCTCTCCTGAAGAATAAAAAAAAACTCTTGAAGAGTTTTAAAGAAGCACATACACACACACTAAGCTTGGGGGTGAGGGGAAGAACAAATTACCTAATGATCTTGACTTTAATACCATACAAAATAATGAGTGGAGAATATTTAATTATTTCAGTAACAGAAAAGCCCAAATAGTCCTCAGTTTAATACTGAAAACCTGAAAATTCAAGGGAGAATGCAAAAGATGTATTCAGAAATACATAAGATCTCCCTTCCCACAACTCTCCATCTTTTATCTCCTAGAGAAAAAGCTATAATATACAAGGGAGAGGAAATAGTCTCTAATAAAACTGTAAAAAGGAAAATAGGAGAGTTTCCATGAGAAAGTTAGCAAAACTTTTATTTTTTTAGTTTACGGTCAGATTTGAGCAGAATAATTTGCTTTTCCTTTTTGTCTGACCTGTCCAAACAGAGGGATTGGGGAGGAAGCTGGAGGACAGGAATATCTCTTGCTCCAAAAATTTGTTACATTAAAGCAAAAACTAAATTTATAAATTAGGGTAAAAATGTTCATACAAATAATCAAGGAATGGATTTTGACATTTTTATTATGAATTTAATGACCTTAATCTTTGGTGCTCTATTAGAAGAAACACTCATTCAATTCTTATACTGTACAGTCAACCACTTGTGAAGAGTGAATCTGAGTGGTTCTCATGTTTAAAGCCTTGCTTAAACTTTAGGTATGTGTGAGACCAGACTGCATTAGATGGCCATTTGGAAATATTCTTGCATATATACATGCAATTAGACATGTATATATATACATATAGCATATATACATTCTAAAGTGGCACAAAATCCCTCTCTTCAAGGTGTAAGTATATTGCATACTTTTGTCCTTATAAGGAAGTCATTTATACCTGTCTATAAAAGCTAAACATAGTTTGAAATCCATGTCAGCCACACCCAACTGCTTATTGCCTTGTGTGCTAGTAAAATGCTTTTACATTCCTTTTCCTGAGTTTGCCTCATCAACCAGGATGAAGCCCAAATCAAGATTTCTTTTAACAATTTGGCAACCATGGCATAACCCTTTGGTCACTTGACAGTCACTGGGTAAGTATACTTTGACTCCCCAGCTGACTCTTGGACTTTTGTCTTTTCACAGGTTAGAGTAGAATCTCTCAGCAGTCCGTTAGCCATGAAGTGGTTGGAAAATTAAACTCTCTAAACTCAGGAAGGGATAAGAGAAATATGTCTCAAGCCCCAAATTTGTTCTCTCTCAATTGTTTACAAAGATATGGGAGTGTGATGCACAAAAGAAAAAGGGATGGTGAGTAATTGGTCTTGACCTGACATTAGGTCACCAGCGGACATAACAGTCAAGGAATATTGGTATCATTATGGGATTGGTGGAGAGTAAGCCTCATATCAACTTCCCATTAGGCAAATAGTTAAAAGTCTGGGGCAAGGAAAAACTTCCAGTTCAACCACGAGTGTCCAAAACATGAGCAGTAAAGCTCAGTCCAGACTAGAATCAGTATTTAGATAATTGTGGGAGCAAAGGTGATCAGATGAGGCAATCAGATAAATATGAACCCTTTGATTGTAGATAGCTATGCAAGCTGAAAAGCAGACTTGAACACCTGGAGCCTAGGGCCCAGGCAAATGGATTATTGGTATGGTTAGGCAGAATTTTCAAGCCAAGACTGCCCCTTGTTACCATGTCCATTAGAAATGCTGGTCTACACCACTGGACCACCACCATATAACGCAGATTTCTCAGAATTGATGACCATGGCACCCTTAAGAGCCACTTTTGTAGGGAACGATAAGAAGAAAATACCTATCCTCTTTTTACCAACTGACATCATATTATACCAACAATCCCTTTGCCTTTCAGAGGGGCCCAGTAACTATCATTATAAGACAATTATGACCATCGTAAAGAGCCATAACCCTACTTGGGAAGATGTCAGTGAGTTATTAGATGCCCTTCCCACAAAGGATAAGACAAAGGTCCTGTCCTGTGCTGTAAAGTTAGAGGATAAACGTAACAGGACCACATGGCCCAGAATGGCTCCCAATTAGAACTATAATAATGAGGGGCACTGGAAAACATTCTCACAAGCAAAACAACCTTCTACGATGTTCTAGAGCAAGCAGTACAACAACTGATAAATTGAAAGAAGTTCTATGACATTACTCAAAATTTAGTTGAACATCCTGATGCTCTCTATATTTGTTTGTGTGTTATTGCCCAGAAATTTGCTCAGTTAGATCCAGAAAATGAGCGTGATCTAAAAGCAATTGTTTCAGCTTATGGTAATCAATTGTCAGCAGATATTCCTGATTACTTTCATAAATTGCCCTGGCTAGAATGGGAAAACTATTAGTGAACTCAGGGGAATTGCATCACATGTACTTGACGGGTAGAAGAAGTGTGAGAGATGGCCCACAATGAAGTTTCCTCACTATTATCTCCCTGCTACATTCTTATCTCTTTGTTCAGCTCCATTTCCTGAGTAACTCATGAAAAGAAACTATACTAGCCCTCTTCTGATTGGGCGCCTCCAAATTTGGTAAAAGGAAATGCCTAAAGAGCTTTTGTAAAACACAGTTCTCTGATAGGGTACAGATTAGTTATGAATAATTATGGTAATGAAGGATTGAAATTGCTTTGTGCCAATTAGTTAGACATTAGTAAGAAGATTGTGAGCTTCCCTCACCAGCCAATGGTGAGATAGGACAAGAGTTAGAGGTAGAGTTAGGATTAGGACAAAAGAAGCCTGCGAGCTTCCGCATCTTGCACTCCCTGGCTGCCGCTGCTTGAGCGACTAGGGCTGTGCCCTTTCTCATGAGAAAGAATAAAATCCTTTTCTGATCTCTGACTCAGATTCCAAACTTTTGATGCTGGTGGTTGTCATCCCACACAGAAGGAACTTGGGAAAGAGAAGGAAAATAAGGCTAAGGAAATGAAAATTTTGGCTGCTGCCATGAAAGGGGACAATGCAGGAGGACAGAGGAGGAGAGACAAAAGACCAGAAAGGGAAATTTAGAATGGAGGAGGAATGCTTTTATTGTAAATCAGAGGGGCTTTTTAAGAGGGATTGCTAGGCAGCTGAACAGAATAAGGCCTTCAGCAGAGGGTATCATCTTCCAGGTTATCCAAAGCGGGTCATGAAGAATCAGCTGCTACATGGACCACCGCCCAGACTATCCACATGGTACCTGCAATCTCCACAGGCACCAAACAGTCTATACCTTGTTTTGGTAGCCTCTCCACCAACTCTTGGTCCTCCTGGCCAATCATACTGCTTTCAAAGTTGCTAAACAGATGACCTGGATACATCACCCCCATGTAAAGCCTGCTATGATTGACCTCAGCCTAGTAAAGGAAGCAACCCCTGTTCAGTCCTTGAATTCAGTGCCTTGCTTGGTGCAAAGAACTGATTTTTCAGCCAACTCCCAAATTACAAGCAGCAGAGATTAAAATGATGCAGTTGAAGATAGGCCCAATTATGGTTCTGCAGCATGAGTATGGTTAGCCCCCAAAAAGAAGATTGTGAAAAGTCAGCCATTTGTGCAGTCAGTTGGAATGGCCCCCATGTTTAAAATCTTGGTTAAAACTTTGGGTACACATGCAACCAGCCTGCATTAGATAACAGCATGGAAATACCCTTGAGTACCAGTACTTAGATATGGGGGAAAAAAATCAAACTGACACAAAATCCCTCTTTTCATATTATGTGTACTGATCGCCATACTTTGCCATTATATCAAAGTTGTTTTCAACTATCTGTAAAAGCCAGGCATGGTTTGAAAACTGCAAGCCATACCCAGCTGCTTACTGCCTTGGTGTGCTGATGAAATACTTTTACCTTTCTTTTTCTTAGTTTACCTCATTGACCAAGGTGAGGTCCAAAACAAGATTTTTTTTATTTTCCTTTATTTTATTTTTGATTTATGGAATAAAACTTTTCTGTTACATAGTATTATTTTTAAAAAGATAATTGCACATGAAACTGTAAATCTATTATGTACAACTTTGCTATTTCTCTTAAACATATAATAAAGTTAACATGTAAGTTTCTTTTTCCTTTTTTCTTTCCTTCTCTCCCCCCAGAAAGAACTGATAAATAGAAGTATGTATAGAATGATTTTACATATATATGTGTATATACATACACATATACATATTTGTGTCTAATGGTAAGATTTCTTTTAACAATTTCTCTCAGCTCTTACCTTCTTCCATTATACTTTTTATTTGATTGCCTTTGTAAACTTTATGCATAAAGAGGAGGTAGATTGAGAGCTCAAAGCCAGGAAGAATTGCTTATAACTCCTACCTCTGAGACAAGCTATGTAACTATGGGAAAGTCATTTAATCTTTTTAGTCATTTAATCTTTCTGCTCCAATTAGCTCTCCAGGTTACAAGTTGCAGAGAAGCTGCCAACCTGCATTGGTGGAGGGATTTTACCCATATAATAGTTACCTATGCCAATGAAATGACAAGTTCTATTCCCTATGGAATTTGTCATAAGCGTATTGTTTTTGCTCTATTAGTGCCCATCAGGCAACGCTAGATTTATAAACTATACTAGCCCTTCTGTGATTATAATAATCAACCTTGTGGGGCAGCTAGTTGGCGCAGTGAGTAGAGCACCGGCCCTGGAGTCAGGAGGACCTGAGTTCAAATACAGCCTTGACACTTAACACATGTACTAGCTGTGTGACTTTGGGTAAGTCACTTAACCCCAACTGCCCTGCCAAAAAAGAAAAAAAAATAATGACCAACCTTGGCTCCAGAAAAGAGATGAGGACATGCACCAATCTTCCTTTTATTGTATCATGAGACACTATGGTCGTGGAATGTTGCCCACACTGTCAGGCCCGTCAGACACAGGTAATGCTGCCGCCATTAAGATAAACATTCTTTGTTCCCAGGGAGGACTAACTATAGTGGAATCAAATCGGGAGTTAGGAGTTGAAAGTGATAGGTGATATTCATAACAACAAAAGACAACAAGAAAACTACTTTTAAAAATTTAAGTGGTTAAGAAGTAAAAGTACCTAACCTAGTTTCCTCCTTCTAGGATATAAACATTGCTTTATCTACTTGTTCTTTTCATCCAATATAGACTTGTTTACCTTTCTTAAGTTTCCTTTGACGATTCACATATCAAAAGCCTTGCTCTTTCCTGATTTCTTCAGCAGGAAAGATTTCAATTCCTTCATTCTGATGAAACTCCATTATTTTTCATTGATGGCAAACCTAAACTTTGTAGTATATGTTATTTTGGGGTGCAAAGTAATTTCTTTTACTTTTCAGTATATTAGATTCCAAGTTTTTATTACATCTCTCCTAGCTGACATATAGTGTTGTGCTGTTCAGACTGTTTTCATTTGATATGTGAAAGGCCTTATCCTGGCAGCATGCAAGATTTTAAGGTTATTAAACCTTAAACAAACAGCTCTGGAATTGAATTGAAGCTCTGGAATTGAAGCTCTGGAATTTGGTAAATACAATTTTGGTTCAGATCAGTCAGTCAACAAACTTTTCTTAAGTGCTAATCAGGTGCCAGCATTGTGCTAAATGATGGGAATACAAAGAAAGGCAAAAACTCAGTCCCTGACCTCAAGGAGGGTGTTCACGGTCTAAAAGGGAGAGAATATAAAAATAACTATATGCAAACAAGATATATAAAGAATAAATTGGAGATAAACAACAGAGGGAAGGTACAATCAGCAGGAGGGTAAGGAGAGACAAAAAGAGCTACCTGCAGGAAGTGAGATTTGATCAGTGTTGAAGGAAGCCGGGGAAACCAGATGGAGTTGAGAAGGAAGAATATGCTAGTCGTGAGGGACAGCCAGTGAAAAAGCACTGTACAAAGAGAGGTGGAGGATTATATTCTAACAACAAGAAAGCCATTTTCACTGAATCATAGAGTATGCAAGTAGAAGTAAAATGTAAGAAGACTAGAAAGGTAGAAAGAGGCCAGGTTGATGGTGGGAGTGGAGAAGGCTACACAAGTCAAACAGAGGCTTTTATATTTGATCCTGGGGTTTTCTAGAAGCCATTGGAGCATTTTGAGTAAGTAAGTGACTTGGTCAGACCTACACTTCAGGAAGATTATTTTAGCAGCTGATAGAGAATGAATTGGAATGAAGAGAAAATTGAGGCAAAGAGATTAACCAAGAAGACATCGCAATAGCCTGGACATGGAGTAATCACATTCTGCACTAGGGGAACAGCTGTGTGAGTAGAGAAATGGGAACATACATGAGAGATATTATAAAGGTATAAACATCAAGATTTGGCAACAGATTGGATCAAATGGGGTGAGTTGCAATGAAAACCCAAGGATAACACCAAGGTCGCAAACCTAGGTGGGTAGGAAGATGATGCTTTCAACAGCTTTAAGGAACTTGGTGGGACATGGTGGATTGTTTAAGCAGAAAGATAATGAGTTCTATCTGGGGTATGTTGGGTTTGACATGACTACAGGATATCCAGTTCAAGATGTCCAAGCAACAGCTGGTGATGGGAGACTGGAGTTCAAGAGAAAGGTTAGGGCTGGATAAGTGTATGAGAATCCTCAGCATAAAAATGATAATTGATAGGGGAGGGATCCTTGGAGAGGGTAGGCAAGTAATAGGAGGACAAGGTAGCAGGAAGAAATAAAGTAGAGGAGGCAAGAGGGATAAGAAACAAGAGATATGCACAAACATAAAAACAAAGATCAGGAATAGAATTTGTTTGGGAAAGTATATGTCTATATATCTATGTATGTGTGTGTGTGCGTGTGTATCTATAGCCATAGAGAAACACAAACTTAATTGTAGCCTTCGGGGCGGGGGGAGAAGAACAAAGTAAAAAGTAAAAAGTGCACAGGGGAGAACAAAAGAAAACTTACAAGGAAGCAAAGAAAAGATGGACAGTTCTCAACATAACGTGGAGTATTTATCATACAGGCTTTCTGAAACGAAAATTTATTATTATATATTTTGAACCCTCTCTTGTGTTCTGCTGTGCACATGACATGTTTTTTTTTTCTTTCTTACTTTATATTTAAGTTCCAATATTTATGTTTATGATATGTTTTTGTTTCTTTTCTCTATTCTGTCTTTGTGTTCTGGTGTTTGAATCTAAAATAAAATTTAAAAAAAGAAGCCATCCAATCTAATCCTTTCATTTTACAGATGAAAAAACTAAGGCCCCAGAGAGGTTAAGCCACTTGCCTAAAGTTACAAATGGAGTAAGTAGTGGAATCAGAATTTTAACTCAGCTCCTTAGACTCCAAATCCAGTGATCTTTCTACTGTACCAAACTGCCTCTCTGAGCCTTTTTTCATTTGTCCATTTGTACATTCTCTCTTCTGGTTCGGGTTTTTTTTTTTGGTGGATTTGTCTTACAGGCATTTCTTTCCTATCACCTTTTCCTAAAAATTCTTTTATTTTATTTAGTGCATATGTTTTGCAGTGGAGGAGGAGAACTTGGCTTAGCCACAACTATTCATTCAGTCATTGTGCTACAATGCTAAATCCATCTTAAAACTTTTGTAAGGTGTTATTTGGTTAAGTTTCTTGACATTGTTTTGACACAATAGACACTTCCCAAAACTCCCAAACAAATTCCTTGCAAATTGCATTCCCTGAAAGTCTAATTCTTTATCGATTATTAAGAGTAAGAAGGGTGGCATTCTTAAGCTTCGATAAACACTGGCTTTTATTTGACCAGAATTGTGCTGCTTCTCCATATTGACTTTCTTCAAATTGTTTCAGTTATTATATATTGGTTTTTGTTCTGCATCATTTTATATAAAGCTTTCCCATGTTCCTCTGAATTGTTTCATATCTATCATTCCTTATGACACGGTAATATTCCATTATATTCACATAATGTAATCTGTCTTTCCATTCTACTCATTGGCTACTTACTTTATTTCAAGCATTTTGAAATACCACCTTTTTAACACCAATACTCTTCCAGTTATATTATATGACTATGATTCATATGACACCATAGTTTTTGAAGAATCAAGACTATGACAGAAGTAGAAACTCAATGTGGCCATAAGTAAATGTTACACGCTATTGGTGATGACACGTTCAAGAAGAAGAATAAAGGAAATGTATTTTCTAAAAGGAAGTGACTTAGAGCCATATAGGGAAAATAAATGTAAGGTATACTGTCTCTTTAAGCCAATTAATTCCTTGTTACATAAGGAATAGTTAATAATCAAAAGCACATATCTCTAGAAGGAGAAATTTACATTAAATATCAAAGGTTGTACAATATTGCCACAGTCATAGCCAAACATCTTGATACGTGAGTAGAAAAAGAACTTTATTTTAATATATTTATTATTATTTATTATATATAATTACATATTATATTATATACATAATGTATGTAGTTATGCTATATATAAATATATTACATAATATTATATATAATGCAATTATTATAGTAGTTTAAATAAAAATGTTTTTTAAAATATTTATTTTAATATAAACTGCCAAAATATGTATATGAAGACCTTTCAGATGGGAGTTGGGACATTTTGGGGAGAAAATGGTCTGTAATGTAGAAGTGATCTATTGTGTAGAAGATCTCTTTGTCGACGATATAGAATGTTTCTTCATTTATGTGAGAAGAGTTTGATGTTATAAAGGAACAGAAAAAGATCTTTTATTTAATTAAAAACTAGCAAAATATGGTTTTAAAGAAATATCGTTTCAAAAGCACCAAACAGATTGAGGGTCCTATTGAAAACTCCAGAGCAAGGTATGTTTATTTGCATAAGCATAGTCCTGACTTAAAGGTAAAATTAAAATGAGAAATCATGTAAATATTTGGAGATTGAGGCATGATTTTAAAAGGACTATAGGTGTGACAGGAGAAATTTGGAGCATTGTGACTTTTTAAGTAAAAGGTAAATCAGGGGGTTCTCATTTAAGCCATTAAACAAAATAATAAAAGGAAGAAAATAGTGCAACACAGCAGCAACAAGAAAAGATCAACCTGGGAAGAACTGAATAAATGGCAAGAGTGCTGAAAGGCTGTTCTGCTGGAACTGTGGCAGTCAGAAGCAGTCAACTGAGAGGCTGTAGCTAAGTGAATCCTGATTGGTTAGAGAGAATTAACATCCTTGGTAAATTCTACTGACAACTAGTGCCCTTCAGCACCACCTAGAGTTGGAGAAAGGTGAAGTTTGGCTTATGAGCTTATTGTTCTTAGCTTACATGTCTTGGTATGAGAATAAAAAGCAGAGGGGGTTTTGCTGTGGTATCCTAGTGAACTGGGCTCTAACCACTTATAGAGTGAACCTGAGCTGTGTTGCTGTGAATTCTGTTCTGATTGTACAGCACAACAGCCAAGTGGATGAATAACTGGCAATTCTGGATTATATAGCCCTGTTTCAAAAAGGTGGCAGTTATCTGGCTTTATAGAAAATGACTATTCACATTAAGAGCTAACTTCTCTAAGTACCCTTTTACGGGTGGTATTTAACTGAAAGATCTTTAAAGAGTATGTTTTGAGTAGAGAAGATTTCCCCAGCCAAAGAGTAGAAGTGATTGAGAGTCAAGTAGTAAGCAGTTTCATGTGCTGCAGATGTTCCTGAATAAACCAATAACATTGAAGCCTACAGTCTAGAGTTGTGTTACCATGAGTACATAAATATCTCTCCCTCCTGTGTTTCCCAGCCCATTTCTTATATTTGTTTATGTGTCCACTCTTCATCATAGATAATTTTTTCAGTATCAGAAATCTTCACTTTTATTTTTAAAGTAAAGTCTGGGCTATAGAAAGTGTCACAATACATATTTGACTTTTTAGCCTCAGGCTGCCCTTTCCCAAATCCGTATTATATTCCATGAAGAGCAGATAGAAGTTAGAGTAGCACAGAAGTATTAGGGAAGAGAGGAAGGTAAGCAGATTGGTAGAAGACTATGATCTTGATTTATATGTATATCGTGAAATTTTTTGTTTATATATTTGTTTTAATATATTACTATCTATCATATTGTTTCTTTTGCCTTATAATTAAATAAATAGCTATGATTAAGATTTAAAAGTTTCATTATTATGAATGTCTAGTTGTGTGAATATTTTTCAATGTAAGGATTCATTGCCTTGTGAGTAGCTGATTGTGTAGACAGAAAACACATTTCATGGGGTCTCAAGAGCTAGAGTGGTGAATAGAGGAAATGTGTTTCCCCTCAACAAGGTTACCCCTAGGATCCTGAGACTTTGAATGGAACCCCTGAATTGTGGCCTATCTCTGGAAATTTTGACTTGCTAGTGTAAAAACAGGTTGGAAGAGAGACTCAAACCCAGAGAAAGAGCGTGGGTTTATATATGTGGGTGAGTGGTGTGCAGTGCCAAGAGTGACACTATTGGGGTATTTCTATTCCACAGCGTCCCTAGTGACTAGGCCCCACTATAACACTTGTCTTGTTATCTGGAGATGTTGGAATGGACAACAATTTGTTAATCTTGCCCTATGAGGCACAGTAAGTGCTGTACTGGTATCCATGAAATATTAGAAGACCAGCAGAAGACTGCTAATATGTTGGTAGGAAAATAGATCGAAACTTGAAAACGACTTTAGAAGATCATCTAATCTACTGGCCACAGTTTACAGATCAGTAAACAGGGGCCTGGAAAGGTCACTCAAGGTCATATGGGTATTAAGTGCCAGAACTATGAAGGCTCAAACCCATGCCCTCTCATTTCAAACCCAGCACCATTTCTACTGCGCTAGGATGTTCTGGGGAGAATTTTTTTTTGTTTCATTTTTGTTTTTTCTCTTAAAGACCAGCCTTAACCCCTATCATTCTGGTTCTCATTGATTGGCCAGCAATAGGTCCCAGACCAAGCCCTACTTTGTTCACTGTTTGGGCCATGATTGGCTCAAAATGAATGTAAATAAAAATTGTTTCTGTTTTGACTAAAACATCCTGAGGTTCTTCCCCTCCCAGATCTATTTTTTAGATGCCATTCTTTGTCTCATTTCTTATTAAGCCTTAATCACTGAATGGGCACTGCCTCAGTCAAACTGAGACCTGTTCAAGACCTTAGCTTGAAAAGGTCAAGGTCCCCCACTGAATCCTGGTCCATCTCTAGACATCCTGATCAATATCTGATCACTGGACCCAGATGACTTTGGAGGAAAAACTGAGGCTGGTGACTTTACACAGCTCTCCCTCACTTAAATCCAATTCACTTGCATGCCATGGCATCACCTCCCTGGAGTAATGGTCCTCTTCGAGAACAAAGGACAAACAGCAAGCAATGGAACAAAAATTACATGGCAGGAGAAAACATGGATGGACTCTGATCTGCACCATTAGAAGGAGTACCCACCTCAATAAGATCACAGATCTATTTAAGTTCAGAAGTTTCCAATACTGAAAAGTAATAGAAGTAGAAATGCTGAAAGATTCAAGGAAAGAAGGAACATTCTGTCTATTCTCTACTATAGCGGTAACTTTCTTCAGCAGAATATATCAGAATATAATCAGAAGAATACAGCAAGACATAGGAGTTAACAAAATAAGTGTTTATAAGGTCTTTCACATTGTTTCAAGGATCTGTTCTCTCAGGAAGCAAGTACTGGGCCTAAGTACAATCAATTTATGCATGGTGGTCAGGGAATGGCATTTCAAACAGAATCCATATAGCATATGCTAGAGCCAATTGAGGATTGCTAAGTGAAACATCTACTTTCTGTGGAGAAAAAACCCCTTCTATTATGTTACCTTTTGGTCTGACCTAAGTGTTGCCAGTATTTTCGGTCAGTCAGCCAGTCAATATATATTTATTATGTGCCCAGTATGTGACAGGCACTGTGCTAAGTGCTAGGAATACAAAGAAAAGCAAAAGACAGCTCCTGCTCTCAAGAAGCTTACAGTCTAACAGGGGAAGATAATATATAAAAGGAAGCAAAAATAAAGCAGAGAGGTGAGCAAGGAAGAGGGAGCTGACTATGAACATGAAAGAGAAATTGAGAGGAGTGCAGCCAGGTGGGAATTGAAGAGACGTGACTTGGGCTCCCTTCTTAAATAGAGAATGGGAGGAGGGGTGTCTGCCCTCCAATTCCTCGGCTTGCAGGGCTGGCATTGTCTTTTTCTGCAGAAATCCTGTTGTTAGCTTCCATGAATATTCTTAGTTCTTATCATTGTAGATTGCCCTCCATAGAGTATTAGTCCGATACCTGGAATTTAACTGCACTAACAACCCTGAGTTATCAACTGAAGACTATCGTCTTGGTGAATTCTCTGTCACAAATCTCTGATTCCAAAAAGTTCTCTCCCTCTGCTGCTTGACACTCCCTACCCTGCTATTTACTAATGTGTGCTTAGAGAATACAAAAAGTATTTTGCAGTCTACTTAAAAGTTGAAGTGCTTTCTAGGGACCAAAACAGATAATTATTTGAGAATTTAGCTGATGTATATAAGTCAAATACAGAAAGCTCTTGGACTTTGGGTAATCACGTTCCGAAGATACAGAAATAGCAATTCCTCTGACAAACATACAAATTTCATATTGTCTAAGCAAAGGCAAGTACCAAAGGCAAACCCACTCTTGGTTGGTAACTAGATGGCACAGTTGATAGCATCCTGGGCAAGGAGTCAGGAAGTCCTAAGTTCAAATCCAGTCTCAGATACTTACTAGCTATGTGACCCAGGATAAGTCACTTTACCTCTGTTTCCTCAACTATAAAATGGGGATAATAATAGAACCTACCTCCCAGGGTTGATTTGAGGATCAAATGAGAGAATATTTGTAAAACAGCACAGTGCCCAGTACATAAGAGGTACTATATCAATGTTAGCTATTATTAGTTATTGCACACATAGAGAGGTTTGCCTTGGCAAGAAGCTAAACATTGTGTCAGTTGCCCAAGAGTCATCCTAGAGATCCAAATATAAACCTGCCCTCAGTTCTGTGCAGTCTCCTGTGAGTGTCATAAAAGGGTACTAAGGTTGTTTAAAATCACATAGTCTTGGGGCAGCTAGGTGGTGCAGTGAGTAGAGCACCAGCCCTGGAATCAGGGGGACCTGAATTCAAATCTGACCTCAGGCACTTGATACATGTACTAGCTGTGTGACCTTGGGCAAGTCACTTAACCCCAATTGCCCTGCCAAAAAAAAATCACATAGTCTTTAAACCATTTATGAAACATTGATTATCAGCGCTCATGTCCTTTCTTTTTTCTTCTGTTATTGTGCTGTGGAAATTATGCTGGATTTGGAGTCAAGAAATATCTGGTTTTGAATCCTCCTTCTGACACTTTTTTAGCTATACTGGCATGAACAAATCATTTAGTGATTCTAAGATTTAATTTCCTGGTGGGTAAAATGAAGATAATAAAACCTACAACATTTATCTCATAGGGTTATTTTAAGGATCAAATAAGGTAATATCTATAAGTGCTTTGTAAAACTTAAAATGTTATATAAGGGAGAGGTATCATAGAGATTGAAGTAAGCTGAGATACGTGTGGGGTTGAGTGGGGATACATTTCCCACAATTCTCAGGTTTCTGCATCTTTTGCTCTCAGAGAGACTTCTGAGTAGACTCGTCTATAAATTGATGGAAGAGGAAAGAGAAATAGCATTGAAGCCTGCAGGCCTCTCTCACCATAGAACACAGAATGAAGGGTGGGTGTACCGTTCCTTGCAACCAGTCAGATACAGATGACTACCAGATCTATATACACTGTCCTAGTCTCTCCTCTGAGCTTCAGCCTCACATGAAAAAAACTGTCTCTTGGACATTTCAAACTTAATGTCTATATGTAAGGTAGATTTGTTTTCTTTTCAAGATACTAGTTCCCAGGATCCATGGCCATAAACAATTGACAAGTTCCCAGGATCATAGCTTGTAAACAATTTTGCTTACACATGGTTATACAATCTTAAATAACATAAACATTTGAGTTAAATTGCAAACAACCCACTGTACCTGTGGTATGCTGAATCACCACGACATTGCTAAAGTTTAAGTAAACTTATGAACTTACTATTGGCAAGATGCCTTCTTTGTGCGCTCCTCTATAAATCGATTGAGCACTGGTCAGGGATCTGGGGGATTAGTGAATGCTGTGCTTGTCTTGACTGGCCCCTATTGAGACTTAGGGGATGCTGTCGGAGCAAGTGCTCCTACAAAAGAGCTGGTGTTCCCATTCTCACCAGCACCTTTAAGGATAAAGTAAATTGAACCCTATTACGTCTACATTGTCTTCTTCCTGGCTGCCTGGATCAAGAATAAACCTGCTAGAGGCTGGAGCCCTTCAAACTTAGCATGCCTAAAACAGAACTCCTCTTACATCTCATCCCCAAAAAACCTACTCTTCTTCCAAACTTCCATTTTTTATATTGAAGACACCACCAGTCTACCATCCTCCCAGGTTCATATCCTCCTAACTCTTCCTCACTGCATACATATAATCAGTTGCCAAGTCTTCGTATTTCTTCCTCTATAACCTCGCTTATCATATTCCTCTCCACTAACACAGTTAATACATCATCACTTCAGGCTTCATCACTTTTCACCTAAATTATTGAAACAGCCCAATTGATTTCCTTGCCTCTTTTGTCTTCTTCCATTCAGTCCATCCTCTGCACTGCTGCCAAAGTGATTTTCTATCAGGACAGACCTAACCATGTCACTCTTCACTCCAGAATGAAACATAAACTCATGTTTAGATTTTTAAGTCCTTCATAGCTTTGCCCTTAAATTTCCAGCCTCATTGTATGTTACTCCCTGTCTTGTATCATGATCTAGCTAAACTTGTCTTCTGTCTGTTCCTCACACATGATGCTCTATCTCCTTTCTATATCTTTGTATTAGTTGTCCCAATCTTGGAGTGCACTTCTTCTTCACTTCTGGATCAAAGAATCTCTTTTCCTTCAAGATCCAGCTCCAGCACCACCTTCTAAATTAAACCTTTCTTCTTCATCCTTTTTCCTCCCTTACTATTGTTTTCCCTCACAAACTACCTTGTATTCAACTATTTTGTTGTCCTTATCTTTATTGCATGTATTATTATATGTGGTCTTGCTGTCTTTCAATTTAGAATATAATCCTTTGTGAGTAGGAATTTTGCTTATATCCCTAGCACCTAACACAGTAACTAGCATATAGTAGATACTTAATAGATGCTCGTTAATTGATTAATTGCTCTCTTTGCCAAGAAGAAATATAAAGCAGTTATGAGTAATTGTGTTTAGAGCACAAGCTCCTTTGCAAAACATTATAGAAAATATATTTACAGAAGAATGGAGCTATATTATTGTGACCCAAAAGGGAAAAAATCCTTCTGTTTTTTCTTACCTAGTCTTTCTCTATCCAAAAGTCTTTCTATTGCCTGGTCATGCCTTCCTCCACTACTCTCTCCCTTCTTCTCTGCTCCTTCTCTGGAACCCTCCGTATCTGGGAACTTCTATTCTTAGAAAGTTCTAATTTAGATTCAGATATCTCTATGTGTCCATCTCTTATCTCCTGATTGCCTATCGGACATTTCAAACTGAATGTCCCAGAGACATCTTAAATTTAACATGTCCAAAAGAAAACTAATTATCTCTCTCCAAAATAACTTCTACTGATTTTTTCTATTTCCATTGGAGGTTGCTCACCACTTTCTTCCAGTCTCCCAAATTCATAACTTTACTGTTACCCCCAACTCTTCATTCTCACTCATCTCACACATTCGGTTACCAAATTTTGTCTTTTTTTCTTCTGCAGAAATCTCTCATGTCTGAATCCTTCTCCCTACTCACACAACCACCACCTTGGTTAAGGCCCACATAATCTCTCACCTTGACTATTGCAATGGTTTCCTAATTGGTCTTCCAGCCTTGTCTCCTCATGCCAATTTATCCCTTACTTAGCTGCCAAAGTTAATTTCCTTAAGGGCAGATCTGACCAAATCAGTCCCCTACTCAATAAACTCTAATGGTTCCCTTTTGTCTCTAATATAAATAAAATTAGATAACATTTGTAAAACACTTAGCACAGTGCCTGGCATGTAATAGATGCTTAATAAATTCTTATTCCATTCCATAATATAAAATATAAACTACTCCTTTTAGCTTTTCAAGACCTTTACAATCTAACCCCAACCTGTCTTCCAGACTCATATATTACATCCTTCCAAATATCTAGGATCCAACCATATTGGCCAGCTTTCTGCTCCTTACACAATGCTTTATCTCTGTCTTCATGTATTTGAACTGATCATCCCCCTGCCTGAAATGTTTTCTCTCTTCACCTCTTCCTTTTAGGTCCCCTCATTTCCTTTAAGACACAGCTCAATGTAAGCTTCCCTTTAAGGCCATTACTGATCTTTCGATTGCTAATGTCCTTCGTAACTATAGTACTTTGTATTTAAATGTATTGCATGTATTTTGTATCTATTCTGTATACATATTTTTGTCCATGTAATAGAGATGGGGCTAATGATCCCAGTCCCTAGGACCATTTAGAGAGTTCCATGAATGTAATTGCCTATATCCTGTAACTGGTTCTGTTCTGCTACCCACATAACGGACAACAGCCTCTTTAATTGGAAACAGCTGGGGAACCTGAACTCAGAACACCTTAAAAATGCATTATTAGTTGGCCTCTTCTTCATCTCTAGGTTTTGATTTTTTTGTATGAAGATGGTGAAACTAATGCTATCTAGAAACTAAGTATGAATCCACTTTCCCCAGAGACCGAGGTGGCATAGGGTAGTTGTACCATAAGATGTTGGATGAATGAAGTGTTTGTACTCCTGTTCTTGCTATATATTTGAAGTAAATGTCGGTTTGTAAGTTTTTTTAAAGGTCAAAACCAAAAGAAGAGGCACTGGTACACATAAAATATTTACAGAACTGGAGAAAGACCTCCAATGAATTGAATGAATTTTCTATGGACAGCTTAGACAAGAGAGTATAGATAGGTTGTGATCTTCACTGGTGGGAGGAGTATCGGGGTCTCTGAGATCATTGATCCAATGAAGTATTCAAGTGCATATTTCAGAAGTGTACTTAATTTGGTCATCAAAAATACTTGTTATTCTACACTGACAAATTTAATCAAATGTATATTGAGTTGGAAATATAACAAGGCTATTTTTTAAAGAATCCAAACTTGTACTTTGAGACAAGATAGCTGACATTTAAAAAAAACAAAGCAAAACTACTGCTCATGATTTAGATATAGTATTTCCTGGAGGTGGAAATATATTTAGAAGAATTTTTCTATGAACTTTTCTCAACTGGAAAGAAAACTTGCACAGTTACATGAGTGAAGGAATTAAACTAAATAATGGAACTTGGATCTTTGTGCCTAATAAGAGAGATCTAGAAGACCTACAGAGCAATATTTCTACATGCCATTTCAGTAACAGGATTATCTTTGGGCTGTGAAAATTAAAGTTTTATTATTTAAGATGCTAATACAACAATAACTGTATTTCCATTTGCCACCACTACTTTTTTTAAAGACACATGGCTCACATTGTAGCTCAAAAAACTCAATATGATTTATGCTATTAAATCCTTGGCTCATATTACAAAGCACTCATTAATCACCTTTTGTCACAGATACAAATGAAAATAGCTATTCTCATCAATTCTCATTCACACAGTTACAATTTGGCTAATTTAAATTTTACTGTAATTATTTTTGCCTTTTTTCCTGAAAACTATTCTTAAAGTACAATTTTGTTCCCAAAATACATAGCTGTGGAATCCCTATGCCATATGTTTACTTAATTGGTGTTATGCAGAATCACTGACTCATCACCTTTGCATAGTTACTCACAACCTCATTGCATGTTATTTTCATACTCTAGTTGCTATATTTGCTTCTCATTACTGAGATATGTTTTAAGGTAATTTTAAAATGCTAGAAAATCTTGTATATCAAATACTAATATTGTGAAGATCGGTCTATTGCTGGGCTCTAGCTAACATAAATGATTCTATGTTTGATTACTGATTGAGCCACCTATATACTGGGAAATTTCTATATATCCAACAATTGGCTTGATCAGCTATATCTAGGGTTAGGAATGCAAGGTCAGTAATCTTCATCTAATACAAGGGTGTAAGGTTAGCAAATGTTATTAATCACAGTGTCCTGGTGTTTGATGTGGAAGGAGAGGGAATGTTGTAGTACAGACCACTTATTGATTGACTACTCCTGAGGTCTTCATCCCACTTAGGCCCAGTGATTTATTTTTGTAAATAGTATTTTATTTTTTCCAATTACATGTAAAGAGTTTTTCAAAATTCATTTTTATAAGATTTTGAAATCCAAATTTTTCTCCTTGCCTCATTCCCCTCTCCACTCCCCAAGACAGCAAGCAATTTGATGTAGGTTATACATGTGCAATTGTATTAAACATATTTCCATGTTAGTCATGTTTAAAAGAAGAAACAGAACAAAAGAGAAAAAAACCACAAAAACAAAAAAAATTGAAATTTATATGCTTTGAGGGAGCCAAGATGGTGGAGTAAGCAGTAAATCTCCTAACTTTCCAATATTCACCTCCAAACACCATAAAATAGCACCCTAAAACAAATCCTGAAGTAGCAGGACCAGCAAAATGTTGGGGTGGAACAATCTTTTAGCCCAAGAAACTTGGAAGGTCATCAAAAAAGATCTCTCTCACTTGGGTAAAAGGGGACCGCAGTCCACGACAGCAAGCCAGCAGCAAGACCCACCTCAGCAAACCAGTGGAAGATCTTGAGCCCCAGTGTGGTGCAGCAGGCAAACGCCAACACCAGGATCCCTCACATGCCTCAGCATAGCCAAGGAATGGGCAGACTCCAGCTCCAGAGAACCACCACAAGCTTCAAGGTAGCCTCAGGCAAACAGACAGCCTCCAGTGGGCAAACAGCCTCCAGCTCCCAGACCACTACATTCTTCAGTGTAGCCCCAGTGAAACAGGTTGGTGCCAACCTTATGGGTGCCTAAGCAAACAGGCAGCCTCCTGAGCTGAGCACCCCACCCTCACATGCTTCAGCATAGCCCTGGGCAAACAGGCAGCCTCCAGCAGCCAGACCACCATGTGCTTCAAGAATAGCCCCAGGAAAACAAAGAAACACCCCACCAGCCTCAGCACACACCAGACACCAGTACTAGGACCCCACCTTAGCACCAGGTAAACTGCCAGACCCTTACAGCCTCCAGCAGCACCAGTTACCCCCCACTCTATCCCCTCAGCACAGCACCAGGCATGAGGATCTCTGGCACAACATCATATTCCTTCATCAAGGGCAACATTAGTGCAGCACCAGGTAAACAACCATGGCTTCCAATCATTGGCACAAGAAGCCTAAGACAGTGCCCTGGGAGCAGAGCTAAAATTTAAAAGAAGGGGAAGAGGCCAAAAAAGGTGAGCAAAAATAAAAAGAATCTGACCATAGAAAGTTATTGTGGTGATAGGGAAGATCAAGATAAAAACTCAGGACAACAATGTTAAAACACTTATTGGCAAAACCCCAAAGAAAAATGGAAAGTGGTCTCAAGCCCAGAAAGAACTCATGAAAGACCTCAAAAAGGAGCTTAAAAATCATACAAAAGAGGTAGAAGAAAATAGAGAAAAGAAACTAGAGTGATATGAGAGAATTATGACAAGAGTCCATAGCTTAGTAAAAGAAAACAACTGCTTAAAAAGTAGAATTAGCCAAATAGAAAAGGAGATACAAAAATCTGCTGAAGAAAACAAACTCCTTAAAAAGTACAATTGATTGAGTGGAAAAGGAAGTACAAAAGCTGACTGAGGAAAACAATTCCTTAAAAGTTAGAATTGGACAAGCAAAAGCTAGTAACTCTATAAGACATCAAGAATCAATCAAACAAATTCAAAAAAAATGAAAAAGTAGAAGAAAATGTAAAATGCCTCACAGGAAAAATAACTGACCTCGAAAACAGATCCAGGAGAAACAATGTCAGAATCATTGGACTACCTGAAAGCCATAATCCAAAGGAGGACCTTTTCATCTTTCAAGAAATTATCAAGGAAAACTTCCATAACATCGTGGAACTAGAGTGCAAAATAGGCATTGAAAGAATCCACTGATGACCTCGAGAAAGAGATCCCAAAATAAAAACTCCAAGGAACATTATAGCCAAATTTCAAAACTACCAGGTCAATAAAAAAAATTGGCAACTGGCCAGAAAGAAACAATTCAAATATCAGGGAGCCACAATCAGGATTACACAGGACTTAGCAGCTGCAACATTAAAAGACTGAAGGTCATGGAACATGATATTCTGCAAGGCAAAGGAGCTGGGACTACAATCAAGAATCACTTACCTGGCAAAATTAAGCATAATACTTCGAGGGAGAAAAACCAGTCTTTCAAATTGCCTACTATTTTCAGAAGAGGGGAGGGGAGAGAGGGAAGGAGAAAATTTTGGAACTCAAAATCTTGTAAAAATGAATGCTAAAAAATGTCTAGACATGTAATTGGGAAAAAATAAAATTCTATTTAAGAAAATAGTTGCTTCAATCTGCATTCAGATTCCATAGTTCTTTCTTTGGATGTGGATAGCATTTCCATCATGAGTCTTTTGGAATTGTCTTTGATCATTGTATTGCTGAGAAGTTACGTCTATCATAACTGATGATAGCATAACGTTGCTGTTGCTGTGTACAATGCTCTTCTGGTTCTGCTCAATTCACTCAGTTCATGGGAGTCTTTTCTGGTTTTTCTGAAATCCACCTGCTCATCATTTCTTATAGCACAATAGTATTCCATTACAATCATATAGCACAACTTGTTCAGCCATTCCCCAATTGATGAAGTCCCAGTGAGTTTGCTCAGCAAAAACAATTATATATAAGGACAGAGACCCAGGAAATCTGGGCTCTTAATTAGGGCACACAGACTAATATATGCTTAAGCCACCGATGTGTGGACCGAATGGCAAGAGAGCCCCACATTTACATGCCTATGAGTAATAAAGTGTCTGACTTGTGATTTTGGGGGGATGCCTATGTTTCTTCTTGGCACCTCCTTACTCAGGATTCCCTCACAAATGTCTTT
>CM053626.1:114044575-114082297 GCA_028646595.1 Phalanger gymnotis | reverse complement strand
AAAAAAAAAAAGAAGAAAATGGTATACTCATTTTCTGACTTCAGGAGTTATCTCATTCTAGATGCTTTACATATATGTATATTCATGGGCAAATATATACCTGTACATGTGTATGTGCTGTACATATAAATGTAGATAAAGTGAAATGTATCATTATTCTAAATATACATCTAATTCAATTCTCTAGATAGCTTGGGGGAAAGCATTTCACTTACTAAAAATTTATTGGAAGTATGTGTGTGTGTATATATATATATATATATATATATATATATACATGTGTATATACACACATATATATATCTGTAAGTATATCTCAGTCCATATACAGACATATTTTAAGGCTAGCTTGTGATTTATTCTTAGACAGCCATTTCCTCACGTATTATAAATAGCTAATGGAAGATACACATTCATAGATACTAGCACTGCTGTATAGGAACTTCCTCTCCTCTTGGATTTAATCTAGTCTACATCTGGTTTAGTGTAAGTCATTCTGGTTTAGGAAAAATACATGGAAAATAATTTTTGCAAGGGGAAAGATGAAGGGATGATGTGAATAGCAAGCACCGAAGGAGAAATAGAGTGGGGCAGTTGCAAAGGGAGAAGTCAATATTCTTTGGATTTTAATTTATTTTTTATACTGTCCCAAAATATGATGGACTCCAAACTAATGAGCAACTGGCATATTTTAACTAGTATATTTCATCCATTTGAATTTGGGGTCAAATAGTCTAAATAATTTAGAAAATATCTACAGTTATTATTTATAGATATTGGATTAAGGTTTGAGAGGGCAAAAAAGAACTAAGCATGCTTCAGACATAGCTTGAAAAAAAATTCATTCAAAAGACACTAATGTGCAAAATGTTATTCTGGGTGTGTTGCAAGGAAGGGAAATAAAAAAGATAGTCTCAATAAATAAAGATCTTATGGTACAGGAAGATAAGGTATATGCTTAAATTATTTAAGTGCATGACTGGAGTACAAAGGACTATGAGATTGGGTAGGAGAAATAATTTCCAACTGGGGCAGTCAGGGAAGACCTCAGGGAGAAGGCACAAATTAGTTAACAGATAACCATGGGAAGAATTAAAAAAAAACATAAAATAGCATGTATTTTTCTGGTAAAAATTTTGAAAAGAATACTTTTTCATGTTTGATAGTTATTTGAAACACACTACTGAGAAGGTATTAATGCCCTAGGACAAAGAGTTTTATTAACAAGGTAACCTTTTAATAACAGAAGAGCTGACATTTATGTGGCACTTTGAAGTTTACAAAGCACTTTGCATACAGTGTTTTATTTTCTTTGACCCTTACAAGAAATCTGAGAGAGTATTTCCTTGAGATATGGTTATCCTTACTTTTCAGATGAGATAACAATCTCTGAGATATTAAATGATTCTCCCAGGGTCAGAAAGGTTTAAGCATCAGAGGCAGCATTTGAATCCTGGCTTCCTTATTGAAAGACTCTGTCCAGCAGCCATATTACCTGTAGACCCTAGAGGATTAATGGGTTTTATTTATCTTTAAAGCATTGCTAAGTACTGCCAAATGGATGAGCATCTTTCCTTTTATGGTAGGGTTGCCAGAATGTAATTGTGAGTTGATCGTATCTTTAATTTGTAATGCTCCCCAAGGAAGTACAATAAGCACCTGATTTTTATAAATCAGAGTAGAAATAATAGGATCTAATTGAACAAAAGGAGTAAAAAGAAAAAATGCCCAGAGTGAAGCTTATTAGACTTTGTAATGATCTTCTAAAAGAAGCAATAGATGTTCCATTTCATGAATGATTTTAAATTAGAATGAATAAAGTGGTTAACGCTATGCTTGAAGGAACAATCCTGTTTCAGTAATGGGGTGGTCACAGTGACCTTAAAGAAATTTATAAGGGTAAAGACTTGTGGTTCCCCATCAGTAGTCAGAATAGAGTAAAAAAAACAGTGTTCCCCTATCCCAGTTGGAGGGGAGGCAGATTGTATGACTTCTGGTCTCTCTGGATTTATATTAATGTGGATTTACAGCTCAGGTAGATAGAACTTTGTTTGAATTAAATTGAAGTTTCAAGTTTGATTGAAATTATTTTCTATGGCCACAAAGTACTTCCAGTTATGGCCAGTGTCTTTTTGTACATGTAGGCCCTGTGCAAAAGAAAATCTCATTATTAGTTCATGGGTGATTTGGGAAAATCATTTCTGGCAAATCAATTCAAAAAGAAAATTCTCTACTTATTCTGTTACACATGTTATCATATAACCCTAGAATCTTGAGTGGAAAGTGCCCCCAGAAGTCCCTATAATTCATATCACACTTTTTTTTAAACTTGAATCCTGGTCTTCCAGCTCCAAGCCTAATCTTTTTTCTACTATACCAGTATTTGCTAAGCTGGGTTAGGACCCTTAGTATTCTACACAGTAATATTAGTCGTTCTTTGAGAAAGCATCAGTGGTTGTAATTTCCTCCTTGAAAGTTTTCAATACAAAATTACATGTCAAAATACTTATGGCAATTTTGAGGGGATCTAAGTGGCTTAATTATCTCTGTTTTGACCCAAACTTCCCCAATTCACTTAAATTTCCCAGGAAATTTCATACCCCCAAATAATTTGAATAAGTGTGAGATCTATTGATATATTTCAAGCTTCAAAATCTTCTGGGGAAAACTACTTTGGGATAGGTGCCTTGAACTGAAGATAATGCTACCATCAGCAAAACATGTTAAGGTGCTCCTTTCTCTGTAACAGAGTCCAACCAGTAAGTTCACAAAGAGCTCATAATTAATTAGGAGAGATGGGACCTAGTCCCAATTCTTAGTCACTCACTTGCTATGTAATATTGTTAGTCACTTCATTTTTCTGGGTTTTCATTTACTATTTTCTAAATTGCCTGCTCTACTAACCTTACAGCATAACTAGGAGAGTCATATGAGAGATGGAACATAATAAAGTACCTTGAACATAGTTAAGTGTTTAATAAATGTTTATTGATTGAGTGGTTGGCTTCAAATAAGCTGATATAATCCTGAGTAATGTAAAGATTTGATGAAAAGGAAGAAAGAAAAAGGATTGAATAAGCTAAATTAATGTTTTGTTATACTTACTTTCTTGGCAACAATGAAAGCAGTTATCAGTATTTCATAAATATTCCAAACTGACAACAAAAATAAGGTTACTAATGCTTGTCTTACATTTACTTATTACTATCTAATAGTATTTATGGCAGAGTCTCTGCCAGAATTTGAGGCTACTTAATGTGGCTCTGGCCTTGGAAACATCATAATAAGTCATAAAGAAGGAAGGAAATAAGCATTTAAGTGCCTGCTTTGTGTCAAGCACTGTGCTAACTGCTTCACAAATATTATCTCATTTGATCCTCAAAACAACCTAATGAGGCCCATTTTACAGTTGAGGAAACCGAAGCAGACAGAAGTTAAGTAACTCACCCAGGGTCACACAGCTAGTAAGCGTCTGAATCTGAATTTGAACTCAGGTCTTACTGATTTCAGGCCCACCACTGAACCACCTAGTTGCCTCTAAGAAGCACTTTGAAACTAGTTACTACAAATTGTAGAGGGGGTTTCTGTTCTGGTGTGAGTAGTTTAGATGTCCCCAAGACCCCTTCCAACTCTGAGTCTGTAAAAGAGTATATCATATAGAGTGAACTTTAAGAGAGACTTCTTTTCCTTTGAAACAGGAGGGAAGGATGTGAGGCTAAATAAATAACTTCAAAATGAAACATGTTTCCAGTAGGAGGTAAGGTGTAGTGGAGATGAGCAATTCAGGTCTCAAAGAGAAGAATAACTCTTGAATTGATATTCAGTTCCAGGGGTATGGGAGTGTGCCTGGTTTATGTTTAAGAGATGAGTTAAAAATTGCAAAGTAACAGTAAAGACCAAGTTGAAACTAACATAAATTCTGTATCAGATCATGGCTACATGATAATATATATTTTTTAATATTTTTAAATTTATTAAGTATTTCCCAATTACATGTAAAAAAATTTTAACATTCTTTTTTTAAATTTTGAGTGCCAAATTCTCTCCTTCCTTTCCACACCTATCCCCTCTATTGAGAGGGCAAACAATATGATATCAATTATATATGTGAAGTCATGCAAAACATTTCCATATTAACCATATTTCAAAAGAAAACACGCCCAAAAAAACCCCAAAAAGTAAAAAAAAAAGTTTTAACCTGCACTCAGAGTTCATCAGTTCTCTGAAGATGGATAACATTTTTCATCATGGGTCTTTTGGAGTTACCTTGGATCCTTGTTAATCAGAGTAGCTAAGTCTTTCATAGTTGATCATCCTTACAATATTGCTATTACCATGTACATTTTTTCCTGCTTCTGCTCATTTCACTTAGTATCAGTTCACATAAGACTTCCCAGATTTTTCTGAAATGATCTTGTTCATCATTTCTTATAGTAAAATAATATTCCATTACAATCATACACTACAACTTGTTCAGCCATTCCCCAATTGATGAGCATCCCCTCAGTCTCCAGTCTTTTGCTACCACAAAAAGAGCTACTATAAGTATTTTTGAACAAATAGATCCCTTTCTCCTTTTCTTTGATCTCTTTGGGATACATGTCTAGTAGTGGTAATGGTTGAATCAAAGGGTATGCAGTTTTATTGCCCTTTAGGCATAGTTCTAAATTATTCTCCAGAATGGTTAGACTAATTCACAACTCCACCAACAGTGAATCAGTTTCCCAATTTTTCCACATCCCCTCAAGCTTTTGTCATTTTCCTTTTCTGTCATGTTAGTGAATCTAATGGGTATAAGGTGATATCTCAGAGTTGTTTTAATTTGCATCTTTCTAATCAGTAGCGATTTAGAGCATTTTATATGACTATTGTTAGCTTTGATTTCTTCTTCTGAAAACTGCCTTGTTTATATCCTTTGACCATTTGTCAATTGGGGAATGACTCTTATTTTTTTTTATAAATTT
This sequence comes from Phalanger gymnotis, assembly GCA_028646595.1. Classification (NCBI taxonomy): domain Eukaryota; kingdom Metazoa; phylum Chordata; class Mammalia; order Diprotodontia; family Phalangeridae; genus Phalanger; species Phalanger gymnotis. The sequence goes on along the minus strand of CM053626.1, from coordinate 114,077,333 downwards.
GGCTCAGCTCCTGATAAAGGGATACTTGCTGTAAAAATGTGTTAGCGGTTTCCTGTTTAACATCTTTTTTAATCAATATTTTTTGACCTTGAGAATAGGAGCAAAGGAAGTGACATGACAGGTATCAACAAAGGTAATCTTAGGTTAGAGATAGTTGTAGTCATCCAGAGGATGAGGAAATCTAAGATTGTAGCAGTAGCCTTGAAGTAGCTGACTGTAGAGTATAGAGAAAGGAAAAGGAGAGTTCAGAACAATCATAACTGATTGTCCAGGTATACCATTCTTAGTGGTTTTGTATATAAGCGAGAAAAATACATGGTGAAATTTCCAGCTCTTCAAAGATTAGTAAGCCTTTTTAGGGGTAGTAGATAATAACAATCAAATTTTGTATAGATGAACTATAGAAAGAGCTCAGAAATCTGCAAGTTGACAAAAAATTGGCAGAGGAGTTTCACTATAGTCAAATGCAAGAAATCATCCAACATATATAGATGTGTATCTGTATGCATGCATATATGTACATATGTGTATGCATACACAGAAATATATATATATTTATTATATAATGTCTCTAAGAGCTATCAGGATCTAAGCTAGGTATTTGGTAGGACTTATAAATTCTTTTAATCATCAATTCAGCATACTACATCTTCAGCTGAAATAGACAACAAAGTATGAGGAATCATCAAAAAAAATGTTGGAAATAAAATGGCACCATAGACTTTCTATTAATGTTTAATGAATGAATAAAAATAATTTACATTTGTAATTCACTTTGTGGTTTGCAAAGTGCTTCTCACAAAAACATTAGAAAGAAGGTAGTACAAATATTACCATCTTCATTTTCCAAGTGAGAAAAAAAAACTGAGGCCCAAGTTAAGTAATTTGTCTGTGGTCTAGCTCAGTAAACATCTAGAATAAAATTGAATCCGGGTCTAGCACTTTATTCACTACATCATACTGTTACATCTAAACTTGTATATAATATTCTAGCATATTGTTTTTTTCTTGATAAAAGGTGACCTATGATATGATAAGGCTTTCCCTAAGGACTCTAGGCTAACACAGATTAGGTTTGATATAGGGTCTGTTTAGAGAGGATCACTTTTTTCTCTTCTTGCTCCCACTCTAGGAATTCCAAATATTCCTGGATAAATCTTATTTATACATTTTGTTTATATTTCCCTCAAAGTGTGTAACAGAATCGCCACCTTTTCAAAGGCATCAAGAGCACACTAAGAGTTTTGGGTATGGAATAGCCTTTATTCTCAACACCACAGAAGTTTTTAATACATGAAGGACCCCAGGAACAAATACAAACACGTAAAATAGTCAGCCCATTAGATTCACCTTGAAATATAAAGATATATTGGGGAAGTCATGAACAAAATGTTTATCCTTCATATCCGATCTGCACTGTCAAAGTAATTTGCTACAATAGCAGGGCTGGCCAGGTCAAGATCTCTTACCCAAATGATTAGGGTCTTTCCTAGTCAAACTGACCTTTCTGACCTTTAAAAGGATATTTGTGAACTGACAAGGATCCAGAAAAGAATTTTGGTGATCAAGGGTATTTATTTTAAGGAATTTTTTAAGTCTACAAAGGAATTATCTGAGCACCGATATTATTAAGCTTTATAAAATCATAAATGACAGAAACCTGGACTTCATTGCCAAACCAGAATATTAAAACTGGGGGCCTTTAAATTCCAGAGAGGGTTTTAGGACAAATGAAAGGGAATACTACCTTGTGTGGAGAGTAGTAATTTCAAGTTACAAAAACTCAGAGTGGGAGAGTTGAAAGGGAGCTCAAGGGCTCTCTAGACCACCCAACACATGAAACAAATGCCAACTATCCCAAACTTAACAAGTGGTCATTGAGTCTTTACTTGAAGACCTCCAAAGAAGTGGAATCTTCCACCCCTTGGTTGAGTGGCAGCCCATTCCATCTTGGACATTTACTGTTAAGAAATTTTTCTTCATACCCCTTAAAGCAGGTTCATTGTAGCTATAAACACTTTGTAGTAGGTGTATACTTTATGTACATACACATATGCTATATATATATATATATATATATGTAGATGAAAACCATACTGTTTTTATCCCATACTTTACTCCCTAGTTAGCACATTCCTCAAAATAAAATATGGTCCATGAATAATCTGAATAATCCCAATGGACTCTATCAAACAATAGGTCTTTACTAAAAAACTATGAGATTCCTAGCTGTGTTGGTGTTGTTTGTCTCAAAAGAGTAATAATGATGATGATAATAATAACTAAAAGTCATATAGCATTTTAAAGTTTAAAAAGCAATGTCCATACATTATCTCATTTACTTTTCACACTAGCTATATGAGATAGTTCTAGTGACCTGCCCATAATCAAAAGAAAGCTAATTTGTAGTCCCTGCTTATAAGACATTTACATCCTGTGTATCTCACAACTCTTCCTGGACTTAGCTTGTTGGAAAATTCCTAATCTTTATGCATCCTTATGCTTGAGAATTCCTAGCCTGTTTTGGTTTCTTTTCAAAAGTGATGGCACTTTAGTTCCCTTGAAACAGTAAATATAAATATTTGTTTAGTAAACACAAATAGTATATATTATGCTCAAGTCGCTGTACTAAAGGAGCACCAACACCAGTTACAGCAGAGAAAGAGGAAATCTAGATACTTTGTCTCACAAATCCTAGAGTACTAGGAACAAGAGGGCAAATTTGCATCTTTATAGAAAATTTTTCTATGTAATAACAAGGTATTTCTTTATGTAACAAATAGTAAGCTTAAGGAACTTTTCTATCTCAAAAATGGTATAGGCAGAAATTATGAACATTTTAGAAAGAATTTAGACATTTATCGAGGTTAGATATTGATTAAGGGAAATTAACAATGTTGTTTATATATGTTATAAACATGTTTAGAGCAAAGTTCAAACCCTTCGATAAGGATGTTGTGGAAAGTGATCAATGCTTTAGAATTCAAAATATATTTAATATAGCTCACTAGCGAAACCTTAATAATCTACTAGAATTTTTCAAGAGCAATTAAATAGGTTCACAAAGGGGGATCTGAGTTTGTACTTTATTTAGACTTTCCAGAAGCTTCTGACAAATGTGCATATCTTCAGTGCTTCAAAGAAGATTTTTAAAAACTCAGTGAGTTACTTTGAGACTAAGAGAATATATTGTTATAGATGGTGTGTTAGGGCCTTTTCTAGCCCTGCTGGCCCATTTATAAATGTGAGATTTTCCAAAACATGAAATACTGAATGGAAAGCTCTAAGTGAATATTAACCTTTTCACTGTGCCCACTGCATGCTTAAGGAGCCAGACAATGACTCAAATAAAGTTTGAAGTTAAATTAGAAACTCAGGCTGTGGATAAACTTTTGCATATTTTTTCTTTGTATATGCTCATGACTATTGGAATATCTTAGTCTAATGAAAGCCATGAGAATTAAGCCCTTGATCCATGAAAACTGGCCCAAAGTTATCTGTGAAATGAGTTGGATTTTCTTTCCCCTTCCTTTTTCTCTCTCTGCAACTAGGACATATAGGTTTTTATATAATGCATTTTATTCATGAATTTCTTTCCTTTTCCTTTCCTAATATGTGCTGGTTTACCACAGAATCACTCATAGAGAGAGATACTTGCCACCCAATACAAAGATTAAAAAGGTTAGGAAAATTTGATCAATTCTTCTTTTTAAGCATCCTGTAAACTCAAAATCATTCATTCAAATGGTGTCACTTTGTTGGGGCTAAGTCAAATGGAAAACTGACTTAGAGCTAGTGCCTCACATTTTCTCACTATTATTGCCGCAAGGTAGATAGTACAAGTATTATCGCCCAATTTTACAGGTGAGAAAACAGCTTCAGGGAGGTTAAATGACATTGAGCAGGATGATGAAGGGCTTCAAGAGCATACCATATGAAGATCATTTGAAAAGATCTTGAATGCTTAGTCTGGAAAGATTTGGGATGGGAGAGACACGGGTAAACAATAATGATATATCTTGAAAAGCATAGTTTCTACAAATAATGTAGTGTCTCTCTACAGTTTGCCCTGATCTGACCACATCTGGAGACTTGTATTCAGTTTTATATGCTACATTTTAGGAAAAACATTGATAAGCTGTTAGGCATTCAGATAGAGGAGGGTAACCTGGATGGTCAAGGACCTTTAGTCTATATCATATAAGAACTGGTTGAATAAACTGGTAATATTTTGCCAGGATAAGAGGAGAATGAGATAAAACATTACAGTTGCATTCAGCTATTTGAAAGATTATCATTTAGAAGAGAGAGTAGACTTGTTTTGGTTGATCGCAAAAGGCAGAATGATAAGCAATGCAAAAATTGCAGAAAGATAAATTTAGGCTTGATATCAGGAAAAACTTCCTAATAATTAGAATACTCCAGAAGTGGGTTGATCTGCTTCATGAGGTAGTGGATTTCCTCTCACTTTGAAGCCTTTAAACAGAAGCTGAGTGACCACCAATAAGGATTCCTTTTGGGTATGGGTTATATCAGATAGTAGTTGAAGTACTTGAAAATTTTGTGAGAAAAAGATAAGGGAGAAAAAAGATAACATGCAAGTAAAACACCTCCAACCTGACCTATTTAGACCTAACCTGTTTTATTATTGATAACAAAAAATGAGATATAAATGAAAGAGAAAATAGGTGTTTGTTACAATAATTTCTTATGGGTGTTTTCCTGTAAATCAGTTTTCATAATGAGAAAACCAAAAGATCCCAAAAAGTACCTCAGTAAGCAAATGTGTGATTAGTTTGCCAAGCAGAAAAAGGTAGAAATAAACAAGGTAACAAGTTTGATCCAGAATTAAACCAAAAGAGAAGCGTAGGATAAATTGCCTTCAGGAACTTTCAGAGCTCTTTTAATGGTTACAAAATTCTCCCAGAAACAAAAATGAATCACTCTTTTAATACCAATATTCTTTCAGTATTGTGTGGCTATAATGGATGGAATACAGTATCCAAAGATTAAAAAGTGAATGTCAATGAGAAAGCAATGGAGAGGTGTATAGTGGGCATAAGCAGGCTGCAATATATAACATTTAAGGAAGTACTAAGAAGAACGTGTATATTCAAAAAAATGAAGAAGATGAATTAACATTGTGTCGGGATTAAGGGTTGACTGTACAGCTTGTTCCGTTGGCATCATGGTGTCACAATGAATAGAGTGCCGGTCCTGGAGTCAGGAAAGCCTGAAGTTTACTATCTTTATTACCCTAGGTAAGTCACTTAGTCTCTGTTTATCTCAGTTTCTTCATCTATAAAGTGGAAATAATAATAACACTTACATTCCAGGGTGGTTGTGAATGTCAGCTAAGATAATATTTGTAAAATTCTTTGCCAACTTTAAAGCATTATTTAAAGGCTTTTATTATCATGCCAATAGAAATCAAGGAAAGCTTCCAGCACTTTCAGTGAGCTCCCCATGGCAAATTTATGGGAAGGCTTGAAAAAGAATTGCCTGGGATAGGCAGGCATGGGTTGTAATTTACTCCATCTGTCTGTATTGACAAATTCATCTATCTATTTGTACATTGGAATTATTTCAGTATTGTTTCAGCTATACATCTTCCCCTTCTCTGAATTTTAATAATATTGTGTCTAACAATTTAGACCAGGAGTTGCCTACCTTTTTTGGTCCCCATTACCTTTTAACTTTAAACAGACATTTTCATACTCCCCATTCAGTATAAAAGGTAATAAATTCTACCATTTATCATGGACATGTGCTTGAGAAATAAAATAAAACAATAATTATAAAAAATTTCAATATGTAATTTTTAGTTCCAGGACTTTCTGTCATAGCTAAAATTCCTTTTATATGTTGGCTCCTTGAACTTTTAGGGAGCAGGGCCTATCTTAATTTTTCTGTTTTCTTTCCAATCCACAAATTTTTCATGAGAATTTTTTATTAGTTATTTACCAAATATTTCCTATATCCTTTTACAAAGCTTCTTTTCCCCTACCTGTGAGTACATATACCCCAAGTTGGGAACCTCTGTTATAGACTAATTGTTTCATATCTACCACTCTTATCTCCATAGTCTGTTTTCTTGGTGAGAGGTTCTTTTTATCAGTGGCCTTTTTAAAAATTGATGCTTGGTACTACTCTGCTTGAGTGAAAACTCTTTGATAGTAGTGACCATGAATTTGTAATTCACCTTTGTATTCCTCACAGTACCCTGTGCTTTGAAGGCACTCTGTAAATGTTAAGTAATTGAATTATCTTCTTATATGCATTCTCCTGATGACCTTTACAATCTGAGAGTATTGAAAAATTATCTTTATTGAATAAAATATTGCCATGATCCATATTTTTATGTGATCTCTACTTGGGTGTTGATGTGTGAGAGCATATGTATAATACATTCTCTTGCTTAACAACCATCTCAGGCTCCAATTTCTTATCTATGGCTGCCCAAGAAGTCTGATCATGACAGTAGAGATCTATTGGACAGCCCTAGAAGGGATAAAAAACTCCCAGACTCTACAAGCAGTTTTAGAAACCACAGATCATAGGTGTGTGCTTATTCTAGTAATGAGCATTCTGTGATGATATATGAATTTAGTAACAGAACAAGGATCTTGATTTTCTGACTTTCCTTCCTTCTCATATCATAGGTATTCAAAGTTGGAATATAAAATTATTTGACCTTGATAGGTTAGTTTCCTTCCTTATAAAAGTAGGGGTTAAAAGCTATTGGATATATGATACTAAATTTCTCTTTTTCCTCACCTTTGTTTTTTTTTTTACAGACTCAGAATACTCATATTACAACTTAATCTTGAAAAAAGCAGGACAATTTTTAAACAATTTGCAGATCAACCTCTTAAAATTTGCCTTATCAATAAGGGCATACTCACCAACTATTCAAATGTTTCAACAGGTATGTAAAATTGGCTTGTCTATATTTAGTATTCCAAATATATTGCATAGAAAGACATATTAATTATTATGACCTACCGATAACATTTTATTTGTGAACCAAGCATTTAAAAATTAAATGTAGGTAGTGTATGATATGATATTTCCCTGGTTTGGGTGCGTGCACATATGTGTTGGGGAATGGGACAGATAAAAAAGGAACATGTTTGTGCCTTTGTAGAATATAATTTGAAATTTTACAAACTTTTAATGTAAATTTTGAATTCAATATTTCCTAGAATAAAGTTGATCTTCTTGTAGTTTTTCTCCAAGCCAAAAACAAAATTCAAAATATCCTCCATGTTTTTTCTTTACTTTTAAGTTTTTACTCTAATTAGAACAACAGTTTGATAGTTGTTGATTAATTTTAATCAAATAAATGTTAGTTTAAAATTGAATTGCAATGAAACCTTTTTAGTTAAGCCTAATCTTTGTAATGTTAGATTGCTGCTGATGAACTACCACCAGAAGATTGCAGTGCATTTGTGGTTATTCATAAGGAGTGCACCTGTAAAACTAATGAGATTAAAAAGCTTCTGAAAAAGGCTTCTGTAAGGTAATGAAATTAATATCTATAGAAAAAGAAGTAGTTCGTAAAGAAAGTATTATCACAATAAAGCCTTTTTAATTGTATGGTTTTATAGATATTTTCAGTTCTAGTATGTAAGCTTTAAAAATTATCCATCTATATTTCTAATATCGCTATAAAGTATTTTGATGTTTTATTGCTAATTTTGTCATTCATTTTAGTTTAAAATACAAACATTTATGAAAATTTTAAATAGAAATTTTCTTGTCATAAACAGAACATCTATTCAACATTAATTGCTTAAGTATCTATTACAAACATAAATTGAGAAATGAACAAAAGGTTAATTAGTGAAATGAAACATCCTATTTCTCCAGGAGTTGTTTATTCTGTATCTGCATTTACCTTGATCTGTGATCTCATTGGTATAGGACTCAGGGGTGGCGAACCTGCAACCTCGAGGTCACATGTGCTCTTCTAGGTCCTTGGGTGCAGTCTTTTGACTGAGTCCAAGTTTGACAGAACAAATCCTTTTATTGAGGAGATTTGTTCTGTGAAGTTTGGATTCAGTCAAACAGCCATACTTGAGGACTTAGAGGGCCACATGTGGCCTTGAGGCTGCAGGTTCCCCACCCCACCGGGTAAATTTTCCATTGAATTAAATTGCAATCTTTCAGTGTCTACTCATCCTATGCAATTTTCTCCCATACTTTTCTATAAATCCTCCATAAATGATCTTTCCATTTTGTTACTGTCCTTGCTCGGGTTCATTTAATGTTTTGTGTATCCTCACCTTTTTGATGCTTAAGTATCTCAATTCTTTTACTGCATATATTTATAAATATGTAGGGAGTTCTCTGTGTTTATGTATCCTTGTTATCTTTTATACTACTCATATTCTTTTACTGCATATATTTATAAATATGTAGGGGGTTCTGTGTGTTTATGTATCCTTGTTATCTTTTATACTACTCATATTTATATTAGTGTTGACAATATATGGACTGGTTGGGGCACAGTCAGGGTCTATATTTTGATTATTATTTGGGTCACTTGAAATTTTTGTTCTTTTGAAATTATTGTATTCCATGATTTGCAGCCATTTCACATCACCAAGAGAATACTGGATTTAAAAAGATGGATTTTCTGTCAATGAATAGCTCAGGTTCATTAAGTACGTATTTACATATCTAGGCATAAATAATTGTCCAATTAAATAGCTAAACTGTCAGTGGAGGGGCAGAGAAAATTAGGAAGATAGATTGAGAGGGTAGTGAGGGCAACAGTTAAGAGGTAACATATCATTTCATTCCAATTTTTTGTTGTAGGGTTTTTTTTTCAATTTGTTGATATAGTAAAGGACTTGTAGTCCAGATACATGACCTAATCTTGACAATATGCATTTTTCATACACCTTGTCTTTCTATGTGAATAATTTAGGCTGATCTCTTTTCAGTGATATGGATTTAATATCCACTGAGGCCCAATTGTGGGCCTCAGTCCAACTCGTGGAATGTGAAATGTAAATTAGGCAAATAATGGTGGTAGTGTTGGCAAAAATTCTAACAGGTTTATGGTCTTTAAATGTACCCTTTTCAAAAAAAATAGTTTAAAGAGACTTGAATTTAGACATTCTATCCCTTTATTCCTATTATTTATTTTTCATAGTGAACTTAAAAACATTAAATTTTCAATATAAAAAATAGAAAATATTGTATATGAAATTGTGGGTTCTTATGTACAGTTTATTCTTAAATATATATTTAATTTTTAAAAGTAGTAACAAAATTCCCCTTCTGAGCTTCCTTCTACTCTCTTCTACATACTATTAAAATATTCCATTGACACTTTTATTTATTTTCTCTTTTGGGGGGGGCATTATTATTACTATTCACCAATTTGTGACCCCTCCTTTCATTACCTCACCATAGAAGCCTACTTTGTATCAGATGTACATAGTCAAGCAGAACAAATTGATACATTGATGTGGCTAAAAATGTTGTATCTCATTCTGTACTTCTAGACCACTCTTCCAAGAAATGGGATGCATATTTCATTATAAATCTTCTAAAGTGAAAATTGGTCACTGCATTATGTTATTTTGTTCATTGTATAAATTGTTCTCCTGACTTTGTTTGCTTTACTCTGTCACATCTTAGGAGTTCTTTGTTTCTCTGAATTCCTGAAGTTTGTCAGTTCTTGCAATACAATAGTCTTCCATTCATTCATATGCCATAATTTATTCACAATTTGCCCAAATTGATGACAACCATATTGTTTCCAGTTCTTTGCTATGGTAAAAAGGTTACTTTGATATGTTTGTTCTTATGGGTTGTTTCCCTCTTTTTTTGACCTGTGGTTTAGTGACTTTTGAGTTATTTTCGAAATTGTTTTACGTAATGGCTAGATCAACACACAGCTCCACCTCCAATGCATTAGAATTGTCAGACATCTGCTGAAATGCTCTCGCTCTCTCTCTCTCTCTCTCTCTCTCTCTCTCTCTCTCTCTCTCGCTCTTTCTCTCTTTCTCTGTCTCTCCCCTCCCACACTCTCCAGAAAGGCAGTGCAGCTAATAGCTCTTTTATTTGTTTTAGTAATAATTTCATCCTTATCATGGAGGAGGGGGGGCCAAGATGGTGGCTGGAAAACAGAGACTCTCTTAAGCTCTTCCCCAAAATCCCTACAAACACCTGTAAAAACTGGCTCTGAACAAATTCTAGAGCTACAGACCCCATGAAATAACAGAGGGAAACAAATCTCCAGGGATACCCTGAATGGTCACTGGGAAGGGTCTTTCGCACCATACTGGGAGCATAGTGCAGCCCAGCCAGGACAAAACAGACCAGGAGTCAGGCAGAGCAGGCTTTAGGGCCATGAGTCACTGAGCTGTGCCAGTTACCAGACTTCTCAACCCACAAATGCCAAAGACAACTGAGCAGGTTAATGAGATCTGCATGAGAGAAGTGCTTTGTTTGGCCCCAACCCCGGTGGGTGGTGGTGGTGGCACAAAGATGGTGGCAGCAGCGGGAAGCTCCTACAGTTGCTTCCACAGATCCAGAGGCAGCTGCTTCTGGCCCCAGGCCCACCTGGTGGGAGGAATCAAGCAACAGATCAGAGCAGAAGTGCAAGGATTGCTTTGCTGGTACAGATTCAGGGTTCTTTTACTTTGCCCTGCTTGGATCTGGGTTGTGATCCCGGTTGGTGGTTCTTGCGGGGAGGTGGGGAAGAACACTGGTGTGGCAAAGTTTGCAGTGACTAGAGTAAAAGTAGCTCTGAAAACAGTAGCGCAAGGCCCCTAAAGCTTAGAACAAAGTATTCTCCATTCTGAAGGCACTCATACACTGACAAAGAGCTCAAGGGTCAAGTAGTTGGCTGGAAACATGAGCAGGCAGTGAAAAAGGACTCAGACTCAGATTCAGACTATAGAATCTTTTTTTGGTGACAAAGAAGATCAGAACATACAGCCAGAAGTCAACAAAGTCAAAGAGTCTAAATCAGAAGACTTCAAGAAAAATACCAGTTGGTTTCAGGCCATGGAAGAGCTCAAAAAGAATTTGGAAAAGCAAGTAAGAGAAGTAGAGGAAAAATTGGGAAGGGAAATGAGAGTGATGCAAGAAAATCACGAAAAACAAGCCAACAACTTGCTAAAGGAGACCCCCCAAAACAGTGAAGAAAATAACACCTTAAAAATAGACTGACTCAAGCGGTAAAAGAACTCCAAAAGGCTAGTGAGGAGAGGAATGCTTTGAAAGGCAGAATTAGCCAAATGGAAAAGGAGGGGGCAGGTGAAAGGGAATGAGTGAATCTTGTTCTCACCAGTTTTGACTTGAGGAGAGAATAACATACACACTCATTTGGGTACCTTATCCCACAGGAAAGTAGGGGGGAAGCAGATAAGAGAGGGGGGATGATAGAAGGGAGGGCAGATTAGGGGAGGAGGTAATCAAAAGCAAACACTTTTGGAAAGGGACAGGGTCAAGGGAGAAATCTGAATAAAGGGGGACAGGATAGGATGGAGGGAAATATAAGTAGTCTTTCACAACATGACTATTATGTAAGTGCTTTGCATAATGATAAGTGTGTGGCCTATGTTGAATTGCTTGCCCTCTCGGGGGGGTGGGTGGAGAGGGAAGAAGGAAGAGAATTTGGAACTAAAATTTTTAAAAACGAATACTCAAAAAAAGTCATTTTTACATGCAACCTCCTAAAAAAAATCCCAAAATTAAAATAAGAAACATTACATCCAAAATCCAGATCAAAGATAAAATACTGAATGCAGTCAAAAAGAAAGAATTCAAGTACCGAGGAACCACAATCAGGATCACACATGACTTAGCAGCCACTACTTTAAAGGAATGTAGATGATATTCCAGAAGATGAAGGCTGTGGACTTAGAGCCAAGAATAACTGACCCAGCAAAATTGAATATAATGCTACAGGGGGGAAGAGGACTGCCAAACATTCCTGATGAAAAGACCAGAGTTTCAGAGAAATTTTGAAGCTCAAACACAAGAGTGATGAGAAACATAAAAAGGTAAATAGAAATAAACAATGCTAAAGGACTAAACAAGAATAAACTGTTTACATTGGAAGAACAAAGTGATCAAAGACCCCCAGACTGAGCTCAGAAAACAGCAGCACAAAAAAAAGAAAAACCGAAGCCTGTGACATTATCCCCTATACCTCAGGACTAGAACCCAACTCTAACATAAAGTTAGCAGCCAAAGAACAGGTTTCTGGGAAAAGATGAGCAAGCAAAACAGAAAGAATCCAACCATAGATAGCTGCTATAGTGATAGAGAAGATCAGTATTTGAACTCAGAAGACAGTGATGTCAAAACAACTGTTTCTGAACCTTCAAAGAAAAATCTAAAATGGTCATAATCCCAAAAAGAGATCTTGGAAGAACTTAAAAAGGACTTTAAAAATCAAATAAGGGAAGATGAGTGAAAATTAGGGAAAAAAACAAAAGTAGTCCAAGAATATTATGAAAAGAAAGTCAATCAATTGGAAAAAGAGATCCAAAAACTTACAGAAGAAAATAGCTCCTTAAAAATTTGAATTGGGCAAGGGGAAGCTAATGACTTCACAAGACACCAAGAAATAATAAAATATGATCAAAAGAATGAAAAAAATAGAAAAGAATATGAAATATGTCATTACATAAACAACGGACCTGGAAATCAGATTGAGGAAAGACAAAATAAGAATCATTAGACTACCTGAAAGCTATGATAACAAAACTAGATATGATAAAAATAATTCTATGCACTATACTTCAATAAATTTTTAAGGAAAAGTGCCCTGAAGTTTTAGATCTAGAGGGTTGTATCAATAAGGTTGTATCAGTAATAACAGTGCAGATGATAATTGTCAAAATGCCTATGTGCTTCTGTATTTCGAAGTATATGAGACTTACCACACAGGAGGTAGAAGAAGTAAACCATTTATTCAGACACCAGAGAACCATATCCCACAAGCCATTTATCCAATCTATCAGAGCAGTAAAACATTCAATACACAATATCACAAAATGGAGCCTCGCCATCCCAAAACCTCTCTGACTCCCTGCTGGGGTCTTCCCCAAAACAAACTCACAGTACAGCTAAGTCAGCCTGTTCAGCTCTAACTATCATGACGGCAGCCATTAGCAGCCATAACTGCTCTCTCTCTCTCTCTCTCTCTCTCTCTCTCTCTCTCTCTCTCTCAGCATTTCCTGTGACATAACTTCCTTTTCCTGTCAGGAAGCTGCTCCCACCACATGTGACTTAGGCTTCCTGTGACATAAGCAGGTCACATGGCCTATTAATGGGTGGGAAAGATCTTCAAACATAAATTGCTACTACAAGGGTAAAGTACAAGTTGAAAAAAAAGTCCACTGCTCACCAACTGAAAGAGATCCCAAGATGAAAACTTACAGGAACATAATAGCTAAATTTCAAAGCTCCCAAGTCAAAGAGAAAATAGTACAAGCAACTAGAAACAATTTAGATATTGTTGAACTTTAGTCAAGATAACACAAGCTTTAGCAGCTTCTACATTAAAAGACCAATGGGCATGAAATATAATATTTCAAAGAACAAAGGAACTGGGTTTGCAGCCAAGGGTAACTTTCCCAGCAAAGCCGAGTGTACTCTTGCAAGGAAAGAAATTTGATATTTAATGATTTGAAGGACTTTCAGGTACAGAAAATATGACCTTCAAGAATAAAGAGAAACATAAAAAGGTAAATACAAAAACAAAATATAAAGGATTTAATAAGATTAAACGGTCTACTTCTTACATGGGAAAATGTTATCTGTAACTCTTAACAATGTTCTTACTAGGGAAGTTTGAAAGAGCGTACATAGATAGAAGGTTTGTTGTTGAGTTGATGCTGGGATGATCTTAAAAAATAAAATTGGGTAGGCAAAATAGAGAAATTATCTTATACAAATGAGTTATGAATAGAACTGTTAACACTGGAGGGTAGGAAGGAGTGGAGGGCTGGTAGTGCTAGGACCTTATTCTTATCTGAACTGTGTTAAAGAGGGAATAACATATACATCTAGAAGGCTAAAAGTCTTCTTAACTCACAGAGAAATAGGAGGGTCATGGGATAGGATAATAGAGGAACTCTTAGAAGGCTCTATGGTTAAGAAATAAAAGGGCAATGGGATAAGATAAGGGAAGGATGGGTAAATGAATAAATAGAAAGGTAAAGGGAGAGGATAATGGGGTTAGAAGGGTATGGATTAGGGAGGCAGTGATCAGAAGTAAATTAGACACCTGAAAAGTGATAGGGTAAAAATAGAATGAGAGAGGATAAATGTGGGGAAATAGGATGGAGGGAAATACATAACTAGTAATTATAACTTTGACTGTGGATGGGATAAACTCACCTGTAAAACAGAAAAAGATAGAAGAATGGATCAAAAGCCAGAATTTAACAAAATATTGTTTACAAGAAACACATTTAAAACTGAGAGACACACATAGAGTAAAAATAAAGGGGTGAATTTATTATGCTTCAGCCGATGAAAAGAAAGAAGACAAAGTTAAGGCTAAAATAGATTTACTCAAAAGATAAAGAGGGAAACTAGATTCTGCTAAAAGGTACCATAGATAATATCAACACTAAACCTATATGCATCAAATGCATTAGCATCCTAATTTTTAAAGGAAAAGATAAATGTGAAAATAGGAAGGTGGAAATAAAAGGTAGAAATAGAAAATCTGTAATAATGGGAGACTTCAACTTTCCTCTCTCAGAACTAGATAAATCTAACCAAAAAATAAATAAGAAAGAAGTCAAGGAGACAAACAGAATCTTAGATAAACAATACATGATAGATATCTAGAGAGAACTGAATGAGAATAGCAAGGAATATATCTTTTCTCAGTGATATATGGTACTTTTACAAAAACTCTCCATATGTTATTACCTAAAATTTTTATAAATTAATATAGAAAAGCAGAAATATTAAATATATCCTTTTCATGTTATACTATAATAAAAACTATAATGAGGAACCATGGAAACCTAGATTAAAAATTAATTAGAAACTAAATAACTTAATCTTAAAGAATGAGTGGGTTAAAGAGCAAGTCATATAAACAGTAATTTTATTAATGCAAATAATAATAATGAGACAACATATCAAAACCCATGAGATGCAGCAAAAGTGTAATCAGAGGAAAATTCATATATCTAAATGTTTACATTGCTGTAAGAAATGATGAGCAGGTTGATTTTAGAAAAACATGGAAAGACTTGCAGGAAACTTACCCAGCAAAACTAAGTATTATCCTACTGGTAGGAAAATTAACCATTAAAGAACTAGAAGACTTCTAAGGAAGTATTCCTGAAGAAAAGACAAGAGCTGCATAGAAACTATGAAGCTCATATACCTGAGAGAAGAGAAAAATTAAAAGGAAATGATGAAGGGGGTTGTTTTAAAGAAACCTAGGGAACCTTCTGGGAACTTATACATGAAGTGAAATCAACAGAACTAGGAGAACATTTTGTATGGCTATACCAATATTGCAGGGATAAACATCTTTGCAAAATTTGGGTACTTTTATCAGCATTTTAACCAACCACAATTCCAGAGGAGTAATGATGGAACATGCTACCAACTCATGAGGGAGAGCTAAGAGACTTGGGGTGCAGAATTATATGTGTACACACATGCATACATTATTTTAGGTATGGCAAGGAACTTTGTTTTGCTTTTGACTATACATACTTATAACAGTTTCATTTTTCTTACATTCTCAATGGGGTGGGGTAGATGGGAGGTAATAGAGAACAGGTTTTTGTAGCTTGAAATAATAAAATTTAATTTATAAAATAATTTTTAAAAGAGATCATTTGTGACTTTGGAAAAAGTACTTTCAATTGAATGATGAGGTTGAAAGCCAGATTAAGAAAAGAATGAGAGGAAGAGAATTAGAGGCATCTATTATAGATAGCCTCCTCAAGGATTTTAGCCACAAAAAAAAGCATACATGTAGGACAGTAGGCAAAAAGGATGAACAGATCAAGAGTCAGGAGTCAAGTATGCAATGAGACTGGCAAACTCATGTGACAGGAAGGATGGTGGTGCTCTCAACATAAACAGAAGTTCAGAGGAGGGTTGGATTTGGGAATAAAAGATGAGTTCAGCTTTGGACATGCTGAGTGAGATTTCCACAGTACAGTCAATCCTCAACTTTTGTTGGAATAATATTTCTAGAAAATGGCACAAAAGTAAAAAATGTGAATGTTGATACATTCAACCCATGAGAAATAGGAGGTTGGATTTCTGTGACCACCCAAAACTAATCTTACACTAGAGATTGCTGAAAAATACTTTTCTGCTTACAATTCTTTATAACAAAACACTAATTCTGATATGTACTTTTGCTAAAACAGTAACCATGAGATAACCTCTAAATGCTATACACAAAATAAAGTTGGTAACATGAAAAACATTTTTTCTCACTAGTTATTCCCTAGAATTCTGTGACCTTTTGTGTTAACATCTCAATTAAAAAAGCATTGATTTCAAACAATATTCGCCTTTCATAACACATAAAATTGATGGTGCTATAAATACCATATATCAAATAAAATTCTTAAAATTAGAACATTTTAACCATATTTTTACCTTCCACTGTGTCACGTGGTGGTATGAGGGGATTGTATTTTATATCATACTGCTGTAAATATTTCTACTTTGACCATCCTCTGAAAACCAAAGGAGAGGTTGCTGCAACTTCAGTTGCTGCTGTTAGAAGACACTGAGATATTGAGAAAGGTCTCAATATCACTTCAAAGTCCAAAGGACTTGGGGTCATAACTGTAACATGAAACTTGAGTCTTAAAAGCAAACAATGAAAATACACAATGCATGCTGAGGGAGCTGTTTACCACAATAGTGTGAACAAGACCAGGGAAGCATCTAGTAGAATGCCATCTGTTCCATACAAATAAGTGCATTACATCTCTCTTATTTTTCTACTGCACACATAAACCCACAAAGCAGATTCTAAAAGTAGAACGTAGAAAGGTTGAATGCTAAACTCTAAAAATTGCAAAACTCTTAACAAATTGTTACAAGTCAAAGGAAAATGAACGGTTGCCTAATGAAACAAGGATCTTATGGAAACTCAAGAGAGTACAAAAAAACAAGAAGTTCCATAAAGGTTCAAAAGAAAAATGAACTCCATAATAGAAGAAATTAGAAATGCATGTGTCCTGGAATTTTTGCTTAAAGAAATTTTTTAATTTTAGCTGATCAAAAATATTAAACCAAGATGAAGAATTTTTACAAAGAAGTGAAAGACAGATTAAGCAATTAAGAACACAAAAGTATTAAGGTAGAGGAACATCTGGCAGAAGAAAAGCAAACATCAACAACTTCAAAGGAACATATGACCTCTTTATAGGCCAAAGTCATTTCTTTGAAGATAGGATACATAAAATGTAAAGCCAGTCAATAAGTAAAAGATCTTTCAGGCCCATTGCATAGGCTTCCGGTGGGACCAACAAAGGAGGCCTGATTAGAGAAAGGCCCACACCCTTTCACTAACTAAGTGTGACACCCCAGGCTAGTTAGCAAACTAGTTTGCTAGGTTTTTTTTTTAATTCCATGCTTTATTATTTAATATTTTTTAGTTTTCAGCATTGATTTCCACAAGATTTTGAGTTACAAATTTTCTCCCCATTTCTACCCTCCCCCCCACTCCAAGATGGCATATATTCTGATTGCCCCATTCCCCAGACAGTCCTCCCTTCTGTCACCTCACTCCCCCTCCTCCCTATTCCTTTTCCCCTTAGTTTCTTGTAGGGCAAGATAGATTTCTATGCCCCATGGCCTGTATGTCTTATTTCCCAGTTGCATACAAAAACAGCTTTTTTGTTGAGCATCTGCTGTTAAAACTTGAATTCCAAATTCTCTCCTCTCTTCCCTCCCCACTCATTCTCCCTAAGGCAAGCAATTCAACATAGGCCACACATGTATCATTGTACAAAATTCCCATAAATAGTCATGTTGTGAAAGACTAACTATATTTCCCTCCATCCTATCCTGTCCCCCTTTACTCAGTTTTCTCCCTTGACCCTGTCCCTTTTCGAAAGTGTTTGCTTTTGATTACTTCTTCCCCCATCTGCCCTCCCTTCTATTGTCCCTCTTTTTTATCCCCTTCCCCCTACTTTCATGTGGGGTAAGATACCCAATTGAGTTTGTTATTATTCCCTCCTCAAGTCAAATCCAATGAAAGCAAGATTCACTCATTCCCCCTCACCTGCCCCCTCTTCTCTTCCAATGAACTGCTTTTTCTTGCCACTTTTATGTGAGATAATTTGCCCCATTCTATCTCTCCCTTTGTCCCTCTCTCATCCCTTAATTTATTTTATTTTTTTAGATATAATCCCTTCATATTGAATTCACCCTGTGCCCTCTATCCATACATATGTATATTCCCTTCAACTACCATAATACTGATAAAGGTCTCATGAATTACACACATCATCTTTCCATGTAGGAGTGTAAGCCCAGAACTGGGAGATTAAATGTTTCATTCAAAGAATAGCAAGGCAACCCATAGGAAATGAACTAGTCTGAATATTAAACATATGTTCGGGGGAAGCTAGTGGTACAGTGGATAGAGTGCTGGCTTTGGAGTCAGGAAAACCTGAATTCAAATTTTATTTTAGACACTTACTGGCTGTGTGACCTTGGATAAGTCATTTAACTGCTGTTTGCCTCAGTTTCCTCAATTGCAAAATGAGGATAATCATACTTACCTTACCAGATTGTTGTGAGCATTAAATATGATAATATTTGGTTGTTTTTTAAGCATTTAGCACAGTGTGTGGCACCTAGTAAACACTACATAAATGCTTATTCCCTTCCCCTGGTCATATATCTACCATACGAAATTACATTTAAATTCCTAAAGGAAAAGTTAACTGAATTGAAAAAAACAAAAATCAAAACTTAATAATAGTAGGGTATTTTCATGTTTATCTCTGAGCTAGAAAATAAAACAGCTTAGACAAACAAAGGAGGAAATATAGAACTGAGCAAATTTTTGGAGAATTTAGAGCTAAATGATTCATGGGCCCACTATATAATAATAATAATAATAAACATATGTTATCTATATGTGTATATGTATGTATATGCATGTACATATATATGTGCATGTACACACCAATGCATACATTTCTCAGGATCACATAGCACTTTTATAAAATTGACCAAGTATTAGAGCACAGATGATTATAAATTTATAAAAGCCAAATTAAATAATGCCATATGAAATAAAAATAACAATCAATACAGGGAACAAAAGCAAAAGACACAGACCTAAATGGACACTTAGTATATCATGAAATCTTAAGTAAGTCAAAGAACAAATCATAGAAACAATTAGTAACTTCGTAAAAGGCAATGATAATGATGAGACAATATACCAGAATTTCTCAGATGCAGCTAAAATATTTCTCAGAATAAAAATTATATCATGTAAAAAGTATATTAACAAAATAGAAAAATAATTAACTCAATATACAATTTTAAAAGTTAGAAAGCCAACCAATTAGATAAGCACAAAAGTGGAAATCTTGAAAATTGAGAAAAAATAAATAAATTAGAAACTAAAATGATTATGGAACTGATAAATATGATCACTAGTTCTTTGAAAAAACAACAAAATTGATAAATGTTTAACCAATCTGATTAAAAAAGAAGTGGGTAGAAAACCAGATAATTTTTTTAAATGAACAAGGTAGAAGCACAATAAAACCAGAAAAAAATTAAAATGATAATCAAAACTTATTTTGCCAAAACACTGAAACTGATTGACTGAAGCCCTTCGCAACTCTTCCCCTTCCTGCCTTTCCAGTCTTTTTACTTTTTACTCCTATCCAGGGATTCTACAATTCAGTAACCCTAGCCTTTTTTGTTTTTTCTCCCATGTAATAGCCCCTCACCTAACTCTGCCTTTTCACTTTCTCTGGCCCATCCTTGGAATGCTCTCCCGCCTCACCCCCTCTGCCTCCTGGATTCCCTCATTTTCTTCAAGACTCAGCTCAAATCCTACCTTCTGGAAGAAAAAAAAAAGCTATTCCTAGTCCCTCACCTTCACCATTGCTAGTGCCTTCCCCTCAACATTATTTCCCATTCACTCTGTATTTATTTTACCTGTGCATGGTTGTTTGTATGTTATCTCTCTGATTAGATTATGAATTCCTTAAAGGCCAGGGATGTTTTTGCATGGTACCTGGTAAACAGGAAGCTTGTTGAGTAAGTGAGTGGATATATAATCTAAATATTAAAGATCATGCCATGGAAAAATTAGAAGAGATGCACATCAGCTATTTTTCCCTACTGTGGGTAGAGGGAGCATTTTTAAAACTATGTATTTATTTTATTAAATTTTCCTAATTACATGTAAAAATTTACATTATTTTTTTTTAATTTTGAGTTCCAAATACTTTCCCTCCCTTGCACATCTTCCCCACTCTCTGAGAAAGCAGGAAATATAATATCAGTTATACATATGAAGTCATGCAAAACATATCCATAGAGGCCATGTTGCAAAAGAACACTAAAAAGTCCAAGAAAAAATGCAATTTTAAAAGTGTGCTTCGATCTGCAGTCAGAGTTCATTAGTTTTCTGTCTGGAAGCTGATAGTATTTTTCATCTTGTGTCCTTGGGAATTGTCTTGGATTATTGTCTTGATCAGAATAGCAAAGTCTTTCGAAGTTGATCAACATTACAATATTGCTGTTAATGAGCACAATGTTCTACTGGTTCTGTTCACATCACTTTGTATCAGTTCATATGACACTTCCCAGATTTTTTCTGAAGACATTCTTCTCATCATTTCTTATAGCAAAATAGTATTTTATCACAATTATACCACAACTTGCTCAGCCATATTTCAGTTGATGGGCGTCTGCTCAATTTTCTATTCTTTTTGCTTTTCTTTGATCTCTTTGGGATATAGATCTGGTAGTGGCATTGCTGAGTCAAAGGGCATACTCAATTTTATAGCCCTTTGGACATTGTTCCAAATTGTTCTCCAGAATGGTTGAATCAGTTCACAACTCTACCAACAGTACATCAGTGTCCCAATTTTTCCACACTCCTTCCAGCTTTTGTTATTTTCTATTTTTATGATGTTAGCCAGTTTGATAGGTGTGAAGTGTTATCTCAGAGTAGTTTTAATTTGCATTTCTCTAATTAGTGATTTTGAGCATCTTTTCAAGTGACTATTGAAGAGGATATCTTTGACTATCATTGGAGGAATGGTTCTTGCTTTTTTTCATTTTGTTTTGTTTTTATAAATTTGGCTCAGCTCCCTATATTTTTGAGAAATGAGGCCTTTATCTGAGAACTTCATTGTAAGTTTTTCCCCAGTTTCTTGCTTCTAATTTTAGCTGAATTGGTTTTATTTGTGTAAAAGATTTTTAATTTCATGTAATCAAAATTATTGATTTTACTTCTCATGACCCTCTCTCTTAGTCATAAACTGTTTCCTTACCCACAGATCTGACAGGTAAAATTTTCCATGCTCCCCCTGATTTGCTTGATATCATTCTTTATATCTAAGTTAATTTATCCATTTTCACTTTATCTTGGTATATGGTATGAGACATTGCTCTTTGCCTAATTTCTTCCAAACTGCTTTCCAGTTTTCACAACAATTTTTGTCAGTTGGTGAGTTCTTACCCCCAATGCTTGGATTTTGGGGTTTATCCAACACTAGATTACTATTGTGTATTGTGTACCTAATCTATTCCACCAATCCACCACTCTGCTTCTTAGCCAATACCAGATTGTTTGGGGACAGTGAACTAGCACAGTGGATAGTGCATCAGACCCGGAATCAAGAAGATTCATCTTCCATCATTTCAGTTCTGGTCTCAGATAATTACTAGCTATGTGACCCTTGGCACATCACCTAACCCTGTTTGCCTCAGTTTCTCATCTGTAAAATGAACTGGAAAAGGAAATGCAAACCACTCTAGTATCTCTGCCAAGAAAACCCCCAAATGGGGTTATGGAGAGTTGAACATGACTGAAATAACTCAATAACAATAAAAACCAGATTGTTTTCATAATTATAGTGTAGTGAGAAGTCTCAATCAAACAAGAAATAGAGGTTGTTACATAAGATAAAATAGATTAATTTCAATATGTGAAATTGAAAGTCTTTCATAATGCAAGAATTAGTAAAAGCAGGATAAGAAGAGAAATAGTTTCTATCATTTCATACATGAAAAAACTGAGATTCAAAGTGTCAGAGGCAGAGATCATCTTAACAGAATCCAAGTTTATAATTTTTTTCCACTACAGTAAACTATATAATTTAAAACCCTGTTTTATTTTGCTATTTTAAAGAACAATTTTGAGGCTACATTAGAAAAGTTAGTAATATTGTTTTATTTAGCAAAACTCATTGAAGCACATACATCTCTGTGTAGGCAGGTTAATAATGAGTATTTCAAGAATACTTCTGCTATATTCTGTTAAGAAGTCAGCCATCAACAAAAATCAAAATATTTTAAAATTATTTCACCAGAACAATAAGTATGAAATGTGATTATATTTTATAGTGTTTATATATCTTTAAATAGAGTCATTGTTATAGTTTCTCTTATTAAATACAATTCTTTTTGATATAATTCCACTTCAAATGAACACTTAGATCTTTAAAAATGAATTTTTAACCACCCAGATAAGATTTTATTTAAAACAATAGAAGTCATTATGTGAGAAACTGAAGAAATAGAAACAAACCACTGCCACCAGGGAATTCTTTTAACAGAAAATCCCAAAGTTTGTTACAAAGAAACATACTAATAACTGGAAATGAATACTGTATATCAAATACTAAGAGAATGATGAAGAAATAGTGAATGATTAGGAATGATTGTAAATACGGTTTTAAAAGTCATTTGATATAGACCCTCTTGATTTGGAATTTATTATAATTTTAGTGGGGCTGAAATGAAGTTTATATTTAAAAGTTTTACTATAGAGAGATAATGTTTTATAGTGGAAAAACAGTAAATTTGGAGTGAGAAAACCTGAGTTCCAATCCTAACTTTGTATGACTTTGGGGACGTAATTTAATTTGTCTTGTACTATTTTCTCAATTGTAACTTCTAAGGTACACTATAGATGTATGTGTGATCTACAAATAAATTAACGCTTTAAAATAGGATTACAAAGGGGATATTTAACATGTTGAAAAGAATGGAATCTTCAATCTCCTGAACAGTATCTATAACTACATGATTCTGTTGTTTTAAAGCAAGTCTGTAATTTCTATGGGTTTTTTGGAGACCTTGAGGAAACCCCAACAGTTATTGTTGCTTTTGGGTTATTTCATAATCTCTCCATTATTGTAAGGCACAATATTAAATCCACAGATGGAATCCTTTACTTCTGTTAAACTATGATAAAACATCAGGGCTTTTATGGCTCTTTAATTTTAAAAAAATTGTCTTTCATTTCATAACTGAAATAAACCTAGGGTTTTTTTTTTACCTTGGCAGCTGAGTGGCACAGTGAATCGAGTTAATAGAGGACTTGGAGTCAGGAAGACCTGAGTTCAAATCCAGCCTCAGATACATACTGACTGTATGACCCTAAACAAGTCACTTAACCTATGTCTACCTCTTTCATCATCAGTAAAGTAGGAATAATAATAGTACCCGCCTCCTAGGGTTCTTGTGAGGATAAAATGAGATAACATTTGTAAAATATTTCAGGAACCTTAAAGCACTATATAAATGTTAGTTACAATTGCTGTTATCATTACCTCTGTTAATTTTTAGTGTTGTTAGACTTTAGTTAAAAAATTGATGCTTGTGTCCTATTGGAAAATAATAGATTTGAAAATTATTCTGTTATAGTAATATTTGCTATTTCCAATTTACATGTACTTAACATGTAATTCTACATATTCTAGGTTCCATTCAAACTAGACTAACCATTGTCACAAACTTTATCCCATTCTTTCCTACCTTTTGTAACTTTGTATACCATATTCTCCATGCTTGGAATGACCTCCCCTTTATTTCTCTATATTTTCCCACATTTATACCCTATTGAAATCTCTCCTTTTCTTTGAGACCCAATTCAAGTCTTTCTGACTTGAAGTGTTATCTCTGAACTATAAATTATACCTTCCCTCTTGAATCTCTCCAACTAAACCGTTTAGTACTTTTCTTATATATTTATCATAACTCGTATTATAGCTTTTTATGTAGTTGATTTCCAACTAGATCATAAGCTTTTTGAAATCACAGAGTACACTGCATTGAATAAAGCAGATCCTTAGTAAATACTTGTAAAAGTGAGTTGAGTTCACCAAAGGAAAAAGGGAAAGGTAATGGAAACAAGTCATTCTCTCTCTGCCCAGGATAGGTGGGGAGGAAGGCTGGAAAACAGTGTAGTAAGGGACTTTTCTCACTTACTTTAATTTAGATGCATTTTAGGGACCTTAGGGATCTGTATCGGCCCTCTTGACTCCTACCCTTTATTCTGGAAGGGAGAAGTTAACCAGGGAAAATAATTTACATGCTACATTTTCCCCTTCTTAGGATGTCTTAACTCTTTCCCCAGGTAGTTAAGGGCAGTAGGGAGGTAGACAGAAAATAAATGAAGTCCCAAACTGGAACATCAGAGGAGTCTCAAGTGGTTTGGAGCAGGTTCCAGACAGAATTTACTCATTGGGGAAAGGAAAGAGATGTAAATTCAGATCAATGTCTACCTTCCAGCATGCCAGCTAGACACTTGGAGGTAGACACTGGTCAATATCTCTTACATGCTGTTGACTGATACCCTTACTAAAATGTGTTTTTTTTTCTTTCCATTTTAGGCCTAGGCCATATTTATTTAAAGGAGATCACAAATACCCTACAGTCACTGAGAACCTACCAGTGATCATACTTTATGCGGAAATGGGTACTAAAGACTTCAATAAATTTCACAAAATTCTTTCAGAGAAAGCTCAAAAGGAAGAAATTCTGTATGTTTTCCGACATTATATTCAGGTATACAATTTTTGCATCAAATTCAGCACGACTGCTAAAATTATTTCATTTATGTAATAGAAAGTTTTCCTTAGATTATCATTTTCATGCAATGAAATAGACATAAACATCTACTGGAGTTTGCATACAACATTCACAATAATAGCTACTCACATTTATATGGTACTTTTTTTGCAAAGCACTTTCTTCACAACCTTGTGAGTTAGATTGTGCAAGTATTATTCCTATATCATTATAATGAGGAAACTGAGACTGAATGGTTACAAATGGATTATCTATGTTCACTCAGGTAGTAAGTCAGGGTCAGGACTCAAACCGCATCTAGGTGGCATATTGGATAGAGCACTGGACCTGTTCAATCTCAGACATGGATTGTATAGCCTCAGGCCAGTCATTTAACCTGTCTCAGTCTCCTCATCTGTAAAATGGGGATAATAATAGCAACTACCTCCTGGGGTGTTTGTGGGGATAATATGAAATAATATTCTATGCTCTAGGTTGGGGACATACAAATAGAAAAGATGGTCCCTGCTCTCAATGAGCTCCCATTATAATGGGAGAGATATGTAGAGCAAAGGTTTTAGTTGCAAGTCAAACAGAAAGTTCCCATGGTCCTCAGAATAGCAAAGCAGACAGTAAGGCCCCTGGGCATGTTAGTTTTATGGTCTAGTAGATTTAGAGCAGGAAGGTTTTCTAGTTTGGCCCTCTCACTTCATAGACAGTGAAACTGAGTTCCTGAGGCAGTTAAGTGAATTGTCACAGTGATGGTGAAAAGGAGGGCCAAGGCATTTTAACACAAGTCCTTCCTCTGACTCCAAATCCAGTGTTCTCTGACACTATACCACATTGCCCCGCTTGTTGTTCAAATTGATTTTTAATTTAAAAATTAAAATTTCCTACATGCTATTAAACATTCTCCAAGTTGTCCTTGTAATTTTGCATTTTCTGGATTAGGATATATGAACAAAACAAAAACAATAGTCATTTGGATTCATGGTTTTATGTGATATATGTATATTATTTATATATATATGTATATTTGAAGTGTATGTTATTTCTAAATGTGTAATTGGAGCCCTATAACAACAATTATAATATCTAGCATTTATATAGCACTTGAAGGTTTGCAAAGTACTTCACAAATAATATCTCATTTTATTTTCATAACAACCCAGGGGAAATAGGTACTATCATTACCCCCATTTTCAGTTGGGGAAACTGAGTGCAGAAGTTAAGTGAAAACCAAGGTCACACACTTACTAAGTATCTATAGCCAGATTTGAATCTCACTGATGCACTTTGGTCCAGGCAAACTGACTAACTGTTCCTCACATAACCGCATTCCTTCTTCCTTTGTGCCTTTGCACTGGGTGTCCCTAGTGCCTGGGATATACTTCTTCTTCACCTCTGCCTCTTAGAATTTTTACTTTCTTTCAAAACTCAGCTCAGGTACCATTTACATAAAGTCTCTTCTGAACTCTTACCACTACCCCCATACCATTCTCCATATCTAGTGTGGAGAAAGAAGTAGAAAAATGTATGAAAGATTGTTTGTCTCTCCACTTGACAGCATGAACATTTGGGGCTGGAAATCCAAACATACAATCCAAACATTGTATCATAATATGTTTTCAAATGGAGAAAGTAATTATGAATTTAATAAGAATTTGTGTTAATTATTAGTAAGGTAATAACTTCCATTGATAATGGAAATTGGTTGTGTAACATTCCATTATTTAAAAATGAACTACATAGCAGCATATGTTGCTTTTAACCTTAAATTTGCTTATCAGTTCATTGACTTTTAACTAGCCTTTTTAAATGTGTTCTTAAATGGAATCATATTAAAGTAGAAAGTTTTAAAAATTCAGTTTCATCAGATTACCAAAATTATAAATAAATCAGTTTTCACACATCCTATCTTCAATTATAGCATGTGCCTAACAGTTTTATAGTTAGTCTGAGAAATTGACAAATTAGATTTCTGATGTGGGCAGAACCACTAAGTATCTGCATATTTCAGCTCACGTAATGAGTCTGATTATAGCCTGTTTCTCCTAGAATATAAGTTACAGAGAAAGTACTGATCTGTGTTGGTCAAGGAAGGTTCCTGTGCCAATGAAATCACAGGTCCCTACCTCTATCTCTATTCCATCTACAACATATAGCAGACCAAGGGATGTATATGTATACACACACACACACACACACGTATGTGTGTATGTATATATATACATGTATGTGTGTATATATATATACATATATATGTACATATATATATTTAAGAATGTCTAACATTGGTAGCTGGGAGATGGGGAACCTCTAGAGATTTCGGAAGCAGGAAGCTATGAGAGAATCACAGCACACTGCCCTCTTTAGCATGGATAGGGTTGTTAAATGAACCTTATTTGATGAAAAGCAAAGTGATACAACTCCCTGGGAGGAAGTATGTGGCCAAATGTGTGGTGAGAGTTAAGTTCAGCCTACCACATAGCCTATTGGCAGTGCATATGGTTTGGAGGTAACAACCGATTAGTATCATAAAATCAAAAAGTTTTAGGATTCAAATGGAACAATAGTATGTAAATTGGTGGGATATTGTATGTGTTTTTCAAATTGAGAGAAAAACATAAAAATACTTAATTACTTCAAACTCATAATGTAAGTGCCATCATGCCAGCCATTCTCAAAGCAAGCTTTATCTTTTACTTCTTTGAATCTTTTGTCGCTCATACCCAGTCCTTTGGTAAAATCTATCTTTATCTGCTATTTAGGCATGATAGTATTGGGTCATAATATTTAAACAGTATACTAGCGATCAGGAAATAATCAAAGGAATCTTAAAATTACATGTACACAGACATATCTCTATCTCTGTCTCTATCTCTAATATATACCAGACTTATTTCATTGGTATGTGGAACTCCCATTAAGGAAACTCCCACCAATGCAAATTAGCAGCTGCCCTCCAACTTAAATACTTAGCAAGTTAGCTGGGGCACTGAGTAATTGTGGATTACACAGCCAGTATATATCACAGGCAGAACTTGAACACTTGAAGCCAGGTATTTTTATTTTGAAACCAACTCTAATAGCTTCCCAGTGTCCTTTAGACATAAAGTTGTTTAGGGGGGTTAGTATAAAAGAATTCCAGAATTTGGAAGAAACGTTAGATTTCTTCTAATATTACCGTTATGTCAAGCATTAGTTCTGTTTATTATTTCAATATCTTAAATTAGTAAACAACTCATGAAGGAAAAATTTAAGAAACCTGGCACATTAACGGGTTGAAAAGATCCAGTACTTTTCATGTTTAAAAAAATTTTCAAATGCCATAGGCATAAGAACCAAGACAGTGGTTACCATACATATATGTTAGGATCTATTAAAAAGTACAAATATACTATTTATAAATTGTTATATTATTTTGATTATATATGTATAATAGATATGCTTATTAATTTTTTACTTTTTCAGTTTCTTTTTAATGGAATATGCTTTGTTGTTACTTATGTCATCAAAATCTTAAACAATGTAAAAGCACATCCTAAGGTATTTCCTAAATGATCATAAACAAATTATACATTTTCTATAAAAAGAAAATATTTTGGCTATGTTTTCTTCATAAACTTAATTTTTTTAAAAACAGAAACCAGGCTCTAGGAAAATGAACTTGTCTGGATATGGTGTAGAACTTGCAATTAAGAGTACTGAGTACAAAGCACTAGATGATACACAGGTTAAAGGTAGGTTTATTTCCATGTACTAATAGTAGTTTTAGTGGTTATCACATCCTAAATATGCTCATTTTTAGGAAAAATAGCATTTGAAGTATAGACTAAAAATAGCCTGAGATACTAAAAGAAAACAAAGAAGTATATTAATGAATTGAGGGGGGAATAATCTATTTTTAAACTCATTGTATATTAACTGGTGAATTATCAAAAATTTCATTATAAGAGAGGAAATTATCCAGCATGATACTCTATTTAAGTTTGCTTTAAATTATGCTCTAATGCACCCAGTAGGTACACCTTGTATATTCTCCACACATATTTGATTGATGAACAAAGGAGTATTAATTCTCATATGAATTATATGATTCCTGGTTACATTAGGGACTTGTAAACAAATTCACTTGGTTTACTTTATTATTACATTCTTGTTCCTTAAACTGATGTTCCAGATAATTAGTTAAAACATGGGAACCTTCAAGAAACAATGTACTTCCCCAAATTCCTCTGAAACTTTAACATATTCAGGTTAATCTGATACTATGCTTATGCATGTTTCATGATTTTCCCAGCATTTATATTTTTAATGCACTAAGCTAAGACCCTTCAGGGATAAATGAAATCTGGTCTCAGTACTTAAGGCGCTTATGTTCTAGAAGGGATGATAAGACATACACACAGGTTTATAGTAAAAATTAGAATTATAAGTATTTAGGAAGAGTGCTATGAAAGACCTCAGATTAGGAAAGAGGCCAAGTTCATCTTGCTAGGGAGTGGGGGTAGGAGGAAGGAATTAAAGAAGATTTCTTGAAAATGGTGATATTTAATACAGACCTTGAGTGAACCATAAGATAACAACAGCTAGAGATAGGTAGGAGGGTATTCAAAATGTAGGCAATAGCATAATCAAAGTTGTAAACACAGAAAAGCACCAAATGTGTTCAGTGTTTAGTGAATACTCTGATCTGAATAGAATATAAAATACATAGAAGAAAGAGGAAGCAATGTGGGAAAAAGTGGTAAATTGTAAGAGTGAATTGTATTGAGAGCTTTGAATGCTAGACTAAGGAGTTTGAACTTTATTTAGTAGGCAATGGGGCTCTATTGGAAGGTTCTGAGAAATGAAAATTTTGATCACAATTGTGCTTTGGAAAACTTCTTTGGCAGTAGTATGTTGGCTAGATTTGAAATAAAGAGACCAGAGGTGAGTGGCAGTATTTGTGAGAATGAGAATTGAGTCAGAATCAACAAGTGACTACATGTGACATGAGGAAGTGAGAATAATCAAAAAGGATTTAAAATTACAGGTGTGGCTGACTAGGAAAATGGTTGTACAATTGAAAGAGAGAATAAAGTCAAAAGGAATAGAAGTTTTAAGGGAAGAGATAAGTAATTCATTGTGAGGTGTAAAGATCTTGAGGTGCAAATTGGATATCAAAGTTGAGAGAAGTAGATAGTTGAAAATGTGATTAGAAGGCTTGGGAGAGAGATCAGTGTGAGAGATGTATTTTGAGGGTCCTTCATATAGGAATGATGTTTGAAATGTAGGGAGTTTGATAAGGGAACCAAAAGAGACCATCCAGAGTAAATAAAAGAGTTAATAACAAAACCTTGAGGTATGACAACATTAAGGGCATCAGAGAATAAGGAGCCAGTGAAAGAAACTGCCTACAAGGTCAATATAAATTGAGGGTGACAAACAGCGAAAAAAGTTAATCCTTTGCTAGACTGCATTGAGAGGTATAATGTTCAAAATGAGGGAGGTGTTAGTCCTATTGTAAACTGCTCTGGTCAGATCATAAACATCATGAATTTTGTGTTCATTTCTTTTTTTAATTTTTTTAATTTTTTTTATTGTGTTCATTTCTTAGCCTCATGTTTTAGGAGGAATTGACAAGCTGGACCACAAGCAAAAGTGGGCAGCTATTCAAGAAACTAAGGTTGTTTAACTTGGAGGAGTGAACTCTAGGAAAAGATGTAGTTGTCTAAATGTTAATTGATGGTGATAACTCAGTATGATGGGAATATTAGTTTTTTAAAGTTCTTATTATTAGAATGTAAACGCCTTAAGTTTAGGACTTTTCCTAGAGTTTATCTTTGTATTCTCAATGCCTCATAGCAGATATTTCACAAATGTTTATCACTAAATTGAATTGAGTTCAATATTTGTCATGTGGAAGACAGCTTCTTCCTTTTTGACACTCACTACTCCCTTAGATACTATGGTATCACACACTTCTTGCTTCTTGAATTACTTAGAGTCACTGAATGTCAACAACTGGAAGAGACTCCATAGATCATCTTTTTCCAACCTCTGCCTAAGCAAGAATCTCTTCTACAACTTCTCAAACAAATGGTTTTCCAGTCACTGACTGAAAACCTTTAGAAGAAAACCTGCTACTATTAAGGAAATCCATTCTGTTTCTGGGGAGTTCTACAGCTGTAGAAATCAGTAACATTTTATATTGTTATTTTCTGTCCATTTTCCAAACTTGTGTCCAAATTCATCCATTTCTGAATTTTGTTTTCTCATGTAGTACCTTCCCATACAGAGCTGATTTGGCCCCAGTTTTGGCACATGCTTTTTACATGCCTTTTTAGGTCAGACATATTTCAATTGTGGTGTTTTCTAGCCAATGTAATTCAAAATCTATTTTACCACAATTTAAATATACATGGACAAAATGTTGCTTAAATTTGAAACAGTGATAGTGATGGTAGTATAAGGATTCTCTTGCAACTTAGGTATTTATTGGCTTCTATATTGCCTCTTAGAGTACATTATATTGTATGCACTCCTAATTAGGTGGTGAATAACATTAGATTTTTGAAGGAATAAATCCTTGGTCTTCTACTCAGTGAGAGAAACAAAGGTGAAATCTTTGGATTTTAATTGTGCTTCTATTTCAACCATAATTTTGCCTATAGTGTTTGTTATAAGTATTCATTGAAGTTAATTATGATAACCACAAAAATATTCTACATTTTCTTCCTTTGCTCAATGTATATTGTGATACAGCTATGAATAATACAATGACAGAGGATGATAATGAACCAACTGAAGTGCAAGGATTTCTCTTTGAAAAATTGAAGTAAGTCAACCAAACTTTCAAAATCAAATCTATGTTTTTACCAGATTAACTCTTTAAGATGAAAGAGAAAGTAACCATACCTTTCTAAAAACACGGAATTCAATTTGATTTCTGTTAGCAAGATCTGTACTCGTGAGTTAGAATTGGCCATATATGGAAATTATAATTAATATTCTTGATTAATTTGTTATTAGTTAATTCTCTTCAAAGTCAGATAAACTGTGGGCTGCAAAATGAATATTAAAAATTTCAGAAATGGGGCAGAGCCAAGATGGGGGCTGGAAAGCAGGGACTAGCGTGAGCTCCCCGCCAAGTCCCTGCAAAAACCTATAAAAAATAGCTTTGAACAAATTCTAGAACTGCAGAACCCACAGGGTAGCAGAGGGAAGCAGGGCTCTAGCCAAGGACAGCCTGGATAGTCTCTGGGTAAGGTCCATCACGCATGAGCTGGGAGCAGAGGGGAACAGAGCTGAGCAGAGCAGAGCCCAGCGTGGGCGGCGCAGACCAACTAGACCAGGACCCGGGCAGAGCATGCCCTAGCACCCTGAATCAGTGAGCTGCAGCAGTTAGCAGACTTCTCAACCCACAAACACCAAAGAAAACAGAGAACTTTAGTGGGAAAAGCTGTTGGGACAGGGAGTTTCAGGAGGTGGGGCAGCTACAGAAGTACAGCTGCAGTTGCTTCTGGCCCCAGGCCCACCTGGTGGGAGGAATTAAGTGGTGGATCAGAGCAGGAGTGAAGAGCCTGCTGAAGATCTAAGTCCAGTCCAGGTTGGGGGTTCTTGGGGAAGGAGGAGTGCTGCTGTGGTAGCACATCCCCCCAAGCTTGGAACATAGAACTCTCTACTCTACAAGCAGTCATACCCCACTGAAAAATTCAAGGGTCAGGTAAGT
>CM053626.1:114018016-114044075 GCA_028646595.1 Phalanger gymnotis | reverse complement strand
ATGAAATAATAGAATTATCAGAATAACAAAGTAATGTAAGTATCAAGCAGAGTATAATCATCAGAGAAAAACCATTCTGTTTTTTGTACAACTGGACTTTTCTTTCAACAAAATAAAGGTGAAATTACAATTCCCTTTAACAATAAAGTAATTATATCCCTTCCTTTATTGTTAGAGAATTTGAGGTTAAGTGAAAGGTGTGAAAAATTAAAACCTATTAGTCACAAAAAATTTTTTAAGAAAATAAAGAATTTCAGCGATGACATCTGATAAAACTGAATTTTAATTGCCTTAGATAAAAGCAAATTATATCATGTTTAAGAGTATCATTGGCAATGCTAAAATTATACCTAGTAGCATGACAAAAAAATATTTAGGAATTAATGACTGAATTGCAAAAACGTTTAAATAAAAAATAATAATGGAAGATCTTAACACATTTTCCCCTGCATTTGATAAATCAAACAAAAAGTTAAAAATGAAGTTATAGATTTGGAAAATGTAGGGAAGGGAAAAGTAGGAAACAATTTTTTCAAATACATATGAAATCTTTACCAAAAAAATTGAACATGTTTTAGATTTTAAAATGGTAAATTCTAAAAACTTTTACACAGTGGAAAAAGCACTGGTTTCAGAGTCAGTGAATGCTTACTATCTGTGATCTTGGACAAGTCACTTCATATCCCTGGTCCTCAATTTACTCATCTATATGATGAAGGAGTTGGACTAGATGATTTCCGAGGTTCTTTCAATCTTAGATCCATAGATCATTAAAGTTCTATTCTGATGACTTATGGCGGCATGGAGATGACTCTGGATTTTCAAAGGCTATGCGAGCAAAGCAAAAGCTCTGACAAGCCCTATAACTTCTCTGTTAGAAATTAGAGTTAAACCCAGATATGTCTAACACCATATGCCCACCATCAACTATACTGCACTGCTATTGTAGGTGTAAAAAGTAAGAAGTGCTTATACTGTAACAAAAATAAAAATAATTTTATTTTTCTGAATTAGTTGGTGAAGAACTGACTTGTAAAACTGAGATAATAGTGTGATTACACATTTTAAAAATTTGTAATGTTTTTAAATTTAATCAATTAACAACTGAAAACATTGGGGGAAAATATTTTATGGTGATCCGTGGCTTGCCTTTATATTTAGACAGACAACTCACCTGTCAAGAAAAGCCATATTTAAGAGATTTTAAGTTCCAAATTGTGCCAGAAATTATGGTTAAACTCTGAGATAGTTAATATAGTTCAGTTAACTTAATCCCTGAAGTTACCAATCTGATTACATGTGTATATGTTGTGTTCGTGTGTACAAGTGTACTATGATAACCATATAATACCTACCCCCATATTATTCTCCCTCCTTTCTTAAGGAGTTTAGCACCTAGCTCACCATCTTGTCCTCCTTTGTACTAGGAAACTTTAATATTCTTGTAGATGATGCTTCAAAGCCCCTAATCTTGCATTTCCCCAACCATCATGAGTCCCGTGGCTTTCTTCTTCACTCCACCTCAACTACACAGAGGGGATGGTTGTACCCTACCTCTCCCCATTACCTACAAATAATCTACTTCCCTAATTAAAAACAATGACATTTCCTTATCTGAACATTAGCCATCATTCCATCTCTTCCTAAAAGTACCTAAATGATTACCTAAATGTAATCTTTTCCCACTTAGATACCTCCAATTTCTCTATTCCTCTTTTCTCCTTTTCTGACCTCAACCTAAAAGCCAGTTCAACTCAAAAAAAACAATTCCCTCCTCCCTTTCTCAGTCAAACTCCTTTAAAAAATCTTACTGCCTATTACTTCCTTTTTCCTCTTACCCTTCAACCCTCTATAATCTGCCTTTTAACTTCATCAATCAACTGAAAATACTCTCTCAAAATTTACCAATGATCATTTAATTACCAAATCTGATGGCCTTTTCTTCATCCTAATATTTCTCAACTCATTTACTGCATTAGCCATCTTTCCCCTCTTGGACACCTTTTTCTCTCTGGGTTTTTATGCCACTGCTTTCTTTTGGCCTAACTCCTGCGTTTTGTTTGATTACATCTCCGCAGTTACCTTTACTGACTCATTCATATCATATCCCTTAACTATAGGTATTCCCTGAGATTCTCTCCTCTCCTAGGTCCTCTTCTCTACTACCTTCTCTCAGTTATTTCACCAACTTCCATGAATTTAATGATAATTTCTGTAGATAACTCCTAGGTCTATCAATCCAGCCCCAGTTTCTCCCCCAGGTTCATTTCTGTATCACCAGTTGTCTATTGGACATTTCAAACTGGAGATATAATGAAACTCAGCATGTCTAATACTGAACTCATTATCTTTCCACTTCTTCCAAACTCTACCATTTATGTCCAAAGTACTGTTATCCTTCTAGTGTCTCAGGTTCATAATCTCAGCATTATCCTGGACTTCTTTTTTTCCCTCATTCCACATATCCAATCAGCTTCCAAATCTTAACATTTCTACTTTCACATCTCTCACATCCTACCCTTCTCTTCATTCACACAGCTACTACCTTATTTCAGGCCCTTATCATCTTTGGCCTAGAATTATTGCAAATAGCCTCCTACTTAGTATCCCTACCTCAAGTCTCTCCCTACCTTAGGTTACACAAGTAAAACAAGCTACCAAAGTCATTTTTTCCTAAGCACAGATGTGATCATGTGACTCATTTAGTCAATTCTAGTAGCTTCCTCTAGAATAAACTCCTCCATTTAGCTTTTCAATCCCTATTCAGTATGGTTCCTATATGTGTTTTCAACTTTATTGACAATGCTTCCTCTCCCACGTTATGATATAGTTAATTTTGTTTTCTCTTTTTTCACATTACATTCCATCTCCTATGTCTGTGCCTTTCACTGGCCATCCTCCATTTCTGGAATGTGACTGTCCTTCCTCATCACCCCCATCTCAAACAGTTTCTCTCTTCCTTTAAGATACAACACAGACACCATAATAAACATGAAGCCTTTCTGATCCCTCCAACTGTTAGAGCTTTGCCTCCCAAAACACCTTGTATTAAACTACTTTGTGTACATGTGTATATGTCTGTGATGTGTGTGTATTTTAAATGTGTGTGTATGTGTGTATACACACTTATTACCTTCTTTAGAATGTAAGCTCATTATGAATAGGAAATATTTCATTCCTTATGCTTGTATCCCCAGATATAAGCACAGAACTTGGTACGTAGTAGGCATTTAATAAATACTTGATTAACTGATTGTACATTCACTCATCATTTTACTTTTTTAAAAATCTTGGTTTTTTCATAAGACTGTTAATCATATGTGCTAGTTGTTAAATTGAACTGATTGCTAAATAAACTATTTTAAAATATTCCATCTGTTCATTTGTTTCTCAAATGTCACTGTTCTACAGATTTGGAAAGAATAATGGTAAAAATATTATAACTTAGTCATAGTGTAGTAAAATATATTTTTGATTTAGGGCCACATTACATAGAATTGTGGAATATCTAATTATATTTTATATATGTGAACTGTAAGGTAAAAACATCATTAACCATGTGCAAAAAGAAAATAATACTGGTCATTGGCAAATTAACGTAGCTTATATGAAAAGGATATTCTGTTAATTTTATGTGAACAATAGTAATTGTCAAATGTATAGTAACCTCAAAATATTTTTATAAGTTGTAGTTCACAATAGTTTATCTTTTAATCCAGAGAAATATATCCAGATCTTAGAGATAATCTGAAAGAGTTCCGAAAACATCTTATCGAAAGTAGTAAAGAGATGGTACCTTTGAAAGTCTGGGAGCTACAAGGTATAGTATGTAGACTTATTATAAATACATTTGATAATGGACCCACTGGTTTTTTGCAGGTGCAGTAGAAAGAGCACTTGACCAAGATCCTGGAGACCTAGATACTAGTTCTGGTTCTACCCTTAATAACTACATGATTTTAGACTAGTTTTTTAAAACCTGAATCCATTTCCTCATCTTCAAAATGGACAAAATTATACCCATCCTATCTATAGTCACAAAGTTGTCATGATGCTCACATGAGAAAATGTAGAATTATAGATTTGGAGAAAGAAAAGACCTTAAAGATTAGCTCAGATCCTCATTTTTCATATGAGACTGCACCCAAATATTAGGTAACTCACAGAGAAGTAGAAGAGTTGATTTAACCATAGATTCTCTAAGTCCAAGTCTAGTCCTTTTTCCACTCAATTGATTGCTCTAGGTCTCATGTGCAAAGGTACTTTGAAAACTATAACATTATATAAACATTTTTATTTGTTATTACAAGACTTAGGTAGACCCGTGTTGAAATATTCCCTTGACTTAGGACCTATGTGACACTGGGCAAGCCATTTAATCTTTTTATACCTTAAGTAAGCCTTGAGGACTCACCTAATAAATCATATACAGTTGTAATCTTCATGATGGAGGCAATTCTCATTCGTAAGGAATTTCTGAAGCTGATGAAACTGTAATTATTTTGTATACAATATGAATATTCATGTATTTAATGGTCCTACTTACAATTAATGTCATATTTTATACATGAATTTAGATTGTTACTGCTATCCATATAACAAGCAGTATGGTTTGTATTTATAAAATGTATAAGTACAAAAATTATGCAAAAAGTTATTTAAAATTTTTAACTCTTTTCAAAGTGAATGTTAGTTTATCTAGTAATTTCATTCAAAGTTTTAAATCATGTTTCTAAGCATCTAAGCACAGTAAAAAAGGAAATAACATTATATTTTGACCATGAGGTCAGGACAAATCAGAGCAACATCTTGCATTCCTTCTCTTATAAATTCTGATCTTATCACATTCCTCCATGTCCCACTGATAAATTTTTAATGGAAACATCAAATGAAAGGACAGGCTATTAAAAACTTTCTATGGAACAGAATTGGGGAACAAATGTGAAAAAGTTGATTTCTATGCAACTTTTGTACTGATGACCTGCAGGCAGATATTCTTTTGCTAAAATGTCTTTTGGGATTGAATTATAAATCATAGCAGAATTGTGATTTTCCCTTATACTATTTCTAATAATGTGGCACTGGAGTAGGTCATGAGGAAGTGTCATCTTAACATACAATCCATTACTTTTATCACATCCTCCATCATATATTAAGGGTGAGAATAGATCCTTGTGAAGCTTAAAATATATTGAAAATTTTTACTCAGCATTGTGAAGTTTAAACAATGAGGATACATTGCCTTTAAAAGGAATAGTAGCAAATATATACACTACTTCTTTCTTTGAAAATCAAATCATTGTATCAATTTGCAAAATAAATGCAGCATTGCTTTCAAATTCATCTCATTAAAACAAGAAGTCTCAAATGAGATAACAAAATGTGTCTAATGTGATATTGGTGTTTAAAACATTTTTCATAAATCTTTTGTCCTTAAAGATAACACTATTGGAAAACTTATATGGCAGATATTCAGAGAATAGTGATGACATGGTCAAACTTGAATATTCTTATATTGGATATTTGGGAAATTACGTTTGTATAGTATAATAAAAATTGAGTTGATTGTGCCCAACCTATTGAATTTGAATATAAAATCTACCATATACCACTTTGAATTCATTTCAGATTTTAAGCCACATTAATGCCTTCAGTATATTATATCTTCACAAATACAGTTGGGGGAGGCATGGCTAGACAGCAGTTCATCTGAAAAAGATTTGGAGAACTTAGTGAACTGCAAGCTTCACTGTAAGTGGTATAATATGGCAGCCCCCCTTAAAGGCAAATGAAATCTTAGACTACTTAGTCTAAGTAAGTCTTAGTAAGTCTAAGATCTAAGTCTTAGTAGACTTAGATCTACTGTTTTTTGCTCTAGCCAGACCATATCTGAGGTACTGTGTTCATGTTGGGGTTCTCCATTATAAAAAAGACATTGATAAACTAAAAGGTGATATGGTAATCCTGCATGGGGACCAATTAAATGAACTGGAGATGATTAACTTGCAGATGAATAGACTGGGACATGGAGGAGAGAGTTGAGAAATAAAGTGTATCTTCAAATTTTTAAATGTCTGAAACATGAAAGTAGTGTAAGACTTGTTCTGTTCTAGAAGTCTGAGTGGCAGTTGTAATGAGGTATATTTAGACTTAAATATAAGGAAAATCTACCTTAAATACAAAGTAATTGGAGAGTAGGATTATACTAACAGTTTTGGGGAGCTGTGGGAGGAGAATCAAGAAACGCCTGTGGAAGGTGGTACTTTTCAGCTATGTTGTGTTACAAAATTGCAAAGAGGAGAAAAAAAAATCCAGGAAGGGAGGAGAGTCAGCAACCAGAGTGCAAAAAAGCTGTGTCATACTGTCTCAGAATTTGAGAGATGAAAAGTACTTTAGTACCCATGTAGTCTAACCCATGTGCAAGAGGAATCCCTACTTTACCATATCCAGCAATTGGAAATACAAGGTATGTTTGTAGACCTCCAAAGAGAAGGACTCATCACCACTTGAGGCAGCCCATTCCACTTTTGGACAGTTCTAGTTGTTTGGGAGTTTTTCCTGACAAGCCTACATTGCAATGATTCTGTCTTCAGGGTCTAATAGAGTGACTTTAACCTGTCTTCCAAATAACAGCCCTTCAGATACTTGAATATGGCTCTCATATCTCTCCTGAGGCTTCGCTGGGCTAAAACACCCTACTTCAACTAATCCTCCTTTGACTTAGTCTCAAGACCCTTCTCCATTCTGGGTGCTGTGTTCTGTATGCTTATCAAGCTTATCAATGAAGGTGCCGTCCTGTAACCATTATCCAGCTAATTGTTGTTCTTAAACTGTCACCCTGAATTGAACACAACATTCCAGATAAAGTGTAAGACTAGAAACAATAGAACTATCAGCTCCATATTCTTTGAAGCTGTACCTGTTTTAATGCATCATTAAGACACTGAATCATTAACAACCATTCTTTGAGTCTGGCCATCAAACTAGTTTTGAATCCATCTGATCATATTATTGTCTAATCTATCTCTTTCCATCTTCTCCACAAGAATAAATGAGATTCCTTATCAAAGATTTTGCTAAGTTATAGGTGTAGCATATCTAAAGTATTCCCCTCATTAAATAGTTTAGTAGTTGTCAAAAAAGGAGGTTAAGTTAGTCTGGCATGACTTGTTGATGAAACCATGCAGGCTTTTTATGATTACTACTGCCTTCTTCTAGATCTTTAATAGTAATCTTTTTAATGATCAGTTCTGTAATTTCCCCAGGAACCAAAGTTAGGTTCACTGGCCTATAGTTAGATTTGTTACCTTCCCTTTTTTGAAAATTGAAATAACATTTGCCCTTCTCCAGTCTTGTGGTATCTTTTTCCATTATTCCATTATCACTGGCAGTGAACCAGGAATCACATCTACTTATCACTTTTTTCGGTAACTAAGGATTTGTTTCATTTGGGCTAAGTGACCTGAATTCATTCGAGGAAACTATGTGCTCTCTCATCTTGGTTATAAAGGAAAGGAATGGAAAGGAACAAGTATTTATTAAGCGCCTACTATGTGCCAGTCACTTTGCTAAATACTTTACAAATATTATCTCATTCGATCCTCACAACAACCCAGTGAGGTAGGTGCTATAATTATCTCTATTTTATAGTTGAGCAAACTTAGGCAAGCAGAGGTTAAATGACAACCAGCTAGTGTCCAAAGCTGGATTAGAATTCAGGCCTTCCCGACTCTAGACCCACTGCTCCATCTACTGTGCCATTGGGCTTCCTGTTAGTCATTTTTTTCCCATAATTTCCAAGGAAAAAGTCATTCTCCTTGACAGCATGTAAACCACGTAAGAATTAAGTAGCTCTACTTTCTCTCTATTGTCAGATACTATCATCCTATTCCTTCTTTAATTCTCCTTTTTCCTGTTACAGCTTTAAAAAAAACTCAACAAATGCTTTTTGTTATTTTTAATCTCTTATAACCCTCAGTACATAATGAGCTCTAGCTCTATTGACACTATTTTTATACTGTGCCACATTTATATTCATTTTCTGTTACCTGACTTATGCTTCCACATTCTGTACATTTTTAAGGGAGCAATGGCAAATCAAGTGGTACTATATGTTCTTTTAGTATCATTTCTATTAACTAAGTCTTATTTATTTGTAATGTTGAATCATTTAATAGTACCAAGACCTTTTCAGTAGCTATGAATATCAAATAGTTGGGGGCTGCAGAACCTGCAGTTATCACTTGTCAGTTGCCAGTTGCCAGTTTGCATCTCCACAATGATTGTTCACCTAAATTACCTTCTGTGAGATGACCTGGTTACTTGATAGTGACTCAGTTGTTATACAAAGATATTCAAGCAATTTATTTAAAGTTTGAATGCTAGAACTTTTTTTAAATATAACAGCACCAGATCCCCAAAAGAAACACCCTTGAATCTTTGACCTTCAAAGTTTCGCTAGAAAGCATAAATAACTCCTCAGACTTGTGTAGTGGCTTAAGGTTAACAAAGTGCTTTTGTCATAATGAAACCTGAAAAATTCCTTTGGTGTACTAAATTGTACATTTCAATATATATTACTACATACAATAAAGATATTTGTTTAATATTGGATTCTGCCTGCATTAAAATGATAAAACAAGTATATGTCATTATATCAAGAACCTGGGATTTTGTTAGTATGGTAACTCTCCACTGACAGAGCAAGAGAGCTAAACCATCACAGACTTATAGTTCTGAAGAAGTGTAAGTTTCAAAGAGGTTATATGATTTGCCCAAGGTCAGATAGCTAGTAAATGTCAAAGTGAGACCCCATAACTGCATAACTTTCTGCTTCCAAGTCCAGTTCTCAATCTAACTCAGCATGTGACATTTTGTGGTCAAATTATTAGCTAGTAAATAATGGAAGTAGGTCTTTATAGCACACTCTTGTGATTGCAAAATAACTTATTGACAATTACTGTAGTAGATGGATTTTACCTATCGTTTGGCACTGTCACTTTCATGCATTTCAGTAGAATTCTATAAGAATAGAATTTTGTTTTAATTTCACATATGCAATTAGAGAAGCATCTTTAAAGAGATTGACTGCCAGTTGAATTGAATGTCCTGCTTGCCTTTTATTAACTTAATTTTAAAAATTTTATTCACTTTATCAAGTCTTGCCTTTCAAATGCTTAGTTTTCTATAACAAATAAAAATGCATTTTGTCATATATTTTCTTTCAATTCAGCTATCATTTGTCAGCATATTGTCACTGAATATACTCAGAAAACAGGGAATCAATCATTTGTAGTTATTCACTCCCAAAAATGTATAGCTTATTTGAGGTCCAAGTGGCAACATTTTAAAATGCTAATTTTAATACATTTCACTGAGCTTAAATTTACAAGAAACATATGGGAAAAATAATGACTAAAATACTTTTAATAACATGTAAATATATTTAAAATCTTAAATGATATTCAATTCATTAAGTGTAATTTTTTTTCTTACAGATCTTAGTTTTCAAGCAGCTTCTCAAATTATGTCTGCTCCAGTTTATAAAGCCATAAAATTAATGAGAGATATTTCCCAAAACTTCCCAATGAAGGCCAGGTATACTAAAGTTATGTGTTTTGACTAACTAGAGCTCTTTTGTATATGTTATTTCACACAAAAAAAAATCTGATATAATTCACTGTGATTATATCAATTCTAGGTCTGAATAATTCATGTGCAACTGTGCTTTTATCATTCTCAATATTGGTGTTTTCTTTAGAAATATGATCTTGATAGTATATTATTATTTAAAGTAGTTTCATTGGCAAGTAAGTCAGGTTCATGACAGCCAATTTCTGGGCTCTTTTGGTTTTTTGCTGGAAATCACTTTGCAAATCACAGTGTAAATCATTTCACATAGGTTAAACTTTATTATAGTCAGTTTCTGATATTTCTACTTACTATTTTTGATTGCAAATTACTTATTTACATAGTTCTTTGTTGTTTCCACTTAAATTCAACTTTTATTTTTATTTCTCATTTTTTACTAATTCTGTTCTCATCTCTGAGTCAGTGGTTTGATTGTCAACATACAGTTGACTCAGGAATAACTCTCCACTGAGGAGCAACTATATTTCTGTCTGTTAAAATATAATTTATTTCATTCTTTTTGGTTCCTCAATTTGTCAATATTGGTAGACAGTATTGTTGCTTTATTATATACCTTAGTGAATCTGTACACTTGCACCTATGCAGAAAATGGCTTCTGTGACCTTGAGTTATCTGGTGACATTATATAAACTTGCTATATATAAACAACTATTAAAATGAAAATGGCTTTATCACACAAATATTTCTGGGGCAACAACTTTAGACAGGATGCTGACAATACTTAATATCTACAATTGGTGCACTTTAACTTTTATTAATCTACTATTGTCTTTGTTCTACCAATGACTTTCTATAACCAAAATCTCTGGCTGATAAAAAAAAACAGTGAAAATTAGTGAATTGGCTTATATCTTACATTTATTACAGAAAGTGTAATATTTTAATAGAGATGACATTATAGTAATCAGGATGTTTGAATTCCTAATTTCTTCCCCAAATTGTGCTTCATATTCAATGTTAATCAGCATTAAAATACCAAGGAAAAATAATTCTGTGACAACAGTATTTATTTTGTAGATCACTAACCAGCACTGCTGTAAGCCAACAAATGCGAATGGAAATAGAGGAAAATCAGAAGGTATGTCTACTTTTTTCATACATTTAGATTCTATTATTAAAATTTCACATTTTCAAACCAAAACTGTAGTACTTAGTTTATCACAAAAAATTGAATTATCTGAGGTTATTACTATTCTGTACTTATTAAAATAATTTATTTCAAAATTCACAGAAATTAATTGTATATATTTATTTTTACTTATCTGTATTCATGTTATTTCCCTCCAAAGCGTATAAGCTCACTGAGGGCAGAGATTGTTTCATTTTTGTCTTTGTATCCTGATGACCTGTCACAATGCCTAGCATGTAGGATGTGCTTAATAAATATTTGTTGAAATTGGTGAAACCTGGGCTTCACACGTGGGTCCGTTGATGGATTATGTCTGTAGTCTGAAGAATCAGCCTAGCTGAATCTGGAGGGACTCATAACCAAAAAGTTGAGTATTAGTTAATGATTTTTTTTCTTTACTACAGTAATTCCTTAAAACGTCCACTAAGATGTAGAAGATTGCAATCTACATTCATAGAAGTACTCAGACTGATGAAATTTTAGATTATTAGAAGTCTACTTCAATTACATTTTGTCACCTTTTCAATACCTTATTATACCATGATGTAGTAAATAGAAAGTAAGCCTCAGAACCAGGAAGATATAGGTTCAAATCCTGATGCTGTAACATACTAACTTTGTGGTCATAAGCAAGTCAGGTTGACCTTTCAGTGCCCCCGGGCAATTATTTAGGATTA
Organism: Phalanger gymnotis; assembly: GCA_028646595.1. Lineage (NCBI taxonomy): Eukaryota > Metazoa > Chordata > Mammalia > Diprotodontia > Phalangeridae > Phalanger > Phalanger gymnotis. The sequence goes on along the minus strand of CM053626.1, from coordinate 114,032,618 downwards.
TAAGTTACAGATGTTTATTATATGCATTAGTGAAGGAAGTTTCTGTTTATTGGATCCCTTACACTGAAGAAATCATAGATACAACAACAACAAAAAGCAGAGTTCAGAAATCTGCATTATAATCACCATAATCCACCAGTGCTAAATACAGAATGGCAACACTACTTGAATGATGATGGGCAAGTCAATTTTCCTTTTTGTGCCTTATATTTTTCCTTTTTATAAATTAATTGTTTTGGACTATCTGGACTTTAAGATCCCTTTCTACCTAAATTTGTGATCCTATGACCTTTGTTCAATCTAATACATTTGTATTTAAAATTAGTATTTGCTGCACAAAGTGTCTGGTTAAACCTTTTTTTTTTGAAACTTTATATAAAGTTGAAATATTAAATACCTTTATAGAAATTAACCAGGCAATAAAGTATATTGGTATTTTGACAGAGACCTTAAGATGATCAGGCTTTTCATAAATATTATGTTTCTTTTGTAGCAAAGTCAACAAACAAGATACATGTAGGTATTTAAGAAGTATCTTTAGTACAGTATAGAGTTAGTCAGTATTCATGGCAAGACTAAATTGGTATAATAAAAATGACAATGCCATTCAAGTTAGTCTACATATTTCATTCTCTACCAACTGAATTTCTATGCAGAAACTTTATAAATGACAAAATTATAACAGAATTCATATGGAGGTCAAGAATATGAAAGGAAATAATGAAGCCATGAAGACACTGAGCACTAAGGAAACAGGGAAATGTTGGAGTCAGGAGGCAGAAAATGGCCAGAGAAAATAAAAGGATAAGAGTCAAATCTCTGAATTTTTACCTAAAACTAGCCCTGTCACATTTTGCTTTAAGAGCCTAAACCTACCAATATAATGGAAGGTGAATAAACAGCATTTTTCTGGGCGAGTCCTTTATTGGGTGTGGTAAGAGTAGGAGGAAGACTACTTCTCATTTCTACCCTCCTCAAGCCTCCTTACTAACTTCACTTTATCCTAGGCTTACTGGTAGTAATAATGTGGGGAGAAATGCATAAGAAATGCACAAGAGCATTTTACCCATATATATCCATTCATTTATATTCTAAATCAAGAACTATCCTGGATACCTAGGTCATATGTGTGGACCAATAAAATCCCCAAATCATGCATAGTTGTCACATTTGCCTACATTTTGATTCTCATCTCAATCTATTTTTGTTCTATTTTAAGAGTCTTCGTGATAGACTTGAAATTGAGCCAGGTGATGCTCGTCTATTTATAAATGGTCTTCAGATTGACTTGGACTTTCATGATCCATTTAGGTAAGAATCATATTCCTAATAAAAATTTTATATGCATGTTCAGTTGTATTGCATTTAATATTTTTACCATTGCTCATGAGGTGAAGGAAAGTGAGCCACAATCATGAATCAAGGAATTATGCAAAACAAGAAAATTGTGGTAAGGTAGAGTTCTTGATATGGGTGATCTGATTGTATTCCCAGCTATTCCTCACTGTAAGGCAAAAAGGCCAGAGATAAATAGAATTCTAATCTTGGTAAACCAACTCCTCCATATTTGACTGAACAACCAGGAAGCTTTTATCAGCAAAAAAAAAAAATTTAAATCAATCCACAGTCATTTATCAAGTACTTCCTATGTGCCAAATACTCTGCTAGAAACTACAACTGACAAAGTCTTCCTAGGAGTAGAAGTTAAAAAGAATTATAAGGAACTGGGAAACCAAGAGAGAAAATACATAATTTAGTTTTCCCTTTCACTAAGTTCTGTTTTTCTTGGGCCCAGATGTTTATTTAAACTATGAAACAAAGAATGAAGAGAGGGAACTTTCCTGGTATATAACATGATAGAATTTCAGAATTGCAAGGGATATCAGAAGCTATCTAGTCAAATCTTTACCTAAATAATAATATTTTCTACAATATACCTGGCAATGAAAACATCATTTTTCCACTTAATAGTATTTTATTTTTTCCAATCACATTTAAAGATAGTTTTCAACATTCACTTTTATTAGATTTTGAGTTCCACAAGTTGTGGTATATTAATGTAATGGAAAACAGCATTTTTTAAGCACTTACTATGTGCAAAGCACAGTGCCAAGCACTGGGAATACAAATAGAAAGTCCCTACTTCCAAGGAGCTCACATTCTGATGAAAACAACAGCAACTATATTTCACTGCATGATCATCACAGATTTTATGCCAATTTTTTTGCAAAAAAGGTGGGGTGTGACCATTATATGAAGGTTTTTTTAAAAATTGTGCTGGTATTACTTAAACGTCATTTATTACCAAACTGTCTTTGGCACAAGATTAGAATGTATGGAATGCTTGTGAATATACATTAAAAATACTGACAATGCATGTACATTGAGAATTCTAGGCTCATTGTTCTCAATGCATGAGAGATAAATGTATATCCATATATTACTGGTGAATACATTGCTGCTCTGTTTACCTTTTAAGCAGCATGATGAACAGAATTATACCATGACACAATTACACAATGAAAGGTTATAAACCAATTTTTGCACTGGAAAACAACAGCAACAACAACAACAACAACAGGAAGTGATGATTATGTGGTGAAATATGGTATGGAAGGTTTCAGCTGCAAATCAAAAGGAAAGGTCTTACAAGCCTTAGGTACAGCAGCTAAGTAGAAAGTGATGCCTTTTCTTTAATGTCATCTATTTTGATAAAATCATACCAAATGTTAAAACATTTGACAGTGAGAAATTAAAATGATCAAAGAGAAATATGAATTGGTCCAAGCCCAAAAAGTCCTCCTGGTAGAGCTCAAAAAGCATTTTTAAAAAAATCAAATATGTGAGATATAAAAATTGGGAAAATATATGAGAGATATGCGAGAAAATCATGAAAAAAAGAGTTAAGATTTTGGAAAAGGGAGCACAAGAAATGGGAAAAGATGTACAAAAATTCACTGAAGAAAGCAACTCCTTAAAAAGTAGAATTGGCCAAGTAGAAAAGAGGTATAAAAACTTACCGAAGAAATAATTCCTTAAAAATTAGAATTTGGCAAGTAGAAGGTAATGACTTTATGAGACTTCAAGAATCAATCAAACAAAATCAAAAGAATGAGTAAATAGAAGAAAATGCAAACTAACTCATTAGAAAATGATCCTCCCTTCATTGCTGACCTAGGGTACAATGGGCATGCAATATTTTATATGCTTTCAGATGCAATCAATGTATTGAATAGTTTTGCTGAGCTTCTCTTTTTCTTTTAAAATTTTTGTTACTAAGGAAGTTTTGCTATTTGGGGGAAGGATATATTTGGAAATAAATATGAAAATAAAATGCAATAAATATTTACCTGGGCCTGGTACTGCACAAGAACAATGAGTTGCTCCCCAAATTGAACAGGAGGAAAGACTGAGGACTGGGGTGCATTTGTGAAATTGTACAGTACTTTTAATCATCTCAAAATGCTACCTGAAAAATTCATTGTTTAAAACCACTGTTCTCTTGATGATGTTGTCTTACTGCACATTTAGGACCCCACAATATCCAAAGAATAAAAGTTTCAAGAGAATTAAAGGACAATAGAGATGAGACACATGGAAAGTGGACTTAGGCTGCTGTGCATTTCTAAATGATGGTACATGTGCAAGCAGTAGTATAAAATATTACATTTGGGAAATACATAACTTGAAAAGGCTGTGGGCCACTCATAGAGCAAGAAATGGAAGGATAAAAGGTCTATGTTTGTGTGTGTGTGTGTGTGTCATATGGATATTATTGTGCCCTGAGGAAAAACACATGTGAGGAATTGAGAGAAACATGGGAAAACTTCTAGAACTGGTACAATATGAAGCAAACAGAACCTTTGAACCACAAATGGAATAATTACAATGGCATAAATGAAAACAACACTGTAAAGTATTTGAACTCAGACCATGCAATGACTAATCTTGGTCTCAGAGAGCAGACAATAAAACAACCTTCCTGCTTTCTACTAGAAAGGTAGGGAATTATGGGATTGGAGTGCTGCAAATTCAGTTGGGCACAGTCCTTTTGTCAGTTACTTTTGCTTAACTATTTCTCCTTTTGACAAATAGAAGTTCAATATTTGTACTGAGAGCATATTGGGAAGAGTCTATGGTATTTTTTAAATGACCAAAAATGAACCAATAAGCTTTTAAAAAGCAGTATCCATGATGTACAGCTGTAAGAAAGCTCTGTAATTTAAATGTAAATTAAAATAAAATGTAGAAAAGACCTAAGGAAAGGCTTAGGATCTTGGATGAATGTTGCCCAAGAGGAGAAAGTGTGGATAGATTGAAATGTACACCAATGGGAGATGTTCTATATCTGACCTGACTCAAGTCTGTATAGGAGTTCAGGTATGGGAATGATAACATTTATGTAGTGCTTTTAGGTTTACAAAGCACTTTATATAGGTTACCTCATCTGAGTTTTACAATAACGCTGGGAGGTGGGTGCTAGGGAAACTAAAGCTGAGAGTTTTACACTATCTACCAGTGATCATGTAGCTAGTATGTGACTGAGGCAGGATTTTAACTCTGGACTTCCTGACTCCCAAAGCCAGCACTTCATCCACCATACTACCTACCCCCTAGTAGAATGAAATGAGACAGTAACTCTTAACAAGAGGAGGGTGGTTTGCTTTTTTTTTTTTTTTAACAGTCTCATGAAATGCATATCCAGCTAGGATAGTGTATTTGATTCAGTTGAGCAAAGCTCTTCTCCCTCTGAATTTACAGTGGTGGTGCATCTGATAGGAAGCATGCTTCAAACCTGAGAAGCTTCTGACTGCCCTGACTTCTTGTGTGCTGGGCTTTTCTACTTACAAGAAAGGTATATCAGTAGCTCCAACCTTACTCCCTTGAACAAATTAATCACCAACAATAGTGTCATTGCCTTTTTAAGAAAAGAAACCTTCCCTCCAAATGTTTATTGTAACTCCTCCTATGTCACTCTGTTCCACATCCTCTGTTATACCTTCCACAGTGGTAGTGTATAGCACATACTTAATTCTAATTGAATTGTTAAAAATTGAATTTTTAACAGCTTTGGCAGTTATGTAGCTACACATTGAAATTATACTAGATTTACAGATGAATTCAAAACACAGATGAATCTTAAATCACCAGATATTAGTTTCATAGGTATACCAAATATATATTTAATTGTAATTGAATTCTAATTCAACATTAACAATTTTGGCAGTTGTGTAACTGCCCATTGAAGTTATTTTAGATTTGTAGATGAATTCTAAACAAAAAAGACTGGATCACCAGATACCAGATTTCATCAGTATACTAAAAATAGGAAATAAGCCAAATATATCACCTTCATTTTTTTTAGTGTAAGATTATAATTTCTGTAAAAGGATCCTAAATGATAATTATTTATCTTCATTTATTAAATTTATTTTTCAGTTAATGGATCACCTTGACTATTGCAATAGCTTACTATTTGGCTTCCCTGCCTCAAATTTCTTCCCATTCCCATCCATTCTCCTTTCATCTGCTAAGATAACTTTTCTGAAGGATAAGTCCAAATTTGTTCAACAAACCCCACTGGCTCCCTGTTGCCTCTATTATAAAACATAAAGCTCTCTTTTTGGCACTTAAATCTCTTTCCAGACTAAGCCCTTCCTCCCTTTCAAGTCTTTTCACATTTTACTCTCCTCTATAAACTCTACATTCCAGCAATACCTTGTTCTCTTATCTCCTGTCCCCATGTTTTTGCTTGGTATTTTTTTCATCATTTCTGCCTCAACATTCCTAGACTCTTTCAAGAATCAACTCAAATATTACCTTTCTGCAGGAGGCCTTCCTGGTTCCCCCAACCACTTGAACCTTCCTTTCTTAAAGTTACTTTACTCTGTATATATCTTGTGTAAACCTATTTATTTGCATGTTGTCTCCCTAATTTGAATATATATGTGGAGAGCAAGAACAATTTTTGTGTTTTTGCCTTTCTTTGTGTCCCCAGAACTTAGTGCAATGCCCAGAGCCTTAGGAAGGGTAATGTCTATTGATTGATTGATTGAGCAAATAAGCACAGTAAGATTTAATTATATGACCATAAAGCCATAGTCTAATGTTGAATATTATTTTCAAATTCTAGCCTAATACTTTCTTCTACCACCATCAATGATGCCTTCAATATATGCGTGTATATGTATATGTATATGTATATATATACATAAAATATATACATATATGGTTTAATGAATGAAATTTCTAATTAGCCTTTGGGGGGAAACTATCTTGTTTATATTTCAAACGAAGTCTTGGTAAAATAAAGGATGATTGAGTCAAATAATGTTCTTTATCAGATAGCACAGAACCTCTAAAAAGGAAACCTTAAATGTAAAAATAATCTAGTACTTTAGTGCTATTAAATTTTTGAAAAGTTATTTTTATTGCTATGAAGAATTTTCACCAAACTTTTTGGTGATATTATTTGCACATGAAAAGCAACATGACACAGTTGTTAGGAAGACTTAGATTCAAGTACCACTTTTGACACATTGTCGCTAGATCAAATTCACCTCTCAATGACCAAGCAGCTAAGATAATAAGTTTCAGAGCAGGTCTTCATTTACATTGGCAGAAAAGTTTGTTCCCCAAGTATTTCCTATAGCAATGGAATCATAGATCCAATTTCTAAAATTCCATAACAATAATACATGTACTTATTTCTTTTCTTTGGATATTAAGTATTCTGGATATGCTGAAATTAGAAGGAAAAGTGATGAATGGCCTTCATGATCTTGGGATTAAAGAAGAGGACTTCAGCAAACTTTTAAAATTAAATACACATCATGTGGATGACAGCTATGCATTAGATATTCGACATACTTCAATAATGGTATGTATGTCTATATGTAATTCTAAGTCTTTAGACAAAAAACTTCTAGCAAATTGCTTAAGGTTAATATTGTATAAATCTTGTTAAGTGAATAAGCCATTTGCTAAGATTAGGTTAAATAGTGCTGGTAAGAGGCCTTCCATTTTTGCCATATTTTTTTTTGTAATACCTCCTCTGAGTTCCTTAAGTGCGAGCTTTTATCCCATATATATTAGAAGGAAACACCAATGCGGGGCAGCTAGGTGGTGCAGTGAATAGAGCACCGGCCCTGGAGTCAGGAGGACCTGAGTTCAAATCCTGCCTCAGACACTTGACACACTTACTGGCTGTGTGACCTTGGGCAAGTCACTTAACCCCAATTGCCCTTTTTCCTCTCAAAAAAACTCAAAAAAAGAAGGAAACACCAAGAAATTGTTCTGTACTCTTGTCATGTTAAGACAAAACAAATATTTTTGTGGTGTTTTATATATGGCCTCTACTTATAAATTTGCTTCTGTAGTCTAGCATCTGTAGAAATGAAGAAGTAGCAAATAGATGAGACATTCTATATTTCTAGATATAAGAAAAAGAGCTCAGGTACTAGGATAACCTTGAAATTATGTTTTTGATAATCTTAGTTTCAAAAGTGTGGTAAGTTTTGTGTCATCATTTCTCATATGCTATTATTGGCCTGATTTCATTTTTGAGCTAGGTATCTAGTTTTACATTACTTTTTTAAAAAATAACCATTTCAGTAATTCTTGTGCTATTAAGTTTATGATCATTAATTGAAGGTTTATGATTTGACTTTTCTTCTGGAAGAGGACTACCATGGAAATGGAAGTGCGATAAACATCAAAATTTAGAGTGTCCATTTTCATAGTATAGATCCTGAAGTCTTGGCTTCAGAGTATGGGCTTGTGTTTTTGGCACATTTTTATTTCAAAAGATCACTAAGTGACTGACAAAATATTAACAGATGAACACTATTACTTAATAGGTTGCTTGAAGCTAGAACATAACCAAAAAGTTTCTGTCAACAAAATTATCAACTTTATTGTTGGGATAAATATTTTACAAGGCTACCATATCATCTGTTGAATCATTTGGCTTTCAATTTAGTGATTTCTTAAGGTTTTAGAAAATTGAACATTTAGAAATACATTAATCATTGAACTGCCTGGCTTACTATTATTGCAAAACATTCAATTAAGTACCTTTTCTCCTTCAATTAATGCAAAATTAAATTCTTATATGCTTTGGGCCTAATTTTATAAAGTTTTATTTTCAATCTTTCAATGAAAATTTATTTAAGTTTTTATAATGTAATTTCATGTCCTGTTTTCATTAATATAGTATTCACATATTAAAGTTGCAGAAGGTGAAATTAAGAATGAAGCATTTGTTTAAAATAGCTAGAAGGTTCTGCTATCATAATATATTTGATGCATTACTTTATAAAGACTGATAAATTTGTATTCATTTTTTTCTTAATTTCTCTTTTCCATAAAATCCTATTCTTGACTGTTTGTACTTCTTTTTTCCTACTTTTAATCCTTTTCTTCACTCATCATTCTCCTTACCAGTCCTTTCCAAGGAATATCAAACCATGATTACAATAATGTAAGTAGTCATATTCTATATTCTTAATGGCTCTCTTCTTCATAATTACTGCTGTCCTCTGTTTTACTTCCTTGTTTTTTTCTGGTCATACTAACAATGAACACAGTGGCAGGATTAATGGAATTCCTTTTTTCTACCCCTAGAAGTTGATGCAGTATCATATTAGGTGTGGGCATTTTAAGCTTTATAATACGGAACATTGGTTCTTCAAATCTATGTTATTTCAAGGACTTTGTTGTCAAGTCCAGTCCAGTTTCTAGTAAGATGATTTCTGGGAGAAGAATTTGGTTATAGATATTACTCCTGGGATTTGGATATATTCTAACCAAGGTCCAAAGTTGTGGTTAGTAGGTTTTAGACTGTATTCCAGCAATCTAAAAAATCAACACCAAAAACAAGTGTTTATTGAATGCTTACTAGAGGTAAGATCTTATATTAGTTGCATTTAGGGAAACAAAGAACATGCAATCTAGTTGGGAAGATAAGACATAGAAATATTAAAGTTAAATCGTACCAATATATTAACATAACAATTTGAAAATAATAAAGGAATTTTACCAGTCAGTACACTTTTTGTTTTTAAATTAATTAATTTTAAAAGTATATACACAATAATTGTTGTAGATGTTTTAGAGATGAAGCAGTCACATTAAGGTTTGGGGATTGTCAGGAAAGGTTTTATGAATAAGGTAAAATTTAAATTCTTTCTTGATGAATATGTAGAATTTGGATATATGTAGGAGAAGGTGGAAGGTATTTCAGGCTCCCAAATAGAATTGGTCTCCAGAAGTAAAGCTCATTCTCAATTTAGTTGAAAAAGTTTTATTCAAATACTGTAGTAAAACAGTGTTGGTAAGTACATGAGAATTGTTAAATATAAGCATTGCCTTCAAATAGCTGATAAGACTGTTGGATAAACAATTTACAAGAAATATGTAGATATATAGATATTTCCTATATTTTACAATCCTTTTTCAACAAGAACATTAAATTCTGATTGTATTTCTAACTCTATCCTATCCTTCCTATCTAAAGTGTTACTTTTTAAAATATCTTATCAGAACCATAAATTTTAGAGCTAGGAGGGACTTTAGAGTTTATTTAGTTCAGCCCTTAAGACTAAGGGTTAGAAAGTCTAAAATTCATGAGTTTGTTATTCAGACCCTATGTCAATTTATATATTATTTTCCTGGTTTTAGGCCCAGTGTTCTTTCTACTGCATCACATCTGATTTCAAATAAATCTTTGTAAATTTGAACACATTAATGTCATTTTTACCAAAAGTAAAATAGATGTTTGTGAAAATAATGAATTCCTGGTTAAAAACTGTATTTAACTAGAAAGTAAGAGTGAGTAGGTCACAAAAAATCTACTTCTTGGTGTTTCATGACAAAGCTACACCCTTGTCACACAGTAGGTCTGATTCTTTTTCAATACTAGCAGTTGTTGAACAGATTGGACGAATGCCCTATAGTCCTTATATAAGAAAAGATCTGCACAGAGACTTTATTTTCTCATTTCTGATATGACAGATGGAGAGGTGCTGAGGACTAGTCAGTGAAGGTCCTACTGTCCCATGGGTCATAGAAGTTTCTAGATATGGAGGATTCCAGAAAAGATAGAGATTCTAGGCTGGAGGAGAGGAAGGGTATAGAGGACAGAAAGCCTGTCATAAGAAAGCCATAAACCAGAGAGGTTTTTGGATCTGTTATACAAGTTTTGATAGTCTGTTTGCTAAGTATCTACTGTAGTATGATTCTAAAGTGAACTAGTTATTTTCATGTTATTACATTACTAAGGAGAGCTGTCACACTAAGCCAAAATAAAGTTTACAGGAATGTGGTACTTGGGGCAATAGGACTGGATGAAAGAAATGACTTTATGTGAATAACGAAGCAATTTCTTTGGTCTCTATTCACCTTGCTCCATGAGGAACAATAGATCCCAAACCTGATATAAATATGGTAGAAGAAAGTGTGAAGTGCAATGAACTCTGACCCTAATTCTGAGGTAGAAGAGTAAGTTCATCTCAGAACCCTCCTAGGAAGAGCCCATGACTATCAAGAAAAACCTTTAGCACCTAATAAAAAGCCAATAAGGAATCTTCATTATGTATTCACATCATAAAAGATTCCTTGAAAATGGACCCAAAAAGAAAACTCTTAAACAGTTCTCTGATTATTAACATCAAGGAAGGCAGATGTAACTCTTTCCTCATTCTGTTTCACAGAGGGAAAGAAGGAAGGAGGATACCATGGGATGAGTGCCTCAGATCAGCCCCACCCACAAAGCTTGCAAAAAATGGACATTCCTATTAAACTGACCTGATAAGTCCTCGAAGAACCCAGATGAAAATTATGTAATTGTTGGATTGTTTAATGACAGGGAACATAGGACAATAATTGTAAGGCATCTGTGCATGTCTGACCATTGCACAGGACTAGGAAACCCGGGCCAGTTGTCCCCTGTGGAGATTGACATTTACTGTACTCCCTGAATTAGGGAGCTGTGAGTTGAAAAGTAGCAGGAAGAGGAGCTGAGAAGACCTAAAACACCCAAATGGCCAGTGCTTAGAGCAAAAGAGGAATCTGAAATAGCCATAATTCTCTGATTCCCGAATGGGAAAGCCAGTGGGAGTTATAAATGGTAAAGCTATTAATTCTGTCCTTGAGAATTATTCCATTTCCAAGTGACAGCAGTTGAGTCTAGACATTTGAACTATGTCTACAAATACCTGCTTTAGGGTTGTACCTACAGCCTAGTTGTGAGTAGCCTGGATCTGGAAAAGGCTATAGGTATAGTCATATATACTCTCTATATAGATATATATGTCTATAGTATTTTATTATATTTTATATTCCTTGTTATGAGTAAAGACTGTATACCATTAAGCCATGCTTTCTTTTTAGGGTTTTTTTTTCAGTACAAGCTAGTATCATAGCTATTTTATAAAATGAAATTTGAGGTCTGATATCAAGATTCCTTTTCAACTTTTTTGTTGTTTCTCTTAATATTTTTGTTCTGGTGTGTGAATTTTATTCTTCTTTTGCCTGAATCTCTAAATTATCCCTTGCATAATTTGATTCATATTACATCAGATCTCCTGATTAGAATGCTTTTGGTTTGCTACCAATACTCTTTGTGACCTTGGCCAAGTTACTTCTCTGGATCTATTTCTTCTTCTGTATAAATGTGGCAGTGAGGTTGGATGGCAGCCTAGCATATTGAATTGTATGTAAGAATTAAATTCAGGAAGACTTATAAACACTATAATCATGAAACTCTAAGTGAATCCCTTAGACTCCCTAAGCCTCAGTTTCTTCATCCATTAAATAGAGCTACCAATAATAATCATTTACAGGATTGTATAAAATGAGAAAGTCTGCCAAGTGTTTTGCAAACCTTAAAATGTTTAATAAATGCCAACTGTTGTCATTGTTGTTATTGCTGTCTCTAAAGCCATTTCCAATACTATGAGTCTAAGATCTGTCCATAAAGTTCTCACTAGCAAGAGCATCAGGAAAACATAAATTTGTATACAAGGTATGTGAGACTACAATATGCCTACTTGACTATAGAAGTAACTGAAAAAGCTAAAATGATAGTAGACATGCATCGAAAGTTGATTTTAAAGAGCATTATGAAATGAGGACAATAATGTATACATGCTATAAAAAGTACTGACTTAATCCATCTATCATTTCCTACCTTTGTTTCCAAATATTAAATATCATTTTATAAATTACTGGCTTCTTTTCTAGTGGGTGAATAATTTAGAACAAGATGATATATATGCTATGTGGCCAATGAGTTGCCAGGAACTTTTGGAGCCAATTTTCCCTGGAAATATACCCTCAATTAGGCGTAATTTTTATAACCTGGTAAGTTGTTCAATCTTAAAAGCCATATCATACTCAAAGTATATAGATTTCAAAGAAATAGCAGCCTTTTGGAATTATCATGCTAGACTAAGCAAACCATAGGGAAATTGGGATATGGGAAGTATTTACAAGAGTATTATGAGTTGTCACAACCTAAGATTCAGTGACACACTTTCTGTACTAAAGTTAAGCAGGATTGGAATAGGCAATAGCTATGGCAACATGGAAATTCAAGAATAACATCTAGGGTGGTACATCTGAGCACTGGCCCATGTATTACGTGCCAAGATGTTGACTCCTATTATACAATATCTAAATGTTTTACATAAACTGCTTGAATTATAGACATACCCATCTGTTGTTTAGTTCCATAAAACATAATTTTAGATGGAACTATTTTAGGGGCAATTTCATAACAAAAATATTATGAATGGAAGGTTTGTTTCTGTGCAACTACAATTTGAACAACAAAACCTTAATATATATCCTTAGAGAAAATGTGCCTGCTAACAGATCTGAATTAGGGAGGTCTGTGACTTCATCTTCAGAGGGCTTTAGAATTGGAGAAGAGGGGTTGTCAGCTGACTAGATGATGCTAACATCCTCTAAGGGGTATGGTAAGAGAAGCTAACTTTATCACCCAGAAATTCCCAAACCTGTAGTTTAAAATCTAACCAAAGATGACAACTCTTAGGTGAATTAGCCACTCCTTTCTTCTCCCCCCAAATCAATATGACCATAGGGTGCATAAGATACAATCCACTTCCCTTGAGGAACAGAGCAACTGAATAGTACTGAACCATAATGCAAAGTGTAATTAGAGCTAGAGCCAAGGATTTGGGGAGCCAGATGCCCTACTAAACAATAGAACTTGATAGAACTCCTGAAAATTCCAGAAAAACTGTATTTTTCCTGTTTGTATTTTCTTCTCCAAAAGGAAAAGTAGAATAATAAATTTGACTGTTTTCTGTTGTTAATGTGGTTGCTTATCAGTAAACCCATTATATAAAGTACTTAACATTTTTCTCTGATATTTAACAACCAATATGAAGAACAGAGACTAAAACTAAGCCTTGTGGTTTGGTTGGCCTGATTTTGCTGCCCTCCAAGAATTAATTCAAAGATGCAGGAAATCCTGATTTTCAGCGTGGGGCTTATAGTACACTATAAGTCTTTTTTTATTCTGTTTGTGCCAAATATAGTGATATCAGATATCAATTTTCTATCCATTTTAAAAGATTTATCATACTCTGTTGAAATATTGAATATTTGAATTGATTTTGAATTCATTGCTAATTTTTAAGATTTGTAAGGTTTGTAAGATATGATTGCCGTTTTCACATATAGCATGGCGTACATTTTAAATTAAATGGCATCCCACGGCTGTATTAGGCTTTTTTTAAGGGCAAGGAGTGCTGGTTTCTCACTTTTGAAGGTTTAGCATGAACATGATGATATATGCTGAGGATAAAATAACATGGTTGATGAAGAAGATAGTACGCTTCCAAAAAGTGCCATGAGTAACATTGGCTTTGATTTCTATTTACTACAGTGTTTTGAAAACAACTGCAAAAACTAAAATGGTTTGATAGTTTTCCAAAATGTTTACATTAATACAGAACTATAATTAATAATTTCATGGACTGAAAGCCACATTGACCTTAAATTTTACAGGGGTAATAGTGAATATTTGAAAATAAAAAATAATTTTAATTTTTAAATTCTGTTTTCCTCTTAGGTTCTTTTTATTGATCCTGATCAAGAAGTTACAGCAGATTTTGTAAAAATTGCAGAACTATTCTATCAATATAGAATCCCTCTAAGGTAATTTCAAATTTGCAACACTAAATTGATCTTTTTAATGAAATGTTTCCTTAAAGATTACCCTTAAATACAGTTGCTTAAGATTGAAATGTTGTCTTACCATTAGAAGTCAGAAAGTTTCAGTGTTTTTTTTAATCTATCTTCCTGTCTAGCTAAAGCCTTGGATTTCTCTTAAAAATAAACAAATAGCTCACATTTTTAAATAACTCCTCTTAATCTTCCAGGGTCTAGTCAGTGGTCAGTGAAAACGTGTATATCCTACCCCTCAGCATTCTGAAATGAACTTACTATTGACAATTTTCTATGCCTTCTCAATGGAATAGAAATTTTATCATATCTCCCAACTCTTTCATCTACTATGTACTACCCCCTGGTTTTTTTTTTTTTTGGTTTCAATTCTTTTTTTTTTAATTTA
>CM053626.1:113987550-114009080 GCA_028646595.1 Phalanger gymnotis | reverse complement strand
TATATATATATATATATACATATATATATATATGTCTTAGAAGTATGTTTTTTTGCATGTTGTCTTCCCTCTTAGAGTGTGAGCTTCTTTAGGGAAAGGACTGTGTTTTTGCCTTTCTTTATATTCCAGACACTGAATACAGTGCCTGGCACAAAGTAAGTTTTTGAAAAATGTTTGTAGACTGGTGGAGTCAATGATTTGGGGAACAAAAATATGAGTTCTTTTTTGACTTGCTGAGTTCAAAATGCCTTGGGGACACCCATGAAAATATATCCATCAGGCTACGGGTAATGTAGGACTGAAGTTCAGGAGAAATATCAGATCCAGGAATATGTCCTTGGAAGTCATGTGTATAGACAGGTGATGATTGAATCCATGAGAGCTGAAGAAATAGCCAAGAGGAAGAGATGAGGAGAGAGTTTTAGGAAACATGTTCACATAGTGGGCACAAAGAATGTGATGATCCAACCAAAGAGACTGACACAAGGAAGTAAGAGAAAAATCCAGAGAAAACAGTGTCATGGAAGCACAGCAAATAAGCTGCAGTGATCAAATAGAATGAGGTTTGAGAAAAAAAGCATCTAATTTAGTGAAGATAATTATATCTACCATAAGAGCTGGAATAATATTTCTATTTTTTAGGATAGCTTTTAAGACTTCATTTTGCGCTTTGCAGTCAAATACCTTCTTAAAAATCAACAAAGAGTTGACCATGTAGGATTTTATATTCTTCATACCTTTCAGTTTTTTACCTGACTGTACAGATATATTTTTCTGTAGGAAAAAACTATTAAACCTCAATTTGTGAATGTACCATTTTACTAAATATGAAAAAGTAGACATGTGGATTTTAAGGTGCTGATGTATTCTCAGTTTCTTTTTTAAAAATTTCCATTTGTTTGGAACCTTTCCCACTTTGAAATCTCTAAAACTGATCCTCATTTATGTTTAAAAATGGTATTGCCTCCTGCACAAATTACTTATCTGTGGTTTTGGTTAAGTTAACAAGCTCTTCTTGACTTTATCTTTTTGAATGCTATGGCCCTACTTTATTATAGTAGAACAGGAATTGAAATTGTGTAGTACAGAAGTGGTGGAATCAGTGTCATTACCAATGAGATTAGAGCATTACATATATACCTACAGATAGCTCCATTTCACATTCATTTGTTTTCCTCCTAGTTTTATGTAAGTGTTCTTGAGATAACTTAATTCAGCTTAGTTTTATCCTAAGCTCTTTCTTGGCCTATTTCCTCTCAGCTTCTTTCTATAGTCTAATGAATTGATATTGCCCTTCAATTTCCATTATTTTCTTCTGTAACATTTTGTAAATTAACTTGTACTGTAATTTATTTGCCTTTGACTGCCATGCTTTTCTGATTGGTAAAGAGATCACATTTTCTGGTTCTTTTGCATTATCTAGTCTTTTTGGCCTCTTGTTATGGCCAAAAGTTTATGGCAAGAGTTTACTGTTGCTTAAATTTGTCTAAGACATGGTGATAGGACTGATGTTTTAGCTTTTGTTGATTTCTCATTTTTTTTATATCAACAGCTTATTTAGTAGTTCAGATAACAGTTGCTATAATCTCACACAGTATTGTAATTTCATTTTTATCCCTTCCAGTTTAATTTTGACTTTTGCTCTGTCAAAGATATAAAAAAACTTATTCTCATTTGGCTAAAACTTCTATAATCAATTTCTTTTTTGTATTTATGATCTCTGCTCACTGTTTTCAGTGCCTTCTAATTCTCTGATTGCCAATGTTTATGATATGTTGCCATGAAATTTTCGAAGTCTTATATTTCTTGATCCTGAATATTTTCCAGCTAATTGTTTGCTCTCCTTCTTATTAAAGTTAACAAGTTTGGAGAGCTTTGTCAAAGATACATTTTTTGTACTTTGCCAAACAGATTTTGATTATTTTTTTTAAATGAAGAGGTGGGGAAGTTCCTACAGGCATGAAATGTTGCATGCACTTTCAGGTGTGGTCACTGTAGTATTAGTTTTATTTAACTGTTTTACTTTGCTAACTAAGACCTCTCACAAAGTGGGAATAATATAAAAATGTTTATAATACAAAAGCAAACATATCAATCACTTTTAAAAGACTATATAACAAAGGTTAATGGTCAGAGAAAAATAAAGCTGAAATGTGCGGTGTTAGTATTTGCCTTTTATTTTAATCAGAAATTAAAATAGTTCATTTTTGAAATTTTAAATGTAAATGGGAGAATACGATTCAATTTTCAAGAATACATATATATGAAGTAAAATAATTACTTTATTTAGTAATTATAGTTATTGATCTGATTGAACACAATAAATAAATGAATGAAATGAATTCATTTATTAAGTGCACACTGTGTACTTTTTTATTATTATTTTATTATTACATAAAAATATGTGTCAAGCAATGTACTAAGTCCTGGGAATACAAAATGAAAAATCTAGACAGTTTCTGCTCTTGGGGAGCTCACACTCTAATTGAGAGAGATGACTTAAAAGGAAGGTCTATTACATGTTCCAAGGGTATGGTGTTAGGATGGATGGCAAGGTCCAGAGCTCTTTACATTACTTAAGTAATTAATCTGGCAGTGCTAGAGAACTGAAGGGCAGACAGTAAGATCTGGGATATTTCAAAAGGCAATGGCAAGGAAGATATACGGACTGGTATTCCTCTATAGCAGCAGAATATAATTCAGACCCTGGGAGCAGTCAAGCATCCAAAGCAAGAGAGTGAAGTGCCCCCTGGAAATGTTCTTCCGGTCTGGCCGTCCTAAATAGATTCTGAGACCTCTAAAACTGATGGGGAAGGGAAGGGAAGGCAAAGGCAGCTCTTCTACCACCTGTGACCAGAATTGCTCTGGGACTGCCTGGGACGGAGCTTGGTAATCTGCCAAGCAGTTTTTAAAAGCCCTTTTTTAAGTTACTTGGTGACAATGTAGTATAGTGGAAAGAGTACAGGATTATGAATCAGGAAACCTAAGTTGTAGTTCTTGCTCTCTCACTCACTCTGTGAACTTGTACACTTTGTGAACATTTAACCTCTATAAGCTTGAGTTTCATCATCTCTATAGAATAAAGGAGTGACCCAAAAAACATCTAGTAGATAGGGCTCTGGGTGTAGAATCAGGAAGACCCAAGTTCAAATTCTGCCTCAAACACTTAACTCATTGCTTACCCTCTCTTAGTCTCAGTTTCCTCATCTATAAAATGAGGGATGGGATAATAGCATGTATTTCATGAGATTGCTGTGGCAACCAAATGAAAAGATAAGTGCAAAGTAATTTGCAAACCTTAAAGCATATGATGATAATGATCCTCATCCGGTTCTAATATTCTATTTTATCACTTTAGTGATTGCATTTTCTTTCTAGGGTAAATGAGATTTACTTATTTTTTTTCCATTTTCTAGAGAGTGTGAGATAGTATTCACGTAATCATTTATTACTGCTATACGACCTCTATGTATTTTTATACCAATACAAGACATATTATGCTCTTTAGCCATTTAGCAGTACAAAAGTAAACTGGCTATAATAAATATAAAAAATTATATTCTTATTTTCACAGATGTACCATAATGTGAAAGAAGGAGACTTATTAACTGTGGACATCATTAAGAGTGTTTTTCAAAGTACATTCGCTGATGCTAATCTTCAGGATATCCTGGGAGTCCATTCTGAATATGACCTAAACAGAAAGGTATTGTGAAAAGGATAGGGAAGTTCCAAAAGTAAAATTAAAGCAATTTTTTCTTATGAGTCTTTATTGTTATCATAAAATGTTCATAAAAAACACAATATTGTATTTTGAAATTGGGAGTTCTATCTTCCATAAGTGAAGGGAGGATTAGTGAGTGTCCTACAGAAAAGAATCATACTATGTATAAAAGCTATACTCAGAGGAGAATGGCATTTGATCTTAGAAGGATGGTTCCTGGAATTCTTGAAAAGGGAAGCATTATGTTTATAGTAGTTGAGGACTTAAAATCA
The DNA here is from genome assembly GCA_028646595.1 of Phalanger gymnotis. Classification (NCBI taxonomy): domain Eukaryota; kingdom Metazoa; phylum Chordata; class Mammalia; order Diprotodontia; family Phalangeridae; genus Phalanger; species Phalanger gymnotis. The sequence continues at coordinate 114,005,084 of CM053626.1, read as the reverse complement.
AATTTTCTCAATGAATGAGATGAAAGGATATGCTGAAAGAAGGAGAAGGCAGTGTTATGATTGGGATGAAATTTAAAAGAGAAGACAACTTGAATGTTCTCTAAATGAGAACGCTGGCTTTCCATAGGAGTGTGATATGGCAGTGTTAAGAAGGAAGGTATTTGAAACTAGAATGACTTAGAGATATGAGCAGGTTTCCAAAGTCCAACAGTAACACACTTTGCATAACTCATGGAATGTGATTTAGAAGAATGTGTCCTGGAATCAGTGTGGAACTATGTTCTTTAATAGGTTGTCATGTATTTAAGATAATATAATGCAGATTGGTTTTGAAGAAAATATTAGCCCCCATTTTCTTCTTTTTGCTTGCATAGCTATTGCTTTTTTTCCAGTCAAATTGAACCTGACTCTTCAGAAAAGAATTATCTTCTTTTGAGCTCCAAGTGATGTAACTCTTGAGAGGGAGTATCTCTTCACCTTCACTGCCTGACCAATCCTTACCATAAATTAGCACATCTCAGATGGCATCTAAGCAAAAGTATATGAGGTGACAAACTTCTCTGGGCTTACCTAGCCTAATACTTAAACAGGTTACACATGACTTGTACTGAAACAGCAATGAAATCCTTTTCAGCTTGATAGGACCTGCCAGAGGTTGTTCTCTGATGACTTAGACTTTGAAGTCTATGAATCACATGTGGATCACTACAGTAAGGCTTTAGTAGATAATTCTTTTTCATTTTTATATTTCTAGTTTTTCTATTTCATATGCACCAATGAATCAATCAACAAATATTTAAAGTAGCTAGGTGGTTCAGTGGAAAGAATGCTAGACATTGAGTCAGGAAGACCTGAGCTCAAATCTGCACTCAGACACTTAGCTAGCTGTGTGACTCTAGTCAAGTCATTTTATTTCTGTGTGCTTTGGTTTCCTCATCTGTATAATGGGGATAATAATAGCTCCTATATCTCAGGATTGTTATGAGGACCAAATGAGATGTTTGTACATATTGCTTTGCAAATCTTAAAGCACTACAAAAGTTCTAGCTATTACTAATAATAGCAATATTAATAGTAAGTGCCAGGCACTATACTAAATGCTATGGGTATAAATCAAAGAATTAAACCCTTTTCATAAATACATATCATATAAAGCATAATATAAAGTTGATCAATACAAATGTAAATAAAGTTGCTAAATACAAGGTAATTTTATAGCCCTCTAGTAGTTGGAAGGATCAGAATGGGTTTCCTACAGCAGATGGTGCCTGAGCTACATGTTAATGAAAAAGAGGGATTCTATAAGGCAAAGGTAAGGAGGGTGTATGCTCCAAATATGTGAGAGAACCACTGCAAAGACACAGAGATGAGAGATGGAATGTCATGTTTGAAGAACAGAGAGAAGGTCATTTTGACTGGGCTGCAGAGTGTGCAGGAAGGATACATAGGATGGGGCATCTAGAAAACACTGAGATCTCTAATTGTCTTCAAGTTGGATAATTCTATCATTTTTCAGTATATTTACATATTGATCTAACATTTTTGTTGTTTAACTCAACCTTTACCTAGTTCTGCATGTTGTCCTTAAGTATTGACATTTAGAATTTCTAGAACACTTGCTTCCTGCACTATTTATTATTTGGGCCACAGGGTGTCCCAAACATCAGCTATTAAAACTTAAAGCTAGACTTTGGTGGACACCCTCTACTTGTTTTCTTATAAGGTTTGATACCAGATTTGATACTTGAACACTCTAGAGGGGCTACACAAAATACAGAATCCCTTTGGTTGATAGACTTTGCCTCAATAGCCAAAAATGATGTATCAGTCAAAAAGTGGTATGTCAGCAGGGGGGTATTGGGTTGGGTGAAGCATGGGGCATCTCCATAAGATGGTCATAAGATGGTTACCTGCTCATGATGGACAAGAGAGAGTGGTCTGAAAATACAAAAATAAGTTCAGGGACTTTCCATGTAATTGAGTCACCTCTGCAGTGCTGGGTTTGGTCACCATAAAAGGAAAAACAAGAGTGGAGGGCCTCTGGTTAGCTTCCCATGATGAAGCAAGTAAACTTAAAATATACAATTCACAGCCCAGGGGCCTAATATACAGAACTTATAATCACTACACCTATGGAACCATATCAAACTGATTAGTACTGATTAGAATAGAGTAGAGGTCCAAATGAATCATTTGTCACAGTTGTCTGATGTTTTAATTGGAAGATTCTTGAGAATAGGGACCGTGCCTTATACTGTTTTAATTTCCCTACTTAATCAAAACGGATACTAAACACATTATAGGAATTCAGCAAATGTACACTAAATTGAACTCACCTGCAGTTGTTAATGCAGTAAACTGAACCTATTAATTCTTACATATGTTTCTTATACAATAAGAAAACAATTATCATGTAGAAAAAAATTAATCTGTAGACTGTCAGGTCTGTCAGAGCCTTTTTCTTGGGTAGACACTGAAGCTAGATAGTGAACTGGTCCAAGAATTGAATTAAAGGAGAAGAGTGAGTTGTATTACATTTAAGAAATTACTGTGCTTTTAATGACCCTGAGGTTTTCCCTAACAGAGGCCTATCAATTTAGTATCAATAATCTTCTACTTATGTCCTCTCTAAGGTAAATGGAACACCACAGTCTCCTAAGAGTGAAAGTTGACTGTCTCCTAAAAGAAAATGGAGTGGCCCATAGTGAAAAGCCAACATGTTCCATTGGTATCCATATAATAAAGGGGTCAACAAATATTTATTAAGTACCTGCTGTGTTCCAGGTACTTTATTAGGCTCTGAGGATGCAAAGACAAAAATGAAACAGTCCCTGATCTCAAGGAGCTTCCATTCTACTGGGGAGACATGTATATATGTAACTATATGTAACATAAATACAAGATCATTTGGAGGGGCTTCAGGGAGATGAGTCCCTGGCAGCTGAGGAGATCAGAAAAGGTCTAATAGTATATATTTCAACTACAATGTCAAGGGATCTAGAAAAAAGCCTGTTGGGTTAACCTCCATGGAAGATTTTTAAGAAAATATGGGCAAGAGTTATATAGTATGAGAAGGCCTAGATAAATTGTAATCTACATCATTGGGGGACTCAAATAAGTGAGATAAAAAATCCATAGAATTAATCATGGCATGGTGACAGTTAATCATAATCTCTAGCAGATCTTGTTATGCTAGAAAAGCCAGATGACATTCTCTGTATCTGTAATCCCACAGTCAGATATCTAAGTGTGGAGAGGTTTCTTACTAGAAGTTTGGCCACTAATTGATGGATATTTTTTTGTTCACAGTAACTCATGAAACCATCTACTAAGACATACTGGGGCTCTGTTCTGCATGGGTGAAAGCCTCAGCTAAAATCAGATTTTTGAAGTATTAAAGTTATTTATGATTTATCAAGGTAAAAGATAAATTTCATTATTACTTTAATTGTTTGCAAGTAATAACGAAATTTATAAATCACAAGTTTACAAAATTACAAATAATGAAATTGCAAATTGTAGGGTACTAATAGAAATTTACCTCAATTCAGCTATTTTCCTTTAGAAAATTTTAAGATTTACAATTATGGTTTAGACACATCATGTTTCTAGAAACGTTACTTAATATAAAGTTGATGTCAGTCATTTTACAGCATAATATAAAAGATATTTTTACAATAGATTATAATGGTTTGTTGGAATTAATTTATTTAAAGTTCTTAGTTTCTCTTTTCTAGGTTAGAATGTTCTTGTAATTCTAAAATTAAATCTAGAAAAGAATGTGAGTCCAGTAACTAAAGCAGATTTGCTGAAAATTCTAATGTATGTAATGGGAGCATTTAAAACCTTGCTATTTTTAATTTATTTGGGTAGCTACATCCAAAATAAATTTTAAGTTTTCTTTCCAACATTCTGATAATTCTACATCCACAGCTGTATAGCTTAAAACAGGAGTTGGTGACTATTGGCACACATGCTAGAGATCAGCACATAAAAGCACTTTTTTTTCCATGGGACTGACTCTGATAGAAGTCTCAAAATCACATTTACAGTTATCAGGAAGAACTCTGAGATTTTATTTGCCCCTGACAGAACCACACACTTGAGTCATAAGTTATTATGTTGTTGAAACTGGGCACAAGTCCAGAAAAGAGGTCAAAACTTGTTCAGCTTTGAGCAGTGGTACCTCAGTGCCCTCGCATTCATCTCCACTTTTGTACACATTGCCTGGTTCTCACAAATACTGCCAACAAAGCTCCTAACAGTATTATTCTGTGCTTACTTTGTCAATTTATGCACAAATAGTCCCTAATTTCTAGCACAAATGAACCTTGCCCTTCTTATATTTACCTACCATAACTAATGCTTTGAGAGTATTAAGCTTTAGTATATAAGTAAACATACTCTTAGGTTGTAGGTCATATTTTTGCTTTTATTAGCTTTCTTAATTTTTTAAAAAAGCTACACTTTCACACACTGGGACTAACACTAATAAAGTTTTTTCAACATCTTGCTAATCTGTTTGCAGAGGTCAGAACACAGAACTTCCTTGAATCTGCTAATGAACTGAATGCCTGACATTCAGGGTCTTCCATAATTTGGTATCAGAGTTCTATATCCTTATCTCACTTTACTTTCCTCCATGTATATTACACTTCAAATAGATTACACTATTCTTTATCACTTAAATATCCTCCATTCTTTTCAGGCTTCTTTTCTTTACTGACATAGTTCTTTATGTCTAAATGCCTGTCTTCTCCATTGTTGCTTGCTGAATTCCTAATCGTCTTTTAACAGCCAAATGCCACTTTTTCCATAAAGCCTTGCATCCTGCTAGTCAGGAAAGCTTCTTCTCTACCCTCGTTCCTCACAGAGGACAATGTTTTGTAGTTCTCTAATGCACTTATCATGTATAGTTATTTACAGTATTTATCTGTGTTTATATAATTTCCCAGCTAGATCAAATGCCTTAAAGGCAAAGACTGTCTAATCCAAAGTTATTTTGTGCACCAGTGCCTATCACAGTGCTCTAAGTCAAGTAAAGCATTTATCAAGAGCTACTATGTGCTAGACACTATGCTAACTATTGGGGATTTTTTTTTAAATGGTGAAAAAATCCCTGTTCTCAAGGACTTCATAGTTTAATGGAGTAGATAACATATAATCATCTGTGTACAAATAGGATATATATATATATGCATGTATATATGTATGTATGTGTATATATATGTGTGCGTATGTGGGTGGGTAGGTGTGTATATTAGAGATAATCTCAGAGAGAAGGCCCTAGCATTAAGGGATATCAGGAAATGTTTCTTGTAGAAAATGAGATTTTAACTGAGACTTGTAAAAAAAAAAACCATGGGGCAGAGATGTGGAGGGAGAGATTTCTAGGTATAAGGGCAACTAGTGAAAATATATGGTTGGAAGATGGGAAGTCTTGTGTGAGGAACATCGAGAAAGCCTGCATCACAAAGTTATGTGAAGGGAGTAAGGTATGAGAAGCCTGGAAAAGTAGAAGGGAAGCAGTTTATGAAGAATTTTGAATCCCAAACAGTGGATTCTATATTTGATCCTGGAGGTGATAAGGAGCCACTGGACTTTATTGAATGGGGAATGAGTGTCATAAGGTCAGACCTGTGCTATAGACTAGAATGGAGAGAGACTTAAGGCAGGAAGGCCAACCAGAAGGATATTGTAATAGTTTGGAAATAAAGTGATAAGGACCTATACCAGGCTGATGACGGTGTTAGAAGAGAGGAGAACAAAGTGCTCGTAATGAGAGATATTGCAAAAGGTAAAATCAAAAGGACTTGACAACAGAATGGTACTTGGAGGGTGGGGGAGGTGAATGTGAGTGAGAAGTATAAAATGACGCCTAGATTATGAATCGAGGTGATTAGAAGAATAAAGGTTCTCTCTACAGTAATAGGGAAGTTAGGAGGAGGATGAAGTTTGAGGAGGGGAGGGAGAAGTGGAGAGAGATGTGTTGAGTTTAATGAGTCTTTTGGATATCCAGTTTGAGATATCCAAAAGGCACTTGGAACTGTGAGACTGGAGAGTTTAGAGAGGTTAGGGCATAGCAGTCAGACAGTAGTGAGGAGCTATGAGTCCAGAGAGAGTGCAGTGAAATGTCTGGCCCAGGCAAGGACCTTTCCCTTCCAGGGCTGGCAGGGCAAGTAATGTAGAGCTCTCTACATAGTAGGTGCTGTGTATGTATTTGTGGAATGAATAAACTATACGTCTCTTTTTCAATTCAACAGACATTTGTGAAGTATCTGATACAAAGATGAATAAAGACAGTCTTTGTCCTAGAGGAATTTACAGTTTAATGAGATGGATAAAACATACACAAATAAGTTTCATGAAATCAAGTAAAAATGACAGACAAGATGTGCCTTTTCTTTTCAGAAGCCATAACTTCTCTAATTATTTCCTTTCAGCTCTTACTTTCTAGACTCTGCTTTTTTTATTTTGTGGATTTTTTAACATCACTAACATTTCCCAAAATGTCCCCCCCATACACATATTCCCAAAAATGTTCTCCTTTATTTAAAAAGTATGATTAAGCCAAAAAAAAAAGGCTCTCTGAAAAGGTGTCTTATTCTATTACCCCAATGCTGAGAAACAGAAAAGATACCTTACCTTCAGCTGTGTAAAGTTATAGTTGGTTCCTGTACTCCTCATCATGTTTTAGTTTAACCAGTCAGAAATGTTTACTGCTTGTTGTGTAGAATGTAAATTTCTTGAAGGAATGAAATGTTTCACTTTTGTATTTAGTACAGTGAATGTCACAGAGTAGGCATTAAGCATCCAAATACAAAAGTGAAAGAGTCCTTGTCTTCAAGGAGCTTATATTTTACCAAAGGCAGACACAACGAACAAGTAAGAGAGAATAAGGAAAAGCCCATCAAGTGAGGTGGCACTTCAGCTATGCTGGGAAGGCAATTGAGGGTTACAGGAGATGGAGGCAAAGAAGGAGGACGTGCTAGGCATGGGGCATTACCTGTGCAAAGGCATGGAGGGAGAAAATAGAGTGCTATGTATGGAGAATAGCAGGAGGAGCGCTAGATTATATGAGAAGGAATATGTAATCTGCCCAGGAAGATAGAAAGGAATCAGACTTTACAGTGTGTTTTAATGCCACACAAGGGAGTTTATGTTTTATCTTAAGGGCAACAGGGAGGCCCTGAACTTCTCAAGTAGATACATGATTAATCCAGTGACACTGGCTTCCTGGCTGTCCCCCAAATAAGACACTCCATCTCGGCTCTGAGCATTTTCTTTGGCTGTCCCTTGTGCCTGGAATACTCTCACTCCTCCTCCTCCTCCAGGCAGTAACTACTGACCTCCTTGGCTTTCTTTAAGTCTCAACTAAAATCCCACCTTCTGCAAGAAGCTTTCCCTGTTACCTCTTAATTCCAGTGCCTTCCCTTTTTTAATTTCTTCCTTATCATGTATACAGCTCACTTTGTGTTATATATTTGGTTGCATGTTGTCTCCCCCATTAAGTTGTGAGCTCCTTGACTACAGAGACTGTCCTTTGCCCTTTTTGTATATCCCCAGTGCTTAGTATAGGGCCTGACACCTAGTAGGCACTTAATAAAGTTTTATTGAATTGATTTGAATTGAATTTGAAATTAACCGCATTCTAAGTTGTCTCTGAGTAAATGATTCATTAAAAATAATTATATTGCTTATCTCCAAAAAATAGAAAATTTTAAAGAATGTCATTAGCTTTAATGAGCTAATATTAGTAAAACAATTCAAGTCCCTTTAAGAGAGATGTTAGCATGTAAAGTGACGTCCTTAGATTTCAGAAATGTGACTGGTAGTTGTCCTTCATGCTCAAAGAAAACCAAAATTACATCACTATGTTGGGGTCAAGGTACAAATTGTCCAACTGTGCTTAATCAAACCAATATGAGCTCAGAAGCCTCTACCGCAAGTCAGGTGTAAATAATCTAGATGAACGTTTGTAGGGGTCTCTCTTACCCCATACTCCCAGGCCTTTGTCCAGCAAAGGCCTGATCTCGCAGGCAATGAATGAGGCGGGAGGCAAAGAGATGGTGAATAGCTCAGTTTAATAAAGTCAGTGACCAGATTTTTATAGCCTTTATTACGCGTAGTACTAGGGCTGCCTTGGTCCGCCTACTCTCCACCTACTCTCCGCCTATTCTCCTCCCCTTTCTTTCCCGCGCTCTCCCCATGATTCACCTGTGCACAGGTAAATCCAGAAAAGAACCTGGCCCCATGTTGCCAACAAGGGCGAGACCCTTCCTCCTGACTCCATCTTGTCCCTCCCATACCTCAGAGCCCTGAGGCTATCTCAGCTGGCATCTGGGCGCGGAGGTCCAACGAGGGCAGGGGTCGGCTCTAACTCGTCCCGTTACAAACATTTGGAGTAGAGATGGCATTAATTTGCACATCTTGCATTTCTTGAGCTACTGCAATTCTGTTTTGTTCATAGAGTATAGTGCCTTCTTTGATGTGGGCATGCCTGCTGGGTGGTCCTGTGCCAGTGTCTCCCATATCTCACAATCCACTCTAAAGTTCTTCAGAGAGACCTTGGGAGTGTCCTTGTATCACTTCTACTGACCTCCATTTGAGCACTTGCCTCATATGAATTCTCTGTAAAATTGTCTTTTAGGCAAACATTTGACATTCAAACAATGTGGCCAAGCCACTGGCATTGTGCTCTCTGGAGTAGAATTTTAAGGCTTGGCAGTTCAGCTCAAGAAAGCACATCAGGGTCTAGTACCTTATCTTGCCAGGTGATCTTCATAATCTTCCCAAGACAATTCAAATGGGAACTGAGTCAGTTTCATGCCATGGCACTGGTAGACTGTCCTGGTTTCACAGGCATACAGCAATAAGGTCAGCACGGTGGCTTTGTAGACTTTGATTTTGGTAGACAACCCAATACCTCTTCTCTCTCACACTTTCCTTACAAGCCTCCCAAATACTTAGTTAGCTCTAGCAATGCATACATCGTCTTTGTGTACATTCCTGGAAAGTATGCTGCCAAGGTAAATGAACTTATCCAGAGTATTCAAAAATTTTCCCTTTGCTGTAACGGATAGTTCCACATATGAATGCTGTGGTGTTTGTTGGTAAAGAACCTCTGTTTTCTTAGTGTTGATTGCCAGATCAAAATTAGCACAAGTGGCAGAGAATCAATCCATAGTCTTGCTTCTCAGCTTCAGAGGCTGCACTGAGTACACAGTCACCTGTGAACAAAAAGTTGCACACCAACCCTCCCTCCAACTTCATCTTGGCTCATAGCCTTTTCAAGTTAAATAATATATCACCAGAATGGTAGCTGATCTTGATACCATTTTTGTCCTCAGTGAAGGCATCTAACAACATTGCTGAAAATATCATGCTAACAAAGCATGGGAACAAGCACATAGCCCTGCTTCACTCCATTGGTGAGTGGGAAAGCATGAGAGCATTGTCCACTATCTAGAACTCGTACAAGTATGCTGTCACAAAACTGGCATATAATACTAATGAACTTCTCTGGTCAACCAAATTTTGCCATAATCTTCCACAAGCCCTCACAATCGACAGTATCAAAGACTTTGGTCAGATTAATAAACATTGTATAAAGACCTCTGTTCTGCTCCTGGCATTTCTCCTGGAGTTGTTGGGCAGCAAACACCATATCAACTGTTCCTTGACCCCTTCTGAAGCCACATTGGCTCTCAGGTAGATGACCATCTTCCAGGTGAATTAACCTATTCAGAAGGACTCTGGCAAGAAACTTTCTGGCAATGACTATGAGAGAGACAAGCCTCCATAATTATCTCCACATAATATAGAGTTTTTAAAAATGTCATTAGCTTTAATGAGCTAATATTTGTAAAGCAATTTAAGTCCCTTTAAGATAGAGGCTAGCATATAAAATAACATCATAAGACTTCAGGAATACATCTAGGAATAAGTGAAAAATGCCTTGCAGTGGCAAATATTGGTCACAAAATCAATTTACTGTAACTCATAGGAAATTCAGAACCGCACTCACCCAGACAATTGTACAAAAAAATAAAATAGAGACAACAAGAGTAATAACAGAAAGACATAGCAGTTGGCAGTATAGGGTAGAAACTATGATATTAAGAAAACAGACTAAAGAACCATCGAAATGTAACTCTGTGAGGCCACTTAGTATAGGGCAAGTCCTGAGTCATCTAAATGAAATTAAATATTTATAAAATCTTTGAACCAAAAATGATTAACCTTTTTAGAAAATAATTTTTGCATTTTGACTTAGGAAAAATGAGTAAATAAAAATTGCCTACTAATCTAGGCTATCATATACAGTTTAATGGAGAGGCTATTGCATTAGTACATCAATAGACACATCTAGGACAAATAATGCAGATGGACAATAACTTGAGCATTTTAGAGGATACCCATGCGGATGGAGTCACAAATCTTAAGTGTTGCTGTATGGTCTATCTGGAAAACTCATATTTAAAGAATTCTTTTTTATGTGGCTATGCTATAATTATGAAACATCATTATGTAATGTTTTTAAATGTGTGTAAATATTTTTAAAATTTTTGTAAAATTATTTAAATTACTTTTTTTTTCAAAAATATCTGGGAAAAAATCAGGCCAAAATGATCAGATTCTAAATAATATTAATAACTTCTAAAACTGAACTGAACTACATTAAGTTCTTAGTGTTTTCTATTTCTTATTAGTAGCTGTTTCTTTATAGTTAACCATAATATATTTATTTTCCTTATAATCTTGAATAGGCAGGAGCAACCTTTTATAAAAAGACTGGACTGGGTCCTTTGCCTCAAGCATTATTTAATGGTGAACCCTTTACCAGTGAAGAAATGAATTCCAAAGAATTAGATAAAATCATTCTTCAAAGGATCATGAATACAGCTGGATTCTTACAAAGGACAGTTTTTATGGTATGTTTAGAATTTCTAAAGAAACATAAGATGAAAGTGAATTGTTAATAATAATTTTAATAGCAAATTTTTTAATAAATATTTAAAGCAAATATTAATCTTAAATGATTCAATATTGATTTAAAAGTTAATATGTTTTATTATCTTTAAGATTTTGTGGGCTACATAGTCATATTTAAGATTGATTTAATGAAGAAGGAAGAACTCATACTTTTATTGAAAATACTAAGGTCATATATGTGATGCACATTAATTAATTTATTTTTACATGTAGTCTTAAAATGCTTATACTAAACATAATGTTATAAATGATGTTTATATGCACTATAATGTCTAGTTTTCACTTCTAGGAAAGTTCTTATCTGCATATTTAAAGTTATTTAAATAAGGAAAAAAATTATTGCAGGGCTTGTTAAATGATGAGATGGATGTCATAAATTTCCTCATGGATCGAGATAATATAGTACCTCGTATGAACCCTATAGTCTTGGGAAACAAAAGACAATACCTTAATTTAATACCTACATCAGGTAAAACCATCTATTAATTTCTTTGCTATTAGTACTTCTTGCCTATACTATTATTATGTATTATTTTTACTAATTTTAATATGAAAATTTTCAGTGACTGTTGATATTGAAGATTTCTCTACTTTCTCCTTCTTGGATTCACAAGACAAAAGTGCCATAATCGCAGAGAACATGTATTATTTATCCAGAAAAGGTAATATATTTGTGTTCAAAGTTATAATAATATAGCAAAAAATTGTAACTTTTCTAAAAGAAATTTGCGTAGTACATTTTTATCCTGGGTGTTTTGACTGGAGAGTCTTGGCTTTATTAAAAGTTTTAAGTATTTACTCAAGATAAAAAAACTCTGGAGCTTTTCTGTAAAGCAAGAACAATAACCTCTTTCTTCCTACCATAGCTTTGTAATGAGTGTTAACAGAGCTTTTTATGGATAAGTGTCATCTTTTTCCATTTAAAATTTTTCTTTTAAGACTAATCTTATCCATAGAATTTTAGAGTAAAGATAACCTGTGGACAGCCTAGGTGCTTAACTGGTATTCTTATGCAATCAAGAGAATTAAAGGAAGGCACTGCCCCCACCCCCACCACGACATTAGGTTCCTTTACCCCTACTCAACAAATTTCTGAAAGGATGGAAAAGAGTCACACAGAATAGACAATAATAGGTTTCTATCTGCTTCCTTATCTATCTGATAATCCACATTAATGAGATCACAAATCTTATTCTAAAATATTACCAAACCTAGATCAAGGAAAGTAGTTTTCCCACTGTGCTCTATGCTAGTCAGATCATATTTGGAGTTTTGTGTTTAGGTTTGCTTGCTACATTTTGAAAGGAATCTTGACCAACTAGAGTCTCTAGACAAGGGCAAACAAGATAGTTAAAATTCTGGAAACAATGATACTTTAAGAACGTTTGAAAAAATGGTAAAATCTTGAGAAAAGAAGACTAAGGTTAAGAACATAATAGCTATCTTCAAATATCTTAAGGACTACCACATGGAAGAAGAATTTAATTTCTTTTTTAATTTCAGAGCAGAAAACCAGATCCATTAAGTGGAAATTACAAGAAGAGAGATGTCTCTATATAGAAGAGATGCTTTTCTCAATTCTTTCCTTATTTGCAATACGCTGTCTTTTAGCCCTACCAGTGCCCATAGTTATGTGATGTTGTCCTAACTGCCCAGATATAGCCATATGGGTATGACACCCATATAAAATTTCTCTAGATATCTGTCTTCCACTCAAGTGCTACCTTTGTGTATGTAGCAAAGATTTTAGTTAAGGAAGGGAGAGAGATGTCTCTCCTTTTTTTTTCTCCAACATCTGTGTTGTTTAAATCTCACCTAGGCAATTTTAGCTGTGACTAGTGTGGGCATGGAGGGATATACTCAGGGTAGTATTCATAATTTGTATAGGGAGAGTATTTGATGTTGAGTGAATGGTAGTGTTGTGTACATATGTAAAGCAATAGGTAGGGTTACACAAAGGATCACTACACTATTAAGCATGTAGTGTTTCCATTCTGTTTTATAATTTCTTGATTTCTCATAGAATCATTAGCTTCTATTTGCTCTACTCTAATTTTTAAGGAATTATTTTCTTTAGTGAATTTTTGGACCTTCTTTTCCATATAGCCGATTGTGCTTTTTAAGGCATTCTTCTCTTCATTGGCTTTTTGAACCTCTTTTGCCATTTAAGTTAGTCTATTTTTAAGGTGTTATTTTCTTTAGCATTTTTTGGGTCTCCTTTAGCAAGCTGTTGACTCATTTTTCATTATTTTCTTGCATCATTCTTCTCAATTTTTCCTCTGCTTCTCTTGATTTTCAAAATCCTTTTTGAGCTCTTCCATGGCCTGTGACCAATTCATATTTTTCTTGGAGGCTTTAGATGTAGGAGCTTTGACTTTGTTGTCTTCTGGTTGTATATTTTGATCTTCCTTGTAACCAAAGTAAGATTCTATAGATTTTTTTCCTCTGTTTGTTCATTTTCCCAGCCAATTACTTGACTTTTTAGCCCTTCGTTAAGGTAGTACTCTGCTTCCAGGGTAAAGGGCAAAGTGTCCCAAGCTTCAGGGATTTTGTGCAGCTGTTTTCAGAGATACTACTAAGGACCTGTAAATTTTCAGCTCTTTCAGGGTTGTATGATCAAAGTAGAGGTGTTTACTCCTTTCCTGATCTGTGCTCTGGTCTGTGAGTAACCATAAGCAATCTTTTCTGCCTTGCAACTATGAGGAGGGTTCCTTCTCCATTGCTGCCCCATGCTCTGCCACATCAGCTCTTCTGTTGCCCCAGGACCACGATCAGGACTGGGACCCAGAGCCAAACATTGAAAAAGCAAGAGAATTCTGCATCAATGCCAGCAAAGAGATCCCTGCAATGCCCCTCTGCTTAGCTGCTCAGTCCCCCCACCATCTGTGGGATGAGAGCCCTGGAAGCAGCTGCCCTGGGGCTGGACCATGTTCCTCTCATATTCAGGTCTGACAGACCTTTCCTACTGACCTTCTAAATTATCTTTGGCATTTGTGGGTTGAGAAGTCTGCCAGGTCAGCTACCTCTGATTCAGTCCCCTGAGGCCTGCTCCAGCCTTCTCTGTGCCAGTGTGGCCCATGCTGGACTATGCCGTTCTCTCAGACCGGTGCAACAGACCTTTCCTGTCAACCTTCTAGGTTGTCTTGGGCTGAAAATTTGTTTCACTCTGTCTTTTTTGGGGTTCTGCTGTCCTAGAATTTGTTTAGGGTCCTCTTTAGAGGTATTTGTAGGGATTTGGGAAAGAGCTCAAGCAAGTCCCTGCTTTTACTTTGCCATCTTAGCTCTACCCCCCATTCTGATTAGCTGTAAATATGTAATAGTCTCCATTAGATAAATGAATCTTAACTTGAAGGGTAAATAAGAGTTTCTTTTGAAAATGAAATGCATATTTTTTCCCTGGGTATAAAACGATATAGTCGGGGAGTTCATTAAGTTGGAAGATATGTCTAACAATTATATTAATTTGGCTTTTATTAAGGGTATTAAGGGCCCCATTTTCACAGGAAGCCATGCAGTATTTCAGTGAATAAGTACATGACTACCAAGAGAGTATTTTAATAATGTGAGGATTTTGGTAATAAAAGTCCTTGTTAATAATGGGCCACACACTTGGGTGTAAGGAAAGGGTTGAAAGAAGCTTTTGGAATTCTTGGAATTATGTTAAGAAAGTTATTTTAATGGTCATACTCTTCGACCAAGAGATTGCCCTGCTAGCTAGCCTAGGTAGTCAAATATAGAAAGACTCCACATACACTAAAATAGCTTTATCAATACTTTTTGCAGTAACAGAGTATTGTAATAAAGTAGATACCTGTCAATTGGTGACTGGTCAAGCTAAATGTGGTACATAAATATAATGAAATATTACTATACCTCAAAAATGAGAAATATAAAAAATACAGAGAAACATAGGAAGACTTAATGTGAGTTGATGAAAAGTTGAAGTAAGCAGAACCAGGAAAACAATTTACACAATGCTACCACAATATAAATAAGAGGAACAAAACATTGTGGAACTAAACTCTGTATAATTATAATAATGAAGCTTGGGTCCTGAAGAGACAAGAAAATATACCTTTCTCCTTTTGTTGAAGAGGTGAAAAGGACTGAAGTTGTAGAATACTGCATATAGTGTCAGATTGTATTGGTTTTGATTTGTTTTCCTGAACTGCTTTTGTTTCTCTTTGTTTCAAGTGGTTCGTCTCTAGGTAGGGGAGGAGGAAGATAGATAGATAGATAGATAGATAGATAGATAGATAGATAGATAGATAGATAGATAGATAGATAGATGGATGATACAAAAACAAAAGGTATCCATGTTTTTTTAAAAAAAAATTAAAAAAAATAATGAAGAGATGAAATCTAAAAAGTATAAGAGTAAAGAATGTTAGGGAAAGCATTTGAGGGAAGCACTATTGTCATGGGAAATTACTGTAGGCCACCTTGACAGAGATGAAATAGATGAAACATTTAGGAAATGGGTCACAATCTTGGTACAAAGGCATGATACTGAAGTAATGGGAGACTTCAGGTATCAAGATATTTACTATTATTCTCTTTCTGCCAGAAAGAGAATTAGAACAGCTAATTATTTCTTAACTTGTCATGATAATAATTTCATCTTTCAAAAGGTAGAAAAACCAACAAGAGGAAGTTCTTTACAGGATGTGGTTCTTATCAATCATGATAAACTGGTGTCTGGGGTCAAAACTATGGGAATCTTATAGAGAAGCATCTATTTAATCTTAGAGTTTGTGACAAAGAAGTAGAGGAAAGCTGGATATATATAATCTGACATGCATTCTAGATTTGGGGCAAGCAGTTTTAAAAGCATCCATAGAAAGGATAGCTAATATCCTGTGGTCTAGTATTCTACTAGAGAAGTCATTCCAGGATGGATGGCAAGTTCTCAGGATACAAAAGAAAAAAATCTAGTAAGCAGGGAAATGGGGAGTTACTTATCTAAAAGATTGTGGTTACACAGGAAACTCAATGAATGAAAAGCATTCATCAGCTAACTGAGATTTCAGTTACATTCAGAACATGCTAACAAAGGCAATTAATGGAGGATTAATATAAAAACATAGCACATATAAGGAGTTCATTCAAAGGAATTTAAGGTCAAAGGAGAAGACATTCTTAAGAAGTCAGGAGGATAAAAACCGAGAACAAGCTGAGGTTAGTGACAGAATACCAAGGACAACAAATAGGGAGGATTTTTGCCATATTGGTAACAAAAGGAGGAAAATCAAAGAACGACTGGGACTGCTACTTCTTTAAGTCTCTGGGCATACAATTAGCCTTCCCATGATAGATTCCTTTCTCTTCCACAACCCCTCAAAAACCCTATAATAATGATATCCCTGTTGTTATACAAATCAATTTAGGAGTAAGACTGCAATAGTCCAGCTGGTATTGGTGGTTGTTATCTACGTATAAACTATAACTAAAATCACTGTGCTCCCTATAGTGCCATATAAAACATGGAATGAAATAGATAATCTCAAAGACCCCTCTTAGTTCAAAATCTTAGGCTTCTATTCCAAAAAAATGCTCTTCGATAAATGGATTAACCACAATTTACAGCTTATATGAGTAGAATGGCTATGTAGCAACCCAGGAGAGGCTATTTATTTGACAGATATAGTGATGGGGTCAGAGCAGTCTTTCAAAAGGTATTTGCCCAGGTCACAACAAATTGTGCCAAGAATTGATTCAGGGTGCTAGGGCACGCTCCACCTGGCTCCTGGTCTGGCTGGTCCGCATCGCCCATGCTGGGCTCTGCTCCGCTCCCAGCTTTGTGGGCGAAAGACCTTACCCAGAGACCATCCAGGCTGTCCTGGGCTGGAGACCTGCTTCCCTCTGCTATTTTGTGTGTCCTGCAGCTCTAGAATTGGTTCAGAGTCATTTTTTTTTAGGTTTTTGGAGGGACTTGGCAGGGAGCTCATGCCAGTCCCTGCTTTCCAGCTGCCATCTTGGCTCCGCCCCTCCTTCTTCCCACCCCCCCACCAAGAATTGAATATGGCCTGAAAGCCAGAGGTTTTTTTCCGCCTTTTGTTTACTTAGACTCTGTTAAAGAAGGTTATACTGAATTAATACTGGACATGTTCTAAAGTATATTTAAAGTAAATTAATCAATGTCTGGAATTACTAAGCTTATGGACATAAAGGACTTAAGAATCAGAATTTAATTATAAATTTAGAAAATTGACAGATAAGATTCAGTTAATACTGTTCATGCTGTGGTGATTAGTCACAGGTCCCACATAGAACTTAGAACAATTGTGCAATTAAGAAAAGTGTTGGGGGTGGAGCCAAGATGGTGGCTGGGAAGCAGTGACTGGCGTGAGCTCCCCACCAAGTCCCTCCAAAAACCTATAAAAAAATGTCTCTGAACCAATTCTAGAGCTGCAGAACCCACAGAGTGGCAGAGGGAAGCAGGGCTCCAGCCCAGGACAGCCTGGATGGTCTCTGGGTAAGGTCTGTCCCACACGGAGCTCCCAGCCCCCAGCTGAGGGGAGTGGAGCGGAGCCCAGTGC
>CM053626.1:113976583-113987050 GCA_028646595.1 Phalanger gymnotis | reverse complement strand
CCCTCCCTTCTGTCATCCCCCCTTTTTTATCTTATTCCTTCTTTTTTCCTGTGGCGTAAGATACCCAATTGAGTATGTATGGTATTTCCTCTTCAGGTCAAATCTGATTAGGGCAAGATTCACTCATTCTGCCTCACCCGCCTTCTCTTCCTACAGAACTGCTTTTTCTTGCCACTTTTATGCGAGATAATGTACCCCATTCTATCGCTCCCTATCTCCCTCTCTCAATATATTCCTCTCTCATCCCTTATTCATCTTCACCTCACGCTGTGCCTGCGCTCTTTTTCTTTCTGTCTCTCTCTCTCTCTCTCTCTCTCTCTCTCTCTCTCTCTCTCTCTCTCTCAACATGGTCAGATATATTTATTAGTAAATGTGTAGAATCATAGAATCTCAGAGTTGGAAGGTATCTCTAGTTCTTTTCTTATATAGGGTCATCTAGCCCAATTCACATACAACAAAGAATCCCCTCTATAATATCTCTAACAACTGTTTTTTCAGGAAATAGAGACTTCTAGGAATAAAGAGCTCACCTTTTCTCAAGGCAGCCAATTCTACTTTTTTCCAACTCTTACAGCTACAGAATTGTTTTTTACCCCACAACAAAATGAATTATGTTACTCTTCAATTTTTACCCCATCTGCCTTCCAGATTTAGCCCAATAAAGCCAATCATTCTTCCATATAAACAGCCTTTAAATATTTGATATTAGTCATGGTCCCTCAAGTTTATTTTTTCTAGGCCAAACATTCCTTCATTTGATCATTATCATTCAATTCCCCACACTATCATGGTCACCCTCCTTTTGCAACCTGAGACAGTGGGAAAAATGTTAGTCAGTCAAGACCTCTGTTCAGATCCTACCTCAGACACTCCTTGCGTGACATTGGAGAAGTTACCTTAATCTTTCTGAAGCTTAGTTTCTTCATCTTTACAATGGGGTTAATAATACCTGTCACATTCATCTCACAGGTCTATTATCAGGATCAAAGGAGATAATGCCTATACGCATTGATTCTTATTACTGCTCTTTAAAGTACCTCTAGTGTGTCAATGTCTTTCCCAAAATGCAATGCCTATAATTGAGCGTGGTGTTTCAGATGAATTGTACTCGTACACAGTGGAGTAGGACCACCCTTTGCTTCTTTCTGCACATTATGCCTCTTGTCATAAAGCCAAGAACAAGTTAGATTTGTTGAACATCTCATGTTCACTCAAGTTGAGTTGTCAAGTTTGTAAAAAAAAACTCCTTATTTTATATGAATTTTCTTTTTGCTATTTCTCACCCCACCAACAAGCAAATATAGATTTGCTTAGTTGACTTTCACTGTTGTGTGAAAGACATAAAGAAAAGAGAATGTGGAGAGACCAGTTAGAAGGCTTTCCAACAGTCCTAGTGGGAAGAGATGAAGACCTAAACTAGTGTGGTGACAACACAAGTAAAAAGAAAAGGATGGGTATAGATGTGGACATGGATGGATAGAGAAATATGGATATAGACTTGGCAGAACTTGGTAACTGACTTGATATGAAGGCAGGAGGAAGGCAGGCAGAGAGGGAGAAGAAAAAAAGAGCAAGAAATTTGTATAGATTTGTACAGATCCCTTTTTTGTGTTGTCTCCTCTGATTAGAATGTTAGCTACTTGAGGGTAAGAACTATCTTGCTTGTGTTTGTTTTTTCAGCCCTTAGCTAGAATTCCTTGCACATAGTAAGTGCTTACTAAATGCCTTAGCTTGATATCTATCTAAATAGAAGAGGTGTACTGGTATTCAGGGAACACTAGTACCTCTGGTGTAAGGTCTGCCAAGCACTTTTTCAGGGCTTTTCCAGCTTTGGTGACCACCTGCCACCTAATTCTTACCTGTGGCTCCAAGAAGTTGTGGCATATGCAGTGGCCACACTGATGAACCATTTCTGCAGACAGGCTAAACCAAGTTGAGGAGTAACAAATAGGCCTCAAACCTGTAGGTGAGTTAGGGGTTGTGTCTGCCCAGCATGTGAAGACTTCCCTGATGAAAGGGGCAGGTGTAAACAATTTGTTCCAACAGACCATGAAGGCAGAGCAAGCAGACGTTGTGAAGAGCTTATAGTTCGGTTAAAGATATCAAGATCATCCACTGCATCCTGACCTGTTGCCAGTTGTCTTGACTTTTGTCTCATTAGTGGATTCTGATGACTCTGGAAGAGAGAGTGAAGCCAATGGTTTCATGCAACTCTGCCCCACTTAAATCCAATTTATACATGAATCAAAAGACATCATCCATACCATTTTTACCTGCCTCAAAGTCCATGGTGACAGGCAAGTGACAAAGCAACAGATGTGGATACATTGGAAGCTGTAGCCACAACCCTGTACACAGGTGGCTCAGATCATAGGGTTGTCTTCTCTTTGGGCTTTTAAAGTAGGAGTAGGATTTCACAGCTTTTTTTAAGGACTTCACTGCTCACCTCCTGGCATAAGGAAGGGGCTAGAAAAGGTGCTTTAAAAATTGTCTGCTTCACTTACCCTAACTTTGACTGCTTACCACAGTTGGTAGGAATCCTACCCTGCAGGCAAAGTACAAAAAAATAGAAAAACTTTTGCAAAGATGATTCCAGTCATCTTTAGTGTATGGAATGTGTGCATGCTTATGGAAAACACAAAATCCATTAGTCCTGAAAGACAAACGGCTCTTGTTGCAAGAAAACTCAGCAGGTATCACATCCAAATAGCAGCCCTGAGTGAAACAAGGCTGGCAAATGAAGGTCAGCTTACTGAAATCAGAGATAGACACATATTTTTCTGGATTGATCATCATGATGAGGAGTTCCATGAATAGGTTTCTCAAACAAATCTAATCTGGTCAACAAGCTTTGTTTACATATACATACATATATATATATATATATATATATGTGTGTGTGTGTGTGTGTGTGTGTGTGTGTATGTATATATATGTGTATATATCTATCTCTCTCTATGTATGTATATATATATATATACACACGTGTGTGTGTGTGTGTGTGTGTGTGTGTGTGTGTGTGTCTTGTTCAGGGTCAAAAGTGAGTCACCCACATGACCTAAAAGAGTCACAAAAATGTGACTTAAGCCCACATGGTCTAAAAGCCTCCAATGTCGCAAACATGTCACTCAAACCCATGTTAAACTAGGCTTTCCCTTGAGGCAAGGAGGTCATCAAGGACTCCTAATTTAATCAAGGAAACAAAGGCCAAACTCTACAAGGGCACTTGGTTGAATAAGTGCTAAAAGCCCATCTTGATTGCCAATAGAATTATTTACCTAACCTGTGGTAGAGCCTTCTAAGTTAATATTATTCTGATCAGGCACAGTATGATCATTTTGTCCCTCTTTGAGCATGAAACACAATAATCAACCATCTAAGCAGAAAGAATAAAATATCAAAGTCTCAAATGCTGTGCAATTATAATGACCAATCATCCACAGTGAAGATAACACTGTACCTCCTTCTCTTTTAAGATAAGAAGAACAATGATGTGGAACACTCTTATCTAGTTGAAGAAATTTTGAGGTATTTCTTAGCTTTGCTGTATAGGATGAGAGATATGTTATGAAATTAAGTTAATATAAAAACAAAACACCAATACAAATTTGAAAAGAAATTATTGTAGTACTTAAAATTTCAGAAGCATAAGAGAAAACAGAATACAAATTGAAAGGAAGTGAGGAAAATGTGTAATGTAGACTAATTTTTAAAAAAATAAATTTAGGAAAGTAGAGATTAGCTTAAGATGTTGCCATTGAATATTGGGTTGAATCTAGAGGCCTAGTTTTCAAAGACCTCCATAATGTGCCCCTACCTTACTTATCCTGCCTTATCTCACGCTAATCCCTAATGTACTCTGTCCTCCTGCTAAACTGCCTTCACTGTTCTTTAATTTACCATGTTCATTCTCACCTTTATTGATGCTGTTCTCTCTTGGCTGGACTTGCCCTATTTTTCCCATTTATTTCATTCCTACCTGTTTTTCAAAACATCCAAATTTCTGTCTCATTTACAAAGCTTTCTCTAAATTGTAGCAATGTCATTTTGTCTTATCTCATTGCTGCATTTAACAATTTTGTCTACATCATGTTTTGGAATGTGTTTATGTCTACCACTTAAATTGTCCTCATTGTTTCTTATGTTTTATCCTTCAAACTAGATTTTAAGTCCCTTGACTATGTCATATAAATGTCATTTTTCCCCCACAAGCCATCCCTTCCCCCATGATTAAGGTAACATGAAACACCTATTAGGCACATAATATGTATGTATTGAATTGAACAGTTAGATTTACTAAATAATCATCTTCCTCATACAAGATTATTTTAGGATGCTATAGACACTCATTGAATAACAATGCTAAGAAAAAATAATAGTCAGAATTAAGGTGAGGGTATGGGGGACATTATTCTCTTTTCTCTGTTCACAATCCATCAAAACAGAGCTTTTTTTTTTTTCTGTGTAAGAATTTTTTATAAAAATAATGTTCTTTTTTCAGAGAGCACAGGCAGTAATTCCTTTTAAAAAGTGGCAAAGTAAATGAGGAAAATGAATTTCCCTTATGTGGCATGATGGGAAATATAATCCCAGCTGAGAAAATTAAAAATTCATACTATTCAAAATTGTAAAAGTTATGGCTTTGAATTATGCATTTTTCAAGCCATAAATTAGAAAATGAAATCTAGAAGATTATTTGCATCAGAGAATTCACAAGTTGTTTACTTCATTTTATTTAGTGGAAGTGATCTGGTTATGAAAGTGGATGCCCTTCTCTCCTCTTTGCCTAAAAGTGAATCTCGGCATGATGTCACATTCCCTAAAGAACAATACAGGTAAGACCGTAATCAAGAAGTTTTTTCCCCTGTTGTTGTTTAACAATGTTTTTGATGTGTGCTATTAGTCTTTGACTGCCACTATATTTAATGCCTCTTGTGGCATAGAGTTAACCCTGGTTCTTAAAATAATATTTAGAGCGGGAAGGGACCTTAGAGGTCATCTAGTCCAACCTTCTCATTTTACAGATGATAGGACTGAGGCCCAAAGAGCTTATGTGACTTACTCAAGTTACACTCTTCCATTGCCCCATTATGTCTTTTGAAAGCTATACTAAGAGGATGCACGCTATGGCATTTCCTAACCAAGTCAAAAAGGTATTGATAAGCCTAGCAACAGACTATTTTCTTGTCATTTTAAAATCAGACCATATGATTTTAGAGAAGCCCACTGCTAGAAGATTGGCCACCAGATTGGCCATTGAAATTTGTGAAAACTCTTTTGTGATAAGATAGAATGGGGTTGTAATCTTGTTGGTGGAAGGAGTATCCATACTAATGAAAATTCAGAACCTTTGAAAAATTCTCCATTGTAATTTATATGGCACCATAATAAAAGTTCATCATTAGGGAAATACTGCATAGTATTATTTGGTATCATTGGCATACAGTTCTGGATAGTCAAATATTCTGGTAGATAGTTTGTGTGTGTATATATATGTATATATAAACACATATATTTATACACGTACATGTGCATATACATACATACCTATGTTTATACATATACCAAATTAATTATGTGTATATGTATGCAATATGCCATGTATAGATAATCACATTGCATCTAAATTATGATTAAGAAAAATTAGGAAGTGGGGCAGCTAGGTGGCACAGTGAGTAGAGCAATGGCCCTGGAGTCAGGAGGACCTGAGTTCAAATCTGGCCTCAGACACGTGACACACTTACTAGCTGTGTGACCTTGGGCAAGTCACTTAACCCCAATTGCCCTGCCTTCCCTCCCTCCAAATAAAAAAAGGAAAAAAAAAAATAAAAAAAATTTATAAAAAAAAAAAAGAAAAATTAGGAAGTCCTTCTGAATCTTACAGTGATTCAGTTATTTTACAGTAGATGCATTTCAAAGTTTTGATTAATAATGCTTAAAAATAGGATTTATAATATATATCTCAAAAAATCTGATATTTTAGAGTCACAAACTAATTTATAATAATACATAATATAACCTCACTAATATCTGAAATTATAGTTTTACTCTGCTCTGCCAAAGATCTACAATAAAAATAAATTAGATACCCTATAAGTAAAAAGTAATAATTTAGCTTTTAGTTTCTACCTTTGTATCCTTTTTGCCAACCACAGTATCCTGAGCATAATAGGTTCTTTTAAAGTATTTTTCAACTTAACTGAATTAAAAAGATTTAATCTCTTTTAATTCAGCGATATTATTTTAAACTAACTTAATTTCATCCTTACAGATGTGGGAAAATATGGAAGGTTAAGTCTAGTAAATATGATGCATCATAGCTAGATACTAGACTTCTGTTGTCTGTTGAAGAATAGCTTCTCTTTTGATTAGAACCATTCATAAATGAAATTATTCTTGAATCTCCATAAGCACATTCATTTTTCTTGTGTAGGATCCAGGCTAAGAAAACAAATGTTCATATATTAATCCATATCCATGACAAAACAGAAACCCTTACTAAACCTTCGAAGGCTAAAAAGAAGTATGAATTTACTTATTGTTGTTAATTCTGTTTTTAGCTGAAAATCAACCTGAATTATTGCCCCCCATTCCATTACTTATTAACACTAGGAATGTGGACATGTCACTCTATACTGCTTCAGTTTTTTTTCTGTAAACTAGTAACAATGATACCTTATCTGTTTTAATATAGGGGGCTGGGCTAGATGATACCTTCCTCTGTGACATGATTATATAATGTATATAGGTCATGGTAATAAGGTAATAAGATTTTTTAAACAGACATAATGGAACTTATATATGCAAATTAGTATTGAAAGTATTCACTTTTGAGGTAATACATTTATTGCAGTTATGCCGCATTTTAAAATGTTTTAAAAATTTATCATTTGTCATTTTCTTCAGAGCTTGGCATGTTATCTCAAATAGCATAAGTTGTGACAAATCTTGCTCCTTTAATAATGTTCCTACAACCTTAGAATTGTCTTTGGTTTCTCCCTTTCCCTCACACCTAAGAAATTGCTAAATCATATCAATTCTACCTCTAAAATATCTCTCAGCATTTATCCCCTCCTTTTCAATCCCATTGCTAATGTTCAGGCCCTCATTGTTTGTCACCTGGCTTGTTGCAATAGGCCCTTAATCAGACTTCCAGAGACCTCTTCTCTCTCTTCCAAACCATAATGACTAGTTTAGTCTTACTTAAATTTAGTTCCAATCATATCTCCCATTTAAAAAAAACTTTCAGTGGCTCCCTGTTACCTTCCGAATAAAGTACAAGTTCCTCAGTCTTTCCTTCAAAGCACTTCACGCTAGGACTCTGGTGTCCTTCACAGATGTGTGACTATGAATCCTCTTCACATGTTCTATGATGCCAATAAACTATATTACTAAATATTGATTGAAAACAATTTTGCCTTCTTAGTACCTTTACTAATGCTGTTCCATCCACCTTAGGATAAACTTTCTCTGCATGTCAGCTTACCAAAATCTTACCCAGTCCAAATGCCACCCCCTCCATTAAACATCTTTCACATTCAGATGTGATCTTTCCCATCCAAACTTCTACCCCACCTTGTACTGTTCTGTGACACATAGTTTTGTATTACACTGTGATTTTTTATGTTCTTGCCTTAGTTCTCCTACTAGATTGTAAGTTCTGTGAGGGTAAGAATGGTGTCTTACTCATTTGTTTATAACTGCATTTCCTTAACACTTGGTATGAGTTCAAATAATATTTGTTGAATTGCAAATAGCAGTAAAGAAGGCTGGCAGTTGGACTGGAAAATAATGCTTTGGGTAAAAAATGAAGCTGATTTTCTCATAGGGCAAACTGACTCTGAAGGCAGTTATAATAGAGGAGCTAAGGTTGTGATGATGGTAACATTTGCCTAAACTCAATTTTTTTGCTTTTTAATATCATTTATTCTTTACTGTTTTTCTAGTGTTATAAACATAAATCCTCAAGAAAGCGATATATTCTATGATGTCATTGCTATTGTTGATCCATTAACAAGAGAAGCACAGAAGATGGCTCAATTATTGATTGTAAGATGATACAAGAATTATTTAAATTAAATAATCCTCTTTAAAATTGTAATTAACTTATTCAGATTAGCGTTTTGCTTTGTTCTGGTATCAACTATATATAAGCAATTATGTAACTCACTATTTTTTCTATTGGGCATTTCAAAGTTCCTAGTTCGGAAGAAGTCATAGACACTAACAAGACAGTTTTGTTACTGCTATATACAATTTAATACATTTTTTAAAAAACTCTCCATTTCAGAAGTTCACAGTTTCATATACAATCTTCTTTTCTGTTCTTATTTCTGTATTGAAATGTTTATATTTGCTGATGTTAAGTTCATAATAAAAAAAGAAAATTTGAGAAAGAAAATAAAAATGATTTTAAAACGTCTAAGGAAATTTCAAGATTTCTTTTTAATATCTTGCAGCTATAGGGTAACAGAAGAGAAGATTTCAAGTCCCAGATCTTCTGTTCAGTGGCTATACAACTTTAGGCAACTCACTTAACAACTTATGAAACTCAGTTTCCTAAAATGTTAAAAGAGTAGTAATAATACTACTACCTAGAGCTCTCACAGGCTTATTCCAAGAGAAATGTTTCGTAGGTTAAAACATCATGTAGAGGTAAATTCTTATTAACATTTATAATGCATATATTCTAACCACTTATTTATACTATTGAATAATGTAAAGAAATAAAAATAAATAGCAATTTTTGTTCATTAAATAATTTTGGAAGTATGTTAAATAATTTTGGAAAGGAAGTTATTAAATTACTAAGCAGAGTGAACTTCACAGTTGTTTTTTCATTATATGTTATTTTCTTTTAAGATGTGTCAGTTTGGTTTTGGATTTCATACTTCCATATATTACTATAAAACTGTTTAGATTAAAGCTAGGAAACAATGGCTAGACAGTCTAAAAATTGGAGTGATCATGATGCTTTTGTATCAGCCCTATATTCAGCATTATACATATATATTTTTTATCCTTTAACATATCATTCATTCAAAAGATTAGGGTTACACATAATTCTTTTATATCAAGGAAGTGTTTAGGTCTCAGAAATTCATGTTTAGCAAAGGTCTTAGAATGCAAAACTGATTTATACCAAATTATATCAACATTAATAAAACCTCTTCCTCTGAAAAGCTAAAACCATTTCACATGTTATTTCGTCTTTCCATCATTAAGTGATTTATTGTAAGGAACAGGTAGCATCATTATTTTGCATGTGGAGAAATTAAGGTTAAATGACACCCAGGGTAACGCAAATTATGAGTGATAAAATTGGAACAAAAACCTATACATATTAAATACAAGTAAATATGTGCTGCCTCCTCCCCAATCACATGTTGCATAACTTCTTTCTGTTCTTCCATTACCCTCATAACTGTTTTCCTTCTTGTCTAATGATTCTGGCAAATCAGTTAATGTATTATCTACTCTGAGACTGGAACTGCTAGACTAATAGCTCTAAAAATTCTTTTAAAAAATATGAAATTCCATTTCTTTGCCATGAACTGTGTTGAATCTCTGTATGTTTATTTTCTGTCTCAAACAGTGGCTTTATCTCATTGTTTCACACTATGGAAATGTGGTCACAATCAAACCATAGTTTTGATGTGTAATATTTTTTCTAATAGGTACTTGGCCAGGTTGTCAACATGAAGCTAAAATTATTTATGAACTGTAGGCCAAAGCTTTCAGAGGCACCATTGAAGAGGTGAGTAGTTAACACATTACCTGAATTCAGCAAACATATATTAAGGTGTTTAAGGCATTGTTGTGGGTCCTAGGTGCTCAATGCTAGCTGAATGCATAGAACATGGCTTTCTGTATGTAGATAAAAAGTCTGCTCCTCAAAGCTTAAACTAGGAATGTGCAGAACTATACCAATGATTGACAACCATGGTAAAAAGTAATAAAGATAAGACATCTGGGACCACAGTTGGATTGATGTTTAAGGAGAACAATAGTTAATGAGGCATAGAAGCATAAAGTCTACTAATTTTGAAATAATGTATTTCTGGGAGGAGAGTTTAGTTTAAATACAAATTACTGTTTTCAGTTCATTGTGACCTAAAATAACTTCAGGACATATAAAGCATTAAACAATGTTAACTTCACTGACTTTATCCTATTTTTAATAAATTATAAGCAGAGACTTTTCATAAATTTATATTAGAAGGAGGTATAAAAGAGCAGCTGACTGTTATCCAATTCAACCAACAGGTATTAAGCACCTAATGTGTGAGCAAGGTACCATGTGTATCAGTAAAGCAATAAACACACCATCAGCAATAATTATGCATATGCTTATGTAGTTCTGTATCACAAAGTCTGAGAGACTCTCCATATAGAAGGTAGAAGTATAACCTTTATTCAGACACCAAAGAACCATATCCTGTAACCAAACGTTCAGCTCCCACAGCC
>CM053626.1:113912012-113976483 GCA_028646595.1 Phalanger gymnotis | reverse complement strand
ACATTAGGCCCCAAGATCTTTTGTATCCATTGCATAGGGCAATAGGAATTTTGGGATAACTGGTGTCAACAGAATTTACACAACAAAAGAACAGGGATAACACAAAATAAGCATATAAAACAATGTCATCATTCCTCCCTCGAATAAAAGGGGCTCAAAATCTTGGGGTAAGAGGTGAAGGTCTGGTCCTCCAAAGTTTCTTCCTGCTAAAATTGGACATAGAGCTGTCCCTGCCCCCAAGAGATTTAAGAGTCCTCTGCAAGAGGTCAGTTCTTTAGCAAGCTGGCATCTGGAACTCAGTTGATGTCAGGTCCAGGGATGACACATCACAGTCATGGACAGGACCAAAGATGACACATCACAGTCATGGACAGGTCCAGAGGTGACATCCTAACACATCAGAGGGTGACATCTGGCTTAAGCAATCAGGCATCTGCAGGTGGATGATACTAAGCCTGCAGGAAACAAATCTCACAAACAAATTTAGCAGACAAAAGCCAAAAAGAAACAAAGAGACTATCATAGCCCCATTCACGATAGAATACATGAGTCAAGGGTGCAGTTTCATAATTATTTTTTCTTGGGTAAACTACTGTTACAGTATTGTCTTTCCCATGTGCTATAATTTCTACAGCCTTTGGAATATTGTCCATCTTCTGTTTTACCCATACTTTAGCTCCCAATTTTATTCTATCGGTAGAACCAAATCCTTTCCTCTGATGGTTATTATTTCACAGGGAATAATAATCAATTGAACTATTCTATCATTTTTACACAACTGAATAGGTTCTTCGCCCAAATTTTAGAATGTCACCACAATTTCTCCTTGATAACTAGAATCTATCACTCCAGCCAACACATGTATTCCTTGAGCTGCTAATCCTGGTTTAGGTAATATTTGTCCACAACGATTCTTAGGGATTCTCATATGTATCTCGGTAGAAATTTTTCTTATCTCTTTTCTATCCAACTGAAAGTCCTCTAAACAATGTAAATCATATCCTGTTAAACCACGTGTTCATTGATACGGTGGTGGGACATCTTCCCTCAGAGTCGAATATGCAATATTTTGGATCTTATATATCTGATGTTTTCTAATTTGCAGATTTGGGGTCATCATTCTGGCTACAGGTGTACTTCATCCTAATGGTCTGTTATTCAAATTATGTAAAGCAGTGAACAAATTGTCCTTCCAATGTTGATAAGAATTATTAGAACTTAACTTTCTTAACTGTTGTTTCAACAATCCATTCCTTCTTTATATCAACCCAGATGCTTGTGGATAATATGGAATATGATATATCCGCTCTATATTGTTCAATATGTAATATCTCTTCATCTCTTTCCTTTGAAATGTGACCCATTTTCCCTTTGAATCTGCACTAGGGTCCCATAAAATAGACATAATATCTAGGTGTTTTTCTGGGTTGTATTCTTATAACGACAAGCCACTAGTACACCTGAATAGGTGTCAACACAAGTACATATAAATTCGCATCCTTTATCTTGGGGTAGTGGTCCAATATAATCTGCCAAATCTGGGCTGGGACTTTTCCCCTTGCTATTTCTCCAGTTACTACCTGAGGAACAGTTCATTCCTTTTCCAGTTGACATGTATGACAGTCCTCTGTTATTTGCTTCAACAATGAATAAGAGATACTAATATCTCAATCTTGTGCCCACTGGTGTGTGGCTTGGACCCCTATTAAGGTGACAGTGGAATAGCAGCATACAAGGGTGGAGTTACTTTATTCAATTGTCTATAGTCCACCATCATTCTCCATGTTCCATCTGACTTTCATACCGGCCATACAGGATTATTCTATCGAGTGGTTATAGGGACTAACACTCCTGCTTCAACATATTCCTTTATGTTATTGGCAATTTCATCTTCCCTACCTGGCACACAATACTGCTTCAAAGTAATTACTTTAGATGGTTCAGGTAAAGTGATTGGGTTCATCTTTATTTTTCCCACCAAAACTGTATTAACTCCTATCTTCCTTACTGCAAATTGATATCTCCCCTCAGGCAAATTTAGAGTCATGCCTTTCAATATAGCTATTCCAATAATGTGTTCAGGAATGGGTACAATGACCACAGCATATTCTTTCTTATGCAATTGTCCAATTTTCATTATCAGTTTGACTTGTTTGGCTGATATTTCAGCCCCTCCTAGTCCTGAGATGATAATAGGAGTTCCATGCTTAAATTTATCAGGGTTTCCATAAATCAAGCTGGCCTGTGCCCAAGTGTCAAGCAATGACCTAGTTATACTATTTGATCCATTCTTCTAATATATAGTCAGATTAATATGGGGTCTGTAATCCTATCTGTGTCTTTCTTTAATTTGTGCTGGGATTCTATTCTCTAGTTTCCTTGAAGGTGTAACTTGCTTAGATACAAGGGTTCAAGATCTGTAGGATTTGTAAGGGCAGTTCTTACTTCTCTATTCCGTTTGCTTTTAAGCCCCTTATCTTGGTACATTTTGCATAGCTCATCAGTTGGAATACAATCTATTCTCCTAAAATGAACCTCTGCTTTCAATAGATCAGTGAACATTTCTTTTCTTGTCACTCCACTCCAACGCTGAATCTGCTGGCTATGTACCCTTCTCTCCTGAGGAAATTTATTATTTCCCTAGTCTCCTAAGTCACTTAACTGTGAAATATCATACAGCACCTCTGAAAGAGGATTCCCTACTTCTGCAATTAGCAAAGTCAGAATTATGTGTTTATAAGTTGGGGGTGGGGGAGGGAGGTGTGGTTTTAATGATCAAATTCCTATGAGAGACTCCCAAGGGAGTTTCATAATAAACTTTGGCATTCCCCAGCATAATAGCAGTCTTCATTACCTCCTCCTTTAACTTTCTTTGTAGTCCCTAATTAAATACCAGGGTCTGTCTGCAGTAGGCCACATAGTATCAGTAGGATATTCTCTTTTACAGCCTGCCATAGCCAAAGCCAACAAATTGGTTGTTTGGTTATCTCCTTGCAAATTATAATCCCTAAAAGCTTGCTTAGAAAAGAATTCTGACTAATACTGATGAATCTCATGCAGTCTACAGCATCCATAGACACTCCTGCGGCCCCTTCATCACTGATTCCCACTATCCAAGATATTAATGATTCTCCCACTCTCTGGGTGAACCTACTCAAGATATCTGTGATTTCCTGCTATGTAAAAATCTTCCAAAATCTCCCTGAAAACAGTATTATGATCCTGTATTTCTTGCCTCCTTTGCTGTATGAGGCGTATTTCTGTTTGAGAAGTTTATGATACTGTAACATGATGCTCAGGAGCATCATACCACAAAGTATCTTCTGCTTCTGTTGTTGTATCCTTCTGTCTAGATTCTCTCTCCTTGTTACCGTGGTAACCAGACTGGCTACTAGACGCTACCTGGACTGAACTGAGGTGCATTCTCGGCCTCCTTGTCTCCCTCTGCCTTCTAGCTGAATTTACAGCAGAGTCAGTAGATTCCTGTTCTACCACCTGAGATTCTCCATCTTGCTGTGGTATAGGAGAAGCATTCTCACTTGAATTAGCAGACATTTCAGTAACTGTCTGGCTCTGAGTTCTCTTTCATAATATTCTGTCCCTGCTTTCATATATAATATGATAGGCTATGAGTAAAATCCAGCCTCACCTTAGAAATCGCTCTTGGCATTCCCATTCCTGGCTCAAAGGTAACTTCTCTGAGACATTGCTCTAAATCTTTGGGTCCTCCCATCTGTAGCTTCTGTTTCCAATCCTCATACAAACCAATACCTTTAGATCATTCCCTTGCTAGGGAATAAGTTGCATCCTCCCATCCTGGGAAAACCATTTCTTCTTCTAAAGCCCTTCTACCTCTAAATAGAGATCTTATACCTTGCAATCCCATCCTACTCATCACCAAATAATGTATCAGTAAGGCAATAAACACATCAACAATAATAGTGAATATGCCCATGTAGTTCTGTATCACAGAGTATGAGAGACTCTCCATACAGAAGGTAGAAGTATAACCTTTATTCAGACACCAGAGAACCATATCCCATAACCAAATGTTCAGCTCCCACAGCCAGTTAGCCTACTTTATCATAACAGCAAGGAACTTAAGACACAATATCACAACATGGAGCCTCACCATCCCAAAACCTCTCTGACTCCCTGCTGGGGTCTTCCCCAAACACAAACTCACAGTACAGCTAAGCCAGTCTGTGCAGCTTTAACTATCACAATGGCAGCTATTAGCAGCCATTAGCAGCCATAACTGCCCTCTCCCTCCCTCCCTCCCTCTCTCTCTCTCTCTCTCTCTCTCTCTCTCTCTCTCCCTCTCTCTTTCTTTCTCTCTCTGTCAGCATTTCTTGTGACATAACTTCCTTTTCCTGTAGGGAAGCTCCTCCCACCACATGTAATTTAGGCTTCCTGTGACATAAGCAGGTCTCATGGGCTATTAATGGGTGGGAAAGATCTTCAAATCTAAATTGCTACTACACCATGCTAGGCTTTGGAGATACAAGGACAAAAACAATATAATCTCTGACATCTAGGAGTTTGTACTTTAATCATTGTCCTCCTTGTAGCTACTACTTTTTTTAATTTTTAAAATTTATTTTATTTTTACTTTATAGAATAAAGCAAGCATTTCTATAACACAGTATAATAAAAAAGATGATAGCACATAAAACTACAAATCTATTATGTACAATGTGCTATCCTTTTTTAAATATATAATAAAGTTATCATGTATATATCGTTTTTTTTCTTCCCTCTCCCCCCTCACCCAAGAAATGGCTATTAGACACAAATATCAGGCACAAATATGTATATATATATATATATATATATATATATATATACATATATATATATATATATATATATATATACACTCCTACATATGTAAAATCATTCTATACATCTATTTATCAGTTCTTTCTCCGGATACAGATAACAGTTTACTTCATGTGTCCTTTGTAGTTAATTTGGGAATTTTTAATAGTCAAAAGTACTTATTCGCTCAAAGTTGTTCCTTAAACAATCTTGCTGTAACTGTAAAAAATGTTTTATTGGTTCTTCTCATTTCACTCTTCATTATTTCATGTGTCTATCCATGTTTTTATAAGCTCATGGAACTCATCATTTCTCAAAGCACAGTAGTATTCCATCACAATCATGTATCACAACTTCTGCAGCCATTCCCCAATTGATGTACATCTCTGTAATTTCCAATCCTTTTCCGCCACAAAGAGAGCTTCAATAAATATTTTAGAACATACAGGCTATTTTCCTTTTTCCCTAATCATCTTTGGAAATAGACCTAGTAGTGGTATTGCTACGTCAAAGGGTATAGGCAGTTTAATACCTCTTCGGGCATACCTAATTCCAGATTGTTCTCCAAAATGGTTGGATCAGTTCACAGTTCCGCCAACAATGAATGTGTCCCAATTTTTCCTCATCTCCTTTAACATTTGTTGCTTTCCCCTTCAATCATTTTAGTCAATGTGATAGTTATAAAATGATATCTCAAGGTTGTTTTAATTTGCGTTTCTCTAATCAATAATGATTTAGAGCACTTTTTCATATGACTATATATTGTTTTGATTTCTTTATCAGAAAACTGCCTATTCATATTCTTTGACCATTTATCAATTGGGGATTTGTATTCATATTTTTAGAGATTTGACAAAGTTCTTTATATATTTGAGATATGAGACCTTTATCTGAGAATCTGTATACAAAATTTTTTCCCAGTTTTCTGCTTTCCTTCTGATCTTGGCTACGTTTGTTTTATTTGTACCAAAACTTTTTAACTTAATGTAATCAAAATTATCCATTTTACACCTCACTCTGCTCTCTATCTCTTGTTTATTCATAAATTGTTTGCGTATCCATAAGTCTGATAAGTAATATGTTCCATGTTCTTCAAATTTTCTTTAATATATCTTTATATCTAGGTTGTGTATCCATTTGGACCTTATCTTGGTAAATGGTGTTAGATATTGGTCTATGCCCAGTTCCTGCCATACTGCTTTCCAA
The DNA here is from genome assembly GCA_028646595.1 of Phalanger gymnotis. Classification (NCBI taxonomy): domain Eukaryota; kingdom Metazoa; phylum Chordata; class Mammalia; order Diprotodontia; family Phalangeridae; genus Phalanger; species Phalanger gymnotis. The sequence goes on along the minus strand of CM053626.1, from coordinate 113,970,456 downwards.
TTTTCCACAATTTTTACCAAGTAATGAATTCTTTTCCCCAAATCTTAAGTCTTTATGCTTGTCAAATGCAAGGTTATTATATTCATTTGCTGCTGTAAATTCTATACGTACTCTGTCACATTGATCTACCTTTCTATTTCTTAGCCAGTACCAGATAGTTTTGATAATTACTCCCTTATAGTTTAAGTTCTGGTAATGCTAAACCTCTTTCCTTTATGTTTTTTTCATTAATTCTTTTGATATTCTTGACTTTTTTCTTCCAAATGAATTTTTTTGTTATCTTCTCTAATTCAGTAAAGTTATTTTTTGGGTAATTTAATTGGGGTGGCATTAAGTATATAAATTATTTAGGCCCAATTGTCGTTTTTATTATATTGGCCCTGCCGCCCCATGAATAATTATTTTTCCAGTTATTTAAATTGGATTTTTTTTGTAAAAAAATTATAATTTTGTATATATAGTTCCTGGGTTTGTTTTGGTAGGTATACTCCCAAGTATTATATATTGTCTAAAGGTATTTTAAATGGAGTATCTCTAACTGTCTCTTCTTGCATGGTTTTGCTTATGAGATATAGGAATGCTGATGATTTATGTGGATTTACTTTATCCTACCACTTAGCTAAAATTATTAATTGTTTCAACTAACTTTTTAGTTGTCTTTGAGATTTTCCAATTATATCATCATATCATCTGCAAAAAGAGATAGTTTTATTACCTCATTCCCTATTCTAATTCCTTACATATCTTTTTTTTCTCTTATTGCTATTGCTGGGATTTCCAATACATTATTGAATAATATTGGTGACATCTTTGTTTCACACCTGATTTTGCTGGGAAGGCTTCTACTTTATCCCCATTACAAATAATGCTTGCTGATGGTTTTAGATAAATGGTTTTTTTTGTCAATTCAAGGAAGAATCCATTGGTACCTATACTCTTGGGTGTTTTTAATAGAAATGAGTGTTGTATTTTATCAAAATTATATCTAATGATATAATCATATTTTTTACTTTTATTGTTAATATAATATTAATAGTTTTCCTTATGTTAAACCATCCTGCATTCCTGGTATAAATCCCACTTGCTCATTTAATAGTTCTTAATATTTTTGCTACTTAAGGGTAAAACAAGAATAAGACTGCTAAAGGTTTTTTGTCTAACTCAGTTTATTAGGCTTTTTCAACTTGATACTCACTTTTTATTATGCAGTTGTAATAAATGCTTTAAAAAGTCACAAAGATAAACACATTTGAAATCTACCTTTTCCCCATTTTTCTTTCTTCTGTTATTGATGTCGGGAAGTAGGTAAATGGCTCCAAAGCAGATAGCATGAGGAAGTTAGGTGAACAGTTAGTAAGTAGAATTCATTCATTAACTACATTATCAGACCCCACCTTAGTTCAGTATAAACTTAAAGTAGGATTGTTCTCATCAGTAAATAATAAATTATACTCAATAATACTCTTAGCACTATTATAGTATATCTTATGTATTATGCTTTTCTATCCAGTGATAGATGCTAACTCCATATAGGGTTTGGGTTTTTTTTTTAAATCAAGTAATTTTTGATATAGCAGTCAAGCTGTTTTTATTTGAAAGGTGTATTAGTCTAGGGATACAATTCTTATGTTTGCGTTTTTTATCAACAGCTTTTACAGGTTTGTTTTGGAACCAGAATTGACTCCAGGGCCCAATAATATTCTTTCTTTGGGGCCTATGGCAAAGTTCCTAGAAATGCCTGAATCACCTCTTCTGACCCTCAACATGATTACTCCTGAAGGCTGGTTGGTTGAAGCAGTACACAGTTCCTGTGACCTTGATAATATTTACTTAAAGGATGTAAGTTGTAATTTCCAGTTATTTACAAGACAGTCAACCAACTAAGCTAACTTCCCATTCTAAATTGATACTATTATGTCCTTAGAGTTGGAGTGGCAAGATTCTATAGCTCAAAGAGTATATATATACTTCCCATTCTAATCTCACTGTTAACATGAAGTGTACACCTAGCTCTTCCAGATTCAGCATCTCAGATTCAGTAGTCTTGAACATCTTTACTTACTTCATAAATAATAGATTCCTCAATCAGTTCTTTAGGCCATTTCAGGCCTTTTGAGTGGAATGGAAAACTTGGACAATTAAAGACCACTACCTGTAAGTAAAGGGAATCACCTGTTACCATAGACTAATAATTGAGAAACACAAGCTTGGCAGGACAGACATACATATACAAGTATATGGAGATAAATAGATATCAACATATCTATATCTACAGCTTCTAGGAACAGCTCCCTGAACTTGAACTTACATATTACAGATTGTGTAGCCAGGGGGCAACCACTATCCCCAGTTCAAAATACTCTGTGGGTTCATACTCCTAAAAGTATAGATCATAAGCCTCAAACTGTATATTCGTCATTAATAGTCAATAGACACAATTAGCGTAAAGCAAAAAAGCTTTAAAAAATATCAGGGACTGGGAAGCATACTTCCACAGCCATATGTAGCCTCAATAAAAAACTGGCCACACATAAGAAGTATGCTTTCACTTTCTTTACTTTGACTCCTCGACTCTTTGCAATCTGGCATTCTATCTCATTCCTCAATTTAAACTGCTATCTCTGAAGTTGCCAATGATCTCTTTCTTGCCAAAGCTGATGTTCTTATTTTAGTATTAATCCTTCTTGACCTCTCTACTGCATTTGATACTGTTGGCCACCCTGCCTCCTAGATGGTTTTTCTTAAGTTTTTGTGACACTGCTTTCCTAGTTTGTCTCCTATCTGACTGTTCTGTTCTATTTCCTTTGCTGGCTCATCATCCACATCATGGCCTCTAACCATTGGTATTCCCCAAGATTCTGCTCTAGGTACTCTTCTCTCTATATATTCTTTTTCTTGGTAAAGCTATTAAGTCCCATAGATTTAACTATCATCTCTATACAGATCTACATTTCCAGCCCCCATCTCTCCACTGAGCTTAGTCCCAGACCACCAGTTGTTTATTAGACATTTAAAACTGGATGCCTCAGAGACATCTTAAACTCAGCTTATCAATTTAAAATTAAGCTATCTTTTCCCCTAAGCCCTCCCCTTTTTTAGGCTTCCCTAAAGGGCAGATAAGTGGTAGAGTGGATAGAGCACCAGGCCTGAAGTCACAAAGATTTGAGTTCAAATCTAGCCTCAGACATTTACTAGTTGTGTGCCCTGAGCAAGTCACTTAACTTATGTTTGCTTCAGTTTCTTCATCTGTAAAATGGGGATATTAATAGCATCCACCTCCTGGAGTTTTTATGAGGTTCAGCTGAGATAATAATTGCAAAGCACTTAGCAGTACCTGGTACATAGTAAATGCTGTCTAAATGTTAACTGTTATTATTATTAAAGACACCACCATCCTTCTGTTATCTCAGGTTTTTAGTCTCATCATCTTCTACTCTTCATTCTTCCTTGCCTTACGTATTCAATCAGTTGCCAAGTCTTGCCATTTCTACCTTCACAAACTCTTTCATTTATGACTCCTTCTCTTCATATAACTACCACCTTAGTTCAAGACCTCATCACCTCTTGTCTAAATCACCATAACAGCCTCTTCACTAGAATCCCTGCTTCCAGCCTTACACCACTCTAGTCCATCCAAGGTAATTTTCCTTAAGCACAGATCTGACCATGTCATTACTCCAATCAACCAATTCCACTGGCTTTCTGTTGCCTCTAGAACAAAATGAAAACTCTTCTTTTTAACTTTTCATAACCTGGCCCTAAACTACTTTCCAAACTCCATATATAGTTACTCCCTCTCCAGAACGCAATGTGTAGTCTTTTCAAATTGACCTTCTCTCTATTCTTCACACACATTCCATTTCCCATCTGTAGACCTTTATACTGACTGAACCCATGCATAGAATGCCACTCTCTCCTTGCCTCCACTTCATATTGTCTCACTCTTCATTTAAGATATTGCTCCAATATCATCTTCTGCATGAATCTCTTTCCTGATTCCCCAACCTAAACTACTTTTTATTTAACTAATGTGTGTAATGTATGTATATATATACAGACATATATATACATTTATTAATTTTCTCTGTATGTGCTGTTATTTTATGTGTACTTATTTTCTACTACACTGGAATACTAAGCTCATTTCATGAAGGGATTGTTTCATTCTTTCTACTTGTATCCCTAAAGCCTACCATATTACCTTGTACTGGTCGGCACTTAGTATTGATTGATTGATTGGGAATATGTGACCAAGATAACTCATACCTACAGCTTCAAAGGACCCTTATATCCTTTTTCTTTTTCTAGTCTTCTCACTCTGTTCCCTCAGTACCTTGGCAAATCGCCAAGATAGGCTCCTGGGGCCAGTTCCACTCGACAGCTTAACTAATGATTCTCAGGGTTTGTTCTCCCTCTGCTGCCATACTCCTTAGAGCTGCCTCTGCTATTTTTCTTTGAATCCCTGAACATGTTCTATATTGGGTCTGGTGTCTCCTACAGAATGAGTAGCTACACTACAAGATCCTATGGTTGATGAGTGTTGTGAAAGAGAAAGAAATTCCTTCCCCCACCCACCTACTTTCTGGTAGAGAAGCAAGGGGGAAGGCAAAGAGCGAACCCCTGTACAGACCTTGGTTCATCCTCTAAAGCTAGCTCTCTTCTAGACTTCCAAGGTTCATACTTCACAAAGCTCTTTTGCATCAGTTGTCTTCCAAGGCTGATGGGCTTGTTTTTATAGGACACCAGTCACATGGCTATCTCCAGTCAGCCAAAGGCAAGTTGCTTCTATTAATTCCATGAAAGAGAATTTCAAACTTTGTAAAGGGTTAACAATGCAAAAGGTTTTCTTCATGCTTCACTTAAAATGGTTAGCACGATCTTGTCCCTTTTGCCTTCCCCTTCTATGATTTCAAGTGGGAAGGAGGGGAGGAAAGAGACCAGTTGAGCAGGCATGTTATAAATTCCAGCTCATGCCATATTCAAAATAAATGCAAAATAATTTTTTGTAGGGGAGAGTAATAGCAGCTGGAGGGATCAAGAAAGATTTCTTGAATCAGGTAGTATTTAAGTAGAATTCAAAGAGTTGGATGCTATATTATTCTGCTACTGAAATTATCTTTATAGATGCCTATTAAAGAATATTTCTATAATTTGTTGCTTAACCTTCTCCCTTATAAGGTAATACTACTAATAAGACCAGTATGCATTTATAGAACAAAAAAATAATTACGTTCTTCATCTTTGGCACAAGGACCATGAAGACCAAAAGCCCCAATCAGGCAACTCTAGGACCATTGGTTTTGTTATCAAAAGGTCTTTGAAATTATTTAGTCCATATTCTTCTTTTTACAAATGAGGGATGAGGCCCAGAGAAGTTAAATGACTTGCCCATAGTCATACAGGGAAACAAATGTCAGACATGGATTATGAAAACAATTTCTCTGACTCTAAATCTAGTCCTTTTCCCACTATACCACAGTAAGATCAAAGGAAAAGTCAGAAAACCATAATGTTCCCCATGGTATAGTAATTATACTACCCCCCCATTACATATACATAGTTAGAGACTCTTATCTCAGCTAGAACCCTGTGAAAAAAGTGTGGGCAAGACCATCATTCAACCATTGATCTGGAGAGAATTAAGAGAAGACAGGAAGGGATTTTCCTCATTTGAGGCTGAGTGAATATATAGAGAGTACTCTCCCAGACATAAATAATTGACTTGAATAGTTGAAAATAAGTTGAATTTGTGTAACTTAATCTCTAAGGGAATGTGGGTTCTGTAATAAACCAGTGGCATTTCAAATACATAAATTAAGGAAGTGTGGAAACAACTTTACATTTAATTATTGCTAAACGTGATCCACAGCCTACAGTCAAATGTCCCAATGATTCTGGTACTATAAAGGGTCCTAAATATACTAGGGAATGTAGTTAGAACCACAACAAACAAGTAGTATTGGAAATGTCTTTTAAATACCTTGTGTAGTGGCAATGTTGCTTGCAGCTACTGTGGAGGCGTAAGGCCTATAGCACCAGTACACAGGAGGGTTGCTAGCACAAGTTCTTTGATCTGCTTTACTAAGGAAAGATAGCTGTTTCAGGGGTTAACAATCTTACTTTCGTTAAACATACATATATTATTCACTTAGTTCAGGGGAAAAAGTCAGCACCCTGAACTTCAGAGCAAATAAAAACAGAAATTACAAACAGAAAAAATAACACAAATCAACAGACTTCTAACTGTCTGACTATAGCAATACATACAGTTACCAGAGAGAGAAGCACCAACATTTGGGTTTTCAAAGCTGGCGGGGGGTGGGGGGTGGCTCCTTGACGGCTACTCAGAGTCTCATCTGGCCAAATCACATGAACACTCTTTCAATAAGTGAGCCCCAAAGCAAAATGCTAACCTCAGAGTATATATACTATTTCCAGTCAAGGACTCTTGATTCAAAGATTCATTCAAAGGCACCTGATTGCCTTAGTACCGAGAAGCATTCCAAAAAAAAACAGCAAAAAGTCCCACTTTGATTGTCATTACACCTTGTAACTTAGACTCTTGCCTTAATACATATTTTCCTGTTTTTTTCCCCTTTGCGTTCTGACAATGCCATACTACTAGCATATAGTTCTGTGTATTCAAAATGCCTCCTTCCTATTCCCTGCTAGCCACCCTTTTTCCCCCTTCATAGGATCATAGGAGTCGATCTGGAAGGGACTTTTGAGTCCCTTTAGTTCATTCCCCTCATCTTATAGATGAAGAAACTGAGACCCGTAAAGGTTGAATGACTTGCCCAAGATCATACAAGTCACAGGGGGAAGTACTTCAATTCAGGTCCTTTAACTCTAAAGACAACACTGTACCCACACTGGAATTCCCTTCTGATAGGCTTCCAAGTCTTCACCATAGAGAGTTCTCTGCTATAGTACCTGGCCAGAATGGGGCTCCTCTGCTTCTTTTCTCCTTTTGCCTCTCCCTCAGAGAATATGGCCATGTTTTCCAACTAATTCAGGCAATGTGCTTTAAAAATACTATCTCATTTGATCTTCTCAACAGCCCTGTAAGATAGTTGTTATCATTATCTTCATTTTATAGATCAAGAAACTGAAACATAGAACAGTTAAGTGGCTTGCCCTGGGTCATGTATTTAGTAAATGTCTCAGACTGAATTTTAACTCAGGTCTTCCTGATTCTAAGTCCAGCATGCTAATCACTATGACACTTAGCTGCCTAACATATGTTTTCCTGGTACTATTCATACCCGAAGTATAAATATCATCAAAATTCAGTTCATACTTCTGTTTCATCAGATTGATTTTGCTCCATTTAAATATAAATTTTGAGAGATCCAATTCAATTCTGGCTCTTTGGGAACCCTCCTTCCCCTTCTACAGGCAAGCTGGAATTCTCAGGACATCCTTTGGAATCATAGATTTGGACCCTTCAGGGAAAATCTAAACCAGAATTTATTCATGTATTCCTTAAGAGTATTGCTAGTCCAAATCATTATACTCAAGTTGTCTCTTTAATGCTGTAGCTAGAGTACATCCTTCTGTTTCTACATCCTTGTCTTTTGGTTGTCAAACCAATAAGCATTTATTAAGCACCTACTATGTGCCATATCAGTTGCTGGGGATACAAAGAACTACAAAAAGATAGTCTCTGATCTCATGGAGCTCAAAATTTAGTCTGGAAGATAACATGATCTTTACATACAAAATCTGTAAGGACAAATTGAAGATAATTTAAGAGGGAAGGCATAAGTTTTAAGGGGGACCTAGAAAGAATTCTTGCAGAAGAAATGATTTTAGCTGAGTTTTGAAGGAAGTCAGGAGGCAGAGATGAGGAGGTAAAAATTCCAGGTATGGGTTCAGCTTATGAAAATATGCAGTCAGGAAATGGAATGTCTTCCATAAAGAACAGCAAGGCCAATGCCACTGTATTGCAGAGTACTTGAAGAAGAATAAGGTTTAAGAAGACTAGAGAGGAAGAAGAGGGCCAGGTTATAAAGGGCTTTAAAAGCCAAACAAAAAGAAATCATGTTTGACCATGGAAGAGAGAGCCACTGAAGTTTATTGAAAAGGGGAGGTGGGGCAGTGTTACATGATTATACCTCCACTTTAGGAAGATTGATTTGGCAACTGTGTGGAAGATGGACTGTAGTGGAGAAAGACTTGAGTAAGGGAGTCCAATCCTAAGATTTTGAAATAGTCCAGGTATGAGGTGATGAGGGCCAGTTCAAGATGTCTAATAGGCAATTAGAAATGTGAGACTAGAAGTCAGGAGAGAAGTTGGAGCTGGAAAAGTAGATCTGAGAATCATCTGCATAGAGATGATAATTGAATTTATGGCTAATGAGATAACTAAGCAAAGTAATATATAAGGAGATGAAAATAGGTCTCAAGACAGAGCCAAAGGTATATTCATAATTAGCTCACATAACCTGGATGAATAGTCAGCAAAGGAAACTAAGAAAGTATCATCAGATGGGTAGGAGGAGAACCAGGAGAGAGTAGTCCTAAAAAACTGGAAAGAAGAGAATATCAAAGAGAAGAAGGTGATCAGACAGTGATAAAAGCTATAGACAGGTCAAGAAGGATGAAGGTGGTGAGAGTGCCATTAGATTTGAGATCATTAAAAAGAAAAGAGATCATTAGAAGATATGGTCCAGAATGTATTCCTCAAGAGCATTCTCAGCCCAAATCTTCATATTCAATTTGACCCTTAAATACTAAATACACAGTATATCTTTCTGTTCCACAGCTTCTTTGCCTTACCATTTATTACATAAGCCAAGATGGTTTTGTTCACTGAAATGGGATACTGTAATGTTAATATCATGGGATGGAAAGGCGATAATGTTTGCTCTTTAAGACTATTCTAGAAATTTATACAGTTCCATAATCTATTGAAAGGTTTCCAAAAAAAGGATGAAATTGATTATAAATACTCTTCCCTTTCATTACATATTGATAAAACTATTTTCTAGCTTATGGAATTCATATCGTGAGAGATGAAAATGCCCTACTTAAAGTGTAAAATATTATCTTTATAGATTGAGGGAATTGTCAGAGCAGAATATGAACTAGAATATCTACTGCTTGAAGGACATTGCTTTGATGAAACTACTGGACAACCTCCTCGGGGACTTCAGTTTACCCTAGGCATGAAAAAGAATCCTGTTGTGGTTGATACCATTGTGATGGCCAATCTTGTGAGTATTGTGTAGAAGTAGTTATTTTCCCATATCAACTAATTCAACATTTATTAAGCACCTCATTTGTATATAATAGACAGGTATCATGGTAAAGTCAGGGAGACCTAAGATCAAGCTCTTCTTGTACAAATCAACTGTTTGAACTTGGACAAGGCACTTAACTCCATGCACCAGGCTATCAGTTGCCTATCTGCATAAGCTGAAGAAGCTTCCACAGCTAACACTACCCAAAAAGGTGAAATCACCACTGCCTTACGAAAAATTGTACGGGATAGTTTGCTAGATCCTGAGAGAAATACAGAGATAATTAATATATGGTTGGTCCTTATTGAGCTCCTAATCTAGCAGAGAGAATGTAACATTTATAAAGATAAATAATTATAATGGACTCATGAGTTTTATTTCCTCCACAAGTCCAGATCATAGCCCATCTTTTGTGGGTGATGTGTTCAAAGAAATCATTACTTAAAAGCTAAACAGTTGCCTGGCATTCTAGGACTCAATTTTTTCAGGTTGGTGCATGTAATGGGGTGAGTTAGAGCTGACCCCTACCATCACTGGACCTCTGCGCCCAGAGCCTGCTGAGATAAACTCAGGGCTCTGAGGTATGGGGGGGACAAGATGGAGTCAGGAGGAAGGGTCTTGCCCTTGTTGGCAACGTGGTGCCGGGTTCTTTTCCAGATTTACCTGTGCACAGGTGAATCATGGGAGAGAGCGGGAAGGAAAGGGGAGGAGAGTAGGCAGAGAGTAGGAAGAGAGTAGGCAGAGAGTAGGCGGGCCAAGGCAGCCCTAATGCTACATAATCAAAGCTTTTCACCATCATGCCTCACTCCTTGTTCATTGCCTGCGAGATCAGGTCTTTGCTGGACAAAGGCCTGGGAGTTTGAGGTAGGAGGGACCCCAACAAGTAGCACAGGTAAATCCGGAAAAGAACCCAGCACCATGTTGCCAACAAGGGTGAGACCATTCCTCCTGACTCCATCTTGTCCCCCCCATACCTCAGAGCCCTGAGTTTATCTCAGCAGGCTCTGGGCGCAGAGGTCCAGCGATGGTAGGGGTCAGCTCTAACTCACCCATTACAGGTACATATAGTCTGTCTGCATTTATGCATCAATCAGGTGGTGTTCAAGAACTCTGCATCATGTTTGTGCTACAGTGAAGCATTGGAGTACAATACTTAAGTAGCATCATACTGTTAAATATTAATGCCATAGGAGAAATACAAAGGGTTATTTAATGTCTAAGAAGAAAGGAAAAATCTATTCCAGTTAGAGAAATTAAGAGAGATTTCCTGGGTGAGGTGACCATTGAAATAGCCATAGTGAGATGGGTAAGATATGAGAGGGTAAAGATAGAGGGATGAGCATTCTCTTTCATTTCAGATCTGCATTCTTACAAGCATGTCCAAGATCTATTACATAGTACAGTTGAACACTGAGGTACTAAGATAAAAATGAAAGAATTACCTATATTTTGTGTGTTCCATAAACAAAAGAATAATTGAGAAGTTTAATTAGAAGTGTAAGTAGTAACTGACCCTTAATCTTAATAGATTTTATATTAATATGGTTAGATAATCTTTATTTTATCACTGTAGATCAGTTTTCAGGGAACAAAACTGAATGGTATTAGGAATATATTCATTAAAGGAGAAGGAGCATCTTAGTGTTGGCACATTTTACTGGGGAAAATTAGAATCTCTTCTAGAATTACTTAAACATGAATTATGGTTTCTAGTGCAATCCTGCTTAGAGGTAGAGGTATAAACTAGATTAGATTGAAAGGTTCCTTCCAACCGAATTTTAAAAAACCCTTTATTAAACCCCTACACTATGTATACCATTATCCCTACCTAATAGCTGTCCCCTTGGACATTTAAGTCTATTCACAGTACTCTGATTCGATAATTCTCTTTTCTCATAAGGGATATTTTCAATTAAAAGCAAACCCTGGTGCTTGGATTCTGAGATTACGTCAAGGGAAATCTGAAGATATTTACCAGATAACTATGTAAGTAATCCTATTTTGGAATAACATGATCATCTTATTTTCTGGCTTTTACAAGAAAGTTATTACAATTGCATAATAACATATAGGAAAATGGTCCTTAGCTTTAATGGGTTTGGCAGAACTAAACTTATTATTCCCCTCTCCCTGACCCACCTCACTTTCCTCACTGTGCTGTCAGCCATCCTAGTCTGAAACCTAGAAATCATCTTTGACCCTACTCTCTCATACAGAATACATTCCTCATCCTTCTTGTCTTTGACCACCAAAATTTTGCCAAGGAACATGTGGAAACAAAGAGGTTTCACATACTAGAAAAAGCCATTCATTGTTAACTTTTCCTCAGTATTTATGATTTTGTAACTTTGCAGTAGATATGTAGACTAGTGAGGTTGGTAAAGAATTTAAATGTTGAATGTCAAATCAATAATTCAGGACCAAAACTGTTAAAGTAGTTAGTGATAGAGATAAAATTAATATTCTGTGAATATGACCAATGTAAGTTTTATATAACAGGCAATTTACCTTGTGACATTCAACAAATCATTTAACCTCTTTGGGACTCAGTTTCCTCATCTGTATATTAGATAGTTTTACTTCTCTGATGCCGTCTAGTTCTAATCTTTTAATCTATAAGCTTTTATTTTCTATTCCAATGCCCTCATTGGAAACAGAAAGAAAAAAGGAAACCTTAAATCTATGATCCATTGACTTTAAATATTTTTATATTATTAGTACTATACAGTCATAGTCATTTAGTATAATAATATTGGCAATATGCAAATGAGAGTTGGTTAAAGTTTACACTTCATCAGTTTTACTCATCACCATGGACTACAAAACTTAATTCACTTTTATTTTTACTTTTTCTATAGGTATGACCAAAATCAAGCATTTTTTTTCCCTCTTAAGTCTTAGTACTGTCATTATTCAGCTAGTTATGGAAGGCTTTTGTAAGGTGATAGGGCAGGCAAGTCTTGATTGCAAATGATTTCACTATAGTACCTTAGTCAATATATAATCATGATAAATTTTTTGACATATAAATTGAACAAAATCATTCACAGGAAAAATCTAATATTGAAATGTTTTTTTCTAAAGACAAGGAAATGCTTTTGATGTTGTAAACCACTAATTTTAACATCTGTCAGTTTAAGTAAACTGTGAGTATATATGTTCAATTGTTTATCATATTTTTTATCATGGTAAGTATAATTCCTTCTGTTGTGTTAAAGCCCATTCTGTTGTCTCTCATTTCACTTATGTAACATACATAGATGTATAAACATTTTAATGAACATTTGTTCCATTTTAGAGAGATAGGAGAAAAACATTAAGTGCTTGCCATTTGCGAGGTACTGTGCTAAGTGCTAGGGATACAAATAAAAATAAACAAGATAATCTTTGTCCTCAATGAGTTTATATTCTAACAGAAGAAGATAAAAAGGAGATTGGGTAGTACACTCATAGTGGCATAGCTGGCAATGTCCAGGAAGTGCTGTTGAGGCCTAAAACCAAGCTATCAAAACCCAGGGTGTTTCCAAGGTCACCGTCTAATTTTCAGATCAGGAGGGAGTAGAGACAGTGGTCATAGAGGAGACTACATGACTGGAGATGTTGGGGAAGTATGTTTATACAATTAGAGAATTTCCCAGATACTTTAAATAAATTTACTAAATTTATCAAATACCCCAATAAAAAGATAAATATTAAACTTCTTGTTTTTTTCAGAGAGAATATAAACGTTTAGCTTAAAAAAGGTAAATGTCAGAGTTGAGGGTTATATAGGAACTAATATCAATATTAGTTGGATAATCTTACCATTGATTGTCAAAGTCTGACTACTGTTAAATTTTATGACTATTGGTTGACATCCACAGCTTAGACTCTAGGCGTAACTTTTATTTTTGTATGTTTAAGTTTATATAATTCAGGTCTAGGAATAGTATATATGTGCCAATATGACTGAAGCATTTCTAAGTGTACTTTCAGGATCAAAATTTTTTTGACAATTTTTCTTTATCTACAAAATATAAACTGAATGAGAAAATCATGTGTTTCTTCAACTGACTTTGTCCTTATTATCAAGGGAATTCACAATCTTGCCTTTATTCTCACCATATTATATTGGAGCATCCACTCATATAACAAATATATCTTAGCATATCTGTCACAGACCTCCATTGACCTGTGACTAAACTTCTTGCTTACATATCTGTGTTCATCTTTTTTCTTCATTACTTCTCTCACTCCTGAGTTGATCTAATACTCATTCCAAATTTTGATTTGGAGACAGACAGATAAAAGTAGTTAAAGCACTAAATTGACCTCCAAACAAGTTTATTTAGAAGGAACAGTTAGGAAACAAGAAAGTCCATATTTTTTTTCTACTGGTTTGCAACCTAGCCATGCCTGTACTTATAAGGATAAGTTTTTTGAACCCAAGTATAAAATTTATATTTACCCTTATTAAATTTCATATTATTTGATTCAGCCTATTAGCTTAGCCAGTTAAGCCTTTTTAAAACCTAATCCTCTCATCCATTGCATTAGTTATCCCTCCTGGCTTTTTGTCGTCTGTGCCGTTAGGCAAGGATAATTAATGTTAAATAATTGAGTAAAAATCTCTGAGGCATTTGAATGAAGACCTCTTTGCAAGTAGATATTGCCTTCTAATGACTACTCTTTAGGTTTGGTCATTGAGATAGTTTGAAATCCACCTAATTCTTCTACTCTCTAGCCTACTTCTCTTCATTTAGATGGCATGAGAAATTTTGTCAAATACTTTGCTTAAACTTAAGTAAACTGTATCTAAAACATTTCCTTGATTCTCCTAATGTACATTCTCTCATCTAGAAAGGAAATAGTCTGTCATAACCTGAACTTGATAAAAAAAAAAGCTGTCTCTTAGTGATCACTTTAGATTTCAGATTGTATTCCTTTAATAATAATGAAAAATATGTAAGATGTATTTCTCACCCTCTTAAGCCTATAATCTGCTTAGGAATGCATTGAAAGGGTTAAGGATATTTGCAAGTGATTGCAATGTAACATACGGAAGCTACATAAGTATAAAGGAAATGCAAGATAAGCAAGCTAAAAGTATTACAGCATTAATAATTGGAGGCTTCCTGGAGAAATTATTTTGACTGAATTCCTCTTATCACTATATCAAAACACAAATCCCTCAACTATTTTCATAAGTATTGTTACTAATTAGAGAATAATTGGTTGTTGAGCAACATTGACATGACCAAAATGGTTGTTGAAATGAGGAATTTTTTTTTTAACACTGTCACCATCTGTAAGATACTAATGCTGATAAATTGTAAAAAGCCAAAATGGCAGAATGGTAAGAAGCAATGTGGTGAGTTCTCATCTACAAACTCCTCCAAATATAGCTACAAAATGGACCAACCCAAATCCTGATATGAAAATCCAGAAAAAGTTACAATGCCTTTTATCTAGCTCAGCTAGATAGAGGGGGAGACAAAAAGGTCTGCAGATACTAGGGGTGAGGATGAGTGTGAACTGGCAGCTTTATCAGACAAAACCCAGTTTTGGGTCACTGATCCAGGGTGGAATGAGAAAGGGATGTGCATATAGAAGTGGTGTCCTTGGATACTGAGGCCCTGGACAATGAGCCAAGAAAGGAGGAAAGGATTACTGAGTAGACTAGGATCAGCCAGATGCCTCAGGTGATCACCAGGGGTGGGATTCCTAAAATTGTGGGAAACTAGAATAGACCACTTTGGGAGAACTGGAAGCTGTCTGTAATCTGTCCCTGAGATCTGGCAATAACATAACATTCAATATGCCTAAGAAAGCAGCAGTGGGATCAACCTTCCCTCCAGAAGTATGAAAGAGCTAGGCCCTAAGGCCAAAGACAAGAAGTATGCTGTAAAAAAAAAATGGGCAAACCAAAAAAGACTCCCCCCATAATGAACTTTTATGACATCAGGGACCCTTAAGACACAGACACAGAAAAAGAGAGTGACTCCAAAACATCTACAAGCAATGCCATAGGGAAAAATACAAAAATTCAACTAGAATTCTAGATGAGATGAAGCAAGAGTTCTAGAATGTTTTGTAAATGAAATGAGAGCTCTTGAGGAAAAAAATAGAAAAGAAATGAGAAAATAGGCAACAAGGAAGCAAAGCTATCACTCTTTGCAGATGATTTGATGTTATATTTAGAGAAACATAGAGAATCAACTAAAAAAACTGGTTGAAACAATTAACAACTTTAGCAAAGTTGCAATATGTGAAATAAACCCAGATATCATAATTTCTGTATATTATCAACCCAACTCAGAAGGAAGAGATAGAAAGAGAAATTCCATTTAAAATAACTGCAGACATTATAAAATACTTGGGATTCTACTTGCCATGATAAACCCGGAAATTATATGAGCACAGTTATAAAACATTTTTTACACAAATAAAGACAAATCTAAACAATTAGAGAAATAATAATTGCCCATGTATAGAACAAATCAATATAACAAAAATGACAATTTTACTTAGATTAATTTACTTATTCAGTGTCATACCAACCAAACTATCAAAGAATTATTTTATAGGGCCAGGAAAAATAAATTCATCTGAAAGAAAAAAGGGTAACAATAATGTCAAAGAAATCAATGAAAAAAAATGTGAAGGAAGGAGACCTAGCAGTACCAGATTTGAAGTTATATTAGAAAGTGGTCAAAAATCATCAAAATAATCTGACACTGGCTAAGAAATGGAGCAATGGGACAGTGGAATAGATTATGTATAAAACCCAGAGAAGTAAATGAACATAGCAATCTAGTTTTAGATAAACCCAAAGAGCCACATATTTGAGACAAAAACTCATCAATTGACAAAAATTGCTGAGAAGGGTGGAAAGTATTTTGGCACAAACTCAGTATAGACTAATATCTCACACCATTGTGCAAGATAAGGTCAAAATGGGTACATGATTTAGACATAAAAAATGATAGCACAAATAAATTAGGGGAGCATGGGAAAATTTACTTTTTAGATCCATGGATGATGGAAGAGTTTGTGACCAAACAAGAGATAGAGAGGATTGTGGGAAGTAAAATGGATAAATTTGATTACATAAAATTAAAAATATTTTGCACAAGTAAAACTAATATAGCCAAAATTAGAAGGAAAGCAGGAAACTGTGGGAAAACTTTGCAGCAAGTTTCTCTGATAAAGACCTCATTTCTCAATATATAAGGAACTGAGCCAAATTTGTAGAATTATGAGCCAATCCCTAATGATAACTGGTTAGAGCATATGTAACAACAATACTACTTGCAGCTGCTCTGGGGGTATAACTCCAATAACACCAGCATACAGGAGGGCTGCTAGTATAGGTTCTTCAGTCTTTTCTAAAGGAAAGCAACTTTAACAGGGTCAACAATCTTACTTTAATCAAATATATATATATTTATATATATATATGTGTGTGTGTGTGTGTGTGTATGTGTGTGTAGATATATGTGTGTATATATATATGTATGTATGTGTACATATATATATACATATATATATTTCTATTTATCATTCACTTAGTTCAAGGGAAAAGTCAGCACCCTGAATTTCAGAGAAAATACAAACAGAAATTCAAGCAGAAATTATATAAACAGAGCAAATACAAACAGCAAAGACCAACAGACAGGGCTTCCGATGGTCTGAACAAAAGCAATATATACATAATTACCAGAGAGAAAAGCACCAGCATCTGAGTTTTTCAAAGCCAGGGGGTTCCTTAACGGCTACCCAGAGTCTCATCTGGCTAAATCACACAAACATTCTTCCAATGAGTGAGCCCCAAAGCAAAATGCTAACCTCAGAGTATATATACACTTCTTCAGGGCCAGAGGGCATCACAACCTTCATGACCCAGGCTCATGTGACTCAGGCTTCTGTGTGACTCAGGTTCAAAGCAGGTCACATAGGTCTATTAAGGGGTGGGGAAGATCTTCAAATTGTATTAACATAAAAGAGTATGAACAGGCAGTTTTCAGAAGAAGAAATCAAAGCTATCAATAATCATATTTTAAAATACTCCAAATCACTAACGATTAGAGAAATTCAAATTTAAACAACTCTGAGGTACTACCTTATAACTATCAGATTAGCTACCATCACAGGAAAGGAATATGATAAATGCTAGAGAGGATATGGAAAAAGGTATATTACTGTGCTACTGTTGGAGTTGTGAACTGATCCAACTATTCTGGAGAATGATGTAGAACAATGCCCAGAGTGCTATAAAATTATGCATACCTTTTGATCCACCAATACCACTACTAGTTCTGTATCCCAAAGACATGAAAAAAAAAAAAGAAAAAGGACCTACATGTACAAAAATATTTATAGCAGCTCTTTTTGTGGTGGCAAAGAAGTATAAATTGAGAAGATACCCTACCATTATGCTATGGGAAATGATGAGCAAAATGGTTTCAGAAAAACTAGAGAAGACTTATATGAAATGATATGAAGTGAAGTAAGCAGAACCAGAATAGCATTGCTTACCAATATTGTAACAATGATCAACCGTGAAAGATTTAGCCAGGCTGATCAATATGATGATTCAAGACAGTTCCAGAGGATTCATGATGAAAAATGTCTGCCTCCAGACTGAGATCTGATGAATTTTAAGCACATATTGAAGCATACTTTTTTCACTTTCTTTATAGCTCTTGCTTTTTATTATTTTTTTCAACATGGCTAATATGGAAATGTATTGCATGACTTCACATGTATAATTGATCTCATATAGTTTGCCTTCTCAATGAGTGGGGAGGGGGTGGGAGGGAAGAAGAGAATTTGGAACTCAAAAAATTTTTTAATTGAATGTTAAAAATAGAGAAAAGAAATGAGAGCTAGGGAAGAAAATTGGAAAGAGAATTTCCAATTAACAGCTTGGCACAACAGTTACAAAACCTTGCCCAAACAACAAATTCCCTGAAAATTAGAATTGACCAAATGGAAGCCAATGACTCCATAAGTCAAAAGACTGAAGAAATAAAAGAAAACATAAGATATTTTGTAGCAAAACCAATTGACCTAGAAACCATATTGAGGAGAAAAAAAATCAAGAACATTGAACTATCTGAACACCATGACCAAAAAAGAGCCTAGATAGCCTATTGCAAGAACTCTTTAAAAAATTCCAGAGAGTAAAGAGAAAATGGGAAAAATCCACCATCACCTCCTGAAAGAAACCCCAAAAAGAAAACTCCCAGGAGCAATGCAGAACTTCTAGGTCAAAGAAAAAATATTGTAGGTTTAGAACCAAAAAAAAAAAAAAAGAACTTACCAAAAAACCACAATATATTGCTGAGGAGAGCAGCACGGGTGAATCTTCAGTGAGAGAGCTGCAATCATTCCTGACCAGAACTGCAGAGAAACTCAAGTTGAAACACAGAAGAGCAACATAAAAAAGCAAACATGAATGAACAATGATAAAGGACAAACAAAGATAAATTATTTGCATTTATATATGGGGAAATGATACATATGTTCCCTCTGAGCCCCACCATCAACAAGGTCCACAGGAGTATAAACAGACTAGGCTTAAGAGTGTTCCTGTTATATCTTGATCTTAAGATAACAATGGAAAAAGAAAGGGAAGAGAGATATACTTGGCAAGGGGGAGAAAAGGAAAGGAAGGTTAGGAAAAATTATCACACATAATCAAAGTATACAAGTAGATATGAACAAGGAGAGGGAGTAGAAGGGAGTAGCTGACACTTGAACCTCGCTCTTATCTGAACTGTTCAAAAGAAGAAAGAATATGCATACACATATAAACAATTGGGCCCATAAACACATTTATTTCACTCAACAGGAAAATAGAAAGGAAAGGGGAAAGAGAATGAGAGGGAGGGTAGATTAATGGAGGGATTGGCCTTAAGCAGAACAAACTCTAAGAATATACAACAATATAGTTTTCTTTGAGGTGGCAAAGAATAGGAGTCTGAGGGGGTGTTCAAAAATTGTGGACTGGATGAACAAGTTATACTACATAAATATGATGGAATACTGTTGTGCACTATTATCAGCATCATGACTAACCAGGTTTCCAGAGGACTAATGAGGAAACATGCTACCCACCTGCTGACAGAGGTAAAGGTCAAAATACAGAATGAGACAAATATTTTTTGGACATGGGCATTGTGGAAATTTGTTTTAATTCATAATCTTTGTAATGGGTTTTTTTCTTGTGTCTAATGAACTGGCCACTAGGTGGCACAGTGAATGAATACTTCTCCTGGAATCAGGAAGATCTGAGTTCAGATAGCACCTCAGACACTTACTAACTGTGTGACCCTGAGCAAGTCACTTAACCCTTATTTGCCTCTGTTTCCTCACCTGTAAAAAAGGGGATAATGATAGCACCTACCACCCACAGTTGTTGTGAGGATCAAATGAGATAATAATTGTAAAGCACTTAGCACAATGCCTAGCACATGGTAAGTACTATATAAATGCTAGCTGTCATTATTGCTGTTGTTATTGAAATTAATGGGGTATTTATAAAAAACATTGTATACTTTTTTCTTGATAAGCATTGCAATAGAATTATGTTTCTGTGTAGTGTACTGTAGTATATGGGGGGGTGGGGAGAAACCTGTTCAGATGGCAGCAATGTTAATACATTCCAAAACAGATTTCATTCATTGAATTTGATTATGCTTTAAAATTATTCTTCTCTCCTTGATTTATCTATTGTTACACATATAAGATTCCTGTCAATCAACATCCAAAAGTCAGTCTTTTAATTACCCTGGGAAAGGTCAACTCAACAAATATTTGTTAAGTATCTACTACATTACTATGCTCAACAATAGAGATAGATTGGACACCACACTAATTCTCAAGGACTTTACCCTCTAATAGGAAAAATATATGGAGTCAAAGCGCAGGAGGGCGTTCAAAATAAGTGTGTTCTCTCCATCTATGAAGAAACTGCTGAAACTCAGACTAACCAGACTGCAGGAGATTATTCAGTTTCTAGAGAGATCTCACTTCATATGGCATAACTGGGATAAATTTTAAAAGCTGCGAAAGGCAAAAGTCTGAAGTGCCCTAGCACAATACCTTTCATCTAGTCAATGTTTAATAAATATTTGTTGCCTCAAATTGAATGTGTCCTAGTATGTTTGGCAAGTTATTAGTTTTTTGGTAGCTAGGTGGTACAATTTGATAAAGCAATAGATCTGGATTCAGAAAGACTCAAATACAAATCCAGCCTCATACAAATGTTTTACTAGTTGTGTGACTCTGGGCAAGTCACTTAACCACTGTCTGGCTCAGTTTCCTCATTTGTAAAATAGGGGTAATAATAGCATGTACCTCCCAGAGCTTTTGTGAGGATAAAATGAGATAATATTTGTAAAACTTTTCAAACTTTAAAGCACTATATAAATACCAGCTATTGTTTGTTGTTGTTGGTCTGTTGTCCCAGTTATTTTTCCTGGTTAAATATGAGTGATAAAAAAACTAACATTTCACTCAAATAAGACCTGTGATTAAAAGGTAACTACTCATAAACTAGGTATGATGGAAACTAATTAAAATGTCCCTTGGTGGGGATTTAGCTTTACTATGGCAAACCCTTAATAAGCCTATTATTATAGCAAAGCTTCAATAAATCTGTTTTTGGTGGCTTGGAAATAAAAGACTTAGAAATATCATGTTCACTTGCATGAGTAGCAGACAAACCCCAATTCTTTTTTGCTTTTCCATTAACATTCTGTTGCAAAGCTAGGCAAAGTGATGGGTTTTTTTTTTCATACCCATCCTTCTTTTTATCTATATCCCTCTCATGATATAATGGGTTAAGACATACAGTAAGCCATACTAATTTAGACTAATTCATAGGGAGTTTTATGTGAAAGATAATTTTTAAAATCTATTACTCATAATATATATGATTATGAAAGTAGACTTAGCAGTTATAAGATAATGTAGGTCTACTATAATGAGCAGATAAAGAATAGATAAGAATGAGTTACAGTTGTGATAGTAACATGATAGTTTCTATTTACATGATTTTTTGGGACACAAGTAGATAGTTGTACGTTTCTTAACAAACACAACTTGTTTGTTAAGGAAGTAGGAAGGAAGGAAGTAGACAGTCTACTTAAAATTATTCATTTCCTTAGGGATCTTATTTAGACCAGTCCCTATTCAAATTATAATAAATTTCTAGTCAGACATATCCAAATTATTATTAAAGTTTTATTGTTCTTATATATAGGACTTAGGATCAGACCTGTGATTGCATTAGTAGAGGAAACTCCCTCTACTAGTCTAGATCACCATTTGTTCTGCAATTTATGGTCTCAGAGCACTTAAGGGGAACTGAGAGGTAGAGTGTCCAGAGCCACACAGGCCATAGATGTCAGAAGTAGAAAGTGAGCTCAGCTTGGGTCTGATTTTGAGGCAATTTCTTTTATTCATTATACCACTCTGCTTCCCTATACTGAGAGTAAATTTAATGGGATCCCAAATTTTCATGTTCCTTTATCATACAAAAAAATATTTAGGGATATGAGTTTCTAAGGGCTGCATAAAAGAGATTAGAAAGTATGGAATGAATAATTTAAGCATATTTTATATTTAGCATATATTACATATTTGTGTATTTTTATAATTTTAGACATGAAGGAACAGACTCTCCACCAGATGTAGATGATGTCATTGTGGTATTAAGCAACTTCAAAAGCAAGATTCTGAAAGTCCAAGTATGTAAAGTAAAACATTCTTTACGTGCATCATATTTGGTAAATGATCTGAAATCTCTTGATTTCTTTTCAAAATCAGAGTGTATCATATTCTATATCCTACTTGTAGGGATGTAAATACATTAGTTAATCACTTATATATCTTAAAATGGTCTTATTTAGTTTTTTCACTTGATTTTGTGAGGTTCTATTAGCATTATTAATTTATGTGTAATATTTCATTCAACAAGAATATATAGAACAGCAACAGTGTATCCCATATTAAACTCAATAAGCCATTGATATACCAATGAAGTAGAATGTATTTTTTTCTACTCTCTAGTGGTTTTTAAGTAATATACATATAAGTGCAAAACATAAAACAAGAAAATTATTGGAATGGGGTGGAGATAGAGAAGTACATCTTGAAGGAGTTGAGTTTTGAGTCAAATCTTGAGCTATTTTGGTATGAGTTGGAATTCTTCAGGAGGCAGATGAGTAGTCTTGTTAGAGCATAGAAGTTAGAATAAACAAAATTTGGGGATAGAAATTGGACTGATTGGAACAGAAAGGCACTATGATAAGGTTAAGTGAACTAGGAGAAAGTTGATGGAAGGTGTTTTGCCTTGGTGGGCTGACAAATTTAACTTAGACAATGAGAAAATATTCTTAAGTAGGAGAAGAATATGGTGAAAATAATATTTGATGAATATTTATTTGTTAGCTGTGTGCAGGATGAGTCGAAAAAAGAAACAAGGAATACATGTAGCAAGCTATTGAAACAATTCAAACTAAAGTAATAAGTGTCATCAGGAACAGAGCTGAAGAAGTAGATCAAAGTGTTTGTTACATGTGGGGGATGCAAAAAGTGACTGAAGTTTCAAGCACTGAGATCCATATAACATGTGAATTTACATCTATATCTGCTCTGTTCCACATTGAAATATTGACTAATAGATGATGAAAAAAAGATCTTTGAATTAAAAGGAGTATCAGTTATCTTTTCTAACCAATAAAGGAAGCATTAATTCCCTCTACAAAATACTCAGGAAATGGCTATCCATCCTTGGCATGAGCCCAAATTAATTAGGTCAATCCAAGGACATTTCTGCATGGAAGGGAATAAGGAAAACAACATATAATCCTGATAGATAATAGACACCAGTATGAGGTGTCCCAAAAATCTTGTTGGAGCTTTAAGCTTTGTAAAGCTTTTTAAAATAGCATTTTACAGTCATTTTATGATATTTTAACTGTAATCTACAATAATCATTAATGATAGTAGAACCATCTCTTATACATAGATATATAGATATAGATAGATATAGATATAGATATAGATATAGATATAGATATAGATATAGATATAGATATAGATATAGATATAGATGAGAAAGTGGAAATGGCATTTGAGAATATAGGGAAAGTTTCTCTACTTCACCAAAACATACAGGAGAAATATATGTAGTACATGACAATTTAAAAACTGATACTCCGGGATCAATTTTCAAAATATCTTGAAGAAAGGAAGATTCCAAAAGAATACAGAAGATTACAGATGACATTTAAACAGAAGATCAATGAGAAGAAACCAACAACTACTGAACCATAGGTCTAGTTTCTGATTTCTGGAAAGTTTTTATGAGAATAGTTTATGCATTTTGTTATACATTCTTAAGGAAAACACAGTTTTCTCTAGAAGATAATTGTTTCATAATCCCATAGTTGACACAGAGGTATAAAGAACAGAAGATTCCATTATGTTTATTCTTAGTTGATTTTTTTAAAATTGTTTATTTTTATATTTATATTGTAATACATTTAATTTTTTTTTATTTAGAGTGAAATGGAACCTTAAAGGGTCTCCTCCAAGATGTTTCCTTATTGTTAAAAATCATATAAGACTCCTTGATACAACTATAGAGATCATCTATCTTACTATCTAACTTCTGTGATCTTCTATCTTATTGAAGCACATTTGCCAACCAACAATGTTATCCACTGCCATGAAATATGTCACACATTGATGATGGATTCTCCATATACTCATGTCAGTGAGATTATGCTGATTACATCAAACCCCAGAATACTATAGGGTCTCTTCAGTCAGATTAATGGGTATTCCAAAGATACTGGCCTAACAATTCACATGAGCAAGAAACAACTGGATAAAAAATGCGTATCACCTAAACGATGACATGCAGTTGAATGGAAAGCTTACTAAATTAAACAGTACGTGTGTTCTGTACAGTTACTGTGTATGGATAGTGTCTTGAGCCCAGAACTAAATTGGAAGAGGAAAATGAGACAGGAAATTTTACTCACATAGAAGTTCAAAATCAGGAGGACAACATGTTAATGGAGAACTGTGTTAAGAGAACTAAGTCCCGATTTCACATTAACTTAGTCATTTAATATTTATTTCAACTTCTCATGGAATGATATAGTTTCCTAGTATGTTTCACCTTTAATCAAAGATTAAACAAGTTAAACTAATAAATCTTATATTAATTATGTCACAATAACCAGGTACAGAAAAGGCCTGATAAAATTGATGAAGATATCCTTATAGATAAAGACGAAGAAGGAAAAGGAATGTGGGACTCCATTAAAAGGTAATTAATATTTGTTACAAATATGTTACTATGAAATAATTTATTAAAAGGCCAAACTATGAGAGAAATTCAAATTTATAAAATTACATTTAAGAGAAATTTAGAGTTAACAATTTATATACAATACACATTTGAAATGAGCAGCAATGAATGGATAAATTGGGCAGCTTTAACAGAGTTACTCTCTTTACAAACTTATCAGAATAACCATTTTAGTGGGGTTTTCTAAACATGTAAGGATAAAAGAACAAGCGTAATTTTTCTGTCAACATTAATGTACAAAGAAATTTTGAAGAGATGCATGTGTGACTTGGATTTAAATGCACATTTATTTTGTTCAACTTCAAAATAAACATTAAAAAGTTTCACAAAATCATTTTAAAGATGGGGAAACAAACCCAGAAATGGTGACTTACTTCACTCTCAGTCCACATATCCAATCAGTTGCCAAATCTTATAGTTTCTCCTTCCACAACATCTCTCATATGTATCCCCTTCTCCCTGCTTACACAGCCAACCACTCTACTTTAGCCTTTCCATATCTCCCTCCTTGACTATTGCTGTAGACCCCTAATTAGTCTCCCTGTGTCAAGTCTCTAACCATACCAGTCTATCATCTACAATGCTGATTTTCCTAAACTTCAAGTCTGACCTTGTCACTTCTCTACCCAATAAATTACATTGACTCCCTATTGTATAAATATGCATGTAAAAGTATATCTAATATATATGATAATTTGGAGGGGAAAGCACTACTACTTGGGGAGATTAGGAAAGGCTTCATGTAGGAAGTATGCTGAGCTAAGGCTGGAAAGAAAGTAGGAATTCTCAGAAGCCACATAGTAGGTAGAGCATTATGCATGAAAAACATCAAGAATATTAATTTTACTCACCTGGTATGTGTAAAGAAGATTGGGACCAAATTGTGAAGAGAATAAATGCCTTTTATCCCATGAAATTATCCCATAATAAAACTTATTAGTTAATGTTCATAATTTTTATTTTCTTCCTTTTTTCCCTTCCATGTAGAACTATTCTTAGGCTAATCAATTAACTGGGATGATCTAGTAATTCCATATTATCCCATAAAAATCATTTATACTCTTCACTATCTGATCTCAAGTTCTTCTTCAACTGTATTTCAAATTACTCTGCTCCACAAGCACTACAGTCCAGCCAAACTGGCTTTCTTACCGTCCTTCATAAATAACCTTTTGTCTCTCTCCACAACCTTGTACTGGTCGTTCCTTTTGTCTGGAATGTACTGATCCCTCACCTTGGCCTCTGAAAATTCTTAGTTTCTTTGAAGACTCAGTTCAAATGCCACTTTCTACATTAAGACTTTCTTAATTCATCTAGATACTAATGCTTTCTTCCTTTCTCCAAATTTCCTTGTGTATGTTATATATTTTTGTATGTATATCTCCTCCAATAGAATCTAAGCTCCTTGAAGGTAGGGATTATTTCACTTTTGTCTTTGAATTCTCAGCATTTACCACAGTGCCTTGTGCTTAATAGATACTTAAAGATGCTTGGGTTTGATGAATTGATTGCCAAAACATTTATAGTCACCTATAACTTCTCTATATCACAATATTGGTAATTAATTTCATGTCTCAACTGTGAAAACATAGATAGAAGCTTTTCAAATTGAGCAACTCTGATCGCAACAAAATTACTCTTAAATTTGGATTACACACACACACACACACACAAACTTGTGTTGCTAAGTTATCAATTCAATAAAAGTGATGGAGCTCTGTCAAATTATCACAGAGAATGACTCTTTTGGTATTCTCTTAAAAAAATATGAAATCTTTCAGGGCTGCCTAGGAGATTAAGTTAGATAATATAAATAACACACTTTGTAACTGGAAAGTAGATATATTAACTTATACTATTATTATTCTGGTGCAGTACACAGAAACTATAGAAAGAGGATCAAATTTATCCTTTATATCCTCTAAGATAGGAGGGCAAAGGAGGGGAGTGGGGAAAGTATGTCTCTGCTTTCTTCCCTTAGCCTTTTGTTCCTATCCAACTTCATTTGCATACTAATTAAAGAGGCTCTTGGGAGTGGGGTAGGCTTCCTAGCCCTAAACTTAACACTGCTTTTCTGTTACTAATACAATATTATATTAAAATTAAAACAAATAAAAATAACAATAAAATTTAAAAATTTTAAAAGTTTTTCCCCCATGCCTTTGTTATCTTCCCCTGCTTAGGATACTATAAAAACCAATCTCCAAATGAGAGAATCAACATGAAAATTGTGTCCCCTCCAATACAGATTTCCTCTGTATACCTGTTATATAGTAAAATCACTTTTCTCTTTTTTGCTTCTTCAGTACCATTTCCACTTTTCAGGAAGCACATCTAGAACTGTGATGTTAGATTACAAATGTGGTAGCTCCGTTGTTCCTAGGTTTTAAAAAGCATTTATTATAAAAATCTTTGCTGATCTTTTCCATCTTTGCTTTCTGTTATTTTCCTTCAGGTTTCATCCTTAAATGCTCTTGGTATGACTTTTCGTAATTGAATCTCTCACTAAGCTTATTTTAAACTTTTTTTTCCTTCTACTGACTCTTGCTTTTTCATGAAGTGATACTGCATTTAACGTTTTCCTATCATTAGCCATAATATTTTACAAATGACTTTATACTCTAAAGTACTGTTGCTGTTTCTCTATTTGACAGGTAGATCAAGTATTTGCTGACAGAATTAGTTTTTAGGCATTTCTGGGCTCATTGTGGCATTTAATTTACATTCGTTAAACTTCTTTATGGTATAATCAGTTTTGATGTCCTTTTCTCCATACATTTCCCATTGTTTTGACTGTCAATTTATTTAAATACTACAGATTGCAGTTGCTTTAGTTTCATAGTTATATTTCTTTTCTCATTTTCATCTTTATAGCTCTGTATTAATTTTAACTTTATCCTGGAAAAAATGTTTTCTGACTATATTATTGTTATACATTAATCTAGTTATCGGCACTTTAAATGTGAAATACTTTTCCAGTTACTAAAGGGTGGTTGTATTACTGCAGGAACTGAATCTTGTCAGTTTCGACATTCTTGCCATAAACATAATCAGAAGACAGAAGGACTCTGTGGGTAAATAGAAAGATGGCTTACAGTTTTCTTCTTGAAGGGTCAAATAAAAGAGTTGACAGAGTTTGCTACATTGTGTGTCCAAAATCTACAAGAAATATCATTGTATGTTTACCAATATAATCAATATGATCATCTCATATTACAGTTAATTACTCACAAAACAAGACAAAAAAACCTTTAATTTGCAGCAGCTTATGAGCTAACATCACCTACAGAAGATAAAGAGGTAGAGAAATTCTACAAACTCAATAAGACCCTCCAAATTAAATCAATGTGTACTTTGATGCTTGGTAACTTTAATACACAGCACAGAAAAGGATAGTGAAAAATAAGATGGAAAATATCATTCAGAAATAAAGAATGTGAGCCCCAAAGACTTATAGTCTACATAGAAGCCTGATACAAAGCAGAAAGCTTTCTTTGAGAAACATCAATAAATGTGAACATTTCAATACACACCACAAAAAGAACACAGAAAAAGAGAATTGTATGTGAAACTGAATTGCATAGGTTTTTTAAAGTAAATATTAAGTTTAACACAATAGTAATAAATTTTCTCTCCTTTTTTGTGTCACCATCTGAACTTTTTTCTTCCTTCTATGTATGTTTAAATGTTTACTTGACTCTCTTTTATTTATTTTTATTTTTTACATCACTATCATTTGACCTAGTAATTGCATTGCTGAGTCTATGCCATAAAAAGACAAATGAAAGAGGGAAAAGACCCATACGTAGGAAAATATTTGTTGTAGCACTTTTTTTTGTAGTAAAGAACCAAAAACAAAGTTGGTACCTATTATTTAAGGAATGGCTGAACGAGTTAGCAGTATGCGAATATAATAAAATAGTATTATTATGCTATAAGAGATCATGAGAAAAACAGATTCAGATAAAATTAGGAAGACTTCCGTGAATAGATGCAGAGAAAAATAAACAGAGCCAAGACAATTTATGCAATGACTATAACATTATAATGGGAAAAAATTTTTTTGAAAGACGTAAGAACTAATGATCAATGCAGTGATCAACCAGAACATCAGAAAAAACTGATGTTAAATCATACGTCCTACCGTTTGACAGAGAGATGATGGACCAGAGATTGCATTTTCAGACTCAGCCCGTGTATTCATTTATTTTAGTGAAATGCATGTGTTTGTTACAAGGGAAAGTTTGTTGGGAAGCAGAGTGTGGAGAGAGAGATGTTAGTTATGAAGCAAAAAAAGAGAAGAAAAAGAAAAGAGCATCAAGGAAATTATTTCAAAATACATCAAAAAAGAGCAGAAGGCAATTCAGAAGGGGACACAGACAATCAGGACATATGACTACATGAAATTTAATATGTCATTTTTAAAAGCAAGCTATATGTAATAGATCACAGATTCATATTCAGTCTAACTTTTTTGTTGTTTCTATATAGAATTGTTGATATATTTCAAGTTTATAATAAGAAATGTTAAACCACTTGAATATATAAATATGTTGCCATACATACATAAGTGTATATATATATACATATAAAAAATTAGTTACCAAATATTGTCATTTCTACCTCAAATAGCTTTTCTAGCCGTTCCCTTTTCACTACTCACACAGCCACCATCCTTGGTATTGAGCTTGTTATTGAGTATTGTTAAACATACATAAGAGGTCTTATCACCTCTGGCCTGCCCTGTTGTAATATTCTGCTAATTGATCTCCTGCCTCAAATCTCTTCCCTCTCCAATTCATTCTACACACAGCTGCCAAAGTGATTTTCCTGAAGTGCAGATCTGTCTATGTCAGTTTCCTATTCATTTAAACTCCAATGCCTCCCAAGACCAAGTATGAACTCCTCTTTTTAACTGTTAAAACTCTTTACAACCTAGCCACAGTTTTACTGCTCATTACTCCCCTTCCTACATTCTGCAGCCTTGCTGCAGTACTCCATCTCCGGTCTCTCTGCCTTCACACTGACTATCCCCCACCCTTGGAATGATCTCCCACTTCACCTTTGACTCTTGAATCTTTCCTGTCCTTAAAAACTCTACTCAAGTGACAATCTATTGCAGTAACTTTACCTTTCTTCAGCTACTAGTGCCCTCTTCACAGACACACAAAAAACTACTCTGTATTTTGTATACTTATTTATGAATATGTGGTTTCCCCTTATAAAATGTAAGCTCTTTGAGGGCAGCAGCTGTTTCATTTTTGTCTTCGTATACTAGTCCATAGTAGGTGGTTAATAAACGCTCATTCATTAATGGGTATTAGTTTAGATGGGTTTGTTGTTTATGATTAAGTACATAATAAATTAATTTTCAAATTATATCTTTTTCATCTTTAGCATCATTACTGGCCTTCCTACTTACCATATGTGGAAGACTCTTCTTTGGCGGAATTTGTTTGACCAGCTGGATAGAATATTTGCAGGTCAATCAACTAAGCATTTGTTAAGCCAAGTAATAATTGTACTAAAAAGTAGTTGCTTCAGTTATCTCTGCCATCCTAATGGATCATTCATGGGTAGCTAACTGGTGCAATAGGTAAAGCACCAGGCCTGGAATCTGGAAGACTCATCTTTCTGAGTTCAAATCCAGCCTCAAATACTGGCTGCGTGACCCTGGGCAAGTCACTTAACCTAGTTTGCCTCAGCTTCTTCATCTGTAAAAAGAGCTGGAGAAGGAAATGGCAAAGTATCTTTGGAAAACAACAATAATAATTAATAATAATAAGGAATGGTAAAATATCCAGCATCTCTGCCAAGAAAACCCCAAGTGGGGTCATGAAGAGTCAGACACAACTGAAAAAAGACTGAACCTGAATGTTTTATTCATATTGACCTTGCAGAAGTACATTCAATTATTTTATTTAATAGACCAGTAAAATAACCTGAAAAGAGAACCAGTGGCATTTTAGTTTTATTCAGTCGAGCTGTATACTTTCAGCCCTTATTAGATAATCTTGATCGTCTTTTTAATTATATCTTCATTCCTTTAGAATGATAATGGAATGGTTCTTCATTTTTGGAAAAGTATCCCAGTAGAAGATTCCAGGAGAACTTAAGCTCTTGAGGAAAGGAGCTTTTTTTTTTTTGTCGTTGTATTCCCAGGGGCCACCACAGTGCCTTGTAGGCATTTAATGAATGTTTGCTAGATTATATCCATAGCTACCTTTCCTCCAACAGAAAATAAGTTATTCTATGTAGATACCTGTATTAGTTAAGTCTCAAAATTCTTTCTGACTGCCAACATTATCACAGCTTCATCATTATGATCTATCCTCAAAATTATTTGACTGATTGCAAAATGAATCATTGTCAGAAGAGTTTGAGATCTCAGAACAGAAAACTTGTAGCTAAATATTAGATTTTAAGTGTTACAACTTCCCAATGGTTAATAATAAATATTTATTTACAATTTTAATAATTTTTCACTCTTAGAGGTGTGCCCTTCTTATTTCAGGATGAAGTATTTTAGAGTTGGTCCTATAGCATACTGCTTGGAAATTTATCTTAATAGGAAAGTAGCCAATTTTCTTCTTTTTTTGCATTTCAAGTTTCACAGGAGGACTGCAAGCAGAAACAAAGGAAAAGAAAACTGATTTTCTAAACATTTTTTCGGTTGCTTCAGGCCATTTATACGAACGTTTCTTGAGGTGAGTTAATTTTTATCATTTCAATTAAATTTAGTAAACATGTAAATTTTTAAAATAGACTTAGATATGAACTCTTGAAGATTAAAAAAAATGGCCTACTTTGTAACAGAAACTATTGTTTTTAAAAGGAAATAAAAAATACCTTTTTGAGGTAAGAAAGACTTTTTAGTACTTTCAAAGGCAATCACATAATGCCTCAAAATGTATGAATTAGTGTTGTTGATAATACCTATGGGCTTTAATAATAGTAATAGACAAAAATTATAGAAATGCTTTAAGACTGACAAAGCACTTCATGTTATTAATCCAGTTAGTATGTACTATTATTAGCTCCATTTTATAACTGAGGGAACTGAGGCTCAGAAGTGTTAATAGTTGTATACCCAAGATCACACAAGGCACAAATATCTAAGTAGAAGTGTAATCCAGTTCTCTCAGACTCCAAATCCAGCACTCTATGTACCATAATACTCTGACTCTTTATTCCAGACATATTTTCCCATTGTAAATACTAGGATAGGCATCTTTCAGGGAAATAAAATTACCCAAAGACTTCATTGGTAAACATAACTTATGTAGATGGTTCAACATGTTAAGACTTAGTATTAATCACATTGTGATAGTGCTGAAACTCAATTTCAGTTAAATTTATAGTTGTGCCTTCTGATTTGATAATTGATATGTTTATTTGAAACAAAGCTATTATTACTTGTGCGTGTGTGTTTTTGTGTGTGTCTGTGTGTGTACACATTACCCAACTAATGGTAAGCCATGACTTGTAAGGAAGAAGTTCAGTCTGTTGAATAACCTTTGTCAATGAAGAGCTTATAATGAATACCATTAACACAACTGAAAACTGGAAAAAAACAAAGCTAGAAAATTCTTAAGACAAGTATGTTGACCTTCAACTGCTTTTTGTTTTAACTTGCATTTAACCCAATTTTCTCTTACAGAATTATGATGCTTTCTGTGTTACGCCACACAGAAACTCCCGTTAAATTCTGGTTTCTGAAAAATTATCTCTCTCCAACATTTAAAGTAAGTATGTTAGTTCTGACAGAAAAATTCAAGATAATGTAGAATAAGAATGCTGAAATGTTAGATCATTGCTACTATAAATTTAATTCATAATTTTATTTTCAAAAATGATTATTTATTCCACTGAGAATCAATATTTAGATCTCAGTACTTCCTTAGCATAAAAATTCTTGCTTGAAACATTTGCTGTGTGGTGTTTATTTACAATACACATTGAGATAAAAAGAAATTTAAAGGATAATGACAGCAGAAGATGGGTTATTTTAAAATAACATGGTAGGCAGTATAAGAGGAATTTTTTGCGTGATATAAGAAATACTTTAAAATGATCGATAACTGGATGAGGTAAAGCCAGGAAAACTATTGGATTGGGGAGACAATTTTACACAGATACCGTTAGTAGTTGTAATTCTGGGTAATTTTTCAGGATTTAGTCTTGTACTAATAAGAGGCAGAAATATTACTAGCCTTTATACTTATACACCACAGCCAAGTGCTTATCCCCCACATTCCTTAGGCCTATCTGAGTGCATCCTGCTTTTTGATGTTCTAAATAGTAACTAAATTCAATTCAACTCAATAAACATTTATTAATATTCAATAAAAATCTACTACATTTAAGTCATTGTGTTCAGTAAACAAACAAAAAAGGAACATTTCATGACCTCAAGGAGACTATATTCCATTAGGAGAATAGAACATATACATATATAAGTAAATACAAGATAATATGAGGAAGAAGAAAGCCCTAAAAACTCAGAGAACCAGGAAAGATTTTCTGTAAAAGATGGCCACAGATTTGAGCCATGAAGGAAACTAAGAATTTTTAAGAGATAAGAATAAATTGAAGTTTTTTGGTCAGCCTGTGCAAAGATACAAGATGGAAGATGAAACAAAAATGCAGGGAATAGCTAGCTAGTAAGCTACTTTGACTAGAACAAGTATGAAAAGGCACGAAATGAAAAAGAACAAACTAGCAATATAAGCCAAAATCAGATTGTAGAGGGCCTTAAATACCAATGTGTAGTTTGTATTTTATCCTGGATACAGCAGAGAGCCACTAAAGATATTTTACTAGGGAATCACGTGATTAGGCCTTTGTTTTGAGAATGTTAACTTTGCTTTTGTGTAAAGAATCCTCTACTGTGGTCCCTTATTGTGATGAAAATAATTCTGGGTTCTCAAAGGCTATGCCTCTGGAGTAAATCTAACAAGTTGTATTTCCTGGAAAGACGCAAGTATAATCCCAGATCAGCTTAGGTATACCTAAGGTACAGAGGTTTATTACCAGTAGGTTAGCCACCTGCTGATGATTTTTTTTTTACCATGGAAACCTATGAACAAAGAAAAATGTAGAATTTTTCTTTTTATGGTCATCTTCCACTTCTACCATCGCAGAACATGTGGCAAAAGTGCTAAATTCCACATAGTTTTTAGATCATTTATAAACATTAATTGAACTTTTAATAGAAAGGAAATTACTGTTTGCCATTGTTAGAAACATTTCCTTTTATTAAATTTTATTGTATTACAAAGTATAATAATTGTGATTTTTTAAATATATTGTTTGATGTTAAAGTTAAATGATAGGACTCCACTGTGGAGTCACTCAGGCAAAGTGGTCCTAATGTCCATGAAACATTAGCAATGACAGAGAGTTTGTGCCTTTCCTCTGTCCTGACCCATTTCAACCCTGTGTCAATCAGTTATGATCACAACTTCTTATTGGACGGAACTCTTGGCCAACTGTGGCAGCTGAGAGCCATACCTATCCCTGGCATCTCAAACCCTCAACTCAAACCCTCACCTGATATCTGGTCCCAATAAGGAACCTACTCCAACCAAAGCCTGGTATTAAAAAGCAACCTGGAGAATTTTTCCACCAAATCTGGTTCTATTTAGTAAAGTCCCATCCCACATGTAACATTAATTATCTGTTCCCAACCAAGTCCATTTTTAAGTCTATTTTTAAGGTATAAAACTCCCTGCTTAAACCCCTACATTGAGCATGTACTCTCACTGAGAGCTTTACCACTGTATACTTCTCCATTCATCCTGAATTAGGTGAGTTTGTTTGCATCTCTGGGACCAAACCTCTATCTGTCTTACTTTGCCACAGTTTGTGGGTTTTGTATGCTTTTGTTTTTTGCTTGCTTGCTGTGCCTCATAATAAAGCTCATCTTCTTACTAGCTGCCCGAATACCAGTTTTCTGTGAATTCCCAAGCCTGGCTCTTTAACCTAAGCCTTGAGGCAAAAGAAAACACAGAGCATATATTTAACACAGTGAATTAAAAATACAAATGGTGTCTACTTTAAATCTTGTGCACTTAACACTTTTTTTGATAAATACTCCCAACTCACCCCTATAACAGTCCTACCCCATTAAGGCAGTGCATTGAAATACTTTTTTTAGAAGCAAGATGATGCAATGTATTTTCACTACTCATCTCTGGCAGTGTGACTCAGTGCCTAAGTTTAAAATAGAACAATACACACTTCACAGCAATAAATTATATTGAAATAAATGTAGTATATCATCATAAATATATATCTCACTTTTTCTTTTTATTAATCTGTCCTTTCCAATGAGCAAATTCTTTTTAAAATTTTAAAAAAAAACCTGAAAAACAAAGCCTTGAACACATAGATGCATTATCTGACAAAACACATGCCTACATTGGCCATTTCTGAAAATATATGTTTTTCTGCATTTTAAATTCATGACATCTCTGTTAGAAAGTATTTTTTCTTTGGACTTGTGGCTTATCAGTGCATTAACCTAAATTCTAAAGTATTTCAAAGTTGTTTTTCTCTATAATGTTATCTTTATGTAAATGTATTCCTCATTCTGCTCACTTTGCTCTGAATTAGTTCATAGTCTTCTTCCCAGTTTCCTTTAGCACAATAATGTTACATTAGATTCATATGTCACAGTTTGTTTAGCTATTCCTCAATGGAAGGACGTTCTCTGCGTTTCTAGTTTTTGTCATCCAATAAAAAGAGCTGCCACAAATATTTTTGTATATATAGATCATTTTCTTCTTATTTTTTTAATTTATTTAGGCTATAGGCCTAGTAATGGTATAGCTGGGACAAAGGGTATATACATTTCAGTAACTTTTGTGAAATAGTTCCAAATTCCAGGATGATCGGACCAATTTACAGCTCCACCAACAGTGCATTGGTGCACCTGTTTTTGTCAACTTCATCTTTTCTCATTTTTGCAGTGGAAACTCAAACTTGCTTTACATTTCCGTAATAGAAAATCAGACCTTTTTTAAAACATGGTCCTCTTTGGAAAACTGCCTGCAACAATCCTTTAATTAACTATTGAAGAATGCCTTTTTAATATTATAAAATTGAATCAGCTCTGATATAATTTGAATATAAGACATTGCCAGAGAAATATGGTGTAAAGGTTTTTCCCAGTTACCTATAAATAGTCTTTCTGCCAATAACTGGAGTCCTTGCCTTTACTATGCAAATACTATACTTACTTGCTTCTTTATGTTATCTATCCGATTTTTTCTGCTGATCTACCTTTCTATTTTTACACTGGTACCAAGTCATTTTAATGATTACTACATTGTAGTATACTTTGAGATCTAGAACTGAGACACTTCATCCCCTTCCTTCCCACTTTTTTCCATTATTATCCTAGAGGTGTATGTGATCAGTAAGTAGGCTACATTGACTGGAATTTAGAAGGCGTGATGAAGAAGTAACACATATAATAGGTCTAGAAAGGTATGTCACTGCCAGGCATGAACTGCTTTAAATGCCACACAGGGAAGTTTGTGTATAGAGGTAATAGAAAGCTACTAGACATTCTCAGGTAGAAGAATTACATGGTAAATCAATTTGCAGCTATATGGAGGATACGTTACAAAGGGGAGATACTAAATGCAAGGATACCACTTCAAAGACTATGGTCATAATCCAGCTAAGAGGTTTGGAAGGCCTGAACTATGATAGTTGTAGTGTGAATTGAGAGAAAAGGACAGATGCAAGAGATGTTGAAAAGGTATAACTGGTTTAGCAACTGACTGGATATGGGGATCAGGGAGTAAATTAAGAGGAGATACTTGAGGATAACTTCTAGATTACAAACTAAGATGACTAGAATAATGGTGATGGTCTCAACTGAAATAGGAAGGTTATGAGAAGGGATGGATTTAGCAGAGATGATGAATTTAACTTCAAGGACATAGTATAGGTATAGGAAGATAAAATGTCATTTGTAAGAGACAGGCTTTCATATCTACAGCAGGCCATATTATTGTAGTTACATAATTCATTAAAGCATGCAGAGAATATAAGGTGCTATTGTGCTTATTTGTTAACTGTATAAAAAGCATTTGATTTGATAGAGCAAAATGCGATCTTAGAGGCTGCTCTCCAACAAGGTGTCTCCCATGCATATGTTCATATCATATAAGACTCTTTGAAAGATGCTACAACAGAGGTAACTTGGTTTAAAAATTCTATTAATATAAAGAGAGTCATTAATAGGAGACATATACTTGCCAAAGGTGTCATAGACAATGTCCAGAAGAGAGTCCTGCTTATAGATGGCACTGTACTGATTAAGCCTGGAACTTTGTAAACCTTCCCAAATGAGGTCTATTATTACCCAAAAGTATAAGAAGACAATTAATAGAAAGGATGTTTGTTGTCCAAACTATGATATGCCATTGTATGTTTATCTTAGGGAGATACTACAGAAGGAACGCATCCAGAATTGGATAGGGGTTGAGGAGGCTAGATTGCATTTGGAAAATTCAACACTGCTTTTAATGATCCTGAGCTTCTCTCCTGAAAGAAAGGCCTTCTTATGCCATTATTTTCCTGGAAATGGTAAATGGCTATGACTTACAAACTACTACAGTCTCTGAAGAATTGAATGTTTAGGACAACAGACAGGCACTTGATTTCTTCCCTTAAAAATAATGGCAATGCTTTTCTTCTGCCTGTAGGAATGAATAGGCTTCAGTGAAGAATTGTGAAAGAGACAGAGTATAAATGATATCAGAAAGTAGTAATGCCCAGAAGATGAGTTAGTCTGATTGTATATAGAGAGCAAGAAATGACCATTTGGCAGACTTTGTATTGTACTAGATACCTACAACTGGATCCCTGGAGCCATGGTAGAACTATGGCGTGACTCCAAGGACTCCATGGCATGATTACAAGGGCTGGATGATCAACCAAGTGGAGGGTGCGAGGATAATTTGCATCCAGTAGAGTGCCGGAAACAGCTTCTATGGGTTCACCAGAGCCAATTGTTAAATTTTCAGTGAGAGAATTTATACCTTAGAAATTGAGAATACTACAAATCAGATCTTGATTTATTGTTTTGTTGATTGTCTGGACTTAAAGTAAAAGAGAAAATGTTAATAATGCAGATTAAACTTAAAAGTGTGCCGTGTGTATATTTTTGTTTTTCAGAGAGGCAGTTAATAAACATTTACCCACACATCCCTAGTTGCATCCCACCCTCTAACCAAGACTCAATTGTGGGGTTTGTCTCTAACACAGCCTTTACCTATTCTTCACCTACTATCATCCAATGCTCAATCGCCCATTCCTCTTTTTGTTGCTGCTGTGCAAGCTTCATTGGTATTGGCACTTCAGGACAGTTGTAACCTGAGACTCTGAACCCCAACAGGAGCAGCTGCACAGATGCCACTGAGAAGATTCTGTGTACTTACTACCCCCCACCATGTCTACCCCCTTTCCTCTAGATCAACTCATGGCTTTAAAAGACACCCTTCCAAAGACAGGCTTCACACTCTGGGTCAATGACAGGAGAATAAGAGTCCCATCTCTCCATTTTGTTTTGTCTGGGACACTGGATAAATATGTATGGATGGGTTTATTTATTATACATTACTCCCTTGCCTGTATTCTATGGTCTAGCCAAACTGGCTCTCTCACTATTTCTCATACCTATATGGAAAAAAATTTGTATCCAAATATGAATAGGGAATTAAGATATGATACCATGTATTAAATAGAACTAGAAAGTATCTTTTACAATGACTATTACACTGTCATTAGCTAAGTTTGCATTTTTAGTGGAGGCATCAGATTGAAGGAAATGTTATTAAATTATATCCTTTTGGAAAAAAATGTGTATAAATAAGTGATTAGAACAAAGAGTAAGAATATAATTTCATTACAATTCTGGATTTATACTGAAAACTTGTCAGAGATAATTTACTTTTTCTTGGTTTTGAGTTGTGTGTGGTGAATATCTACTCACAGAGAAACATGATTCCTGCTGAAAAGGTGCATGTTCCCTAACTGTATGACCTACCATTTGTGTTATAGTAATGTGTCCCATTTTTTTAGCCAAAAAAAGGCAAGATATTATCCTGCTTGGCTAGCTACATTGATCAGATTAACCAAATAATTAATTGCTAATAAATGTTATTTACAAATCTTCCTCATCCCCTGGAACAGAGACACTTTTTTAAAGGAAATAGTGAAGCTTGTTTAATAATATTGTTCTCACTAAAATATTATTATTCATATTTAGTGAGAGGTTAAAAAAGGCTTTTGTATCCCTAATAAATAAAATTTAAATATTGCTTATTTTATCTTTATCTCACCCTTTTTAAATTCCTATTTTTGGTGCATGTTTTATAATGACCATACTATATTAGTATTACAGCGCATTCTATAATTTATAAATTAGTGTATGTTACAATTTTAAGCTATTAAAGCTTACATTTTTATGATACCCTGTATTTGGATACATGTTCAAATTTTGTTTTATTGATAGGAGGAGTATTATAAAAAACTTTTAGAGACCACTGATCCAGAGGAAAGCCCCTAGAATGTTAGGTGGATCTCTACGGAAGATTTTGGGGAGCTTATAGACAAGAATCTTTATGTTCCACATGCATGGCCTTTACAAATTTAGTATCACCTCTACACAATGCTTAGACTACAGACTAAGATTTAGTAGGAGTGAAAGCCAGGGTGGGGCAGAGCCAAGATGGCGGCTGGAGAGCAGGGACTAGCGTGAGCTCCCCACCAAGTCCCTCCAAAAACCTATAAAAAATGGCTCTGAACCAATTCTACAACTGCAGAACCCACAAAATAGCAGAGGGAAGCAGGGCTCCAGCCCAGGACATCCTGGATGGTTGCTGGGTCAGGTCTATCATGCACGGAGCTGGGAATGGGAGGGGAGCAGAACCCAGCGTAGGCCACATGGAGTGACCTATATAATATATATATATGCCATAATTATATAATAATAATATAATATTATAGTGGGCAATCAATCAATATTCATGAATACTCTTTTTGCTGATATGATTTTCCCTCCTTTTTTATTTTCCTATTCCTCTTCAGTTTTGAAATGGTCTCCATAATTTCCCCAAACCCATCACTTTTTCCCTCCTACTCTGAGAGAGAAACCATTGCTAAAAAGGGAAGTTCCTCAGGAACTTTGTCATTGTTAATCACTTTTATAGCTAAAGGCAAAGATGTCCTTTCGTCATCTTTCAAATACATCCAGATGTGCTTTGGTCTCACAAGAGTAGAAAGAGATTAAATTAAAATAGCCAGTAATTGCCTGCTGGCTTCAGGAGAGAGAGTGAAATAGCGCTTCTCTGATCTCCTTACTTGCTTACCTCACTCATTCTCTTCTTTTTTTCCTTCTTATGACCATCCACCAAGAACCCAGGCTTTTTTTTTTTTTACAAAGCATGACCATGGAAATTCAGTAACTACTACTGGTCTGTCCCAGGAATAAGACGCCTTCAACATAATTGGGAAATACGTATGTATTTCTATGTGATAAAGAAGTGTGTGCTAGAAAATACAACAAAATTGCTATGGTTATTTCAAAATGTACTGTGTACTCTATATAGTTGGACTGCCTGTTTGAACATTCTATAGTATGATTAGGAATAATTTTGTGAGAAATAATATTTGGACATGGAGCATAATTTTGTTGTTAAGTCCTTTCAGTGGTGTCTGATTGTTCATGACCCAATTTGGGATTTTCTTGGCAAAGAAAATTACTATTTCCTTCTCCAGCTCATTTTACAGATGAGAAAACTGAGGCAAACAGGGTTAAATGACTTGCCCAGGGTCACACAGCTAGTAAGTGTCTGAGGCCAGATTTGAACTCATGCAGATGAGTCTTTCTGACTTCAGGTCTTGTGCCGTAATCCACTTCAACACCTACCTGCCTGGTGGAGCATAATAAACTGTAACAATTCAAAGATCCCTCATTTTAAACCTACATACCTAGTTAATGTGAAGTTTTTTTTATCACTGAGACAAAATTAATTATTGTACTTAAAGTGCTTGCTTGAATTTTTGTTTGTAGGAGATAATTCCTCACATGGCTAAGGAATATGGATTCCAGTATGAGCTAGTCCAATATAGGTGGCCTCGTTGGCTTCATCGACAAACTGAAAAGCAAAGAATCATTTGGGGTTACAAGATTCTTTTCCTTGATGTTCTCTTTCCACTGGTTGTGGACAAAATAATTTTTGTCGATGCTGATCAGGTAAGAAATGAAGTTAACAAATGCATTGTGAAGCACTGAAGATTTTGGAAAAAAAATATCTAAATAAGGATCTGAGTTTATGTCTTTGTTTGTGATTTCTGCCCAGTCAACAACATATCACCACCACAGCTAGGTAGAAAGCATATAGAGATATAAAAATGAATAATTTTGATTACATTAAATTTAAAATGGTTTGTACAAAGAAAACCAATGTAGCCAAGATTAGAAGGAAAGCAGAAAATTTGGGGAAATTTTTTATAGACAGTTTCTCAGATAAAGGTCTCATATCTCAAATCCATAGAAAACTTTATCAAATTTATAAGAATATGAATCATTCCCCAATTGGTAAATGGTCAAAGCACACGAACAGGCAGTTTTTCAATGAAGAAATCAAAGCTACATAGAGTCATATGAAAAAAATGCTGTACAACATCATTGATTAGAGAAATGCAAATTAAAACAACTTTGAGATATAATCTTACACCTATCAGATTGGCTAAAATGATAAAAGGGGAAAGCAACAAATGTTAGAGAAGATGTCTAACAATTGGAACCCTAATACACTATTGGTGGAACTATGAACTGATTTAACCATTTTGGAGAACATTCTGGAATTATTCTTAAAGAGTTATAAAACTGTATTTACCCTTTGGTCCAGCAAAACCACTATTAGGTCTGTTTCCCAAGGTGATCAAGGAAAAAGGAAAAGAACCTATGTGTTCTAAAATATTTATAGTAGCTCTCTTTATGGTGGCAAAGAACTAGAAATTGAGGGAATGCTGATCAAATGGGTAATGGCTAAACAAGTTATGATGTGTGGTTGTGATAGATTACTATTATATAAGCCATAAGAAACAATGAGCAGGTTGATTTTAGAAAAATATGGAAAGACTTGCATGAAATAATAGAGTGAAATGAGCAGAACCAAGAGAACATCACATATAACATCAATATTGTTCAAAGAATAACTATGAACAACTAAGCTATTTTGAGTATTATAAATATTTAAATCTCCTACAAAGGACCTATGAAGGAAGATGCTATCTACCTCCAGAGAAAGAACTGATAAATTGAAATATGCATAGTA
This sequence comes from Phalanger gymnotis, assembly GCA_028646595.1. Classification (NCBI taxonomy): domain Eukaryota; kingdom Metazoa; phylum Chordata; class Mammalia; order Diprotodontia; family Phalangeridae; genus Phalanger; species Phalanger gymnotis. The sequence goes on along the minus strand of CM053626.1, from coordinate 113,928,475 downwards.
TGGTTTTATACACACACACACACACACACACACACACACACACACCTCCCTCTCTTTCTCTCTCTCTCTCTCCCTCTCTCTCTGCCTCAGTTCAAATCATGTCAAATGATGGCCTTCTCTAGTGCTAAATAGGGAGAGAGGAAAGGAGACAGTTCAGAACTTAAAATGTAACAAAAAGCTAAATTATATTAATTTTTAAAAGCACAGTAGAAAGAAGAATTAAGTATTCATTTGTCATAGGAACAATGGTTAGAAATTGTGAAGGAGCAGATTTAAGCTTAAGGTAAGGAAAATTTTCCTAATAATTTGAACTACCAGAAGGGACTGGGCTGTCTCTGGAAGTACTGGTTTCCCTGTCATGAGAGACCAAATGACTGCTTAACAGGGATGCTATAGAAAGGGTTCTTTTTCAGGCATGGATTAGACTAAATGGCTTCTGAGGTCCCTTCCATTTCTGATCTCTTGAGATATTTTAACTGACTCAGATTGTATATTGGGGATATTTGTAAAAACTGAAGTTACATGATATTGCAAAGAAAACTTAGTTCTTTGTAGAGGTGTCTAATACAAAATGATTTATAATACAGATTTACAGAGTCAGTATTTTTTATATTCTTCAACAGATTTTTAAAAATAGTTTTTTTAATTTTCTAGATTGTGAGAACAGACTTAAAAGAGCTTAGAGACTTGGATCTTGGTGGCGCACCATATGGTTACACACCATTTTGTGATAGTCGAACTGAAATGGATGGATACCGTTTCTGGAAATCAGGATATTGGGCTTCCCATCTAGTAAAAAGAAAATACCATATCAGGTAAGATAAATCATCATTTTTAATCTTTTATAAGTATATCATTTATTCAGATAGTAACTTTAATGTTGACTGGGAAATTTATGGAGGAAAAAAATATTCTCTTACCTCACTATGCTCTGTTGAATAAATGTTAGAGTAAACATGAGGACTCTTGAATTTCCAGTCTCTAGGCACTTGGGCCTTAAATCTTAGTTCCTCCATTTGCAAGAACAGAACCTTATTGGAATTTTTATTGTAGTTTGAAGTTTGAATTGTTTGAATTGTAGTTTCCATGAGTGTATGTACCCCCATAAGTAATAAGATCATAGAGTTAGAGCTAGAAGGGACCTAAGAAACCATCAAGTACACACACACACACACACACACACACACACACACACACACACACACATGCACACACACACAAATACTTTACAGTTGAAACAATTAAGTCTCAGAGAGGTTGTTAAATGACTTGCCCAAGGTCACCCAGCAAATAAGTATCTGAGATGATTTTGAACTCATGTCTCCTTGACCTGACATTTAGTGCTCTATCCATAGCAGAGAAAATAGTAAATCACTTAACCCAGTTGAATTCAAAAGAAAGTTAAGAAAAGACTGTGAGATTCTAGAATCTCTCAGCCCAAGCAAACTCCATATTCATAAATAATAGCAATATAGACTAAGGAATATTTCTTTTTCAGTGCCTTATATGTTGTGGATCTCAAGAAATTCAGAAAAATTGCAGCTGGAGATAGACTTAGAGGTCAGTACCAGGCTCTTAGTCAGGACCCAAACAGTCTGTCCAATCTAGATCAGGTAAGTACTGGTTTAATAAATTATGTCCAGATTTAGTGACATCATGTGGCATTTATAATTTGATTGATACAGTCTGAGCAAAACATCACATCATTTTAAAAACACATCCAAAAACTTTTTCTTAAAAAATAGATGCAATACGATATTAATACAGAGATATCATCAGATACAGGAAAACCAAGGTTCAAGCCCCACATCTGACACACTGTCTCTGTGACCTTGGGGAAGCCGCTTGATATCTCTATGTCCCAGGAAACTCTCTAAGATGATAAATGACAGAGAAAGTACTAGTGTGCTTTGGTAGAAGGAGTTTTCATCACTAGAAGTATCATGAAATGTGGAGTCTGTTAAAAAAAAATGAAAAATATTACAATTATACCTAGACCTGGCTAAGTTTGATTTAAAAGTGTGTTTTTCAAGTTAACTAATGGTGACTAGAAAGTAAGAGGAAATAATATTACAGTGAGGAATGTCTCCTACCAAGGATGCCCTCCCTCCTTTAATCTGATGCACTATCTTCACCTTTGATCATGATAATTGGACTTTAAAAAAAACTTTGCAGTTATTTCAGTTTCTCGTGGTCTATTTTTTTTAATTTTGTATTATAAATGTACTTCAGAAATTAAATCTATTTAATAAATCATTAATCTGGCTAAATAAAGCATTTTACATCCAAAAAAATATTTTAACATGTCTATGAAAAACCAGTACTAAGCTTATAAAAGTAGTTTTAATATTCAACATACAGTATAGCACTTTTTGTTCCATATTATGATATGGTACAATAATGAAATTGCTTCCTCTTTTCCTAATACTCACATTATTAAAATTTTAAGGAATAGATTCCTTTCTTATGGAGTCATATTTCTCCTTGCTGGAATAAAAACAGTTTTCTCAAATTCTCATTACACAACTTAAATATAGCAAAGACAAGTGCAACAATTTGTCTTAAAGTGTAAAATTAAGCTTGCTGAAACTAATGAATTTCTTTGTGCCACTGCTTTATACAGAATAACTCCTTTATATAGTACTTTAATGTTTATAAATTTTGTCACAAATAAATACTTTAACTCCTACATTGAGAATTTCTAGCTTTTAGTATAAGATCATTAAGGGAAAATTACATGTAGGAAAACAGAATATATAAAAATTATAGATAAACAAAAAGACAGAACATGAGTATGTCAAGGCATAATTTGAAATAAATCTATAAAGACAATGGGAGGGCCTTATATACCAACTAAGGAGAACATATTAATCTCTCTTATGTATTATCTCATGTTTATCCTTTTCATTTGGTTTTGGATTAGAGGAAAAATAGTATTTTAAAATCTAGTACAGTGAAACCTAATTGCTTTGTACTTTGCTAATTACGTATCCTCCAAATTCTTTGCCAACATAGCCTATAGCCTGGAGTGATATTAGGTCTTTTATGAGTCATCAGACCCATAGTTGAGATGGTCCTACTGACCAACACAGGCTGTTAGGCATGCAGTCTCTCAGGGATACTGCTTCTCCCTCACCACCACTCTCCCATCTTTACCTGTTATATCGGTTAGGATGACAAAATTCCCATTCTTATCATGGCCTAACAGCTACTAGCAGTCATGAAGATTTTTTGGAGCTTCATTTTACTGAGTTTAGAGGGGTAAGATGAAACTGGCAAGATGAAATTTGTCCTTTTGTAGCCAAATTGCTTCTCTCTCTACGTATTTTTGTATCTAGGCACATATCATATTCTTCAGGTATACTATGAGTTCCTTGAGACTGTATTAATTTTCACCATAGTTTCTGCAGTGTCTAGAACAGTGCCTTACACATAGATACTTAGTAAATGTTTCTTCCTGAAGAGGATTAACCTGGCTTATTGCAAAATATTGAAGAAACCCAAAATTCCTCAGCACAAATGCTAGAGAAACAGAAGTCGAGAATAATCGTACACTAAAAATTTTAGAAGAACTAAAAGCTTTTATATCAGTGACAATCAGGTCTGCAAAAATTCAATTAATGTGACACAGGTTTTAATGTGCTATTGAGTTGTCAATGTGAGCTTGCCTGTCATTGTGTATTATGTACTGCTACAAATGATATCATCGTTAGTTGTATTAGTTTTTTTAAGTACCCTTGACAAAATGGAAAATAGGAAGACTATTTCAGAGGGAAATACTGCCAGTGCAGAAAGGAAGAGGTTTGTTATTAAATTTTTAAAAATTAATGTAATTAAGCAGCATCAATGTGGCCATGGTAACTGTAAAACAGAACCAGATGTTGGAATGTCTGAATCTATGGAATGATATTATAAAACACATATCAGCTGTTGTACTTTGCAAACTACAAGGAACAGAAATGCTACAATGATAGAAATGAAGTGTCTTTTAGCTATATGGATTGAAGACTGCAATTTAAAAAAAAATATACATTCTTCTTGGCAGAGCAGCCATTCAGACAAAAGCTTCCAGTTTATTTAAAGCAGTGAAAAAAATTAAATGTATGGTGCAGAAGTTTTGGGTGGCTCATTTGACTTAAAAATCAAATATAGTTGCATAATGTTAAAATTACATAGAGAACAGACAATGTAGTAGAAGATGCAACAACTAAATATCCTAATTTTTTTAAGAAAATTTAAGAAGATGGATACACTGATCAACAAATTTTTAATGTGGATCAAATAGGCTTATTCTAGAAAAGGATGACTTCCAAAACTTAGATTTCTTTAAAAAAAAATTAAAAGAAAAAAGAAAAGACAAGGAAAGAAATAACTCAACCTGGATTCAAAGTGTCTAAGGCTTGCTTTAATTCTTTTATTGGAAGGTAATGGAGAAGGTTATTTTAAATTAAAACCAATGCTTGTTTATTAGTTTCAAACTCTCGGGCTCTGAAAAGGTACAACTATGATCACTTCCCATTCTTGGGTGATCAAATAACTAAGCATGGACGACTACAGCTGTTTTCAAAGACTGGTTTTCAGGTTATTTTAGCCTCACTGTTGAAAAATATTTCCAAGACAGCAGTATCACATTTAAATAATTACTGATTTTAAATAATACCCCAGGTCATCCAACTACACTTGGGTCAGTGTGTGAGAATGTGAGCATTCAAATTCACCAAGATGTGGATAAAGCTCTCTACACCTACCAGTGTAAGTATGAAGTTTAAAAAAAAAAAAAAGAAAAGACAGTTCAGTCTGTGCTAAAATATTTTAAATGACAATAACTATTTTATTGTACTGTCAGCATAAGCTTATCATTAAGCAAAATATTTAGTAATTTTCTTAGTTTTTAGAATTTTGCTTTTTATACTATTTTGCTTTTCACATTTTGTAATAAACTTGAATCAGAAATATATTTTTCTTATCTTTTGCTATTATGATAATAAACATAAACATAATTAAAATTTTTTTCATTTTACATTTCTATTGGTAAGGAGTCCATTACCATATTTTACATATAATTATAACTTTGAATAGTCAGAATCCAAATAATGGGATCACAGGATTCATTATTTATCCTTATTAGAATTTAGCTGTACCTTTTATCTCAGTCTTTCTCAGTGCTCTCATAAATGTATCACGGGTACCTCTTCCATAACACATCCAAGAGTGGTGGTTCCACTGTCCTTAACTTATAATGATTTTGGCAAACCTTTTCCATTTTTCTTCCATTTGTGGTCATCTTTCCATTTTTTTCCTTCAACGACCCTGGGATGATGTTGTTTTGTTCAGTATTTTGCCAGACTTTCTTTAAACCAGTTTTACACTCCATTCTATTTCTTTGCTTTATGAAACAAAACTTCTCAAACTTGTCCATTGGTCTTCATAAAACTTTACAAAGGAGTTTTTCCTTTAACTTGATCTTGCCTTTGGCATCCATCTTTCTCATTTAGCAAGGAACCCAAAGGTTTGCAGACCAAGATGCTATCAGGGCTCTTTTGGTCTCCTTGTTGTGGCAATTAATCTACATTGGTTAAATTTTTTGATAAAATTATCATTACGTCAGTATAATTTCTGATATCCATTTCCCATTTTTAAATTTTCAATTACTTGTTTAAATAGTTCAGAATTAAAATGTTTTAGTTGTATACTATATCTTTAACTCATTATAATTCTTTCTTCTTGTTTAGTTCTGATAAGTCAGTGGTTTAATAAGATAAAGATCTCTGGCTAAGAAAAGAGACAGCTAGATGATGCAGTGGATAGAGTACCAGGAATAAAGTCAGGAAGACTCATCTCCCTGAATTCAAATCCAACCTCAGAAATTTATAGGCTATGTGGTACACTGGATAGAATGCCAGGCCTGAAATCAGGAAGATTCATCTTTGTGAGTTCAAATGTGTACTCAGATGCTTACTAACTGTGTGACTCTGTCACTTAACTCTGTTTGCCTTAGCTCCTCATCTGTAAGATGAGCTGGAGAAGAAAATGACAAACCACTCTGGTATCTTTGCCAAGAAAACCCCAAATAGGGTTGTAAAGAGTCAGACACAACTGAAATGACTCGACAACAATAGCAACGAAGACTTGGTAAAAACTCCCACATCAATAACAAATCTTTTCCTGTCTATTAAAGAGTCATCTTTTTCATTCTTTATAATGTTATTTGGTACTTGCCACATCCACCACCTGACAATTCTTCTTTTGAAGAAATGATACAGAGGTATAAGGATTCTGTACCATATACAAGTCTTTCTTTTCTTTCATGCATTTTTCCTAAACAATACCTTCCCATATATTTCTCCTCAACCTCACTTTTCTCCAACCTTTACATTGAAGTCACCTAGCATCAGAGTATATATTATTTCACTTTGGAGGATCTTATCAAATTCTTCATAGATAGACTTTCTCTACTGCTTCATTTTCAAAAACCATCACAAAAACTACAATTATTTCTTGGTCTGTAGCTGGAGCCGTACTCAAAACTTTCCAGTCTGGTAGAATTTCCCAGAACTTACATTCCAGTGACATAGACTTCAAGAACCCACCATCAAAGTAAATACAAGGTTTTAAACTACAAGATAGGGGAAGACGGACATTAGCCAGTGGGTTCAGAAAAGGTATCTATAAAAGGTAATTAGAACTAAAATACATGGTGTCTAAATGCCCAAGAAAATACTATCTCTTGTTGCCTCCAGGTTATATGATAAAACCTACTGTACCAAATTCTTTCTTTACCTCACCAAGAAATACCTGTGAACTTTCCTTCCATTTAGTCACAGGTTCCTTCTTTCTTCTGGTTCCATTTATACCCTAGAATGTCAAGGGTGATATGATTCATATTCTTCAACAAGATATCTATCTGTTGGTCATTGGACAAGGATCTCACATTTAGAGCACTATCATTCTAATTAAAGTGTCTTTTTTTGCATTTTTTATTAAGATTTTTTATTTTTAGTTTACAACACTCACTTCCGCATGATCCTGAGTTCCTGATTTTCTTTCCCCCCCACCCAAGACAGCATGGAATCTGATATAACTTCACATTGAACTTATTTACACAATAGTCAGGTTGTAAAGAAGAATTATTACCAATGGAATGAATCATGAGAAAGAAGAAACAACCCCCCCCCAAAAAAAAACAAAAGAGAAAAAAAAAAAAGAAGAGCAAATAGTTTGCCTCAATCTGCATTCAGTCTCCATAGTTCTTTCTCTGGATGTCGATATCTCTCTCACTCATGAGTCCTTTGGAGTTGTCTTTGAACTTTGTATTGCTGAGAAGAGCTAAGTCTATCAAGGTTAGTCATCACAGAATCCACAATATATCTGTGGTTGTGTATAATGTTCTCCTAGTTCTGCTCTGCTCAGCATTATATCATGTAGGTTTTTCCAGGTTATTATGAAGTCCGTATCTTCCCCATTTCTTATAACACAATAGTATTCCATTACATTCATATACCACAACTTGTTCAGCCATTCCCTAATTGATGGGCATCCCCTTGATTTCCAACTCTTTGCTTCTACAAAAAGAGCTGCTATAAATATTTTTGTACATACAGGTCCTTTTCCCACATCTCTTTGGGATATAGCCCCAGGAGTGGTATTGCTGGGTCAAAGGGTATGCACATTTTATAGCCCTTTGGGCATAGTTCCAAATTGCTCTCCAGAATGGCTGGATCAGTTCACAACTCCACCAGCAGTGTAACAGTGTTCCAATTTTCCCACATCCTCTCCAGCAATTATCACTTTCCTGTTTTATCATTTTAAATTCCAATCTGACAGGAGAGATGTGGTACCTAAGAGTTGTTTTGATTTGCATTTCTCTAATCAATAGTGATTTAGAGCACTTTTTCATATGCCTATAGATATCTTTAATTTCTTCCTCTGAAAACTGCCTGTTCATATCCTTTGACCATTTCTCAATTTGGGAATGACTTGTATGCCCGTGTATTTGGCTCAGACCCCTGTATATTTTAGAGGTGAGGCCTTTATCAGAGACACTAGTTGTAAAGATATTTTCACAATTTCCTGCTTCCCTCTTAATCTTTGTTTGATTGGCTTTTTTAATACAAAACTTTTCAATTTAACATAATAAAAATTATCCATTTTGCATTTTGTAATGCTTTCTATCTCTTGTTGTATCATGAATTCTTTGCTTTTCCATAAATCTGATAGGTAAACTATTCCTTGCTCTCCCAAATTGCTTGTAGTATCAGCCTTTATTCCTAAATCATGAACCTATTTTGACTTTATTTTGGTATATGGTATAAGATAGTGGTCTATGCCTAGTTTCTGCCCTACCATTTTCCAATTTTCCCAGCAGTTTTTGTGAAATAGTGAGTTCTTAGCCCAAAAGCTGTACTCTTTGGGTTTATCAAAGAGTAGATTGCTATAGGCATTGACTACTGTGTCTTGTATACCTAACCTGTTACACTGATACACAACTCTTGTTTCTTAGTCAGTATCAGGTAGTTTTGATGACTGCTGCTTTATAGTACAGTTTAATATCTGGCATGGCTAGGCCACCTTCCCTAGCATTTGGTTTTTTTTTTCTTTCCTAGCATTTGTTTTCATTAATTCCCTAAATATTTTAGACCTCTTGTTCTTCCAGATGAATTTTGTTATTATTTTATCCAACTGTAAAATAATTTTTGGTAGTTCAATAGGTATGGTGCTGAACAAATAAATTAATTTAGGTAAAATTATCATTTTTATTATATTAGCTTGGCTTAACCACTGATATTTTTCCATTTATTTAGATCTAACTTTATTTGTGTGAAAAGTATTTTGTAATTATGTTCATATAGGCCCTGGGTTTGTCTTGGCAGATAGACTCCCAAATATTTTATAGTGTCTACAGTAACTTTAAATGGAATTTTCTTTCTATCCCTTGTTGTTAGGTTTTGTTAGTAATGTATAGGAATGCTGAGGATTTACGTGGGGTTATTTTATATCCTGCAAATTTGCTAAAGTTGTTTATTATTTCAAGTAGTTTTTTATTTGATTTTCTAGGATTCTCTAAGTAAATAATTCTAACATCTTTTAAAAGTGATAGTTTAGTTTCTTCTTTGTCTTTTCTAATTCCTTCAATTTCTTTTTCTTCTCTTATTGCTACAGCTAACATTTCTAGTACCTAATTGAATAATAGAGGTGACAATGGACATCCTTGTTTCACCCTTGATCTTATTGGGAATGCATCTAGCTTATCCCCATTACAAATAATGCTTGTTGATGGTTTTAGGCAGATGCTATTTATAATTTTAAGGAAGGCTCCATTTATTCCTATGCTTTCCAGTGTTTTTAATAGGAATGGGTGTTGTATTTTGTCGAAGGCTTTTTCTGCATCTATTGAGATGATCATATGGTTTCTGCTAGTTTTGTTGTTGATATGATCAATTATGCTGATAGTTTTCCTAATATTGAACCAGCCTTGCATTCCTGGAATAAATCCTACTTGGTCATAGTGTATTATTCTTGTGATAAGTTGCTACAATCTTTTTGCTAGAGATTTTATTTAAAATTTTTGCATCAATATTCATTAGGGAAATTGGTCTATCATTTTCTTTCTCCGTTTTGATTCTTCCTGGTTTAGGTATTAGTACCATAATTGTGTCATAAAAAGCATTTGGTAGGACTTCTTCTTCATCTATTTCCCCAAATAGTCTGTAAAGTATAGGAATTAATTGCTCTTTGAATGTTTGATAAAATTCACATGTAAAACCATCTGGCCCTGGAAATTTTTTCCTAAGGAGTTCATTGATGGCTTGCTCAATTTCTTTTTCTGAGATGGGGTTATTAAGGTATTTTACTTCCTTTTCTGTTAACCTGGGCAATTTATGTTTTTGTAGATATTCATCCGTATCCCTAAGGTTGTCAAATTTATGGGCATACAATTGGGCAAAATAATTCCTAATTATTGTTTTGATTTCCTCTTCATTAGAGGTGAAGTCACCCTTTTCATTTTTGCTACTAGTGATTTGATTTTCTTCTTTTTTTTAATCAAATTGACCAAAGGTTTATCAATTTTATTGGTTTTTTCATAAAACCAGCTCTTGGTTTTATTTATTAACTTAATAGTTTTCTTGGTTTCAATTTCAATTTTATTAATCTCTCCTTTGATTTTCATTTCTAATTTGATATTTAATTGAGGATTTTCAATTTGTTCTTTTTCTAGCTTTTTCAGTTGCATGGCCAATTCATTGATCTCCTTTTTCTCTATTTTATTCATATAAGCATTTAGAGATATAAAACTTCCCCTAAGAACTGCTTTTGCTACATCCCATAAGTTTTGGTATGTTGTCTCATTATTGTCATTCTCTTGAATTAAGTTATTAATTGTTTCTATGATTCGTTCTTTGACCCACTCATTCTTTAGTAATAGATTATTTAGTTTCCAATTAATTTTTAGCTAATTTTTCCATGGTTCTTTGTTATGAATAATTATTATTGCATCATGATCTGAAAAGGATGCTTTGACTACTTATGCTTTCTGCACTGGATTGTGAGGTTTTTATGCCCTAGTACATGGTCAATTTTTGAGTATGTGCCATGTATCATTGAGATGAAAGTATATTCCTTTTTATCCCCATGCAGTTTTCTCCAGGGGTCTATCATATCTGCCTTTTCTAAAATTCTGTTCACCTCCTTAACTTCTTTCTTGCTTATTTTGAGGTTAGATTTATCAAGTTCAGAGAGGGTGAGGTTGAGGTCTCCCACTAGTATGGTTTTGCTGTCTGTTTCTTCCTGTAAGTCCCTTAACTTCTCCTCTAAGAATCTGCCTGCTGTATCACTTAGTGTGTATATGTTAAACAATGATATTGCTTCATTGTTTATGGTACCTTTTAGCAAGATGTAATGTCCTTCCTTATCTCTTTTAATTAGATCAATCTTTGCTTTTCCTTTGTCTGAGATTAGGATTGCTACCTTTTTACTTAAGCTGAAGCACAATATATTCTAATCCAGCCTTTTACCTTTACCCTGTGTGTATCCCCCTGTTTCAAATGTGTTTCTTTTAAACAGCATATTGTAGGATTATGGTTTTTAATACATTCTGCTATCCACTTCCATTTTATGGGAGAGTTCATCCCGTTCACATTCACAGTTATGATTACTCTCTGTGTCTTTTTCTCCATCCTGTTTTCCCCGTTTATGCTTTCGTTTCTCCCTTTCCCCTTCCACTCCTCAACGGAGTTTTGCTTTTGACTGCCGACTTCCTCAGTGTACCCTCCCTCTTGATTCCCTTCCCTTATCTTACCATTTTCCCCTTGCTACTTCTTCCTTCCCTTCTAACCACCCCCTTCCTTTTTTCCCCTTTCCCCTCCTACTGCCTATAGGACAAGTTAGATTTCTATACTTATCAGGGTATGTTATTCCCTTCTTGAACCAAATTTGATGAGAGTAAAGCTCAAATACTGCTCTTCTCCCTCTCTTCTTTCCCTCTACTACAATATGTTTTTGTACCTCTTCATGTGATGTAATTTACCCTTTTCTATTACCTCTATACCTCTTCTCCCAGAACCATCTTTTATATCTCTTAATTACATTTTTTATCACTATATCGGTTATTTTATACTGATACCCACAGTCTATGAATATCCCTTTCAGTTGTCATAATAAGTATACAATTCTCAAGATTGACATATACATAAAATATATATAAAACAAAATTATCCTCTATCAGGATGTAACTAATTAGCCTTATTGATTAACTAGGGTTTTTCCCCCATTTACCTTTTTATGTCTCTCTTGAGTTTTGTATTTGGAGATCAAATTTTCCATTGAGCTCTGGCCTTTTCATCAGGAAGGTCTGGAATTCCCTTATTACAATGAATGTCCATCTCCTTGCCTGGAAACCTATGCTCAGTTTTCCTGGGTAGTTGATCCTTGGTTGTAGTCCAAGCTCCTTTGCCTTTTGGGATATTATATTCCAATTTTTCCTGTCATTTAATGTAGAAGCTGAAAGATCCTGCGTGATCCCGCCTGTAGTTCCATGATATTTGAACTGTTTCTTTCTAGCTGCTTGCAGTATTTTCTCATTGACCTGGTAGTTCTGGAATTTGGCTATAATATTTCTTGGAGTTTTCAATTTGGAATCTTTTTCAGGGGGTGGTTGATGGATTCTTTCGATGATAAGTTTACACTCTGGTTCTAGGACCTCCAGGCAATTTTCCTTAAGGATCTCATGGAAGATACTGTCTAGGCTCTTTTTTTCATCATAGTTTAAAGATAGACCAATAATGCTTAGATTGTCTCTCCTGGATCTATTTTCCAGGTTAGTTGTTTTCCCAATAAGATATTTCACATTTTCTTCTATTTCTTCATTCTTTAGATTTTATTTGACTGATTCTTGATGTCTCATAGAGTCATTAGCTTCTACCTCCCCAATTCTAATTTTTAATGTTTTGTTTTCTTCCTTTATCTTCTGTCTCCTTTTCCATTTGGTTAATTTTACTTTTCAATGAGACATTTTCTCCATTTATATTCTGATTTTCCTTAACCAATTCCTCAATTTTACCTTTTAAAGATTTGTTTTCCTCATTGAATTTTTTTTTTTATTTTTTCCGTCTTTTCTTTTACCTCCCTAATTTGGTTTTTAAAGTCCTTCTTGAGTTCTTCCAGGAATGCTTTTTGGCCTGGAGACCAGTTCACTTTCCCTTTTGAGGTTTCAGATGTAGGTGTAGTGTCCATGTTGTCCTCTTCTGAATTGGTATTTTGGTCTTCCCTGTCTCCATAGTACAAATCAATCATCTTTGGCTTCTCAGTGTGTTTTTTCATGTTTTTTCCCCTTTTGGCTTCTAAAGTGGATCACTGTTTCTGGGGCTCACGGGTCTCTGTCCCAATTTTCTTATGTTAGAATCTGTGGGTCTGCTGACTGGCTTTATGTTCTATGGCCTCTGGTTTCATGTGGTGTGGGAGAGGGGTGATCTGGCTACTGGGGGGGGTCTCCTCTTCCCCAGGACTCTTCTACAGAATGGGTGGTCTCAGCTCTTGTCTGTGCTGGTGTCTGCCACTTCCCCTGGCTGTGCAAAGCCACATCTGGGGTCCTGGCATTGACATTAGTTAGCTCCACCCCCGGGGCTCAGTTACTCTTGTTGTTCTGCTGTGGTGAGGACTGCTGGGATATCTCTCTTCCTGCACTAGTCTCCTTCTGCCACCACAGGAAGGGCCCTGTCCTCCACTTCTCTTGCTACTGAAGCCCCGCTTCTGGCTCTTCTGTTTCTCTTGAGGTGTTATTCTCTTGGTTTATTCAAGGGAGGGATAAAAGCCATTTTACCTACACATCATGGCTCCCAGAAGTTCAAGAAGGCAAGTTTAGACTGTGGGTTGGAGGCCTCCAGGCTAGCTGCTCCCGCAGCCACAGGCTCTGTACTCTGATAGACTCCAGTCCTGAGCTGAGAGGCCTGGGGCTCAATTGAAGCCATAGCCAGTACTTCCTCCCTGAGCCTGTTCCTGCTTCAGTGTTTCACTCACCTAGCAACCTCCCAGAGCAGCAGGCTGGCTGGATTTCTCTGCTGTTCATAGCTGGTTTGGTCTGGTGCCCTTACATTTGCCTGCGGTTGGAGGCCTCCAGGCTAGTTGCTCCAGTGGCCACAGCCACGCTCCAACAGACTCCCATTCTGGGCTCTAATTAGAGTGTCTTAACAGTATACTAACTATATGTTTCTTACAACCTTCTCCCCTATTTCTCATCACTCTGCCAGCAGTTACTGTAGGGGTTCACACAGTACTGATAGCCATTTAAAAAATCTTTTTGTGGGGGTGACTATGGTCATAAAAAAATTATCATGAGGCAGCCAGACTGCTGCTTATATATCTCTGTATTTAGCTAGGCTGGTAATAGAAAAACAGATTTGATCCATGGCTGGGGCCATACTCAACACTTTTTCTGTCTGGTAGAATTTCCCAGAACTTACGTTCCAATGACATGGACTTCAAGAACCCATCATCAAAATAAATACAAGGTTTTAAATTACAAGATAGGGAAGGAGAACACTAGCCAGTTGCATTCAGGAAAGGTATCTTGTAGAAGGTAAGCTGAATCTCAGGGGACATAAGGATTCTATGAGATGGAGCTCTAGGTCTTCCCTACACTGGGGTTCAGATCAAGTTTCCTTTGCCCCAGTGATCAATCTTTAGGCTTTTTCCTTCACAAAAGGTGCCAACATTGTCCTCTTCTGTAATCAGCCTTAGTTGAAGCTTTTTCCTTTGGATGTAGAGAAAGGCCTTTTCTTTAATATTCAATTAAATGGATGCTTACTTCAATTAAGTGGATGCTCTCCAGTGTGAGACCCAGTTGAGGTCTTTGTCTTAACACCTGAAGTCTATCCATTTCACTTTAGTCCTTCAAGGGATTTCTTCCTGTTGAGGCTTGGTAAAAAGTTTTGCTGTTCTTTTTTAAATGAAATCTTTCAGTTTTACCTTAGTCTCTCCATTTCTCAATTGTCAGCTAAAGCCTTTGATATTTCACCTTAGCTTTTCTTTTCCTCCATCTGGGGAATTCTTATATTTACTTTCACTTTCTTCTCTAAAGGGTTCTGGATCATATTTACTGCTTATCTAAAGGGTGAGCTGTTTATTAAGTGGGTTGTGTAATGGAAGGGTAGAGTTAAACTGTACTGTTTTGTTCCAGTCAGCTATCTAGCCCCCTCCACCCATGAAATATAAATACAGAAGTCTAGAGAAAAATGAAAAAGTAACTACAGGCAAATCATCTGAAGGGACTTGATAAGGATGAGGGTTTTATTTTTACATTCTAATAGAAAGGTGAGGGGGAAGGGACCATACAATATTCCACTCAGCTTGAGGGAAAGAGTTTAGGTCAGTTCATTTTGTCTATCCAAGTCACTTGGGGCAGAGTACCTAGGCTGGTGAACTCTACCCAATATCCAACCTTTCATCGGAGGAGACAGAATCAGAAAGTGAACAATAGGGAAATGGCAGTGGGGAAAATTAACTGATATTACTAAAAATCTCACTAAGAAGAAAACTCAAAGGCCTTGAACATAAGCTGATAAATCAACAGGGAAAATATTAATAACAGAAGGAAATATGGCCTCCAGATCCAGAAAACTATTTCAGACATCCATAAGTAAATACTGCAAAACAAAGGAAAACAAACCTGATGAGACAGAAGCCCTGTGGAATGTGAGGAGAACATGGAACCACAACTTGTTCTTCCTGAGTGGTTCAAAATAGAAATGAGAATGATGATGAGAGCAAAATGTGTGGCCTACACAGCAAAAATAACAGCAGAATCGAAAACCTGGAATCTGCAATGACAAGTCTCACAAAAGAAAAAGAGAGAGAGAAAGAGAGAACAACATATTGGGAACGCAAATATGTAGAAGTGAAGGACAACCTAGAAGAAGGAAAGCAAAAACAATGACATTAAAAGAAAATATGTCCACTATACAAGCAAAACATACTAATCTCAAAAAACAGGATGCTTAGAGATACTAAGAATCATAGGTCTCCTCTAAGAATAGACAGAACAAAAAGAACTTTAAGACTATGATACAGGAAATAATACAAGAGAACTACCTAAAACATCTGAATATAGAAAATGAAATACCAATTTAAAGAATTCATAGGTCATGGCCAGGGTAAAAAAGGCCACCAACTCTGAAAGCTTTAAATTTAACAATTCAATTCAGAAACAACAAGTTCTGTAAGCAATCAAGAGAAAGACCTTCAAATATAAAGGAAAGGAAATTTCAGTAGTGCAAGACTATTCTGCACCCACCACAAAACACAGGATTGAATGGAATGATGTTTTCTGAAGAACAATAGCTCTCAGGATGCAGCCAGGGTGACCTACCCTGCAAATCTGAGCTTAACCATAAATGAAAAAAGATAGATGTTCAATAATGAAGAGTCATCTGAAACATTTTTAGGGTGGAAATGGAACTGAAGAGATTGTTTGCTTCCCGAACACCTCAAACAACAGAAATTTGGGAGGAGTGAATAGATGTTATAGCTCAGGACAGCCACATCCATAGAGTGACAACAGAGAAACCAGAAAGAGATTTAACTTTTAGATTATAATGAAGGTGGAAGTCCTGGAGAGATAGCTTGAGGCATCATTGGTGAACTGCATAATCAAGGACCTGTTGGGGGAGGAGCTTTTCCTTGGGGTAGTATTCATCGGATACCTGAAACGATTGGCTTTGTTCTGAGGATGAGGTAGAATGGAAAAGAGGGGCAAGCTGTACAAGACCCTGGCAGAAACTGCTTTAGAGAGGAAAACCTAGAACTGATACTTTAGAAGTTGTGACTGAATGAAGAATATAGGAAATAGAGAGGGACTACATAATTATAGGAGACACAAAGCAGAGAAAGGGGGTCTAGGATATACAGAAAGGAGAGATAAAGAAAAGAACAAAATTAATTTTTGAAAGAGTCATAAAAATGAACATTTAAAA
>CM053626.1:113890603-113911512 GCA_028646595.1 Phalanger gymnotis | reverse complement strand
ATGAAGAGAAGCATGAAAAGTTAAACAAGAAAGAGAAATCATAAGGGACTTACTAAAGTTGAACTGTTTTGTTTACATTCCTGTATGGAAAGATGATGTGTATGATTCATGAGGCCTCAGTATCATAGTAGCTGAAAGGAATATGCATATACATATGTGTATGTGTATATATACATATATAAATATATATATATGTGTGTGTCTATGTATGTATATATGTAGGTGTATATGTATATAGACAGAGGACACAGGGTGAGTTGAATATGAAGGGATGATATCTAAAAAAATAAAATCAAATTAAGGAGAAAAGAGAGTAATATATTGAAAGAGAGAGATAGAATGGGGTAAATTTCCTCACATAAAAGCAGCAAGAAAAAGCAGTTCTGTAGGAAGGGAAAAGGGGGTAGGTGAGGAGGAATGAATAAATCTTGCTCTCATCAGATTTGACCTGAGGAGGGAATACCGTACATACTCAGTTGGGTATCTTACCCCACCGGAAAGAAGGAGGAAGAAGATAAAAAGGGGAGATGATAGAAGGGAGGGCAGACAGGGGGAGGAGGCAATCAAAAACAAACACTTTTGAAAAGGGACAGGGTCAAGGGAGAAAATTCCATAAAGGTTGATAAGCTAGGAAGGAGCAAAACATAGTTAATCTTTCACAACATGAGTATTGTGGAAGGGTTTTACACAATGATACGCATGTGGCCTATGTTGAATTGCTTGCCTTCTTAGGGAGAGTGGGTGGGAGAGGAAGGGAAGAGGGGAAAGAATTTGGACCTCAGAGTTTTAAAAACAGACATTCAAAAACAAAAAAAAATTTTTTGCATGCAACTAGGAAATAAGATACACAGGCAATGGGGCATGGACATTTATCTTGCCCTGCAAGAGAAGAAGGGAAAGGGAGATGGGAGGGCTAACTGGGGAACGGGGCAACCAGAATATATGCCACCTTGGAGTGGGTGGGAGAGTAGAAATGGGGAGAAAATTCATAATTCAAACTCTTGTGAAAATCAATGCTGAAAACTAAATATATTAAATTAAATAAAAATGAAAAAAAAAATTTAGGTGGAAAAGGAAATGGCAAACCACTCTAGTATCTTTGCCAAGAAAACCCCAAATGGGGTCACAAAGAATCTGACGCAGCTGCAAAGTGACTGAATGACAACAAAATATACTATCTTTTTTACTTCATTCCACTGCTTTGTATGACTATATATATATATTGGGGCATCATAGGTATTGTATCTCTAACTTTATATCTGGTTTTTTTTTACAGGACCTACCCAATAATATGATTCACCAGGTTGCCATTAAGTCTCTTCCTCAAGAGTGGTTGTGGTGTGAAACATGGTGTGATGATGAATCCAAAAAAAGGGCCAAAACAATTGATCTGGTAAGTTTATCTGTATCTCTCAGGGTATACGTATACAGAGAAAATGTAGAAAAGAAAGAATCCTGGTCCTACTGAAATACTGAAAGATAAGTCCCAGTGGAGCCCCTGCACTGCATTAGTGACCAGAAAACAGCTAAGGGAATGTTAGGCCTCAGAACCTTCATTTATTACAAAAGGTCCAGGAATTCCAATGCTATCAAGCATTGTCAGTTTGATCCTGAGTTCTGACAAAATGTTCCTGGACATGGTGGTGGGACATCTTCCCTCACAGTCCAAAATTCAATATTTGGATCTCACACGTTTGCTGTTCTCTAATCTGCAGATTTGGGGTCAGTTTTCATAAGAGGTATTGCTTCACAAGGAATAATAATAATAATAATCTATCATTTTTACACAACTGTATAAGTTCTTCACCCAAATTCTGGAGCGTCACCAAAATTTCTCTTTAATAACTAGAATCTGTCACTCCAGCCAATACATGTATTCCTTGAGCTGCTAATACTGGTTTAGGTAATATTTGTCCACAATGATTCTTATGGATTCTTATACATATCCCAGTAGAAATTTTTCTTCTCTATTTTCTATCAAACCAAAAGTTCTCTAAACAATGTAAATCATATCCTGCCAAACCAGGTATTCCTGGATACAGTAGGATATCTTCCCTCACAGTCCAATATGCAATATTTTGGATCTTATATGTGTGCTGTTTTCTAATTTGCAGATTTGGGGTCATCATTCTGGGTACAGGTGTATTTCCTTCTAATGGTCTATTGTTCAAATTATGTAAAGCAGTGAACAAATTATCCTTCCAATGTTGATTAGAATTATTAGAACTTAACTTTCTTAACTGTTGTTTCAACAATCCATTCCTTCTTTCTATCAACCCAGATGCTTGTGGATAATATGGAATATGATATATTCACACTATATTGTTTAATACGCAATTTCTCTTCATCTCATTACCTTGAAATGTGACCCATTGTCTCTTTGAATCTGCATTGGGGTTCCATAATATAGACTTATAATATCTAGAGTTTTACAGGTGTTTTTCTAGGTTGCATTCTTATAAAGACAAGCCACTAGTACACCTGAATAGGTGTCAACACAAGTACATATAAATTTGCATCCTTTATCTTGGGGTAGTGGTCCAATATAATCTATCTGACAAATCTGGGCTGGAACTTTTCCCCTTGCTATTTCTCCAGTTACTACCCGAGGAACAGTTCACTCTTTTTCCAATTGACGTATATGACATTCCTCTGTTACTTGCTTCAACAATGAATAAGAGATACTAATACCTTAATCTCGTGCCCACTGGTGTGTGCGGCTGTTTGGTGAACCCATTTTGCTAGTACTGGATCATCAGCTGGTGTCAAAGTAGGGACAATATGTACAGTAGCAGTCTTTGCTAGTAGATCAGCATGTGCATTGTACTCACATTCAGGCATAGTGAAGGGCACATGAGCATCTACATGAAAAACTGACAAATTAGTAACCAAAGACATGTCCCATATATCTTCCCATAGTTCTTTGCCCCTAACTCATTTACCATGATTTTCCCAGTTTTGATTTTTCCACATTGGCATCCATGTAGCTAACCAATTAGCTACTTCCCACGAATCAGTGAATATATGACACTGTCCTCCCTTCTCTGTTTTAATAGCTTGATGTACTACCATAAGTTCAGCATATTGACTACTTCCACCTATCCCAGTACTTTCCAAAGTTCTCTTAGTACATGAGTTATAGGCTACTTCTTTCCAATGTCTTTTATGGCCCAAATATTTTGCTGTCCCATCAGTAAACCATGCATGTTTCTTTGGATTCAACCAACCCATCATATCCATCATTCCATTTTACCAAGGGATTGTACCAACTGTTGCCTTGGTTCAGGGGATTTGCCATTTCCATCAGTGTTGATGCTCACAATGGATTCATGTAGAACAGAAACTCCACTTTTGTCTGTTTTCAATCTATTCTGAATACACCATTTCCATTAAATTATTCTAGCCTCTTGTGCATGTCCGATTCTGTGAGATGCTGGGGTAGTCATTACCCAAATCATAATCGGGATTCCAGGCCTCAATATCACTTTATGTCCCAGAGTCAGTTGTTCAGTTTCTACCAAAGCCCAATATGCAGCTAACAACTGCTTTTCAAAAGGTGTATACTGTAATCCAGATGAAGTTAGTTTCCTTGACCAAAATCCTTAGGGTACATTTCAGCTTTGTTGTTTCTGCCATGAACTCCAATTCACATAGTCATCCTGTACAGTCACTTGCAATTCCACTAGTCCACTTTGCATAGGCCATAAATCCAGAGCCAATTGTATAACAGCTTTACCTTCTTCAAAACCTTTACTCTGTTCAAGTCCCCAGTCAAATTCATATTTTTTCCTGGCAACTTTATATAAGGGTTTCAAAATCTGTCCAAGATGTCTAATGTGGTACCTCCAATATCCAAACAGTCCTATGAACTTTTGTGACTTCTTCTTCTTGGTAGGTATAGGAAAATCTTGACTCTTCTGTCAAACTTGTGGGAGAATTTCTCACAGTCCTTTATTCCATTGTATGCCCAAAAACTTTACAGTTTGAGCTGGGCCTTGAATCTTTGCAGGGTTAATTTCCCATCCTTTGCTTTTCATATGTTCAATTGAAAGTATCAAACTCTTCTCCATTTCTTTTACATTTTCTCCCTGTATCATAATATCATCTATGTAATGGGTAAGCTGTATACCAGATTACTTCAATTCATCCAAATGTTCAGCCACAATCCTATGACAAATAGTTGGGCTATGCAGATATCCTTGTGGCAATCGGGTAAAAGTATATTGTCGGCCCTGCCACATGAAAGCAAACTGGGCCATTGTTTGGAGTCTATTGGGATCATAAAGAAGGCATTGGCCAAATCAATAACTGCATACCAAGATCCATCATATTTCTGGAGCCTTATTAAGGTAATAGTATCTGTAATAGCAGCATACAAGGGTGGAGCTACTTTATTCAATTGTCTATTGTCCACTGTCATTCTCCACATTCCATCTGACTTTCGTACTTGCCATACAGGATTGTTCCATTGAGTGGTTGTAGGGACTAACACTCCTGCATCAACATATTCCTTTATAGTACTGACAGTTTCATCTTGCCCACCAGGCACACGATACTGCTTCAAAGTAATTACTTTAGAAGGTTCAGGTAAAGTGATTGGATTCATCTTTACCCACTAAAACTGTATTAATTCCTGTCTTCCTTACTGCAGATTGATATCTCCCCTCAGGCAAATTTAGAGTCATGCCTTTCAATATATCTGTTCCAATGATATATTCAGGAATGGGTACAATGACCACAGTATATTCTTTCTTAGGCAATTGTCCAATTTTCATCATCAGTTTGACTTGTTTGGCTGATATTTCAGCCCCTCTTAATCCTGAGATGATAATAGGAGTTCCATGCTTAAATTTGTCAGAATTACCGTAAATCGAGCTGGCCTCTGCCCCAGTGTCTATCAATGCGCTAGTTACAGTATTTGATCCATTCTTCTAATATATAGTCAGATTAACATGGGGTCTGTAATCTTGTCTGTGTGTTTCTTTAATCTGAGTTGGGACTCAGCCTATTCCCTAGTCTCCTTGAAGATGTGGCTCACTTGGATACAAGGGTTCAAGATCTGTAGGATTTGTAGGGGTAGTTTTTACTTCTCTATTCCATCTGCTATTAAGCCCCTTATCTCGGTACATTTTGCATAGCTCATCAGTCGGAATACCATCTATTCTTCTAAAACTTACCTCTGCTTTCAATATAGCAATAAACATTTCTTTTGTTGTCACTCCACTGCAATGCTGAATCCACTGGCTATGTACCCTTCTCTCCCAAGGAAATCTATTATTTCCCCAGTCTCCTCAGTCACTTAACTATGAAATCTTATCCAGCACCTCTGAAAGAGGGTTCCCTATTTCTGCAATCAGCAGAGTCAGAATTACATGTTTATAAGTGAGAGGTGCCATTTTAACTATCAAATTCCTATGACAGGCTCCCAAGGGAGTTTCATAATAAACTTTGGCATTCTTTAACATAATAGCAGTCTTCATTACCTCCTCCTTTAACTTTCTTGTACAGTCCCTAATTGAATACCAGGGTCTGTCTGCAGTAGGCCACATGGTATCAGTAGGATATTCTCTTTTACAGCCTGTCGCAGCCAAAGTCAACAAATTGGTTGTTTGGTTATCTCCTTGCAAATTATAATCCCTAAAAGCTTGCTGTACAAAAGATTTCTGACTAATACTTAGGAATCTCATACAGTCCACAGCATCCCCAGACACTCCTGTAGCACTTTCATCACTGATTCTCACTATCCAAGATATTAATGATTCTCCCATTCTCTGGGTGAACCTACTCAAGATATCTGTGATTTCCTGCTATGTAAAAATCTTCCCAAATCTCCCTAAATAAGAGTATTATGATCTTGTGTTTCCTGCCTCCTTGGCTGTATGGGGCACATTTTTCTTTGAGAAGTCTGGTGTGATACTGTAACACTCAGTGGTGGCTCAGAAGTAGCATTATGCCACAAAGTATCACCTTGTGCCTCAGCTTCTGACATTGTATCCTCCTGTCTAGATTCTCTCCCCCTGTTACCATGGTAACCAGACTGCCTGCTAGATTCAACCTTGGCTGAACTGAGGTGCTCTCTTGATCTTGTTGGCTCCCTCTGCCTTCTAGCTGAATTTACAAGCCTAGTAGGATCCTGTTGTTCTACCACCTGGGATTCTCCATCTTGCTATGGTATAGAAGAAACACTTTCACTTGAATTATCGGACTGTTCAGCAGCTGTCTGAGTCTGAGCTTTATCGATAGGCTATGAGTAAAATACAGCCTCTTCTAGAGATCTCTGTTAGAACTTCTGTTCCTGGCTCAACAGTAACTTCTCTAAAACATAGCTCCAGATCTCTAGGTCCTCCACTACGTAGCCTCTGCTTTGAGTCTTCACAGAGACCAGTGTCCTTACAGCATTCCCTTACTAGGGAACAATAAGTTACATCCTCCCATCCTGGGACAACCATTTCTTCCTCTAAAGCCCTTCTACCTCTAAAGAGAGATCTTATACCTTGCGGTCTCATCCTCACCACCAAATAATGTATCAGTAAGGTAATAATAACAGTGTAGATGATAATTGTCAAAATGCTTATGTAGTTCTGTATCGCAAAGTATACAAGACCCTCCACATAGAAGGCAGAAGAAGTAAACCATTCATTCAGACACCAGAGAACCAAATCCCACAAGCCATTTATCCAATCTATCAGAGCAGTAAAACATTCAGTACACAATATCACAAAATGGAGCCTCACCATCCCAAGACCTCTCTGACTCCCTGCTGGGGTCTTCCCCAAACACAAACTCAGAGTACAGCTAAGTCAGCCTGTTCAACTCTATCACAAGGGCAGCCATTAGCAGCCGTAACTGCTTTCTCTCTCTCTCTCTCTCTCTCTCTCTCTCTCTCTCTCTCTCTCTCTCTCTCTCTCTCTGCATTTCCTGTGGCATAATTTCCTTTTTCCTGTCAGGAAGCTCCTCCCACCACACGTGACTTAGGCTTCCTGTGATGTAAGCAAGTCACATAGCCTATTAATGGGTGGGAAAGATCTTCAAATCTAAATTGCTCCTACAGACCCACAGCAGGCTATTGCAATAATCAAGGCATAAGCTGATGAGGGCCTTCACTAGAGTGGTGGCAGCATCATAGGAGAGAAGGGGGCATATTAGAGAGATGTTGTAAAGATAAAATCAACAGGTTTTGGCAATGGATTGGATATAGGGGAAAGGGGAAAGTGAGAAGTCAAGGATGATTCTTAGGTTACAAGCCTGAAGGGAGGGAGGATGGTGTTGCCCTCTGCATAATAGCAAAGACAGGTTTTAGAGGGAAAGATAATGAGTTCCATTCTGGGTATGTTGAGTTTAAGATGTCTGCCAGACATGCAACTTGAGATGTCTGAAAAGTAATTGGAGATACAAGATTGGAGGTCAGCAGAGAAGTTAAAAGATAGGTAGATTTGAAAATCATCAGCATAGAGATGATATTTAAATCCATAGAAGCTGATGAGATCACCAAGTGAAGTTATATAGAGGAAAAAGAGAAGACAGGCCAGCACATAACCTTGAGGGACAGCCACAGTTATTGGATTTGGCAATTAAGAGATTACTGGTAACTTTGAAGAGAGCAGTTTCAGGGGAAATATTATATTGGAAGGGATTAAGGAGAGTGAGAAGAAAGTGGAAGGTCATATTGTAGATGGCCTTTTAGAGGAGTTTAGCTTAAGTAGCAGAAAAGATAAGGATAGTTAGGAGTGATGGAAGGATCAAGTGAGGGTTTTTTTAGTATGGAGACGATGAGGGCCTATTTGTAGATGGTAAGGAATGAGACAGTAAATGGGGAGAGGTTAAAAATAAGATATAGAGAGGGGGCAACAGAGGAGGCAATCTGTTGAAAGAGAAAAGATGGAATGGGATTACATGAGTCATCATGTGAAACAGGGTGAAGGAATTTATCCACAGCATTCAGAACTTCTCCATTTGCTGTAACTGATGGTTCCACATATGGATGGTGTGGTAGTAGCTGATGGAATACTTGTGTTAATTGTTAGGCCAAAATTAGCATAAGCAGCAGAGAAGTGATCCATACTTTGTTGCATCTCAGCTTCAGAGGCTGCACTGAGTGCACAGTAATTGGCAAACAGAAAACTGTGCACCAACACTTCCTCCATTTTGGTCTTGACTTGTAGCCTTTTCAAGTTGAAGAATTTACCATCAGCGCGGTAGCTGACTTTGATACTGTCTTCATCCTCACTGAAAGCAGTCAACAGAATGGCTGAAAACATCATGCTAAAAAGCATGGGAGCAAGCACACAGCCTTGTTTCACTCCATTGATGACTAGGAAGGCACGAGAGCATTTTCCATTATGTAGAACCCAGGCAAGCGTGCCATCATGAAAGTGATGTACAATGCTGATGAACTTCTCTGGGCAACCAAATTTTGACATAATTTTCCATAAGCCCTCACAACTAACACAAAGGCATTGGTCAGATCTACAAACATTGTATACAGACCTCTCTTCTGCTTCCAGCTTTTTTCCTGGAGTTGTCAGGCAGCAAACACCATATCAAATGTTCCTCAGCCCTTTCTGAAGGCACACTGGCTCTCAGGTAGATGACAGTCTTCTAGGTGAAGGACGAGCCCATTAAGGAGGACTCTGGCAAGAATCTTACCAGCAATGACCGACCTCCCATCCCCCATGATTATCACAGAACAATCTATTTCCTTTATGTAGAAGGACAATCGAGGCATCCTTGAACTCCTGGGGGATAACCTCCTCTTGCCATATAACCTGGAAAATTTCAATCAGCTTTTGTATGAGCAATGGACACCCTATCTTGTACATCTCAGTTGAATAGAATCAGCATCAGGTACTTTGCAACAGCAAAGGAGCCTAATGCATTCAAAACCTCTTCTTCAATTGGAGCTTCAACTAGGGAGGGATTGACTTCAACTTTAGGTAAACGGTCAAGGGCCTCAGCATTGATTGATGATGGTCTGTTGAGTACACTATGGAAGTGTTCAGCCCATCTGTCTAGGATCATATTCTTATCACTAATCAATGTGGCTCCATCAGCACTGAGTAGTTGAGATGCACCATAGGTCTTTGGACCATAAATAGCCTTTGGGGCATCATAAAAGTACTTTGTATTATTACTATTAGCATAAAACTGACTTTCCTCTGCCTTCTTACTGAGTCAAGAATCTTGCATCTCTCTAAGCTTTGCTTGTACTTTACTTCTGATGGAATTAAATGTTGCCTTCTTAGAGATGGATGAACTATCCTGCTGGTAAACCCTATGTTCTTGTTTTTCATTTAGGAGCTTCTGAATTTCCCCATCATTTTCATCAAACCATTCTTGGTGTTTGCAAGTGTTCTGATGCAGATGAGCAAATGCAGTGCTATATACCAAATCTCTGAAAGCTGCACATTCCTTTTTCTGCTCCACTGTTGCCAACTGTGTGTTGGCTTAACTTTTCCTCTAAACTAGCAACAAATTGTTCCCACTCAGAGAAGAGCTCTAATTTGTTGGGAACATTAATTCTAGCATTATTAATTAATAATATATTAATATATTACATATTAATATATGTTAATATATTATTATATATTAATATTTATTAATTTATATTAATTAATATAATAAAATAATATAATGATTAATATATTAATATATAATGATATATTAATAATTAATTCTAACATTAATTCTTCTAGTAGT
Source organism: Phalanger gymnotis (assembly GCA_028646595.1). Taxonomy (NCBI): domain Eukaryota; kingdom Metazoa; phylum Chordata; class Mammalia; order Diprotodontia; family Phalangeridae; genus Phalanger; species Phalanger gymnotis. The sequence continues at coordinate 113,901,816 of CM053626.1, read as the reverse complement.
CATTCTGCCTTGGGGCCGCTGCTTTTGTTGAATGCAAATATTTAGCTTGAAAAGGATAAGTCTATGATCAGTCCAGCACTCTGCACCACACATTGCTTTCATCAGTTTCACATTCTGTCTGTTTCTTCTCCTTACAATCACATAGTCTATTAAATGCCAATGTTTGCCGTGAGGGTGCATCCATGAAGTTTTATTTCATTTAGGTAAATGGAAGACAGATGAGAATGTCATGAGGTGCACAAGTCTTCAGTAGTAAGTGACCATTGCTGTTGCTGTTTCCAACTCCATTCTTCCCTAGGACTCCCTTCCAAGCAAAGGAACAGATAGTGGCAGAAGGCATAGGGGTAATATGAGATAGGGTACAGAGGAAGCTTGCAGCAAATGCCCTCAATTTTTCCTGTAAAATATGAAGCAAGATTCTCAGATGAGAGAAGAGGAGGAAGGGAAGCCACAGCGATCTGAGGAGGGATGAAAAGGTTGGAAGAGCCCTGTGGAGAGTGGGATGAGTGAACTGATGAGGGAGGTAGAACAGGATTGCCTAGAAGCAATGAGGACTCAGTTGAGGTTATGTTGTATATATATTTGGAATACACAGTGGACCTAGTCAGAATGGTTGCATGATTTTCTCCACCTTTGTTGAGTAGCAAGTATGTAGGAGTGAAATCAAAAAATGTTAGGAGTAGCCCAAGGCTGAGGCTTGGAAGGATATAATCAGTGACATGATGAGGGGGCTAGAGATTCAAGAAAGGAGGACAACATAGAGTTAAATTGGTTCACCATTGGTCAGGATGAGGAAAGAATAGCTAGTGCAAGGGAGATGGGCTAGGAGAGAATTGAGGGGTGAAAGGATTGAAGTCATGGTGCAGATGAAGAGTATTTGTAAGGGACATTAAAGGGAGAGGTAAAAAATCTATAGCTTATGGTCAGATAAGGGAATTTCAGAATTTTTTAACCTGGAGGTGGTATATTTGTGGGTGATGGCAAGATAAAGGATATGACAATTTTCGTGAGTATCAGAGGTGGTGTGGAGGAGTGGCTCATAGGAGATGAGTAGGTTGAGGAACTGAGTTGTTAGGGTGCTTGAGGGAGAGTCAATATATATGCTGAAGTCCTCTAGTATGAGAGCAGGAGTTGGGGAAGCACAGAAAAATTGTGAACTACACATCAAACCAGTTAAATAGAGGGCTCTTTGCAGAATTCTTGTGAACAGGTTTTCATTTTCACTACTCTTGGTCTAAAATAGTTCTAATTATTTTATAGATTTCTTTTGCTCAATTCTCTAGAACATTTCTACCTGAATTTGTTCTTTCATAGCTGTATCAGGTATTATAGTTTTGAGAGCATTGAGAGGTGGCCTAGCATAATAGACAGTGTACTAAACTCAGGAGGACTTGGGTTCAATACCACCTCAGGCACATACTAGCTTTGTGTGACCCAAGGTAAATTGTTTAACCTCTGTAAACCTCAGTTCTTTATTGGTAAAATGGAGATAATCACAACTTCTCCCTCAAACAAAGGGTGGTGGTGAGGATCAAATGGGGCAACTCAGGTAAACCAATTTGCATATCTTCAAGCATTCTATAACTGTGAGCTATTATTATATCTCTGGAAGGCAAGAGAGAACCCTTTCACATCAATACTCTGTAGTGGCAAGCAAATTCATCTGGACCAACAAACTCTTAGACACAGTTCAGTGATGATCATGATAAAATGTTTTTGGAAGATTTGCATAAATTTACAAAAGTTAAGTTAGCAGTTAGAGATAACATTGGGGAAAAATGCACTGTTGTTTAGAAGTGTCAGTAGCAAAATACAAGAAGATGGTTGGTTTATAGTAGAAGAGAGGAATTTAAAAGGAATCAAATGTGCTTTTATGAATTGGATCAGTGATGTATAATTCATTATATGAAATGACAACCTTTTGGATTTCCCTTTGGAAAGAACAGTTAACAGAGGAGATGAGTGTTTTATTCTTGAAAGGGATCTTGATGAAGTAATGAGGGAAAGTAGAAAAGTACCCTAAAAATTTAGAATAATGGAGAATAAAGTAACTGATAAAATTGAAAGCAATGCAAAAATTGTTTATAGAAGTGATGGTAATCTGGCTTACTGACAGGATCATTCAGATATTTCCACTGAACTTTTCCACCTCCAATACAGGCTAAAAGAAATATGAAAACTTTCAAGTTTTTTTAAATAGACACTTCATTACTTTTTTAATAGCTCCTTTGAATTAATGTAGATATGAAAAAGAATTGGAGGCATCTCTGAGCTTACAGAAAAATGTTTAAGCAAAGTAACTGTGAAGTGAATTCTGCAGACTGAATTTTGTTTCCCTACAGCTTTCTTTCCACTATAAAATCAAAAGTTAGTTCCCCCAGGAAAAAAAAATTGAACCGATTGGCTTGAAAATATCAGGCAAGGATAAAGGCTAGAATATTGGCTGAGCCCATGAAATGCTTGTGGTCAGTTATAATTCACTAGGAATGCTCACTTCTAATACAGCCATGGACATGAATGTCATTTTTAAAAGGTGACAACATGGAGAAAATGACAGGAAAATGTTGACTAATGTCCAAGAGGATGCAAGAAAGCCTTGTCAAAGTATATGAGATTTCCTTTTTCACCACATAATATAAATAACATTATCCTAGATTTGAGAAGAGGCAGGTAGGTGACTCATTGGATAGAGTGCTGGGCCTGGAGTCAGGAAGAATGAGTTCAAAATCCAGCCTCACACACTTATTACCTGTGTCACCCTGGGAAAGTCATTTAAGAGGTTAACCTCTTTTAACCACTCCAGCATCTTTGCCAAGAAAACTCCATGGACAGTATGGCCCCACAGGGTTACAGAGAGTTGGACATGACTGAACAACTGAACAACAACAGATTTGAGAGAATAATTTCAGAGACTGGAGAATTAAGCAGTTGCTCCTATTCATTGTCCAGCATTAACAGCTAATGATCTCTAAATGTTCATCTAAGATGATTGTGTTCTTAGCAGACCCCATTGTGAAAAGAAAGCCCAAAGCATCATTTACATATCAACATGCTGACTTTGCTGATGAGGTTTGGAGAAGAGCGTTGGAACATGACTGCCTAGCATATCCATCAGGAGCCTGTGATGAGTCTTTATGGCTTGTCGGCAGTTCTCAGAGTGGTCAGCCACCCCAGGGACCTTCACAGCAGAGTGGATCTTTGCTAAAGTGCATTTTGAATCTGATTTGCTTTTGCTTATATAAAGAGAAAGATCTGTCTGTGACATTACTTATTATAAGCAAGGTCCTGCTTCATGGTTCATCTTGAAGATTTGAGAGTACAAATGAGCAAGAATACCTGTATGTGAGTTTGTGGAAAAGTCTTTTCTGAAGACACTAGTTTGACAACTCAGCTTTGGCACACATTCAGTAGCCTCAAATGTTGTTGATTGTCATATTGCTTGAAAGTTTTCAATAGGTAGGAGGGGAAAACCTTTAAAATTGTTAATGTAAATATATTCTTTGTTTCCACAAAAAGTACATAAGAAATCCAAAGAACACATGCAAATAGGCTGTCCAGCCATTTAGTTTCAATTCGCTGATGTATAAAGAGGTAAAATAAGCGTTAGATCACCTGGAATCATAGAATATTTAGAACTTGAAGGGATTTTTTACAGACGATCTAGTCATATTCCCTTACTTCACAGAAGTAAAAACTGAAGTTGGGAGAAGTAACATGATTTGCGGAAGAACACGTGCTAGTGGTATACTTTTTTTTTTCTTAATTGTACCATTATTCAAATATCATTATTGCATATGGTTTTATCACATTAATATCTGCATACATTTTCTACAGTTTATAAGCTGAATATATTTCTCAATTCTGAATATATTTTCTGCTGTTACAAGCCTCTTCTTATAACAGATTTAAAAAGTAAAAGGGGGAAAAAGTTGAGTAAAACCAGTTAACAGATAAATTCAATATGATAATGTAAGCAATATTCCATACCTCTTGTCTTCCATCTCTACAATGAAGGAAGATACATTTTCTCAACCCTTTTCCAGGGTCAAGCCTAGTCCTTACACAACATTCAGTTTCATAGCATTGGTTTTTTTCTATTTATAATCTAGTTAATTATGTGTATTGTTTTCCTGGCTCTGTATACAGTACTCTACATTAGTCCATATAAGTCTTACCATGGTCTCCTAAATTTTTCATATTCATCTTTTTTTTCCCCAGCATTGTAATACTGCAGTACTCCATGACTCTTTACATAGCTCAATTTGTTTAGCCATTTCTTAATCAAGAGGCACCTACCTTGTTCTCAATTTTTTTCTACCACTAAAAGTACCATTGCATAAGGACTTTTAGAGTATTCAAAAGTCTTAGGTAAAAATAAATATGTGTGTGTTTATAGTTGTTGTTGTTCAGTCATTTTTAGTCATATCTGACTCTTCATGACACCTTTTGGGGTTTTTTTGGCAAAGATGCTGGAGTGGTTTGCCATTTCCTTCTTTTGCAGATGTATCTTCTAGAGACTGATTTTTTTTATATCCTCAAACTGATCTTACAGACAAGGAAACTGAAGCAAATAGGGTTAAGTGACTTGCCCAAGGTCACACAACTAGTAGTATCTGAAGCCAGACTTGAATTCAGGAAGATGAGTCTTCCTGACCAGGACCAGCACTCTATCCAATGAACCACCTAGTTGCCTACTTATATATGTGTATATATACATGTGTGAATGTGTATATATAATATGTATATGAATATATGTATGTGTGTATGTACTTTACCAGATGAGTTCTCACTAACAGCATGATTGCATTACCTAATTAGAACAGTTTGAGAAGGGTTAGACATTACTAAGGGTTACACAGACAGTTCTGTCTCTAGAAAATAAAGTGTGCAGCCAGATGTTTAGACCCAGGAAAAGATATATGAATATTTACCAACATAGAGTCTGCTATATTCTTTTACGAAGTGGTGATATATTTGGAACTTTTGTCAAAACAGTTTGCATACTAAGATTTGCCAAGTATTAGAACCATCTGCATTGCTTTAAACATTTTTTAAAATTCCATTTGAGCTAATAATGCTTAGAAGTCATTTAAAAGGAAATTAGATCATGTGTTTTCAACTAAAAGCAAATTCTGTTACAAGAGACCTTACGGCCATTTGCACACTCCACTCATTTTACAAATGAAAAAACTGAGGTTCAGACAGGTTAAGACATATAGAGATTCAGAGAGCTAGGCTAGTGAATGGCAGAGCTGGAAGCCAGGTCTACTGATTCCTCTGCCTGTACTCCTCTTGTATTGTAGCTCCTCCTAACTTGATCAGGTCATATTTCATGTGATTGACATTCAATATGTCTGAATTTGGTAGGGTTCTGCTTTCAGATAAGCTATCATGGCTGCTCTTTTGTCACAGCAGGGCTACTGGGTTTTGTAGACGTATCTCCTGGAGATTGATTTTTTGATATTTTTGTTTAAACTTTTAGTGCAACAATCCCAAAACCAAAGAACCTAAATTGAAAGCTGCTGTCCGGATTATCCCAGAATGGGGAGAGTATGACACTGAGATTCGAAATCTGTTAGAAGAGATTGCGATGGGAAAGAGAAACTCAAGTAAACCATCCTCCAAAAAGGGTGAGTGAACCACATGTGTTATTATTAAAGGCCAAACACTGGATTATAGACATTTCTTTATGAGTGAATTAAACAAATAGTTGGGTTGTAACTCTTCCTTCAAGAGAGCCCATTGCTTAAAAAGAATGTCCTGGATTAGTAGATCAAGCTCCTTTAGTTTCAAGCAAAATCATGGAAGGAACTGACATTCTACACCTTTGTAGAGAGTCTCCTGATTTTTCATTTCTATAATGAAATCTCCGTGCTCTTATAGTAAAGAAGCAGAGGTTTTTATTTTAAAATAAGCATAAATCTCACATTATCCAACAAGGAAAATATTAATAAGCAAACTAACCTAAATCTTCACAGTTAACTATATATATATATTTTGGACCTTGTTCCCTAAAGTGTGTTCTTCATTATTTTAGGCTTCCCTGTTAATTTCCATTTTCAATGGACTGTGAATTTGTTGGTAGAAATTGACCAGTATAGTTTTGCATGAGAGAGAGGAAGAAGAAGAAGAAGAAGAAGAAGAAGAAGAAGAAGAAGAAGATTTTTACTTGCCTTCTGTTTTTTTCTGCCAGAATAATATTTTTTGACCAGAAATGACAGAAGAAAAATGGTTAATATAATATGGAGTTAATACCCTAGATCAGGGGTAGGGAACCTGTAGCCTTCTGGGTCCTTGTGTGTGGCCTTTTGACTGACTCCAAGTTTTACAGAATAAATCCTTTTATTAAGGGGAATTTGTTCTATGAAGTATGCTGCACTGAGGACCTAGAGGGCCACAGATTCTCCACCCATACCCTAGATAGTAGATAAGAAAAGGAGATAGAAAGAATGCACCTAATTGCCCTTGCTGTGTTTCATAGCCCAGGTGCACTACATCCTGAAGTACTAAAAGAATTGCAGTGATATTTGAAACATCATTAAAAAAAAAAAAGGAGGAAGTACCATAGAACTGGAGAAGCGCAGAAGTCCCAACTTTCAAAAAGTGAAAAGAATGGATCAGTAAACCAGTAAACTATAGGCCAATGAGTTTGACTTATCTCCCTGGAAGAATTCTAGAATGGATCATTGAACAGATAGTTGGCAAACATCTAGATAAGGAAGTGAGGATGATAAAGATCCACCATGGCTTCATTGATAGTAAGCCATTCCAGATTACTCTTATTTCCCTTCTTGACAGGATTACCTAACTGGATGATCCTAGATTTTAACAAAAAATTAGATAAAGCATTTCATTCTATTCTTGCAGAAATATGGAAAGAAGTAGATTAGACTAACACAATTAGATGGATTTGAAAGCAGCTGTATGAACAGACTTAAAGGGTAGTCATTAATAGTTGCTTATTAACTTGTCAAGAGATCTCCAAAAGAGTGCCCACACCCCTCCCCCCACACACACAGTTCACAAATTTTCCCTTTTCATTAAAAATCCTTTTATCTGACCACAATTTGTTGGCTTGTCACCTCTTCCTTTGCCTTCCCTTACATATTCCTATTCTTCATCTGTGCTGTGACCTCCAACCTCAACCCTTCAGTTCTTTCCCAGGTCATCTCCCCTGCACTGGCTGCCCTCTCCTCTTCTCCCCATCTTGGTGAACTAATTAAACTCTATACTGCTAAGGCCCCCTGAAAGGGCCAGGGTCTCCCATTGCATCCTGGGCCATCTCCAGTTGTCCTGGTGAATATCTGGCCACTGGACCCGGATGGCTCTGGAGGATAAAGTGAGGCTGGTGACCTTGCACAGCTGCCCCTCACTCAAATCAAAGTCAACTGCAAGTCATGTCATCATTTCCCTGGTGTCATGTGGTCCTCTTCAAGAACGAAGGACAGACACAACATGTGAGTAGCCTCTCCTCTCCTCAACTGAGGTGCTCTACCCAAAGGAAAGTACATTTCAATGGAAGAAGGCTACCTCCTTAACCTTGGGTTTACTGGCTAGATGTCTTTCTCAAAAACCAAGCCTTAAACCCACTTCGCTCTAGAGCTCATAGCTGAACAATAGGTCCCTGCCCCCCCTAGCAAGAATGAATGTAAATACTAAATAGTAACTGTTTCTCTTTTGGGCAAGAACCCTAAGGGTCTTCCTCGCCCAGCTTGATTGTTTTTCTAATTGAATTTTTGATGAAAGGGGCCATCCTTTGATTAACTTCTTAAAGAGGCCTATTCATTGAATGGGCTTCACCTCACTCGTGCTTTCTAGTATTTTTAATAGGAATGGTGTGGCATTTTGTCCAAAGCTTTTTCTGAAACTGTTGACATAATCATATGATTTTTATTGTTTTGTTATTGATATGAACAATTATGCTTGTGATTTTCGTAATATTGAACCAGTCACAGTGTCTGATCTTTGTGATATATTGCTGTAATCTCCTTGCTAGCACTTAATTTAAAATTTTTGCATCAATAGAGAAGTTGGTATATAGTTTTCTTTCTCTGGTTTTGCTCTCCCTAGTTTAGGTATCAAAACCATACTTGTTTCATAAAAGGAATTTTGGTAGGATTCCTTTTTTACCTGTTTTTAAAAATACTTTATATAGTATTTGAATTACTTATTCCTTAAATATTTGGTAGAATTCACTTGTAAATCCATTTGGTGCTGGAGATTTTTTCTTGAAGGAGCTCATTGATGGCTTGTTCAATTTATTTTTCTAAAATAGAATTATTTAAATATTCTATTTCCTCTTCTATTAATCTGGGCAATTTCTATTTTTGTAAATGTTCATCTATTTCACTTAGGCTTTCAGTTATACTGCTATATAATTGGGCAAAATGACCCCTAATAATTACTTTGTATGTATAATTACTTGATAATTGTATGTATGTATGTATAATTACTTTGCTTTCATCTTCATTGGTGGTATATTCACTATTTTTATTTTTAATATTAGTAATTTGATTTTCTTCTTTCTTTTTTTAATCAAATTAACCAGTAACTTGTCTTTTTTTAATAAAAACCATCTCTCAGTTTTATTTACTAGTTCAATTTTTTTTTTACTTCCATTTTTATTCATATCTCCTTTGATTTTCAGGATTTCCATTTTGGTGTTTAATTGGAGGTTTTTAATTTGTCCTTTTTCTAGCTTTTTTAGTTGCATGCCCAATTCATTGATCTGCTCTTTCTTTATCGATGTACACATTTCAAGATAGAAATTTCCTCCCAAGTATTGCTTTGACTGCATTCCACAAATTTTGGAGTGTTGTCTCGTTGTTATTCTCTTTAATGAAATTATTTATTGTTTCTATGATTTGTTCTTTGACTCATTGATTCTTTAGGATTAGATTATTTTGTTTCCAATTAACTTTTAATCTGTGCTTCCATGGCCCTTTATTAAATATAATTTTATTGCATGATGGTCTGAAACAGATGTATTTAATATCTCTTCTGCATTTAGTTGTGAGGTTTTTATACCCCAATACATGGTCACTTTCTCCGAAGGTGCCATAAACTGCTGAGAAAAAAGTATACTTCATTCCATTCCCATTCAGTTTTCTCCAGAGGTATGTCATATATATTTTTTCCAAAATTCCATTGATCTCCTTGACTTCTTTTTTTACTTATTTTATGATTAAATTTATCTAGTTATGAGAGGGGAAAGTTGAAGTCTCCCACAAGTATCATTTTACTCTCTATTTCCTCCTGTAATTCATTTAGTTTTTCCTTTAAGAAAGTGGATGCTATGCCATTTGATTCATACTTGTTTAATATTGATATTATTTCATTTTCCATGGTGACTTTTAGCAAGATATAGTTTCCTTCTTGTCTTTTTAAATTTGGTCTATTTTTGTTTTGTCTGAGATTATGATTGCTACCCTTATCTTTTTTCTTACTTCATCTGAAACATAATAAAGTCTGCTCCAGCCCCTTATTTTAACTTTCTGTGAGTCTTTTCAAGCATTTCTTGTAAATAATGTATTTTTGGATTCTGGTTCCTAATCCATTCTGCTATCTGCTTCCATTTTATGGGTGAATCCATCCAATTCACAGTTAAGATCATAAACTGTGCATTTCTCTCCATCCAATTTTCTTCTGCTTATCCTTCTATCATTTTTATCCTGTCCCTCAGCAAAAGTTTGTTTTGCTTCTGACTGATCCTCTTGCCATCCTACTTCCCTGCTTGGTAAGATAGATTTCTATATTCACTAGAGGTATATTGTATAATACATATACTAGAGGTGTATGTATTGCTCCCTCCTTGAACCAATGCAGAAGAGTTAAGTTCAAGTGTTGCCCACTTCTTCATCCATTTTCTCTTCCACTGTAAAAGCTCTTCCTTGAGTTCCTCTTCTATGTGAGATCATTTTCCTCATTCTTTCTTTCCCTTTCCCTTCAGTGCATCCCTCTTTCTTGCTTATCCATTTTTTTTTTAGCTCATCCCAACATAAATGACTCACTTCTGTGCCCTCTATGTAGAGACCTTCTAAACTGCCCTAATAATGATAAAGTTCTTAGGAACTGTATAGGAATGTAAACAATTTAACCTATTGAGTCCCTTATGATTTCTCTTTCATATTTATTTTTTTAATTCTTCTCTTGAGTCTTATATTTGAAAAGTCAAATTTTCTATTCAGTTCTGGTCTTCTTTATCAGAAATACTTAAAAGTCCTATATTTCACTAAATATCTATTTTTTTTCCCTTGGAGGAATGCACACTGTTTTTTCTGGGTAGGTTATTCTTGGTTGTAATCCTAGCTCTTTTAACTTCAGGAATGTATGTCTTGGAGTTTGCAGCCTTGGATTGTTTTTCCAGAGGCAATCTGTGAATTCTTTCAATCGAGATTTCATTTTCTGTGTTCAGAAGTTCTGGGAAGTTGTCTTCTGTTACTTCATTATGGTGTTAAGGTTTTTTGTCCTGGCATGTTCTTCTGGGAGACTTATGATCCTTGGCCTGTTTCTGTACATCTGGTCTTCAAGATCTTTACGTTTTTCTTGCATAAGTTTTTTTTTTTTAATATTTTTGTTTTTTGCTTCTCTTCTAAAGGGCTATGGCCAAACTGACTGTTGAGGCCCAACCTTCATTTATTCATTCATTCATTTAATATTTTAGTTTTCAGCATTGATTTCCACAAGAGTTTGAATTACAAATTTTCTCCCCATTTCTACCCCCACTCCAAGATGGCATATATTCTGATTGCCGTTTTCCCCAGTCAGCCCTCCTTTCTGTCACCCCACTTCTCTCCATCCCCTTTTCCCTTACTTTCTTGTAGGCCAACATAGATTTCTATGCCACATTGCCTGTATATCTTATCTCCTAGTTGCATGCAAAAACTTTTTTTTTGAACATGTTTTTAAAACTTTGAGTTCCAAATTCTCTCCCCTCTTCCCTCCCCACCCACCCTCCCTAAGAAAGCAAGCAATTCAACATGGGCCACATGTGTATCATTATGCAAAACCCTTCCACTATACTCATGTTGTGAAAGACTAACTATATTTTGCTCCTTCCTATCCTATCCCCCTTTATTCAGTTTTCTCCTTTGACCCTGTCCCTTTTTGAAAGTGTTTGCTTTGGATTACCTCCTCCCCCATCTGCCCTTCCTTCTATCATCCGCCCTTTTTTATCTTCTTTCTCCTTTTTTCCTGTGGGGTAAGATACCCAA
>CM053626.1:113851083-113890103 GCA_028646595.1 Phalanger gymnotis | reverse complement strand
ATCCAGGCAGACCTGGGCTGGAGTCCTGCTTCCCTCTGCCCCTTTGTGGGTTCTGTAGTTCTAGAATTGGTTCAGAGCCATTTTTTCATAGGTTTTTGGAGGGTCTCGGAGGGGAGCTCACGCCAGTTACTGCTTTCCAGTCGCCATCTTGGCTCCCTTTTCCTGGTTTTCTTGCATCCTTCTCATTTCTCTTCCCAATTTTTCTTCTACTCCTCTAACTTGCTTTTCCAAATCCTTTTTGAGCTCTTCCGTGGCCTGAGACCGGTTCATGTTTTTCTTGAAGGCTTTTGATGTAGGCTCTTTGACTTTGTTGACTTCTTCTGGCTGTATGTTTTGGTCTTCTTTGTCACCAAAGAAGGATTCCAAAATCTGAGTCTGTTTTTGCTGCCTTTTCATATTCCCATTCAACTTACTTGACCCTTGAGCTTTTTGTAAAGGTATGACTGCTTGTAGAGAGTACTGTGTTCCAAGCTTGAGAAGATGTGCTGTTGTTTTCAGAGCTATTTCTACACAGCAAGCTCTGCCACACCAGTGCTCCTCCTCCCCCAAGAACCGCCAACCCAGACCATGACTCAGATCTAAGCTGGCTCTGCACTCCAGTTCAAATCCGCCACTTAATTCCTCCCACCAGGTGGGCCTGGGTCCAGAAGCAACTGTAGCTGTAGTTCTGTAGCTTTACTTCCTCCACTGCCCCCAGGGCAGTGGCCAAACCATGAACTCCTTTCACTTTGTCCCCCGCAGTTTTTTCCCCACTAACCTCTGTTGTCTTTGGTGTTTGTGAGTTGAGAAGCCTGGTAACTGCCACAGCTCACTGATTCAGGGCACTAGGGCCTGTTCCACCCAGCTCCTGGTCTGGTTGGTCCGGGCACAGCCTAGGCTGAGCTCTGCTCCTCTCCATTCCCAGCACATTGTGATAGACCTTACCCAGTGACCATCCAGGCTGTCCTGGACTGGAGCCCTGCTTCCCTCTGCTGTTTTGTGGGTTATGCAGTTCTAGAATTTGTTCAGAGCCATTTTTTATAGTTGTTTGGAGGGACCTGGAGGGGAGCTCACACAAGTCTCTGCTTTCCATCCCAAGGTCCAACTTTCAAAGACTGCAACCAGAGTTTTGACAGCACTCTAAAGAAGGAAGGAGCAACAGAGTTCAGGGAATTTTTTTTATGTAAATCTGTATTGTACCCTTAAGTCTGCTAGTGCAGCCTCACTGCTGGTAGTGTATGAGACGGAGGAGAGGTGCTGAGTATCATTTCCTGGATTTGGGTTTGGGTTTTTTTTTAAAACTTTATTTTGAATTCTGAGAGTCCTAGACCAGGGGAATAACTGAAGTTGCCTTATCTTTGGCACCTTATTTGTTTTGGAGAGGTTTGAGAGATCAGAAATCAGAAAAAAAAATGTTTAGTCCACCATCTTGCTGGTCACATGACCTAGGTATTAGCTTTTTTTCACTTTCTTTCCTTCTGTGTCATGACTCCTTAACCCTATTCTTCAACTCCACCATGACTGCCAGTCCCTCTACCTTCCTTGTTCTTTCTTCAGCTAACACCCATGCACTCCCTACACTCCCCTTTTCCTTCTTGACCACTTAGTGAACCAGTCCAATTCTACATTATGTTATTTTCTTCCTTTATCTTATTGTCAACCATGCCCTGCCAATCTAAAATTACTCCCACCAGGAGCCTTTGCTTCTATTTTCAAGCTGCTGAACAGAGCCAAAGAAAATAGCAAAATGATGCCAATGGGTCCACTATAAATTTATGTTATATAACCTCAACTGGGCCATTGCTGCAATAGATGCGCTCTTTTTTATACTTATATACCAATCAGTTCACTCTCCCACTCACCAACAATCGCTATTCCAAATCTTTTCATCCATTCTAAAGGGTACAACCCCTCCCCTCATCCTCTCTGATGACTTCAACTACTTCACTGAAAAAGCTGGTGCCATTTGAAGAATGCTTACTCTTTTCTCCTCCTCATCACATGTCACATGTCACTTAGACGTCTTTGCACACTACCTCCTTCTCTACCTGTCATGGATAGGTGGCCCTTCTCCTGGCCAAGGCCAATCCCTCTATGTGCACCCTTAATCCCATCTCATCCTAGCTTCTCTAGCAGAATGCCGTATCATTCTCACTCCTTCCCTCATCTTCAGTTATTCCCTTTGCTGTCTGCAAATGTGCCCCATGCTTTTAAAAAACCTTTTACTCAAATCATGCATTCATGGCTAACCCCCTCACCTCCTCTCCTCTGACATCTGCTCCTCATGTGACCTTGAGCAAGTCACTGCTCTCTGGGTCTATTTTGTCACCTGTATAATGAAAGAATTGAATTAAAAGGGTACAAGTCATTTCTTCCATGACAGAAATCCAATGAATCGAACTGTATTACAAAGTAAAGCAAATCTCCCTTTGTTTTCAGCCTCTGCCTTCTTCAGTCCTCCTATCAGAGGCAGGGATTATTTGAGCTGATAAGAAATCTAGGTCACAAATTCAAAATAAATCCTCCTTTCTCTTTTGCAGTTTTCACTCGAGATGAACTCTAGCAGCACTTTGCATCTGTGAAGGGAGTCACGATACTGAAAATTGAATCTGCCATCATAAGAAATAAAGAGTAGCACTGCTGCAGAGACTGTGCTTTGAATCTTTTCTTGGAGCTCAGTTAAACATTCTTCAATTAAAAAAAAAACTCATTATTTAAAATGCACATGTTTAACATATTAAGTAAACAATTTCTTTTAAAAAGAAGTAAACCATTTTTGTCCTGTTGAATTTTTAAAGCTGACTTTATCCTTTTTTCTTGGTTTCATGCCAAGTTTCAGCAGTTAAAGGGATATTTTGCTGGATTGTTCGGCAAATGTGTGTCTGATTAGAAATAGAAATTGGTCCTCTAAATTGGCTGTTTCTGATAGCATTCACACAAAAGGCTGTGCATTTTTGAACTGTGTAATCCAGATTTGTTTATGAACAAAATGTAACTGAAATTGGAGAAACAAATATTTTTGTATTTTTCTCCTTTTACCTGCTACTCAGACCAATATAACTTATGGGTAACTGGTCAGCCATTCAAAAATTGCCATTAAAAAATGAATCCTATTTTATATCTTAACTATTATTTTACAAAGCAAGTAATGTTGCTTTGTAATCAGCTATTTTGGTATGTTCAGTCATGTGATCTGCAATCAGTTATTTTGAGTACATGAAATTACTGATGTTATTTTTAAAGTAACATTTCCTTTCAGATGTGTATTTATAAAATGGCATTCATGGCCAGAAAAAATGAACCTGATTGTTCATGGGGAAAAAAAGGTCAAGCAAGTATGGTAGTGGAAGTTATTGCACAGTAGATAATTTAAAATAAAAGTACTTAAATTAAGAACTTAAAATAAATGGTTTTGAATTCCTTATTTTTCACTTTAAAATGGATGAATAGAAAAGTGTTATTCAAAAAATAAAAGATTAATAGGATTATTAAATGCTCACTGATCAGATCAGAAATATTAAGTGCTCACTACATGCCACCATTTTGTAATTCAAACTATCCTAATATATTGTAAATTGCATATTAAAATATATCCTTCAGGATTAGTTTGACAACAAATATATTTCTGAAGAGCAATAACTAATTTCAATGGCATCCTTAGAGATTAAGGTGATTTGAATGAATTAATTTTCCTCATAAATTATGCTTATTTGTTGAACTTATATTTATGAAACATCAACACAACCTAAACTTTATTAACAATTTTTGTGGGAAATATATTCAAAATATTTTCTCTACATGTGTAGGCAAGAATCTTGACTATATTGCATAATTCAACCTTTAATTGATATGTCAGCCATCATTATGAAAACTACTCAATGTGCTGTAATCTGGTGATGTTTTAAGAGCTATTGAATTAAGTCATAGGGGATTGATTGCCTCTACACTAAATGATTCCATACAATTGGAACTTTCTAATCAATTATTCTTTCTCTTCTCTATTATTTCACAGTAGATTTGCTGTTAGCAACAGGAAGGGAAAAAACCTGGTTAGAATCTCAGCTCTGCTACTTTTCTCTTTACAAGAATACTATTTCTCTTAAAAAATTCTTCACATCAGACTTCCTTTAAATAACAAATTTCTGTGTGAGTAATTTTGCAGAGTATATATAAGGCATTTCAATACATAACATTCCTTGGGAATTACTGGCTTTTTTAAAAGCAGTCTCTTGGTATGCACATTCAAGCCTTCAAGGATAGTGGAAGAGGAGGTTTTGTTTTTTTTTTTTTTTCCCTTCATACCTGTATTAAAAAAGGATTACTTGCATTTCAAATCCTGTTGATTTATTTTAGCTGTAGTGCTCGAAATCTTAATTAATGAGGCTAGTTTGCTTCTTGTTCATACCTTCTCAGCTTTTTTCCCCTTAAAGGCTTAAGCAACTATTTAGGGATAAAATTCATTTTGTTCTCTAAATTCACCAACCTCCTCAGGTCTCATCTGGAAATTAGAAAACCAGACCACTTAGATAGCAAGCTACCTGGTTTAGTTAATCTTAGGCTCAGGACACTAAAGAAAATGGAGTCTGGGCTTCTGAGGCTTCAAATCCTGACCAGTAGTTCTCAGGTCCAGGGCCTATTTAACATTAGGGGTTTGGGGAGGACCAGCCACTCAGGGTTCTAATCATATGATACTAAAGACTTATATTACACTGACTTGCAGGATCTAGTTAGCACATAAAAGACACAAAGAAAATCCACTTCTTTTCCTGGTAACCTTTAAGTTCCTTAAGAACAGGAACAAAAGACAACTTATTTGTCTCAACCAAAGCTAGCTCAGCATTCCATGCACTTATGTTTATGGTAATTCCACTGCCTTAGAGGAAAGTTTAATGATATGAGGACAGGCCGAAAGTCTCAAGGCCCTATCCAATCAGAGAAATCATAGATTCAACCAAAAAAAAAAACCATTTTGGGCACCTACTATGTTCATGGCACCAGGCTAGTTGCTAGGGATATAAAGGCAAAAACAAGATAGCCCCAGCAGTGCATAATAAATGTAATGTGAGGAGCAAGACGATGCTCTTATCTGAGGGAGATCAGAAACAGCTCCATGAAGGTAACACTGGTGCTGAGACTTGAAGCTACAGATTCTAAATGGAGAAAAGGAAGTAGAATATTGACTTGAGTGAACCTGTCAGCCCGTTTGTCTGGAACATAGATTGCCTAAAAGAGACTTTCAGTACTGTAAGTCTGAAGTCAGAGTTAATATGTTTCAAAGTCCTTCCCCTGCATCTTGCGTGCTCAGCTACTTAATCTCAGAGTTCTGATAGTCACCAAGACCAAGACAAATGTGATGTACCTTATCATCCCAAAGCCTTTGTCTTTTGAGGACACATTACTTGGAGGTGGAACCAAAATGGCAGAGTGATAGGGAACAATGTGGTATACTCCCATCCACAAGCTCCTCTAAACAGATCTAGAAAATGCATCGGACCAAACAAAAACCTAATGAGGAAATCCAGAAAAAGTAATTTATCCAGCCCAGCTAAGCATAAGGAGACAGAGGGGTCTTCTGACACTGGGAATGGGGTCAGAGCAGGAACACACCATGAGCCTGCCAGGCATTCCAGCAGCAGGAAGAGGACCTGCCCTATGGCAAGAGATCCAAACTAGGATGCTGTGACAATGCCCAATACCCAATTATAGATTACAGATTCAGGTAGAATGAGAAGGGGAGCTGTACTGAGTAAGGTCAAAAGTCAGCAAGAGCAGCTTCACTCAAACCCCAAACCCAGAGCAGGGTCTTATTTCTAGCATCTAGCCCAGCAGCTGGGATAACCAAGGCAGGAATCCTAGACCAAAGAAGAGCCTTCAGTTCTGCCACTTTGGACCAACAGAGCTTTCCCACTGGCTGATATGGGTGGAATCCAACAGCAGTCTACTGTTGCACAGACTCAAAACCAGGTCAGGTACTTTGTGGAGCTCACCTGGGGGCGGGAGGGGGTGGGGGAGAGGAGAGGTTGCAGGAAACAGATTTTGTCCTGAATAAGACCACTTAGGAGATACTGAAAGCTATCAAATCTCCAGTCTGTCCCTGAAATACCAAAATAACATCTCAATTCTTCAAGAAAGTAGGAACAGAACCAACCCATACCTTCCCTCCAGAAGTGAGCAAGAGCTCGGTACTAAAGTCCAAAGTCAGGAAGTAAGTTGGAAGAATGGACAAATCAAAAAAGAACTGTCACCACCCCTGCTACCCTCAAATTGGGCTATTATATTGGCAGGGATGCTCAAGACACAACAGAGAGTAAGTCCAAAACATCTATAAGCAATGCCTCATAAAAAAAATATACAACTTGATTACAAACAGCTAAAATCTCATGAGATGAAGCCAAGAGTTTAAAAATGTTTTTATAAATGAAATTAGAGTATGTTAGGAAAAAAATGGAAAAGAAATCAGAGCTATGGAAGAAAGAATTGGAAAGTAAATTAACAGCTTGACACAAAAGGTTCAAAACCTTGCCCAAGCAACAAACTCTCTAAAAATTAGAATGGATCAAATAGAAACCAAAGATCCCATGAAGCAACAAGAAATATTAAGTCAAAATGTTGAAAAAAAAATAGGAGAAAATGTATCTCATAGCAAAAACAACTGACCTGGAAAAGAGATTGAGAAAAAAAATGAAGATTCATTAAACTATCTGAACACCCATAAAAAAAAAAGCTGAGATATTCCATTTCAATAAATAACCTACCCAGCAAAACTGAGTATAATGCTAGAAGACAAAAAAAAATGGATTTTTATTAAAATAGAGGACTTCCAAGCATTCCCAATAAAAAGACCATAGCATCAGAGAAACATACATAGGAATAAAGAAAAACATACAAAGATAAACAGAAATGAACAACCATAAAGAACTAAACAAGGATAAACTGCCTGTATTCAAATACGGGGAAACAATAAATGTGTCCCCGCTCAACCATGCCATCAGGAGGGTCTTGGGCCAGTTAGACAAGGTCTGAGAGTGTCTGTTATGTCTAGATCTTTAGGTAAGGGGGATACACAGTGGGCAGAAAGGAGGGAAAATTATCTTACGTAAGCAAGGTGTACAAATAGACATCTATACAAACAAGGAGGAGCGGGTAGTGAGAGTGTCTGACACTTGAACCTCATTCTCATCCAAACTGGTCAAAAGAAAGAATACGCATATGCACATAGTTGGGTAGAGAAATACATTTTACTTGACAGGGAAATCAGGAAAAGGGAGAAGAGAAATTAGAAGGTGAATTAAGGAAGATAATAGTCTTAAGCAAAACAAACTCTAAGGATGCACAAAAATATATATAGCTTAAAAATAAGGTGGCAAAGAATGGGAACCTGAGTGCCCATTAATTAGAAAATAAACAATTCAACTAAAACTCCAGAGAACTAATTAGGAATATACTACCCACCTCCTAATAGAAGTGAAGGACTCAGAATGCAGAATGTGACAAAAAAAAATTTTAAAACACAGCTAATATGGAAATATTTTAATTGACTATGTTTGTAATAGGATTTTTTTTTCAATAGGAGCTGGGGTAATAAAGCAGATCTTGGATGACTAAAACATTTTTTTCCCCAAAAAGATAATAATTACCATTTAAAGTGAGATGATTGGACAGTTTTGGACTAGAAGATTCACAGATTATACAAAGTATTTGACTTGTGATCAGGTTAAAAATATTGCCTATCAGAAGTGGTTAACTTTTTATTTGCCACACATAACAAACTTGACAATATGTTCTTCACCTTAGAAGGAAGAAACAGAGGTCCAGAGAAGTTTTAATGGTTTTCCATGGATCATATAGCTACTAAGTTATGGGGCCTGGAACCAAGACCAGTTATTTTAACACCAAAGTCCAGCAATCCTTCCAAATACTCCATGCCACCTCCCATGATATTTTGTGGCTAAAGCCCTGCTAAAGCTTGAAAGAAAAAAAGACAGTGTGAATTCATATCTTTAGTAGTAAAAAGCTACTACTTTTTACTGAGAGGACCTCAACATAGGCCTAGAAGAACCAACAGATGTATTGAAAATCTTACCAAAGAAAGGAAAAGGAAGGATAGGGCCTTTTGAAGTAAATGACCTCCAGGAAACACTATGACTCCAGGTCAAAAGGAGACGTTTTAAGACAGGCAACCCTATATCCAGACGTGAGATAGTAGGCACTTCTAGGGATGACAGGCCCTGTCAGCTGCTGAAGGAGTTAGTAATTGTCAAGCTTTAAGACAGTTCTCCATATATTTCTGCTATAATGCAGTAAATGCTTTCTTTAGCCAGTTTATTCTTAATCTTACTTTGCTAGTATCTTTACCTTACCTCTGCCTGAGAAATCCTAAAGCCCACTTGTCAGTAAAACAAGAGAAAATTAAGAGTTACAGAAAATCAAGACTCAAAATGCATGAAACTTCTGGTCTATGATTTGGACATTAAAGAACTAGTTCCTACCAAATTAACAGTAAATGATCACAACGACATCAGAGATTGTATGTGATCAAGACAGTCAACATATGACTAAATAAACCCATTTTAACTATAAATGTCTTATACCAGAGGACACAAATATTCCCAGTGGGGCCTACCTTTGATTAAAATGTAATTAGGGAATATTAAACCAAAAAAAATACGAGAACATGTTAATATGTAGTTTTCTAAGTCAATATGTAGCCCACAGGGATCTTTATGTGCAGTGACCCCGTTTCTATTTAACACCAGTCTAACGTGACACGGCCAGTAAACTGTCAATAATAATCGATGCTTAAGAGAAGAAAAAGTTGAATGTCTTAAGTCAGGGCTGTCCAACGTTAAGTTTTTATTGAAACAATAGACAGCATTAGTGAGAGCTCTGCAGTAGCTCGACCTCCTTTACCAAGGCATTTATGTAAATTTCTATGCTTGTAGGCGGGCCACATTTTGGACAGCCCTGTTTTAAATGTTTAAGCAAAGTGAACTAAGTATTTTAAGAAACTGGTTCAACTTTTAGATCTATCAAAAATATACTCTACTTAGAAGTCGATTAAAAGAGAAGCTAAAAAAAATTGTAGTAGCAACCCTTTTAGATAGATAAAAGGAGAAAAGAATAGGACTTAAGTACCTCCTATGTGCTAAGAATGTTTGTTCTGTTTGAACAAGGCCAATGTTTTCTGCCAAGACTTTTTCATAATTGTAGAAAACCTAAGAAGATATCATTCCAAAGTGGTCTATTGGTTGACTATATTTACATCATTTTCTAAATTATCCAAAGTATTTGCATTATAAATAACCCTGTTTATATGACGTGACATTCCTCAGCTTTCCATGTGGCAAAAGTTTGAAATAGCATTTCCCTGGTCACAGGACCTGCCTCGAAGCCCTTACAGAAGGTGACAGCTCAGAGATGAATGCAACAAAAAGAACACCCTTTTAGTACTTTTAAAAAACCCAAACTTTGTTGCACATAAAACAACCATTATGGGATTAGAAAAGCTGGAAATTATTTTTATTGCTTAAGGGGCTTTTTTGGTGAATTGTTAACCAAAGCACATTTTAAATAATACAAATACGATGCAACTGTGTACATATAATGTGAAAACACTAATGACATCCCAGGAAGAGGCATATTGTGCAATGTCCAAATCAGAAATGAAGTGTTTGGGAAGTAGTTATCAATAGCTGACTCCAAAGGAGCCTTTCATACCAGAGTGGAATCTCATCCAGTAAGGAAAACATACGAAGTTCATTTAAAAGAACCATTTCTAAGGTTCTCTAATGATTAGAAATTCACAATATTATACGCATGCACACATACCAGAGGGCACAAAGAGGGCTGTCCAAAACGTGGCCCACCTACAATGCACGGGGGAGGGGTTTGGGGGGAGGGGGTGTTGTCCTTCCTGCCACTTTTTTAATTCACAGCTCTGCTTCACAAATCCCATTCACACAAGTCAACATAACCCTCATGATACCATTGGTCCTTTTTGAGAATTTAGGACAGATCAATTCTTGCTTATGTGGTGTTGTGAAGAACCTTGGAATTGGAGTGCAAAGGCCTGGGTTGGTTCAAATCACAGCAAAGCAGTTTACATGCCTACCCTTGACCCTGGGAAAGTTCCAAGTGACTCTTTGGGTCTTGGTTTCCTGATATATAAAACGGAGGAATGGACTAGATCATCTCTCAGTTCCCTTTCAATTCTACATGCTTTAATCAGGGAGAAGGGGGCTGTCACCCAAGCCAGGCAAGGCTGCTGCCTCATAGCGTCTACCACGGGGGTCATTTCTCCAGCACTGACAGAAGCCCCTCCCACTTCATTTCCTTGTTTATTAAATTAATATCGTGAATCGATGTGATTAACCCCAAAAGAGTAGGAATTCATACATAATTAATTCAACAAACTCTCTTAAGCACCTGTGTATGGAGCAGGGTGGAGAGCACAGGCAGAATTCTAGTAAAGAAAAAGCAAACAAATTCATTTGATTCATCATATTTCTGTTTAACCTAAAATTTTCAAGTATAGTTTTCACTAATTTTGATTAAGGTAAATCAAAAGTTGGGGTTTTTGTTTTTAGTAAAAGTACCTGGTGCAAGACTTGGGAAATGAATACACTGCTGCTTAACTCTGAATTGTCTAAGTCTGCATAGCCCGTACAGAGTTATTTCCTATGTCTCCATGTTTCAACTCCAGCAAAAAGAACCATCTGGATCATTTTCCTTTTCATGATTTTCCTTCATTTTTTTTTTCCGGGCTGCTTTCACCTTTATAGTACCAACATCATTACTGACCAGTCAAATTTTTATAGTACTTTCTTCACAATAAACCTATTAGGTTAGTGGTACAGATATCCTTATTTCACCGAGAAAACTGAAACTCAAGAAAAAGCGACTTACCTGTTCATAATAGAATTAAGGGTCAGGTCTCCTTACTCCAAAATCTAATGCTCTTTCGAATATATTACAATGCCTTCAGTTTAGTTATCCACAAAATGGGAAGTGACAATTTACTGGGAAGGCTCATTAGATGCATGATAACTTGCATTCGATATAAAATCAATGCTATCATTAATATGTAGCATCTTTATATAATATTTAGACTTCGTTTCAATTTTATTCATTTTTTTAAAAGTCAACTTTGTAGAATTTTCTCTTTTAGATTTTAATAGAAATATGCTAAGTTTGAAGATTCTTTCTTTCAAGGGCTATAAAACAACACCATTTAAATGCATTAGATCTTAAAATATCTACACTGAAGAACCACAGTGTAACAACCTTGTATGACGCTCCTTTGATTAGGGGCTACTCAAGTAGACTGAATGCTTTTTGAGAGATTATTTAAACAATATTATCCAGCTTCTTGTTAGCTTGGGGGAGGGGGGGAAAAGAAGGTGCTTTGATTTCCTTTACAACTTATTTATGGCAAGCTTCCTTTTCTCAACATACCAATCTGGAGTATACTAAAATATAGGGGAAAAAAAATTAAAGCATCATCTCTGAGGTTCTCGTGACCACAGCAAGTCTTTTTTTTATAAGAATCATAAAAGGAAAAAAATGCGCACATCACCATAAATATCTTTATTAAATGTGAAAATACACTGGCATAAAAATAGTACCCACATTTGTAGACATGTCTGAGACCCAGTTCATTGCGTTTTAGGTTCCTTTCCTTTTTTTATATAAAACATTCAAAAATTTTAAGATGCATTAAGTTAGTCATCTCATTCAAATAGCTGAACTATAGCTTTAGGGTAGGAGTAGTATCTAACTGACAGTAAGAAAGATCACCAGTTTTAACCCCTGCCAATCTTTCTCACTGCAGGTAGAGGTGTGACAAATGTAGATAAACAAAGGCAACAAAATTTTGTTACTCTACAGAGCCACGCAGTGGCTAATTTATCTTAAATCAGACAGCAAGCAAGAGATCTCTGCAACAAGACTGAGTTACCCTACCTACTATCATCCTGTTTAAAATGTAGTAAACTTCTTGCCACTAACAAGTAGTGATTAACAGGAATGATCTGATTTAGAATAAAACTGTATTAGTCACTGAAGAATTACAAATGCCTTCCTCCTTCCTCTCTGGATGTTGAAAAGGAAACTATAGTGAATAAGTAAGGCTGTACAGATGTGTTTTACAACTATTCTTTTGATATACTGGTCAAATCTTTTTGCAAGGCAAACTAAATGGTGTACTAAGACAATAAGGCAAAAACTTGGCCAACTAATTATCTCAGGTGAAAATTGTCACTTCTCATCATGAATAAAATGACACTGTTTTGTCTGTATTGTTATACTAAAAAGTATCTTTTAATTATCCTCTTTTTTAGGGGTAGGGAAGTATTTTTTTTTCTTTCAAGTTATATGGACAGTTTTAGATCCCATTGCCAGAGACCCAAATTTTCCCAAATGCTTTTATACTGGCAACTCGAAAGGCTAGAGTAATACTGATCTGAAATGGAAAACTGTCATTTTTAAAAGTCAAATTGATGGCTAGATTGCTTATTATAAAATTCACTTCAGCAGAGGATGCTCAAAGTGGTGTTTACATTTTCATTTATTCTGGCAAAAAGCAAACTTCTGTACATACTTTCAGACTTCTCAATGAGTTTTAAACCACCCTTCTTAAGACTACTTTTGCATCATGTACAGATAAGTCTATTTAATACTTTTTTGCCATGGGTGACTCCCATTAAACCAGCTTTACTACAATGGAATAGACCAGTGACATTTTATTTAGGGAGCTCACTAATGAAAAGTGAGTAATTCAGAAGAGAACACAATAGAGTTAAGGATAATGTATCCTTACATGTGACCCACTGCATATTCTTCCTGAAAGAGCTACAAATGCTTTGTGCCTGTGACCAAAAGCAGTATGTCGGCAGAAAGTGCACAAGAGCAGCAGCCACTGTCCATTGTACAGTGTGGCTTCCTACTATTAGGCAGACAAACTGCTCTACTATTCCTTAATACGCAAATGTTTCTATATCACTGTTACAAACCGCATTCACTGGGCAAGGGTTAAGAGCTTCATAGTCTTCCTACTTTCTTCCTCAAGTAGCAGAACGCAATACCAGTCCAGACATCTCACATCCTCTTTAATGGAATTGGCACTGTGCAATATATAGCTTCTCTTTCTTCTTGGATGAACTAAAGCTGTCAAGTGTTTCTAATTTATAATTATGGTGCTTCTGGAGGAAAACAGGCTTTGAACATAACTGCCCACCTCCCTTCGGTGAGTGACTGACTTCAGGCTTTGCAATCGTGGTTATTGAGAGGTGAAAACTCAGGCATGCAGTCTGAAGTTAGATGCTCTATCGGTAACAAATACCCTAAAGAACATGAATTCCCAATGCAATCCAATCCATGACCATCACAATCATCCACTCAACTCTCTCACATCCTGGCAATTTTGATATTCTTTAAATGTTAGGCTGTGGGGACTTAATCCATTTTTATTTGGGGTTTTGAAGACCCCTACTACCTGCAGGGCTATCAGCTGGGTAGTAGTCTTCTTGGTGTGACGCCAAGGAAAATTTGTGAGGAAGACGAGATTCAAAAATAATTTCTGTAGTTAACAGAATTAGTTCCAGTTGTACAAATGCTTAAGATTTTTTCAGAGTTAAACAATATAGCTTACATTGTACATTTGCATATTACAGTGGATTGAGCTTCAAGACATTATAAAACAAATGAAAACTGCAAATCAATGAAAAATTTTCTTTTCAATGCTTTACATTTATGGAGAGACAATTAGACATCGTGGTATCGGCTAAAATTTTCTACAACTCATCTACATAGTTAAACATCCAACATCTTTTTAAACAAAATCTTAGGCAAACTGATACTTATGAATAAAATTTTGTGCTTGGCTAATAATGCTGGCATCAGTATAGTCAAATTACTGTCTCCACTGATTAGATCTCCTGATTCTCTACTAATTTTAAGTACCTTATGCTACTAAAAGTGTTCCCCCAAAACTCAGAGCTCTAAAAAAAACTTCAATGGGAGCTGTTAATAATTATTAATTGAATCTATTATCTTAGATTTTAAATGCAGCACTAGCATTTCCTTAAAAGGTACAATGTCCTTGATTAAAGAGATCTATTCAAAAGAGATCAATTCCTATTCTTAACAGGGAAAAAAATTGTCTCCATAGTAAGCCTGAATAGCTTAATTACTATTCAGTAATTGCCTCACAGAAAAGGAACATGTGACCTATCAGGAGATAAATATTATTGTTACAGAGAAATGATGGTGGAAACTTGGGCTGAGTTCAAGTCGAGGCACATTTTTCTAGGGGGGAGAAAAAAGATTGTGTAAGACATCCCAGGAGCTTAAATCAGACTGGTACCTTTTGTAACATCTGATTTTGAAGTATGTCTAGGGAACTAGGAGTCCTGTAAACCCAGGGATGGGAAAAGAACTCTAACAGAGCCATCACAATAAAGGATATTGAAATACTGCATTCAAAGGCCTATATATCCCGGAAAAGTGACTTTAAGTTTCAACACCAAATCTTGATCTTGAAAATTTTGTAAGACAGGTAAGAACTCATTACTAAAAAAATTTTTTCTCTACTTGTATAGAAGCAATATTGCTTAAAAATTTTTTCAACATTTGAAAATAACTTTTTACAGAAACAAAGTATCTCTTTTTAGTCTTAAATGAAAATGCTCTCAGGTCTTCATGACATCCAATTCCAATTATGCAGTCCAGAGGAAATCTCATTCAGCTACCAAAAAAATAAAAAAATAAAATGTGCTTTCTAACCCCAATCAAGAATCCAAAATTTGGTAGCAAGTTTTCTAAATGAGGGATTCTCACTTCTTTACTTGTAGCCATAGAGAAGAAATATCATTAAATTGAATATAGTATTAAGGAAGTTCAAATATTAACAAATAAACATTTAAAAATATTAGAAATCAATAACTGTTCTGTTCATTCAAAATCCCTAGTAGTCTATGCTTCAGAAAACCAAGTTACCCTAAAACAATACAGTTTAGAATTTGGTCTCATCATTCATTTTTCACTTTTAGAATACTGAAACATGCCCAGTCTTCTGAGAACAACAGCTTCTTTTTTGGCTTATGTATGCTTACCAATGCACCATATGCAGGTACTGACATACCACACAAGGATTGGATAGGAGGAAGGATTTGCATTTGCTCCAATGCAGAAAAATATAAAAAAATACATTGATGCTTATACAAGAGAGTCTGCCCCAGACTTGGCTGCTCCACACAGGCACTGAACCACATACCATCACTCATCATTCCACCCCCAGCCAACAAGAGAGTTTAAAATGGACAGGAAAAGAATATTCCTATTAAAACAATTCTTTGGTTATGGACAACAGAAGGATTTGAAATATTTCATTAGGGTCCTGAAACTGGAACAAGGTTTGTTTTCTAATTTTAAAAAAGTTAGGAGAAGGAACAGTAGCCGAAAAACATTGTTGGTTTTAATTAAAGTGGAATTTAAATCGAAATGGTCCGCCTGAGCTGAAGGGGTTAAAGCCTTGCCATGAATTCCAGCTTCTATGGAAACTGTTGCCACCACCTCCCTGTTGGCTCTCTGCATCCAAGGGATCTTCTCCTTCATCAAACTTTTTCCTCATTTCTAAGAATTGAAAAAAAAAAAAACAGATTGAGGCACAGGTGTGTTAAACTCTATCTGATTAAAGGAGGGGAAAACCACTTTTAAATGGTATAAGCAACTGTGTCTGGCATTTTATATTGTGTGTCACACGTTATGAATAATAGCTCTGTAATGAGCAATGCACATTACAGCTTTCATTTCAGCTCACGAAAGATTAAAAATAGTACTTTCAAATTCATTAAAGTAGCCTTCTTTATATTTATTCTATCTTAAAAAGTGGGACGAGCCTACTTTCCTTTGACATTTTAATAAGTTCCGTGAGATAAAAACTAACAGAAATGATCTTACAAGGAAGCAAAAACAAAACTACCATTGCAGAATTTCAAATGCTACAGTTGTTCTAATCGATTCTAGCATCTGAGTGAGTCTGCAATGATTCTGCACTAATGCATACATTTGTAATGTACTCACAAATTAAAAGTTGACTGTCCAGCAAGAAAATTATAGCACTTATGAGTCACATGAAAGAACCAATACCTATAATTTCTCAGAAAAGTAACAACACCCCACACTCTTTATGCTGGAACTACATCTGGAGAATACAAACACAAATAATGTTCTACTTTATGCTTGCATTTGAATTATCATACAAAAAACCATTCAAGGTGCATTTTAATTTGCTTATTTACGTATTCTTATATTCACACCTAGTATTCACAATTTCTAAACAGAAAACACTTGACACTACATTTGTATATTACACTTAAGTTCCTCAGTATTGAGGAATGCATTTCTGAGCCCTCTTCTCTCTCAACTCTTCAGTAACCTCATTAACCCTCATAGATTTAAATATCATCTCCAAGAAGATGACTCCCTGACCTATCTACCCAGTCCCAGTCTCTCCTCCAAGCTTTAATCTTAGATCACCAAATGCCTTATGGACATTTCAAACCAGATGTCTCAGAGACATTTTAAACTCTACACATCCAAAAGTGAACTCACTGTCCTTTCCCCCAAATCCTCCCCTCTTCCAAACTTCCTTTTCCCTGTTGAAGACATCACTTTCTTTCCAGTCTCCCAAGTTCATAACCTTGGAATTATCCTCAACTCACTCTCCTACAACCCACAAATCTAATCAGTTGTCAAATCTTACCATTTCTACCTCCACAACAT
Organism: Phalanger gymnotis; assembly: GCA_028646595.1. Lineage (NCBI taxonomy): Eukaryota > Metazoa > Chordata > Mammalia > Diprotodontia > Phalangeridae > Phalanger > Phalanger gymnotis. Next base: position 113,873,342 of record CM053626.1, on the reverse strand, counting down.
CTCTCACATATCTCTTTTCTCCCCACCCACACAGCTACCACCTTCGTTCAGGCTCTCACCACCTCTTTACTAGATTACTATGACAATCTCCTAATTAGTCTCCCTGCTTTAAGCTTCTCACCACTTCTATCTATCCTATACTTCTGCCAAGCTCATTTTCCTTAAGCACAGATATGACCATGTCACCCCCTCCTCTACTCAACCAATTCTAGAGGCTTCTAGTTGCCTTTATGATAAAAAAACAGCTCTTCTTTTTAGCTTTTAAAGACTTACACAACCTGGCTCCAACATATCTTACTAGCCAAACTTGGTAGGTGAGCCTACCAAAACTGGCCTTTTGTTGTCTTTTCTTTATACATTACTCTCCCATATCTTGTTTTCTGGTATGTATTCCATCCTTCCCTAAGCTTCATACAAAGATGCTTGGAAGGCTGACAGATCTGTGTGAGAGCTAGAGCAGCTCAATACTAGGTGCACCAGGGACAGCAGCACAGTGGATGGGACCCTGCTCTTAGAAATAGTATACCGGCTCATTTCTCAAATATATAGAGAACTGAGACAAATATATAAGAATGCATGCCATTCATTCCTCAACTGATAAATGGTCAAAGGATATGAACAGGGAGTTTTCAAATGAAGAAATTAAAGCTATAGTCATGAAAAAAATGCTCTAAATTACTATTGATTAGAGAAATGCAAATTAAAACAGCTCTGTGGTACTACTTCACACCTGTCAGATGGGCTAATATGACAGAAAAGGAAAATTATAAATGTTGGAGAAGACGTGGGAAAATTGGAACACTAATGCATTGTTGGTGGAGTTATGAACCAATCCAACAATTTTGGAAAGCAATGTGGAACTATGCCCAAAGGGCAATCAAACTGTGCATAACCTTCAATCCAGCAATACCACTGCTAGGTCTATATCCCAAAGAGACTGTAAAAAAGGGAAAATGTACATGCACAAAAATGTTTATAGCAGCTCTTTTTGTGGTGACAAAGAATTAAAAATTGAGGGGGTGCCCATCAATTGGGGAATGGTCAAACAAGTTGTGGTACATGAATGTAATGGCACACTATTGTGCTATAAGAAATGATGACCATGTGGATTTCAGAAAAACCTGGACTTACATGAACTGATGCTGAGTGAAGTGGGAAGAACCAGGAGAACACTGCACATGGTAAGAGCAACATTGTGCAATGATCAACTATGACAGACTTAGGTTGAAAACTATCTTTACATGTATTCAGGACAAGATAAAATACTACTAAATGCAAAACAAAAAGAAACAGCACGCCTGGACTGAAGGCCAGATTAGCTGTGTGACCATGTACAGGTCCCTTAACCTGTCTGCACTTCAGTTTCTTCATCAGTAAAAGCACCTGCCTCACAGGGTAGTGTTCAAATGCGATTATGTTCATAAAGAGTTCCTCACAAAGTCTACAAAGCTCAGTAGGCATGTCCTGGGAATGTGCCCAAGGCAGAGAGGCTCTCAGAGACTTGCCAGAGTCACACAGACATTAAGTGTCAGAGGTAGGATTTGAACTCAGGTTTTATGGACTTCAAGTTCAGATCTCTATCACCTTTTGCCTTTAGACAGTTCTAATTGTAGGTTACTTTACCCACTTTTTAGAATGATATATGCTTATTTACTTTTTGGATTTTCTAAATGATTAAAATCTTGGGCATTAGAAATCTCACCACTTTTCTGTCATTTGAAATTTCCTTCCTGGGATCTCTAATACATTTTATATATTAGTCACAAGAATATCTAACTTTAAGCCTTAAAGTTGATATGCCGAAGGTAAGAAGAAGGGACAGAGCCCCTGTACAGATGGGAAATTCTGGTTATTGGACTACGTATATTTTATTTGTCTCACCATTCTGCCTGGATCCTCTTTAGATTTATTTCTAAAACCTAGTGTTGGCTTCTGCTGATGGTTCTACCATTTTCCTAGTTACCCAGGTAAAGTCGTGTACAACTCTTCCCCACCTCCCCACCTTACAGTCCTCTCCCATGTACCCCATCTTTTCCAAGCCCACTGAAGCCACCATATGTCTTCTTGCCTAAACAATCATAACCCCCAAACTGGTATTCCTTTGCCTCATCTATCCCTTGTCTAGTCAATGTTTCAGACCACTGCTCAAGTCATCTTACTATTCCACTCTGGTCATGTCACTCCAGTATTCAAAAACCTTCCTTGGCTTCTCACAGCCTACCAAATAAACTCTAAAGTTCTCATTTTAGAACTCAAGGGTCCCCATAATGTGGCTCCCATCTAGCCTGCCTTAATAAACATTCTTCCCCATCATATATTCTACATTCAAGCCCAAAAGGATGTCTATCTCCCCCCTTTTTTAGGCTATCCCCTCCTATCTTCATCCCTTAGCTCCAGATCTAATATGACTGGCCTCATCCATCCATCTATCTATCTATCTATCTATTTATCTATCTATCTATCTATCTCTCTCAGGCAGATTTGCCTAACTCGAGGGCTACCTGACCTTGCCTTCTACACTCCCAGACTTGCTGGAAGTGATCTCTTCTCCCTCAAAAACTTCTCAACATAGTGTGCCTGGACTCCTTCTGTGTCCTCCCTTGTGTCACAGTCCACGTATGTGTCTTCCTCTCTTAAACTACAAACTCCTGGACAACAGGATCTATGTAAAGCTATTTTTATATTCCCAGAACTTAGCGCAGTGCTTTGCACAAAGCACTTAATAAATGTTCATTAAATTAAACTCAATTTTATGTAATACCTGGATCTGAAAGTACTTCTTTAGCAGCTGCTATGTCGATAAATTTTTTCTCTGCTTTTTTCTTTTCTTCTTCATTCTGAAAATTATCTGGATGCCACTGCAGTGCTAACTTTCTGTATGCCTTGATGATTTCTTGTTTTTTAGCATTTCTGGGGGATTAAAATGTAATAATTATATATTAATAGAAGAGATTTACAACATACCACCACAATGAACTAGAATACAATCATCAAACACTAAAATAAAAGAAAGCCATATGAATTTCCAATTTCTTTAAGGATGTAAGTTTCTTAAGCACACAGTGATGTGATACAGTGCTAACTTATGATGAAAAAACTAGAGAAGGGTACCTCAGATAGTTATTTCAATAAGACTAAACTATTAACTGGTTAAAAAAAGAAGGAATTATTCCTCATGATAGTCGCCACTAGGAAAGCATTTTGTAAACCATAGTGTAGACAATCCCCAGTGTGGTAACTTGTTCCACCAACAAAGATGGCACTTTATCTCTGACTTACTTGGCATTAAGTACTACAGGGGTTACCTGAAGCTCATAGAGGGTGACTTGCTCACAGTCACATAAGGTAAGAGACAGGATTTGAAATCCAGGTTGTCTCAACTCCAACTCCAACACTCTATGCTCTATGGTATACTGCCTTTAGAAAACACTATATAATTAGGAGTTGTTTTTATGCTTTTTAAAATGACATATCCCGATTTTAAAACCTTCTGGATTTTCTGACTAATGATCTTGGGCATTGAAAATCTCCTATATGTTCTCATTTGAACTTCTAGAGCTGTCTACATTTAATCAAAGTAGAAACTGGAAAGGACCTCAGAGGCCTTATAGTCCAATTCTCATATTTTACAGCTGTGAAAATAGGCCCAATGAAGAATTTTATTCATGGATTAGCTTTATATCAGTAGTATGAGAATCAAAGTTTCAGTTTTTAAGTTGATATGCTAAAGATAGGAATACATTTGTTCAAGAGGAATTCTGCATAGGATTACAAAACAAATTAGTAATTTCTAGCTAGTTACCTGACATCAAATGCATGAGAGTCATCGATTTAATTACAATGGCTGAGAGTGATGGGTTTTTTAACCCTCTTTTTTTTAAACAATTGATGTTTAGGTCTTTTTAGGCACGAGTTTAATTTCCCTGTTTTATGGCCAAAAACTAATTCTCTATTCTTATAGTGCATGTGTTTTTAATAATCATTAAAGTGCTATTTTTTGCAAATAATTCTAAAAAGTTTTATAGATGTCTAAGGCTTTATCTATGTGGTTACAATTACATAATTTAAGAGAACAATCAGGGAAAGAGGCCACAAAAAGGACTTACTGCTATTTTAATCAGATATATTTTGAAACCGATGTAAATTCTAAATAAATATGAACAATTCACCTTTTTACTCCCAAGATTTTGTAATAATCTCTTTTCTGTGACTGTTTCAAGAGTCTTTGAGCTTTCTCTAGTCCTTCTCGAATCTGTTGATCATTTTCATTGTGTTCCTGTGCAGTTTCATAATCCTGAATAGCTGTCAAAATGTTTGAAATAATGCTGTTAAGAGCAATTATTATACATTTTTAACTTTTTTACTAAATCATAAGCTTTATATTGAGGATTAAAAAGTATTTCCAGCCCCCTCAATTTTTTTTGTCACTATGAGATGTCTCAAGATAACTATTATGTTATCACTTCCAGGAAGTGAACTCCACCGGTTTCTTTGTCCACCTTTTCCGACATCTTCCTTATCCCCAATGCCCACTAAAAAAAGCCCACACTGGAAAGCATTGTATTTAAGTAACATTACTTTACTGTAAGGCAATCTTACAGTTTATCACATAGGAGTTGTGTTTATAAAGAATTTGTTGGGAAAGGTAAAAATGACTATTAGATCTCTCAATCACATGCAAGGGAAATAGAATCCATGAGGATCAGTTTGGAAGGAGGTATACAAAGTGAAGAGCCACCAAAGTCTGGCTCAAGTGCAGTGATGAAGCATCATCAAGTTTTTATTACTATGAAAAACATACTTATCTTAGCAACAACTAACCCTGAAGGATGTAGAAAACAACTTTAACGGGTGTCTTCAGAGGGACTAATACACACAAAGGAGCTTTCACACAAAGTAAAGGAGCCCAAACTAAACTGTACAATTACACATGTTGCTAATGGGCACTGTGTCTTAGTAGTTAAACTGTGTTTGGGATTAAACTAGCTTTACCATATGGTCACATTAATCCTTTACAAGTGCTGAGTATCCTCATTAGAGAACTAGCTGCTTTGGGCATCTGAGGCCAGCTGTTAGTTCTCTCTCCTCAAATTACTTTGTATTTATTTATCTGTGCACTCACTGTAGCTAGTAGATTGTAAGTTTCTCACTGTAGCTAGCAGATTGTAAGTTTCTTGAGGGCAGGCACTATTTCTTCTTTATAAACTCTAGTACCTAGGACAGTGCCTCACGCAATTGCTGATTTTTCCAGACAGTTGGCATACCATATAAATGAGGCCCAAAGTTATTATATTCAATGTTTATGAACTGACTCAAACCAATACAAGATGGACTTAATAACAAGATGACCTAAACTAAGTAACTAGCATATCAATCAACCCATATCAATCAATAAGTGAACAGTCCCCACCTTTAAGGAGCTTACATTTTATCAAAGGAGATAAATTCATCAAGTATGAATGACTGAAAAAGCAATTATTAAGCACTTACTAAATCAGGTACTTCAAAAGACAGTCCCTGCCCTCAAAAAACTTACATTCTAGTGAGTATGACAACAAGTATGGGAAAGTGGTGGTCAGGGAAGGAACAAAACAGTGGGGTTAATTTGATTATAGTTCTTGGAGCTAGAGTTGGAAAGAGGGAAGGATATACAACACAAGTTAACAAACATCTGTTAAGTGTGACAAGCATTACGTAAGCCCTAGATATTCAAGAAAAGCAAAAATAGTTCCTGCCCTCCAGGAGTTCAAGATCTAATGGGAGAACCAACATGCAGATATCTGGGGAAAACTGGAGGAAATCTGTGAAGGAAAGGACAAATATTAAGGGGGATCAAGAAAGGCTTTTTACAAATAAGACAAAAATAAATTCAGGGAAATGGGACAGAGAAGGGTAAGAGGTAGGCAGACTGGCTGCCAGAAGAAGATGGTATCAAAGCTGAGTTTTGAAAGACACAAGGAATTCATAGAGGTAAAAGTAAAGGAAGGAGCTCACTCCAGTCATGGGGGACAGTTGTTGCCACTGAACTAACCCAACTCTATGGCACTGCACAGAATGGGAATAGAAGTGTCAAGCGTAAGGAAGAGCTGAAAGGCCAGGGTGGTCGGACTATAAAGTGTGGGAAGAGTAGCAACTTTCAGCGAAGTTGGAAAGACAGGCTAGAGTCACATTGTATATGGGTTGTAAAAGCCAAAGGACTATACATAATAAGCTTTCAAAAAATTTTTGTTAAATATTAATGATGGAGCAAATGGACTAATTAAAACCAAACTTTTTTTTTAAAGGAACAATTCATTTTAGTCATGCATCAATGTCATCTTTTTCATGGGGGTGAGGCAGGGGTGGGAGAGAATCATTGTAAACATTACAGTTACTTGACTCATTTTTGGTCTAGCCCTGGGATTTCATTGGCATAGGGAATTCCTAGAAGAGGAAACACTTTTTACTGAAGAAATTCTTTCCACCCATGCAGATCAGCAAATGTTCCATAATTTACAATCTTAAAAAGTAGTTTTGGAGATTGAGCAATTTGGCCGCAGTTGGTGTAACGCACCTATGTGTCAGCAGTAGGACCTGAACCCAGGTCTTTCTGCCTCTAAGACCAGCTCTCTAATGTACTACCAAGAATATTCAACATTTATGGTAAAGTTGGTTTAATCCCAACCACAGTTAAGCTACTAAAACAAAGTGCCCATCATCGACGTTAAAAGGATTACATCTGGTGACCAAATAATCGTACTTTAATAATGTGAAACTCTGAAGGAGTTTTATGTTTAGTTATGTAAAAGACCTGAAAATTATTCAGATTGCACCTATCCCTAGAAGTCTTCTGTATTATGTAATTGACATAATTACACATTACCAATAAAGTATTTCAAATGCAAATGATGTTTTTTACAAGAAAATGCTTACATACAAAGGAATGAAGGCCTAAAATTATACTTATGCTAATGAGGCAAAAAGTAATATTAGAAAGGATATATAAATTATAAGTGAATTTCCTATTTTAATTAAAACTGTGCTCATATTTTATTCACAAAGGGATATTTTATAATCTCTTTCTCCCCACCGAAAAAAAAAGCACATTTTAAGACTTTTTCTATAAAACAACATTCTAAACAGTGATGTTTGTTTGGCTGCTTTGGGCAGCTGAGGCCAGCTGTTAGTCTCTCTCCTCAAATTATCCTGTATTATTTACCTGTGTACTTACTGTACGTAGTAGATTGCAAATTTCTTGAAGGCAGGCACTATTTCCTCTCTACAACCTCTAGTACCTAGAACAGTGCCTTATACATATTAGATTCTTGGTAAATATTTGCTGAATTGAATTTTTGCAGTGTAAAAATTAAATATTTTGCAAAACAGCGAATTTCTAATAAGAAAAACTAAATATTGTCATGGTAATAAACAAAATGCTTAAACTAAAATCGATATTCTTTAAGAGACATGCTTTGTATTTTACAGGTAACAAGCAATTGTTCCTTTTCTGCATTATAATCTGTAGTCTTATTATAGAGCTAAGATTTCTAGTTTATCTTAAGACAAAGTACTAGCATTAGATTGTTCTCAATAGGTATTGCTTCTATCTTTTTGCTTTCTCTGAAAACCAGCAGGAGGTACTAGGTAAGTTTATTAAACAGGCGCTGGATGACAGGATGAAATTCTACTTAAAAGTGAGGTATTTAAAAAAACAGTTATTGAGACTCCCTCGGATGCCCTGACAACTCAAAAGCCTAACAAATAAAAAAATCTTATTCTTCTGTTGAGATTCTCAAGCCTATTATAATTTAACATTCAAAGAAAGCATCCCATGTTAACAATATTTCCTCTACTTAAAAAATACTACAAAATGCTTGCTATATAATTATGTCTATAAATACCACATATTGCTGCACCTAAAAACAAACACATACTCTTTTATTCAATCTATTGTGTGAAACACCAGTATATTTTTTATCTGGACCATTCACTAGAGCTCCCTCCCAGGAAGGAAAACTCCAACCAGCTCAAATCAGCAACTACTCAGCAATTTCCAGGGTTAAAGAGTTTCCTGGGGCTCTGAGAAGTTAAATATTTTACCCAAGTCACACAGCTGATATGTGTCAGAAGCAGAATTTGAACCCGTTTCGATGTCTTCCTCTCTTTACCTGGCTCCCTTCAGGACTGTCCAAACTTCTCCACAAAGCCCTAGCTGCCTTCTTACTCTGAAAAATGCCTCTACCACCTCCTCATCCCCAAAGATCCTTCTAGACCCCCTCCTCCGATTATAGAGAATTCCTAGCATAACCATTATTTTCAGGATTTATCTTTAAATGTTTGACCGAAAGTATCTGTGTCACTATACTGACTTTGACAGCTAAATTCTATGAAGCATCTAAAATGAGATGACAATCGAATAATGGAATAATAATAGTATTTTTCTGTTAAATAGTTGACATTTCTTTAAAGGTTTAATAGCACTTTTTTTCACAAATTCTGAGTATGAAACGATTGAGGTGGGAGTAGGGTGAAGCCTAAATTAGCAAAGATGAAAAAGAATGAAAAAAGTCAACAACACTGAAGGGGCACAGGGAAGGAGGCATAGGAACAAAAGTCAAGTCAACAAGAACTTATTAAGTACTAACTATGGGCCAGGCCCTGGTGCCCTCAAGGAATTCACAATCTAATTGGGAATGGAAGGAGTAGAGACAAATTACAAATAATCACAGGATAAACTGGAGGTAATCTTAGAAGACGTTACTATTATAGGAAATAAGGAAAGCCTATCTGCTTTGCAAGTAATGAACCAATTTCTGTATTCAAAGAGAAACCAATAATTTTCTATAATTATTATGAACAAATGACTACAAATTCAATTCAATAAATACGTACTATTCCAAGTGCCTACTCTGTGCAAATCACTGTAGGGGCTACAATGGACATAAAGCTGAAACAAGTCAAAGTTTCTGCCCTCAAGGATCTTAAGTGAGAGAATGTGTGAAAAAAGAGCTGGCTTTGGAGTCAGAGCATCAGGGTTCAAATCCCTACTTTGATGCTTCCTATGTCACTCTGGGCAAGCTACTTTAGCCTTCCTAGGTCTCAGTCTTCCTCTCTATAGAATGAGGAGGCACTGAACTAGCTGGCCTTTTTAGGCTCCTTATCATCATATAGAGTTTAAAAGGCTGGAAAAGTTAAAATACATTTCATTTTTTCATCATGACCATACTGCGAGGAAGGAAGTTCAGATATTAACTCAGAGGGAAGAAGGGATCTGCCCAATCACGCATGTAAGCACTGAAAGGATTTGGACGCAGGTTCCTTTGCCTTCCAGTCCCAGTCTTTTGCTTACACCACTTTTGTCTTTTATATTCTAGAAGAGGAACAAAAGCATAACAGATGAAGAGCAGAAGTACCAACAGAGAAGTTTAAAAGATCATTTTCAGTAGGGATGGAAAGAGGGTAAGGTGACACAAGTCACACTTTAAGTCACAGGGACTTAAAAGAAGTTGTACTAGAAAGTTGCCAATGTCCCTTCCAACACATGGTGAACACAAGAGTGCACACAGGCATCAGTTTGGCTAAATCTCTCCCTGCAACTTATGCCCAATGTTGTTTCCATTCTATTCTCCAGAAGCAAAAAGAAATCTAATGCCTCCAGGACCTGCCAACTGTTCACCCTAAAGCTCCTATAGATGAGGACCTTTCAAGATTTAGAATACAAAGATGCAATTTTAGCAATGCTTGTAAATACTACATATGTAATGTGCTCTATTGCTCCACTGTTACCACTAAAGTCCCATCTTTTGAGGGAGGCAAAATATAACACAACTTTGGGAAAGAAGTGAAAAACAGAAGCAATTCAAAGTATCTGGTACTAGGGATGAAGTTCTCGACAGGCCTGGTTTTTATCCCAAAATATTTTCTTCCAGCTTTTTTTTTTTTAAATCTCACTTGGTTATAATATTAGAAAATTACCAATTAAATAATCATTTCGTCATATAATAATCCACCGTTAAAAATGTAAATACTTTATCATTCACATGTTTGAAATATTTTCATTAGAAGGTTTCCATACTGAAACCCAAACTGAGGGAACCTTCATTTGTATACCATATTTTATATTTAACAGAATGCTTTCACATACAAAATTATTTCATTTGATCCTCTCAGGTTAAAAACTAGGAATTTTTAATCTTAGTTTACAGATACAATTGAAAGAGGTTCAGGGAAACTCAAGTCCAAACTAATGGAGACAACATGTAAACAAATACGTATAAACAAGTTACATACAGGATAAACACGAAATAAAAGAGGAAGGCACTAGAATTAAGAGGTTTGGGAAAGGCATCCTGTAGATAGCACTTCTTAAACTGTGGGTTGCAACTCCACATGGGGTTGCAAAAAATTTGGCAACAGTAAAAGGTTTCTAAGTGCACAACAACCAAAAAATAATTAAAAATCAAACACGTAATGAATCCAAGACGTTTCTGACAATGTTTGCCCATGTTGCACTGCACAATTTCACTGCAGCCTTGTTTCTGAACATGAAGCATGTGCACTTTGCGTGTCCTCAAGGCACACAATGCCAACAGTATTGCCAAAAGGAAAAAAAGAGGTCACCAGTGGGAAACATTTAAAAAGCCCTTCTGTAGAAGAAAGGATTTTAGTCAGGGCTTAGGGGAAATCAGGCAAGCCAGGAGGTAGAGAGGAGGAGGAAGACTATTCTAGCCATGAGGGACAGCCAGAAAAAATGCCCACAACTGAGAAATGGAGTGTCTTGTTTGTGGAACAGCTAGGAGGCCAGTGTCAATGGATTAGATTAAAGAGTATTTGTTGGGGAGTAAGGTTTAAGAAGACTGCAAAGGTAGATGGTGCTACTTTTCCAGGTTATAAAGGCTCTGAATGCCAAACAGAACATTTTGTTATGTAATCCTAGAGATAATAGGGAGCCACTAAATAAAGTTTACTGAATAGGAGGGTGACATGGTCAGATCTGTACTTTAGGAAAAAACATTTTTTTTTTAAAAGAGGTCCTAAATTTAAATGCTGCCTCCATTTCTTACTCCCTTCCGGGTACTGGGCAAGACATTTTAGCCTTCTGGGACTTACCTTCTTCACATGCAAAATGAAGAAATTAATTGGACTAAACAATCTCTAAATTTCCTTGCAACTCTTAAATGCTTTGATTCTATCTTTACAGCATTCAGGTTTATGAACAGTTTTCCTATAATAACCTGTAAGTTGGATATTGCAAGTCTATCATTATCCTAATTTTTGCAAATGAGGAATAAGGTTTCAAGAAGGAGTGCCTTTTCACCTATGTAATTAAAAGACAGATGGGAAACTTTCACTCAGCTCCTCTGATTCCTATTCTAGGGCTTTTCCCACTATGCCACAGCTGCTTCTTCAACATTTATCTTATGATTTGAACCAAAACACTGTTAAGGGATAAAGAAGCAGAGAAACCCCAACCTGTCAGAGTCCCAAGACTAGGGCGCAAACAGTTGCTGATTTGCATTCAGTGAGAGAGCTTTCTCACCAGAAAGTTGCGTACATCAATGAAACTACCCACTCATTAATTCTCCTAATTTGCATTCAAACGAAATGGCCCAAATTTTGAAGTTTCAATTACATGTTTTTTAGGAGGTTAAAGTGAATATTCTGAAACAAAATTCAGTCTACCCTTATAACACATTCTCTTCAGGGTTACTAAATTTACAATCTGATTCAAATCAATTTATATTTTGTAACCTCATTTCAAATGGCTTCACAAAAGTATAATCTGAATCAAAATATGAATCACTACTGATAAACTGTTATTTAAAAGAAACTATTCAAATTTCTTAATTACCTCATCCTAAATTAATACTAAGGTCATTCTACAAATTATACAGCAATAAAAATGTGAAAGATTCACTAAAATGCAAGAGGCAGTTTTATACATAGACTGAAAGATTTAGACTTTTTTATGTTGTTCTGTGACTTCCCCAGTAATTACAAGGACTCAAAATGACATCTAAAACCAACAGCATAAGTAGACACCACACTTGAAAGCTAAAATAAACAAGCTCAATAGCATGATCTTGTATCTACAACAGATATCATGGGATATTTTCATCAAAATCATAATTACTGTAAATTTCAAATTCCTGGATCACTATTCATCCTGTGAAATTTCCTATACATAGTAAAACAGAGTCTGTTTTCTCCTCTATGAAATGGGGTGATTAGACCAGGTAGTCTTTAAGGTCTCTTCTGTCTCTAAATCTATGGTGCTAGATCTAGATCAAAGATCTAGAGTGAAAAGAGAGCTTGGGAACCACCGAGTCTAACCCTCTTATTTTACTGATGAGGAAAATGAGGCCTCAGAAATTTATGTGACTTACTCAAGTTATGGTTAGCAAACTGCTAAAACAGTAACTTGCTCATAAACAAAACCGTCAAATTATTGCCTAATAAATAAGATTTACCACAAGTATAAAAGTCACATTTGATCTGCTTTATGTTTATTTATGTTATTCAGTTACCTCTGACTCCTGATCCCGTGGACCAGAGCGCACCAATACTGTCTATGGAGTTTTCTTGGCAAAGATACTAGAGTGGTTTGCCATTTCCTCTCCAGGATTAAGGCAAACAGAAGTTAAGTGACTTGCACAGGGTCACAAAGCTAATAGGTATCTGAGGATAGATCTGAATTCAGGAAGATGAGTGTGTCTTTCTCTAGGCCCAGCCACAGGTATCCACTGTGTCCTTGCTGCCTCCATTATCTATTTATACCTTGGTCAGTTTTTTTAAAATAAAAATGAAATGAAATCTGGCCATACTCTCCCTTTAAAAACTGTCTAATTTGCATTTTCAGACTGATTTCAAATTAAAACTCTTCCATAAAGTCAAGTGAAATATTTTTCAACCACTTCATATTTAAATTTTTCTTAGTGGGATTCAATTGCAGACCTCATTCCTAATATTCCTAATGTTCCAGTAAAGTCAAGTAATTTTTAAGTATTTCACTACTTATAGTATTTAAGTCTATAAAAATTCCTAAGAGCTTTAGGAAAACTAGTTTTAAGCAAAGTGACATAATAGAAATTTCATATGTACTCATTTGATACATCAAAAGCATTAGCCCCCTGGGGCAGCGAGGTGGCGCAGTGAGTAGAGCACCAGCCCTGGAGTCAGGAGGACCTGATTTCAAATGCAACCTCAGGCACTTGACACGTGTACTAGCTGTGTGACCGTGGGCAAGTCATTTAACCCCAATTGCCCTGCCAAAAAGCAAAAAAATAAAAAAATATTAGCCCCCTGAAACCATGTTCCAAAAGGTTTACCTTCATCATACATTTCCTCTATTAAATAGGCCTCTGCTCTATCTTTGAGAGCATTCACATTGGCAGGCTCCAGTTGTAAAACTTCTGAACATGCTTTAATAGCTTCAACAGGTTTTTCATCCTAAAAACAAATATCAAAAAAGGAAGTAGATTGTTGTTTCATAAGCTAGGTAAATACCTAAGTTGTAAGAGGCAAAATAAATTGTTACCTTGGAGAAGCAATGACAAATCCTCTCTTTGGAACGAATAGTATAAATAGGTGTATTTGGCTCTGTTTTCATTACAGATTCATATTTGCTAGCTGCGTCTACATATCTGTTACAAAGTAAATAAGAGATAAGTATTCTGTAATACTGTTTCCTGAACAATTATCAGCACTGTCCACTGTTAACAAAATGCCACTTGACCAAATTAACATATTTTTCCAAAAGCCAAATTTTCACTTTGTTTTGATTTTTATCTTTATTTATTTGAATTAATAGAGTCATTCATTATAGTTCAGAAGTATGAGCATACCACTACTGCACAGAGTGGATTGGGATAAGAGTAACGTGTACTTTGCTTGCAAAAAACCCTACAAAGATTACTTCTTCACAGAAACACCTTAATGTAATTGTAACAACAGGATTCAACATAACTTTTAAAGTCTGACTTGCACTTGATGACTTCCAGCAAATTTCACCAGTTTATTACCAAAACCATACTTCTTAACTGTTGCAAACTTTTCAATCCGATCAATGTAAGTTAAGAAAACATGAAGGAAGGAGGAAGAATAAGCATTTATATAGCATCCACTATGTGCCAGGCACTGGGGCTAAGTGGAGCTAATACAAATATCGTTCTAATTTTAACCTCAAAAGAACTCTGGGAAAAGGTACTGTTATTATCCTCATTGTACAGCTGAGGAAACAGAGGCGAACAGAGGTTAAGTGACTTGCCCAGAGTCATTCAGTCATTAAGTGTCTCAGGTCACTTTTGACATCAGCTCTTGGGCTCAGCATTCTATCTACTGCATCACCTCGCTGCCTCCCACATGAGTCTAGAGTTTAGTGATTCATAAAAATTCACTGTGAGCTTTAGACCAGCTTTTGGAACACATAAAAAACATATATCACATGCCATTTGATATATGGGTGCCGACACTTTCACAGTTAAGTACAATGCAGATACAGCTCATAACAAGTAAACTTAAATTCCCAAGACCGGTGAGTTTTCACAAATGTGAAAGCTATTTCAGAATTCTTTTCTGAGTCATTAAGCTAATAAATTGCTTCTGGATATCACAAGGAAATCAAACATCTAATACTCTTTTTTGATCAGAAATGCCAAACTGATGAAAATTTACTTATATGCCATCTTGGCAACTTACTTTACATGTCCTTTGATCTTTACATTTAAAAGCTGACCCATTAAGATAGAAAGTTAACAAATTACACTGACACTTTAATTTACTGGCAAGATAACTCCAGATAATTTTTTTATGAAAACCACATGCTCTAATATAAAAACTCAAAGACTTTGTTTTGTTTTTAATATGTATCAGTTACCCCAATAATCAAATTTTCTTGAAAATTGTAGTAAAATTCATCAAGTTCCAAATATTATCTCTAGGATACTGCTTCCACAGACCAAGAAATAATACTCTAATTACATACTACAATTAAATAAATTATATATAAATAATATATTAATATAATAAAACATAATATAATAATAAATATTATATATAAATACTATGATTATAATTATAATCTACACACCCTCAACTGGATGTTGCATATTATTTTAACACAGGTTTAACAGTGTCCTAGACAGTCTGGAAAAAAATAACTTCATTCTTACCTGCCTTCTCTAATGAGCTCCTCTGCTGACTCAATAAGTTTATTAAGCTTCTTCACTTGTTTATAGTGTGCAAAGCATCTTTTATGATCTTGGTCAAGTTTTAAACATTCCCGGACTTCACTGTTCACATATTAAAAATAAAAGGAATACAACACATTTATATACCTCAAAATGAAGTTGACAGTCCTTCCATACTCTTTTCAGAAATCAAAGTAAAAGGTCTTTGACCATAGAAGCAAATTACAGAATTTCAGAGTTATAAAAGACTTGATGTAGTCCCATCTGCTCAGGCGGGGGTGGGAGGGAGGGGGAGTAAGGCGAGGTAGGAGATTTGCCCACTGTCACACAGCTAGTCATGGCAGAGCTGAAACTAGGATATGGGACTTATGACTCCTAGGTTAGATTCTTTCCAATATAGGATGCTGCCTCCTAACTATTTTTTTTGCATATGCAATAATTACTCAAATGCATTCACAAAATGATTATCTGTGTACACAAAAATTTAATAGACATATTTAACTTGGGAAAATAGGAAATCTTACATCAAAGTAAAAAAATATCATGAAAAGAATTGCTTTTAATTTGCTTTAATTATAAGTCATATGGAATTAGAATAATTGGGAGATAGTCAAAAAAAGACAAAAATTATTTAATATAATACTATGAAACTAATTATTAAGTGGTCTGAACCCCAACTCGAATAAAGACAAATAATTTACAGAACGCAATTAAGTTTTGCAGTGTAAATGCTGCTGGTATGCCAATTCAAATAGCAAGAAAACTGACCTGAGCGACAGTTCATGATCTCCCAGCTGATAGTATATTGTGCTGATTTTATAAAAGGCCTCAGTATTGTCATTCTTCAACTTGGAAGCAGATTTTAAGTCACTAATAGCTTTCCCTGGCTCCCCTTCCTTTATAAAGCATTCAGCCCGAAGTTCTCGCAGCTCTGCATCCCAAACACAAACCTTAAGAAACAGAAGAACTAGACTTTGAGCAAGAAACATAGCAAAGTTAAACTGAAACATTCAAGTCTACATCCCACATATCCTTCTTCATATCACTTATCAGTATGCACTTTCATTTGTGACCTCTCTGAAAAAACTCACCTTTCTACATATTTTTTATGCTCTATTAAAAATAATTCTTTGTTATTGTTTCAGTTGTTTTTCAGTCATGTCCATCTCTTCATGACCCCATCTGGGCTTTTCTTGGCAGATATTGAAATGGTTTGCCATTTCCTTCTCCAGCTCATTTTATAGATGAGGAAACTGAGGCAAAGAGGGTTAAGTGACCTACCTAGGGTCACACGGCTAATACACAAAGATGTGTCTTCCTGAGTCCTGGCCCAGCACTCTAGCTATTATGCCCTCTAGCTGCCCAAAATAATTCTTAAGTATCTTAAATTGTAAGTGAGAAATACAGTTAATCATTTTAAAATGTTTTTTGGAGATCAAGGATTGTAGCAGGAAGAGATGTTTACCTACTCAACCCAAATGCCCCTTTATTTCTTCCCTAATATGAAATGTATATTTGAAACTAACAAAGAAAAATATATTTTATTTTGTATTCAATATTTGTTTTCTAACAAGATAATTATAGCACATAATAGTAGTTTAGTAAATATTTGTTAAACTAAAAACTGTTAAGAGTAAATTATTTTTAAAACTTAATTTTATGCTGAGTGAGGCAGTGTGACATAATACTTGGGAGTCAGCAAAGCCTCGATTCAAGTCTGGTCTCTGACACATATGGGTTTTATGATCTTGGGGAAGTCACTTAACTTTTTAGTGCCCCAAGGCAATTCTGTAAGACTATAAACTGAAGAGCAGATATCAGTTTGAAACATTAGAGGAATTTTCCTTACCAATGAAAACTCAAAGATTGGTCCAAAAAACGTTTATATTTTAAGCTTCAATTCCAATATAAGTCCTAATAAAATTTTGCTATTTACTATTAAGGTGAAAAATCTTCTCAGCAGCAATGATAAGCACATACAAGGAAGGTTAGAATCTCTAGAAAAAAGGCCATATTTTTGAACATGTAAATTTTTGAGATGATGGGGAAGATATTAATAAAGCTTCATGGGGCAGATTTTGTACATTTCAGAGAGAAGTTTCCCATAGCAATTATATTAGCTGTATATATAAACATTAAACTACAAACATCAAGACCAAAGGAAAATATAAGATATATCAGCAACATACGGTGAAGTTAAAATAGCTATGGGAACTATAATGTAATTACTGTCAGGAAGGAACTTAATTTTAACTGTGAATTTCTGTAAGGAAGTTACTGATTGGGGAGATTTTTTTTCCCTTATTTCAATATGTAATTTGCAGAAATTCTCACTGAAGAAATATTCTGCATATCAAAATCTATGCCATTTTTACAATGTAAAAGGTCAAATATAGTTCATTTCTGTGTCAATCTGTATTTCATGAAGCATATTTTCCTAGGAAATTATATATACAAAGTTAACATTATAAATACTGCCCACATAAAGACAAAACATATATGAACACTTGGCCTGACTTAGAAATTAAAAAACCTCCACTTCATATCTCAGTATTGTTAGAGCTTTCCCCTGAAAAGCATTTGTTGGGAACCAGGTAGTAAATCAAAAAGGGAATAGAAGCAGGAAGACCGGAACCAAATTCAAATTACCTAGGATTAGTTAGTTTTCTTCCAACTCCCACCAATTCTTAAAATTATAAATTTACATAAATGTGTATCCTATAAATTCCTCATTTTCATTGTAATTCTATCTATCTTCTCAAACTTCATTCCTCCTTTAATTAGTTATTTGTTCTTCCTTTATTTTCCCAATTCCTTTCTCTTCAACCTCTTCTTTAATTTGCTTCCTCAAATCAAAACATTAACAACAAAAATAAGCATGCTCATAAAAATAAATAAAGGAACTCCCACACCCCACTGAGAGAATTTAGAAAAATATTCTAGCTGTGTGTTACTCACACAGGTGTTATCTTTCACTCTGGATTGAAACCTCCTACTGGCATGGCCAAATACCAATAAGTTACAAGAACCCTCAATGAAGTAAAAAGCTATGCGCAATGGCTTCGATATGTAACAAACTTACCTCTAAAATGCTATCAAGAAAAGCTATAGCTGCTTGATAATCTTCCCGATGAAAAGCAGAATGCGCTTGTGAACGTAAGCGCTGCATTTCATCAGCTTTTAGTAGTTGAGACTGGGCTTCCTTTTCTTCAGTCTCACTAGGATGAGATTTTAGCTGTAGAAATTAATAAAAAAAAAAATCACATCATTTAGGATTTGTAATCTCTTCATTCTAATAACCCTAATATACCCACCATTCTGATTTCTTGGAAAAGTTCTTAAAGTAGGAAAGAAAGGGGAAGCCAAAGGGGAAAGCATTTGAATCTATATTAAATAGAATCCTAAATAGCTCCAATGAGTATCACTATTGCTCAAAATATTCTTAGGTAAAATTTGATTAACTTTTGTTAAGCACTAAGATACCAATCTTTGAAATGACTTTTGGAATTCATTGTTTTATATAAACCAGTATGTATGTATTATGTCTAATTCTTCCTAACAATATACTATACCACCATCAAAAAGTAGTCATTAAGCACCTATATGTATGTGAAGCAGCTCTAAGGACCATGAGACTAAAAACAGGGATTATTTTTTCTACTTTGTTTAGATGCCTGAGAGTGCAACACTTAAATATCTGTTAAAGTAAGGAATATGAAAAGGAGAACTATACTAATAAGAGTCCTAGCCTTTAAGCTCTATGATATAGTTAACTATGATTGGAATGATATGGATAAATGCACATTTTACCAGGTACACTGTACTTTAGCAAGAAAAATTAAAATATTTAATTCATGTACAGATTTAAGTGCACCAGTAGTAAAGTAAATATAGAAGAGTAAGGGGAGTTTACAGTAGGATGGAGAATTAAGTTACTTAAAAATTATTTGCAAAAAGATGGGCACTGAAAAACATATTATTTCTGAAATTAATGCACTTGAAAGTGAAAAAATAAGAGAACTGTTTTAAGAGAGCTTTTACCTAGAAAAATTCATGTTCCCTACTGGTCCTAATAACATGTAAATTTAGGATAAGTGATATAACTTCTTCACTTTGCCCTCATAAACCAGCTTTATTTTGGGGAGGAGCTCCTCTGAGAAGTTCAGGATAAAAAATTTGGGGTGAAAGGCAGCTGCTGATTCCCAAGAAAAGGCTGAATTAAAACCAAATAGAATTGGTCACCCCTAGACGCTAAGCAAAAACTATCCCCAAACTGTCCAATTCTAAAGAAGATTCTAAGAACTAAGCTTCCACTGTTTCAATTCAATTCAATTTAATGTTGGTAAACTATCAATGAAAAGGATTCATTTCCTATTACACAGTTTCATCTTCTCGATGTGGTAACCAAGAATTCTGATGTTAGAAAGTCACAAAGGACAAATCTGAAATGTTGTCTAACAGTTAACAAATAAATGATAAACAATGTTCTTCATTCAGTATCTTTTGAGGAAGGGGGAAAGGGCACAAAGACGAAAGCATAACATTCTATGACAGCTTAACTAGGCATTTCTGTACATGAGACAAACACCATCAATATACTAGCAGCTAGTGCCACAAGAAAAAAAAACACCTCCCTGAATTTAAGAGGAACAGTTTTGAGGGAGACAGAGACTCTGAGATATCACAAGACGGTGTACCCCAATGTGAAAAGAAGCAAGTAATTTAGTGACTTTTAACTAATTATCTGCAACAAATAAGTGTTATGGTCAGCGTTTTCTTCATATGTTTTTGGCGTGTTGGGAGTGGGATAGAGATCTTTATAACAAATTTATGCTTTGGGGAAGTAGGCTGAAAAAGTCTTGAAGCCACCCCACCTCCCATTAAAAAAACCCTAAAAAAATCATGCTAGAGCCGGAAGGAACCTTCAGAATCATCTAACTAAACCCCTCACTTTACAAAAAAGGAAACTGAGAATCTTGCTTCTTAATTTGCTGAAAAAAAATTGAGGCCTTTTTTTTTTCCTTTCTCCATAATCTAAACATTATTTGACATCAGCACCTACACTCTCTTCCTTTCCTCTGTCTGTTTACAAGGAGGCCCTATTCCTTGACATGCTAAACCTACCTGTGCTACTGATCACCTCCCCTCCCGGTCTCTCCATCATCATCCCTTCTTTCTATAATCCTTAACATCTCCCTGTCTACTGGTTCCTGACCCTTACAGCCTTCACTCACACTCAAGTTCCTCCAACCTTTAAAACATACACACACACCCTACCAAAAAACAGCCTTCCTTAGACCCTATGATCCCTCACTCTATCATCTATCTCTGCTCTCTGTCAGCCAACCTCCTATAAAAAGCTGCTTCAACTGCCCTCCTCCTCACTATGACTCCTCAATGCTTTGCAATCTGGCATTCAAAAGACTGCAAAAGTGTACTGCAGTGGATAGAGCGCCAGGCCTAGAATAAGGGAGATCTGAATTCAAATCCGTCCTCACTCTGGGCAAGTCAGTTAACTTGTGTGCCTTCATTTCCTCATCTGTAAAATGGGAATCATAGTAGCACCTCCCTCCCAGGGTTGTTGTGAGGATCAAATGAGATAATTGTAAAGTGTCTGGCACAGTGTCTAACATATAAACGTTAGCTATTATTATTAGCTCAAATACATGTAAAGTACTTTAGAATTTTTAAAAGTGCTATATAAATGCTAGTTATCATCACTCAACTGAAATTGCTCTATCCAAAATTATTTACCTATGATCCTTTAATACCACAAGCTCATGTTGTTTTTTCCTCAGTCCTGACCTTTTTCACTGCTCCACTGCATTTTATATCTCTGACCCCCCTTTACAATTTTCAGAACGCTACTCTGTCATAGTCATTTCCTCTTACATGATAGTTCTGTCTCCTTTGCTGGCTCATCATTTCTGTTAAGACCCTAACTATTCCATAGTCTCTGTCTTGTGCCCTTTTTTTCTTCTCTCTCCCACACTCTCTCAAGGACTTCATCAGATCCTGTGGGTTTAATTATCACTTTTCTACAGATGACCTACAGATTTATGTATCTAGCCTCTGAGCTTCCACTTGGCATTATCAAATGCCTATTTGGACATTTCAAACTGGATATCTCAAACCCAGTGCAAAGTCAATGTCCCAAACAGACTAATTATCTTTCCCCAAAAACCAGCCACTCTTCTAAAACACCTCTCTTTTTTGTAGGAGGCACCTTTGAAAGGAGCAATATACAAACCACTGCACCAGTGCAAGTTAAGCTAGTTTTTCCTTAAAAGGCATTGAGATCATCCTCAAATCTTGGCTGGTTCACAGGATTAAAGATTCAAGTTTTACTCATCACTTCCTCATTACCTGAGGGGTGGAGGGGAGCCCCAATGCATGGCTGATAGAAAATTTAGTAACTCAGGCAAGGGAGCCTCACTGAGTTCAATCTATCTGATGTGTCCTCAGTGCCTGTCCTTATTGAATATCCTTCTCCTACAATGGCTAAGTAAATCTCCTTTTGTTAAACCTATGAATGACCATTGAGTATCTCATCCCATTCCAATATCAAAGATAAATTACTAGGGTACTACTAGCCGAAGTCAGGTCTAGCCCAGGACAACTCCACTATTCATCTAGATTATTGGATTTCTTTTGGACCCCTCATTCTCCCTCACCCTACATATCCAATAAGTTACCAAATACTTCAGCTTCTACCACCAAAACATCTCTCACCTTTGGCCCCTTCTCCCCACTCACATGGGTACCACTTTACTTCAGGCCCTCATCATCTCTCACTTGAAATATTATAATAGATTCTTTTTTTCCGTGTATATTTTATTTAACATTTTAGTTTTCAACATTGATTTCCACAAGATTTTCTCCCCATTTCTACCTCCCTCCATTCCAAGATGGCATATATTCTGATTGCCTTGTTCCCCAGTCAGCACCCCCTTTTCCACCCCATTAACCCCCTGCCCCCATCCCCGTCCCCTTTCCTCTTACTTTTTTGAAGGGTAGATTTCTATGCCCCATTCCCTATGTATCTTGTTTCCCAGTTGCATGCAAAATAATTTTTTTTTAATTTTTTAAGCA
>CM053626.1:113802062-113850583 GCA_028646595.1 Phalanger gymnotis | reverse complement strand
AGTCTAAGTTTGTTTCGCTGCCTGCTCACGTTGCCAGCCAACTACCTGACCCTTGAGCCTTTTGTCAGGGTATGACTGGTTGTAGAGTAGAGAGTACTTTGTCCCAAGCTTTAAGGTCCAAGCACTGCTGCTTTCAGAGCTACTTCTACTCCACCATCACCCCAGGCTCTGTCCCAGCCATGCTCCTCCTCCCCCAAGAACCGCCAACCAGTACTGCAATTCAGATCCAAGCAGAGCACAGCATGAGAATCTGCCTTTGTGCCCACAAAGTGCTCCTTGAATTCCCACTCTGATCTGCTGCTAGATTCCTCCCACTGTGTGAGCCAGGGACTTGGGAAGCCGCTGATGCTGGAGCTCTGGAGGCAGCCTCAGAAGCTTCCTGCTGTTGCTACCACCACAGCTGCACAACCTCCCCTACCCCCAGAGCTGGCAGCCGGACCACTCTGAACTCGATCCAACCTAACCTGCTCTTTGGCGTTTGTGGGTTGAGAAGTCTGGTAACTGCCTCAGCTCACTGTTTCATGACCCCAAGTCCTCTTCCAGCTGGGTGACTCAGGATCTGGTCTGTCTCGGCACAGCCGACACTGGGCTGCCCTCCGCTCTCAGCACCCTGTGACAGACCCTTCCTGGAGACCATCCAGGCTCTCCTGGCTGGATATCTGTTTCCCTCTGCTATTTCGTGGGTTCCACAGCTCTAGAATTTGTTCAGAGACATTTTTTACATGTGTTTGGAGGGACTGGAGGGGGGAGAGCTTAAGCAAGTCCCTGCTTTCCTGCTGCCATCTTGGCTCCACCTACCATAACAAATTCTTAACTATTTATCCCTCTTGTCTCAAATCCCTCATCATTCCATCTCATCCGTTCCAAATATAGCTGCCAAAATGACTTCCTTAAGCATATATCTTACTTTGTCACTCCTCACTCAGAATTCAATGGCTCAGTGGCTCCCTACTGCCCCTCAGATCAAGTCTAAAGTCCTTTGTGTAGCTTTTATTACTTCACAATCTGCCACAACCTGTCCTTCCAGTCTCAGTGTACATATTACTTCCTAAACTGGCTCTCTCTGTTCCTTACACAGCGCACTCCATTTCCCACATTGGTGCTTTTACAATGTCCATAACCATGCCTGGAATCTACCCCCTTCTCATCTCCGTCTCAAAGAATACCTCTCTTCCATTAACCACACAGGTCAATGCTTTCCTGACCCTCCTCTAAGAACCCTTCCTCCCTCCATAACTACTCGTATGTTATGTATTCTCTGATATTTATCCTGTACATAGTTCTTAGAGCCAAAGTGGGCTACCAGTTAGGGAGCTTGCCTTGGAAGACGTGGGTCAGACTTCTGACATAGCCTGGCTATGCCACCCTGGGAAAGTCAACCTCTTAGCCCATACATAACCCTCAAAGACTAAAACCATGGAGAAGACACCAGTCTATCATAGCAGAGATTTCCTCATCTGGTAATTAATTTCTCTAAGGCAACAAAATAACAGATGAAGCTCCTATCCTCTATCTTATATACTGACGGGAAATAGAAGTTAAACCTCTCATTACATTGGTAGAGGGAACTCCTGGCAAGGATATTCCCTCCACCACAGCAAGTCAGCACCTTCTCTGTCACTCAGTCTCAAAAAGTTGTCTGTGTTACACGAGGTTAAATGACCAAGCCATTAATGCTCCTGGAAGACTTTAAACATTTGTAGTTTGACCCAAGGATTGCTTGAGGTCATAAAGGAAGGTTTAATTTTTATTGAAATTGAGGCTGACCTGGAGTGTAGTAAAGTCCGCCTCCCCACCCCCAACCCTAGACTCACAGTCTACTGGAGCTGTAAAGGATCTTTAGAAAATACCTTGTTCAAACCCATTATTTTAAAGAGAAGGAAAAAGACTGAAGAGCTGGTATCAGATCAGGCAGGTTATAGAAAAACTAGCATGCCACGAGAGCACCAATCATTGTAGGGCAGGAATCTCTGGTCTCATGGCAATCAGCGACACAAGGAGTGGGGTCCTATATCCTTTTGGGTACATTCTGATCCCAATGTCACTCCCGGCCCCCCCATACACACACACTCCCATCTTCACCATCCTGTCGGCTACCTCCCAGTCCCCACAAAACCACAAGGCTTCACCTCTACTTCTTCCTCATTTCAAGGAGTGAAAATTTTTCTACCCTCAGGCAAATCTCAGGTGCAAAGCCTTGCCCCAAACTTGCCTGAAACTAGTGACTGCTCCATTATCTCATTTTATACTTCTTAAGAAGCAAAAAAGAAGATGAACTGATCATGGGGTAAGAGTGGGAAAAATCAGTGGATGGTTTCTCTATTCCAATGGTATCCTCACAATCTCAAGAGGAAGGAAGGCCTCCAGAACACTGGATAAACTCTCAATCTTGAAACTCTGGGAGAATGTGGACGAGAGTCACATAGGATAGGCATGGATGGATTGCAATTCACAGATCCATTTGAAAATTTTAGTTAATTTGAGGCTAAGAACAAGAGTTCCATCAACTACGTAAATGTAGTAACATCATAAACATTACTCCTTGGAAGACACTTTCAGTAAACCAAAAATAAAGTTAAAAAGCACAAACTGAATTCAGGTTTTTTAATGAATTCCTTAAAATTTTTTAAACTCCCAAGTTGTTATGAATTTTAAAAAAGAAACTATATACTGAAGAGGTTAATCGCCAGAGAATTAAATACCGTGATTTTTTTTTTAAACAATACCTCAGGATTTTTTTTGGCACATGCAGGGGACAATGAAGAACAATAAAATTAGGAGTACTCATACCTATAAAATCACAGAACCCTTACAGTATAGAAACAAGTTTGATATTAAAGGAGTAAAAATCTATTTTGGGAAAAAAGCAAATGTTTTCTTGGTGTTTGTCTCTTCATGCATTTAGTGGAGATGATCAAATGGTAATCTAAGAACTTTTTCAAAAGGTAGAAAAGTAATGAAATTTTTAATTTTTCATCAAGAATAATTTTTCTACCATCATTTTCAGTAGTTAGCTCAAGATTCAACAAATGAACATTACATCCAACAAAATCAAGAATTATATTTTTACTATTTCATTACACATTTACCTTCCATAGCCTTACAACATAAGTTCCTTTGCTTTGTAAAGAGTTTTCTTTGGATTTTAATTTCTGTCATCTGTTTTAAAAACAACACATAGTGTATTCCTTAATTTCCTTATTTTTAACAGTTTAGTGCTAGAAATAATAGAGGTGAGTAGTCAATTGTGCTTACTCAAAAAAAAAAAAAAAAAGAAGCAAAAGGTCTGAGGAACAGTAAAAAGGGGAGGAGGGAAGGGAATAGCTGCCCAGCGATGAAATGTCCAAGATTTTACTAAAAAACAAAATGTCGACCACCATTATGCTGATGATTATAGGGAAGATTTTTGAGGTAATCTATAACTCTATAATGTACAGTTTTAAAAGTAATTTTAGTACTTTACTTTTGCTAAAGTACCTTATTATTGGTTATGATCTAAGAGCTCTCAGGATCAGAACCAAACCTGAAGATTTTTTTTTCCCTAAAGCAATTAAAAAAAAAAACCAAAGAAAATACTTTATATTTCACTATTCAGAAGCTTGTATTTTAATTTAGTAGAATGTATTCTCTGTAGAGATTTAAGAAAACAATATAATGATTATAGATATGTTCATTTTTAATTTATGATTTTAAAATTATAGAGGCTTATAAAAAATACAAACATTTTATTAGTAAGCATTGCTAGAGTACAATATCTAGCATTTAAGGTTAGAATAGAATCTAACAAGCTCTTTATGAGTATATTACAACAAAAAGTCAAGAATCATATGATATGCCTGTTATTCTTCCCAGAGACTGTTAGATTATGAACTAACAAAAAACTAAAAGCTGGAAATCTCTGGAAAGAATCATAACTTTCTAAACATCAGAATTATACTCAATTTTATACCTTTACCGACGCTTCTTTCTACCTTTAAAAATCAATGACTCATGAGAAGTACTGACTATCATATATGGCCAGGTATGTTAGAGGGCCCACCTGACCCAAAACAAAGTTCTACCACCAAAATGCCTGACATCATGCCTAAAATCTCCATCATTAGTTTTGATTATTTGGCTGCT
This sequence comes from Phalanger gymnotis, assembly GCA_028646595.1. Classification (NCBI taxonomy): domain Eukaryota; kingdom Metazoa; phylum Chordata; class Mammalia; order Diprotodontia; family Phalangeridae; genus Phalanger; species Phalanger gymnotis. The sequence goes on along the minus strand of CM053626.1, from coordinate 113,846,461 downwards.
GTTAAACTGCAAAAATCTCTACAACCCCCTTCACACTTATCAACGTTATTAAAAGTGTACAATTCAAAACAATTAAGGCAAAATAGATATCCCAAAGCAACAGACTGACTTTCATAATAAATAAACCATGAAAGTACTATTAGAGAGAAACAAACAAAAAATTCCACATTTGCCTGTCAGTAAGTCAATAAGCATTTATTAAGCGCTAATTATGTGCCAGGTACTGTACTAAGTACTGTGGTTATAATGATAGGCAAGACAGTCTCTGCCTTCAAAGAGCACACAATCTAATGGGAGAGAAAATATGTAAATGACTAAAATCACAAAATATTAAACACCTAGACTACAGATTTAAGGTTATGAGTATGAAAATGTAAAATCAGCTGATTATTCTCTCTCATAGACCCTTCTAAATCCTGACATAGTTTACCACAAATCTGGTTTGAAAACTCATCAAATAGTTTGATAATTTCAGATATAATCTTAAATAATCTAAGATGTATCTAATTTACACTCAAGTAGACACATGTAACATATAAACCTTCTCTTGCTCTTTCCAATGATTGTTTTCTTCAAAAGAAGGGTATAGAGGAGAGAGATGGACACTTTAATTCCTCTTTATAAGAAAGCTGAAAGCAATGATTATTCCCCAAAGTATAACCAAGAATGAACTTTCACAAAATTTTATTTTCTGCTTCAGACACTTGACACATTTACTAGCTGTGTGACCTTGTTGTCTTCCCCCCTCCAAAAGAAAAAAAAATATATTTTCTGGGCAGTAGCAATGGGTCAAACTATTTCCAAAGTGCATTCAATCAAAAGCTAGCCGGTAATTAAATTTTAACTCTGATCCAAAAATGTTACAAACATCAGTGCATGCCTAAAGATACTATTCCAAAGGTAGTAATTAGCATACCTTTGATCACAATCAATATCAGACAATTAAAATGAGATTCTTCACATACAGCAGCATACGAAATACTAAACACAAGATGCAGTACCAACTATTATTTATGACTTTCCCTTACTTTCAAATTTACTATGTAAAATCCTCAGGTATACTTATAAACAGCCACAAAATTCTACAGTCAAGGAGGAAAATAAATTTGATAGCTGATCCTTTAGGCAAGGAATGGACAAATAACATAAATTAACTACTAAAGATCTTAAAGAATCTATACAGTAAATCTGTATGGGCCGACATCACATTCCTTTTTGACTTATGAAGTCCTTCCTAGCTTGGCCACTTCCCACCTTTCATTCCACCTACTCTGTGATCAGTGACTGCATCTCCCTGCTGTTCCTCAACACAACACTCCATCTGCTGATTCTTCTAAGTATTTTCACTGGCTACACCTCATGCTTGAAATATTCTCCCTTCTCATCTTTGCCTCCTCCCTCTAAGACTATTTTGATTTATAGTGTATACACCTTATGTGTACATTATCATTTATATTTTGTCCCCCTTCCCCATTAAACTGTGAACTCCTTGAAATTAGGGACTGGTTTTTCATAGTAGGTGCTTAACAAATTCTAGTTGACTGGCTCCTGTTCCACTTGAGCAGGATTACGATAAAACTGACAGAGATACCTCAAACATAAAGATTTCTAAGTTTACAGACACAGTAAGATTTCCTAAGTTTAAGGCGCCATTTCTAACCCTCCCTGCCACCCCTCCCCACAAGGATAAAAGAGCCTCTTCTTTTTAACAGTTAGCAATGTTGCCTAGTCCTAGAGACGATTATTCAGTTTCCTGCCCTGTTACAAACATAGTTATCCCTTCCACATCACGACTTTCCCCACTGCAGTTTCAATATGTCATGGATCTGCATAAGAAATTACTGTAAATGGGAATTTGGGGGTTTTTGTGGAAGCTGCACATCATACAGAAAAAGTTTAGAAACTTAGACATGTGTATATGAAGGATGTTCAGTATTCTCCTCAAATTAGTTTCATTTTTTAAAAATATTTTCATCTTTATTTCATTTTTTCATATAATATTTTTACTTAACATTGACTTACCTACAGCTTATGACCAAATACTTAACTCAAATTTTACAATAAAGTACTGTAAACACCCCATAAAAGAAAAAGAAAAAATTCAGATTTCTCTGGTATAAAGTGAAGGCCAGAAAATTTAAGGCCAATTTTCCAGATCACGGGGGCTCCACATTCCTAACCCCCACAACATGCAAGGGATAACTGTGGCAACATATATCATCACACATACAGCTTGCAGTTAGAATGGAAGTACTGCTGTAGTATAGCATTAATGAGTTAAACAATAATAATAGCAGCTAACATTTAGGTAGCCCACTAAGGATTTGCAAAGCACCTTACAAGCATTGCTTCATTTTATCCTCACAATCACCCTGGAGGTATGTGCTCCAACTTTACAGAGGAGGAAACTGAAACGGTTAGTGATTAAGAGCCACACAGCAAGTACATGTTTGAGGCTGAATTTAAATTCCAGTCTTCTTGACTGGAAGCCTATTTAATGATCAAAAAAGCTAGGAGAAATCCAAAATTTAGAAAAGGAAGAAAAAAGGTAGTATACAAAGGATGTTTAATACTAGATTGATACAAATAAGTCACTGCAGATTTTTGAGCAGAAGATAAAAATAGTAGAGATGGGATTATTCTACCAGTTGGAATATGATAGATTGGATCGAAGAGAGCAGGCAGTGTATCACATGCACAAGGAGCCTAGGACAGCACCAAATCACTTCAACCTGTTGTTGTTAAATTGTGTTGGACTCTTCATGACCCCACTTTGGGGTTTTCTTGGAAAGATACTAGAGTGGTTTGCTATTTCCTTCTCCAGCTCACTTTACAGATGAGGAACTAAGGCAAACAAGGTTAAATGACTTGCCCAGCATCACTCAGCTAGTGCCTGAGGCCGGATTTGAATTCAGAAAGATGTCTTCTTGATTCCAAGCCCAGTGCTCTATCCACTGCACCACCTACATGCTACTTCAACTCAGCTCACAGTACAAGCCAGGACACTAGAATAATTCAAATGGATTGAAATATATTTTAAGTGCACAGTACTGATTTGACACTTTAGTAGTTAAGGATTATTTTATATTTTTATTTATGCTCATATAAATATATATAATATACACACAGAGCTGCGGTATCTTCTGAATTTAAACCATTTACTTTTGAGTAGTAGAAAAGAAATAAAGTTTACACAAAAACTTTGTGCTTTTTTATATATATCCAAAGAAAAAGTTTATTACCACAGAAAACTGATGGCCAACAGTTTGTCACTGTAAACTTTCTGGCCAGATCACCTTAGAAGCTACGAAAATATACATTAATACTGTTATGATTCATAAAGGAATAACAAAAGAATATGACTTACTATAGTTTAATTATTATATTAATTATCTTAAGCTATAAAGTAGGATGATTTAGAAAAGTCTCAATGGGCTCCTCCTATATGGTTATTCTGAGTTTTATGCATCAGCAAAGCTATAATATCAGATCTGAATTGATCAGAATGTTCTAGGAATTTTAAATATAAAAATGAGTAACACGTCTAAAATAGCAGAAATTTTGAGAATAGAAGGTAAACAACCTAATTAGCACAGCTTCTAATCAAGCCTAGCTGTATAACAGTGAATTTAAAACTATGCTAACTCAAAACTAGAAATTTCAGTTTAATGTCATTCTAATTCAACAAGCTTTTTATGTAGCACTTTAAGGTTTACAAAGTGCTTTACATGTTAACTCATTTGATCTTAACTTCCTTTCAACCTCTATATCTGTTAAAATAAAAGGGCACTAAGGGATGACTAGGAAAAGAACTCTGACACTCTCCCTTACTCCGCTGAAACTGATTGACTCTAAACATCTTTTAAAAGGTATAAATTTCCTTCTATTACAACTGTTTTAGTAGAGACAGCAAGGATGTGCTTTTATTCCTACAAGCATAAAACAGGGTGTATATATATATATATATATATAGTCTCATACGTAACCAATATCACCACAATCTTATTTAAATCAAATCTATCTCTCAGTTCTACTAAAGAAGGAGCCCTTTTAAAAACTGAGCTAATTAACAGAAACCAAATAGTCACTGTTGGAGGATCTTTTAAGTCTGGAAGTATCTGGCATATAAGTTTGTCTAAATTATCCTAGGTGAATACTTCAGAATGGTAAGAGTTACATTCAGAAGCCAAATTTCAAACTTAGCCACCCAAACAAATGAGTTTCTGCAGTTGAAGTTTTCACTGCCAATCCAAAGATTGGACTAAACTTGGGGAAAAGGAAGGAAAAAGAGATGGGAGCATGGAACAAAATGGAGGCAAAAAGCGAAGCTAGCTATGTATTATTATCAAGTAACAACATTATCTGTGCGCCTAGGTCAAATGAGGTCCTCACAGAACACTAAAACAGGAGAAATCCAAAAGTGATCCTGAGCTTAATGTTTTGTAGATGAATCATTAAAGTAGTTCTTTATTCACTGGCACTATTGGTAGACCATTTCTCTATGAACTGGAAATTGCAGAACACGAAAAACATATGAATGAAAAAAAAAACCCTAAACAATCACACCCATGACCTGTTTGGTTTTTTAATGTTCAATAACTATGGGTTAGGTATAATTACAAACTTTAGAATCTGCGTTTCCTATTTCCCACAGTTCTTTTTATCTCAAGAAAATAGAGTAATTTAAAATGCATTATTCTTAGATACTGAAGGCAGTTCTGGTATACATTACAGAAATTTTATGTCACCCAAGATTGTATAACTACTGAAAAGTCTACTCGTTTTAAGCAAAACTTCCAACCTCTATCTACAACTCAATTTGCCAAAGTTGCTACCAAGGGGGAAAAAATGAGCAATTTCTTTCATGCCATGAAAAATTCCTAACTTTAACAAATACTGAAGTGGTTAAGATGGTAGGCAGTAGAAGGAGATCAGGGAAAAAGCAAAAAGCCTAGATTATCAAACTCAGAATAAATGAGAGTTGCTTTTCCTACTGCAAAGATTTTGAAACACCCCTTCAAATTGCAGAACTCTTGCTCATTTTCTATCATACTTCACATACTGCCAAGGAAACCTTGCTATAGCTAAATTGTCATTAACTGAAAGTTTGTAGTGTCTCTATTCACAAAATTATCTGGTATCAATTTGACTAAAAGATTTTTACCAACTGTTTTTCTCTCAAATTTTACCTTTTGCATGAAGCCTCCCCTGACCATCCCAATCCATGGAAAACAAATCCTTTCTCTGAACTCCTGTCACCCATGGCAGATTCACACAATTTTACAACTGGAAAGGTGATATATATAATTCAATCTATTTATTTTACAAATAAAGATGATATAATTCAATCTATTTATTTTAAAAATGGGGAAAGTGAAAGCTCTGGGAAGTTATTTAGTTCGTGATAGGTCACCTAGTTCATTAGGGACAAAGCTAGCCACCAAAATGTAGATCTCATGATTCCTAATCAAGTGTTGCTTCTCTAAAATACTTGCCTTTTATTTCATTTTTTACCTATCATATTCTTCCTGGGACTACTAATCAACATTTCGTATGATTATGTCTTGATTGCCGAGCTAGATGGTTAAGCTCCTTGATAGTGAGGATTAATCTTATACTTCTCTAGATAATCCATAGTGAGTAGTACAATATACCTCTCTGGGTTTTCATGAAATTAGGCTCTTAGTTCTCTTATCAAACTGCCTCTTCTGAATTTTTTTAAGTTTTTTTTTTTATTCTGAAATTAAATACTAAAAAAGGGAGCATATCCATATATACATGAGAATATATAAGGAATATATATGAAACAGGAATATCCACTTATTTCATATCACTTCCTTTTTTGTAAAATATATATATATGCATATATATAATAAATTTCACATATTACTCCCAAAATTATCCTGCTTGCATTTGCTTCCTTTCAAACTTCCTCCTATTTTCTTATTTTAAAAAAATGTTTCAGTAGCCCTCTTTTTTGGGAATCATTATTGCTCCCACCACCATCACCAACCAAATTTCCTCCCCCCACACCAATTAAAAAAAAACAAGAGAAAAGGGGGGAAAAAACAACCTTGTATGAAATAAGCAGAGTCAGGCAAAACTAATATACACAGTGGCCATACCCAAAAGAGATGACCTCATCATTGGCCCTCTGGAGACATGGCTGGTCATTGCACTGATCAGGTAAGTTTTTCAAAGGCATTTTATTCTTTACAATAGTGCAATCCTTGTACACACTGTTCTCCTGGTTCTGCTCACTTGACTGCGTGAGTTGATACTATCCAGGCTTCTCTGAAATTCTCTTTTGTCATTTCTTAACAATGGAACAATATTCCATCATACTCAGGTGCAATAATTTGTTCAGTCATTCCCCAATTGGCACGTACGTACTAAGCTTCTAGCTCTTTGCACTTTTCTTTTCGTGTGTGTCCTTTTAATGCCCTCTGCAGAGTCATCTGTTTTGCCTTCAACTATCCCTTCCCCAGCATTATCCTTCCACCAATCTCCACTTGTTTCCCAGTTCACTCGCACTAAACTGAGTGATCAATCATCCTTTGTCTTGTTTCAGGTAACAGGGAGGTTCAACAGATTCCCTTTCCCATTCCACTATGCTGGTACACAATTTTCACAACTCTGAAGACAATAAAGAACAAATTCCTCACCCTTCTTCCTCCTTTCTACACAAGAGTATTCCCTTTAACTTTTCTTCCCTTTCCCCTCATAAAAGCCTCAGAGCAGATTTAACTCCCTCAGAATCCTATGCAGACATTAAAATCTTAAGAAACACTTGCTTCTTCTCCTTCTGGAATATTGGCACTATATAGTCTCTTTCTCATTGCTCAAAATAAGTTTACCTTTCTAGATTTCTCTATCATATTTTCATTTCAAAGCTCCTTCTCAGCTGTGGGCGAAAATCATCATTAAAGGTTTTAAACCTCTATCTTTTGCCTTTTGTAATATTTTGTTACATGAGCTGTCATTTAAAGCAGAAGCTGCCAGATCTTATGTAACCCTGACTGCGGTTCCTTGTTACTTGAACTACCTCTTTCTGGATGTATGCAATATTACATTTAATTTACACAACAAACAAAAACAAATCTTAAGTCCAAAAATGTGCTTATTTTTGCACATTCATCCACTGTCTTTCTGACCTTAGACAGGCAGCCGCCTTCTGGATCAGTCTTCTGGAATCATGACTGGTCATTTAGTTGATCAGAGTTCCAAGGTCTTTTAAAATTGTTCGTTTTTATAATAACAATGTTAAAGTATAAATTGTTCTTCTGTTTCTACTCACTTTACTCTGCATCAGTTCACACGAGTCTTTCCATATCTCTTTGAAACTTTTTCTTCATTTCTTACAGGACGATAACATTCCCTTGCATTCATATTCCACAATATGTTCAATTACTGCCCAACTAATAAACATTCCCTTATTTTCCAATTTTTTGTCACCACAAAAACAGCTGCTGTAATTCCAAACTGATTTCCAGAATGGTTGGACCCATTCATAATTAAACCAACAGTGCAACAATATGCCTATTTTTCCACAGAACCTCCAATATTTGTTATTTTCTCTTTTTGATCAGCTTTGCCAATCTACTACAATGAGGTAGAACCTGAGATTCTTTCATTTGTGTTTCTCTAATTATTAGTGGTTTGGAACATTTTTTTCCATATAGCTATAAAGTGCCTGGGATCCTTCCCATGAGAACCGTTTTTATTTCCTTAGACCCTTTATCTATTTTGTCCATTTTATATTCTATGAATATTTTTACATTCCATTTCCTTCTTTTGATTTTGTTCTAATAGTCATTATCATCTCACAGGGTAATTGTTATATTCTAGTTTTCAGGGAGTTTTCCTTGGATAGAATTAACACTTTCTCTTCTAAGGTATTTATTCTCCCTCCAATTCATCCCCACAGAACTTTTATTTCCATTTTTATCTCTTCCTTCAGTTCTTCTAGGTATTTGTGTAGCCCTTGTCCAAAGTCCATTTTTGCCTTTGGGCTTCAGCAAGCAATTGTTATGAAGCTGCCCTCTCATTCTTTTGGGATATCTCCACACACACACACACACACACACACACTCTTTTTTGGTTTGCTCCACACACACACACACACACACACACACACACACACACACACACACACACACACACACACACTCTTTTTTGGTTTGCTCACCTCTCCAGCTTAAGTTCCGCAACTATGGCTTCTTTCTAGGGCCCGACTCTGGAATAGTTAGTTGACCCTGCTTGCTTTCAGCTCTAGTCATATGTGCTGTGGACCACCCACCTGCCACAATTAGGCTCCCCCTGTATCTTTGAGGTTCAGTGTGCAGTCTTCAGGATCTTTTGAGACAGAATGCTAGTGACCTCAGAGTCTCCAGGCGCCTTGTTTATCCAGGTCTAGTCATATCTACTGCATTGGTCACTGACACATGCCTAGAACTTCCAAGAACACCAATCTGGGCTTTTCTGACCACCCTTTGAGGGTTGGGAAGGGAAACGGACCTCAACCACTTCTGCTTCTGGGCACAGCCCCTTCAAGCTATACATAGATCTGGTCATGCTAAGAGGCTGCTGGCCTGGTAGCTGACAGTTCTTTATTTTGTGAGTTGTGCCTGATTTTTTATGTATTTCTGGGGTAGAAGTCACTTACTTTTGTTTCATTGGATTTCTTATTTACTATTCTGCATGGTAAAAATTTCTAGTTTTTACTGGAGTGAGTACACAGAATTTAAGCAGTCTGCCTCTATTCAATCAGTCATCCTGCCCAGAACTCTCTTAGTATCTTTTTCATATCTACACAGCTTGTCTCTCTTCCAAACTCCAGTATAGTGTTAGTTATATATCAACAGTAGTCTAACAGACATTTGGGAGTGAAAGTCCCACTGGCATCTCAACCTCAATAAAGCCAAAATAAAACTCATTATCTTTCCCCTAAAATCCATCACTCTTCTGAACTTCCCTGTTACTGTCAAGGGCACCACGATCCTCTCATTGTTCCAGATTCACAACCTCAGTATTATCTTCTACTCTTCACTCTACCTTACTCCATCTGGCTAATCAGTTGCCACATCTTGTCAGTTCTACCTCCATCCCTTTCTCTTCAGTCAAACAAATAGGACCTCGCAATTTTTCACCTAGACTATTAGAATTATCTCCTATTTGGTCTCCCTGCCTCAGGGCTTTCTCCCCTCTAATTCAACATCTTCCACACTGCTGAGCTGCCAAAAGCACTAAGTCTAAAACACAAGTCTAACCATGTTACCACCCTGCTCAATAATTTTCAATGGCTCCTTATTAGCTCTAAGATGAAATTCAAAGTTCACCTCAAACACCAACTCATACGTGGGGTCTTCCCTGATTCCCTAGTACCCCTCTCCCTCTATCACCAAAAAAGACAATTACTTTGTAATCATTTTGTACATACTAAATATGTGTACATGTTTTCAATCCCAAAAGAACATAACAAAGTACTTAACAAATGCTTGCTAATTGAATGATAGGTTAGGAATAAAATCGTAAATTGATGTATCCCAAATAGCTCTTCAACTCAATGGAAATATGTTAGCTACCTCTTTTATTCTAAGAGTTGAAACTTCAGAGATATTTCACAATCCCATCCTTCCATGCAGAAACACAGTTAAGATCTACTGATAAACGAAGACATCAAAAAGGATTTGTTTCCCCAATAATTCTTTCTAAATTTATTTTCCCAAATGCTTAGTAGCCTATGAGGGTAAGGCTCTCAGAATAATACAAACAGGGGCAGTGCTATTTGGACAGCTATTTTCACCTCAGTTCTGTTTAAGGGTATTACTTCAAAAAAGTTGCATGATATTACCCTGGCTTTTTCTCATATTAAGTTATTTAAATGGAAAAAAAGCTGCCCATGACACAAGGCTATTCAGTATGTCAGTCTATGCTTTATCTCTGGCCCAAGGATTCAAACTTTCATTTTTTTTCCCCTGAAATATGGTTAATGGCTAGAGTGCAAGTTAAATTATATCTAGCATCTCTGAACATTAACTCAATAGTGAAACTAAGTCACTTTGTTCAGTTTCTATCAATTTCACTTCACCAACAAGTTCTTCCTTCTTGCGTACAATTAGGCCCAGGGTAATGGTTTTATTTACTTTTTTTATTTTCCTCAATGTGGCACTGTGAAAAGAGCACTGGACTTGGAGTCCAGAGACCTGTATTTTAATCCCATCTCAAAGACACTTACTAACTAGCCATGTAATTCTCGGCAAATTAAAATCTCTTCAGAGTCTCAGTCTCAGAACCTATCAAATGGGAACAAAACTACTTGTGTTAGCTACTGCATGGTATTACTGGAAGGAAAACACTTAGCAAAGCTTGAAGAGCTATATAACAATATTATTATTACAAAATAATTAATTATGATGATATAATTAACAGTTTTATTCCTTACAGACACAGACCTGAAAGAATAGTGTCAAAGTCCTGAAAGAGCTTGAAGTTAAGAATTCTGAGGACCACCAAAAAAATGTTTTTGGCTATACTAGGGGCAAGGAAAAACAAAGAAAGAGTCCTTTCTCAAAGTGAGCATGACAGTATTAATGTAAGACAAAGAGAAAGCAAAATATTCAATGATTTTTTGCATCCATTTTCTTTGTACAAACGAAGAATCTTGAAAGAAAATACTTAAAGGGGAATGCAGCTCAAGATTGCTTAGATGGTGAGATTTATATGTCCCAAACAAATCGTAGATGAAATCGACACCAAGGTACTTAAAGATGCTGCAAATATGACTGCTGAACTGTTCTTTATCATCTTCAAGGAATGGTGGTGAATGGAAGAAAAGCTGTGAGACAGAAGGTAGGCGAACATAATAACTTTCCATAAAAAAAGAAGATGGAATCTACAAATTAAATAGCCTGGAGACCTTGAAAATTTCTGGGAAAATTGTAATAATTAATCAATAAGCATTTGCTAATGCTTAGTATATTCCAAACAATGTGCTAGATGTTGAGGGTATAAAGAAAAAGTGAAAACCATCCCTGGGCTCAAGGAGCTTACATTCTAAATGGGGAGACAAAATGTAATAGAATGCTAGAACAACAGGCTAAGCAGGAAGTGATGAGGACCTGAACTATAGTGATATCTTCTATAAGTTGAGAGACAAGACATATCCAAGAAATACTGTGGCAAAAGAAAACTACCAAGATTTGGCAACTGGGTAGATACGCAGGGTAAGTGAAAAGAATGAGGAGAGGAGACAAGGATGACACTGACGGTGGCATTCATCATAACAACAGGGAAGTTTGGGAAAGTGTTAGATGCAAGGAGGCAGAATGATGATGAGTTGACTGGGAAATACTGACTGTGAAATATCTGAGGAATATCCATTTCTAAATGTTTGATAGAAAGTTCATAATGACCTGGAGGTCAAAAAAGACCAGGCTAAATACAGAGATCTGGGAATGATATTCATAGAAATAACTGAACCACTGGGAGCTAAAGAAATCAGCAAGCAAGACAGCATATAGAGTGAAAGGAGAAGGCGGCCTAGGATTGAGCCTTAGAAGACACACACGGTCAATAGGCATGATCTGAATGAAAATCCAGCAAAAGAGACCAATACGGAACAGACATGAGAGAGCAGTGTCATGAAAACCAAGAAGTTCATTTAACAAATAGGTTATGGGGCAGCTAGGTGGCGCAGTGAGTACAGTACCGGCCCTGGAGTGAGGAGGACCTGAGTTCAAATCCAGCCTCAGACACTTGACACATGTACTAGCTGTGCGCCTTTGGGCAAGTCACTTAACCCCAATTGCCCTGCCCCCCCCATAAGAAAACAAACAAACAAACAATAAAAACCCAAATAGGTTATAAGGAGTGAGCACAGATTCAGGAATAATAAGTCATGCCATTTCCTATTTTTAGTAGTTACTAGAATGGCAGAACAGGTTAATGCTGTCATCATAGCATATATGGAATTCAACAAAGCAATTGATAAGAAACAATTACAACATCTTTATAAATGAGATGGAGCAAAAAAGATGTCTCTATTTCAGCATGGTTAGGTGAATTCAAAAATGACTGGAAGATTATATCCAAAGAATATGAATTTTAAAAATAATGTCAACCTTGAGAGAAATCTCAGGGATCTATCCCATATCCCTATAATTCTCATTTTTATTAATGTCTTATATAAAGACATAAGTGCAATACTCATCAAAAATACAGATGACACAAGTCTAAGAAGGTGTGGTATATTTCTTGGATGAAAGACTCAAAATCCAAAACTCTCAGTAAGATGTCATGGTAGTCCAAAGCAAAGAACATAAAATTTAAATAGGGCAAAAGTCCTTTACTCAAGTTCAAAAATCTAACTGTACAAGTACAGGTCAAAGGTCAAGGGTTATATGGCCAGAAAAGAATTCACATGAAAAATGCTTTGAGGATAAAGAAACTGGTAAGCTGATGAAATAGAGAATGAAATATAATCTCAGACCACAATATCAAAAGTCATGCTGAGATAAAGGGAGGTCACAGCCCCACTGTACACAAATTTTTGCTTGTCAATGTACCTTGTCAGAGTGGGTTCCCAGATGACAAATACATCAAAGTAATCTGCAGCCTTTTGTGGCAACTTAAGAAATGTAGACTCCTGCTGTTCAGACTATTTTAAGTTCACGACAGTCAGCATAGTAAAATAGAAAGAATGTAGAATTTGGAGCCAGGAACCCAGACTGGGTTCAAGTCTCAGCTCTTCTGCTTAGTTCTACAATCTTGGGCAAGTCACTTAACCTCTCTATGCCTCATTTCCTCTAGATGATTGAACAAGATGTCCTCTGAGAACCCTTATGGCTCAAAAATCTATAATCCTATGACCCTATATACCAGGAGTGGGGAAATCTGCAGCCTCAAGGCCACAGGTTTCCCCACTCCTGGTATATATATTTTCTGCATTAGAAACAGTCAGATGAACAAAATGATTAAGACTCTGCTGACATCTAGTGGTGTTATATTAGTTTGGTTTTTATTTCTAATAGGTCTCTGATAATGGCCAATGGAGAATGGTGACATTCAGAATTTTTTTTAAAAAAGAGAAAAGTACTATTAACTTATAACTGCCCTTATTACTATCCTTCTAATATATATGGTTCCTCACACCTATGACGAGCCCATTTGGGTAACGAAGTTTGCTCAAAAAAAAAACTGAAAATAAAGCAAAAATATTAATTGCCTGAAGGACTTTATTAAATATACCCAATTGTGTTTTCCATACAAAGAGAAATGAAAAAGAAACAAAACATGTAAAATTGAGCTTAAGTTGGCAGTCTGTGGCATGTAAGACTAAAGTCAAGAATCAACTGTTACTAAACAACAAAACGAGTTACTAAAGGAATGTCAAGGTTTTGTTTTGGATTTTTAAGAAAGGATAGATTATCATCTGTATTACTTTAAAACAAAAGGGGGGCCTGAAGACACCCCCCCAAAAAAATCAGATCTAAGGTTCTTTACTAACTTGCTTATAGAAAAAAACTGGTCCCTTTTTTTTTTTTTAATTTAAATATCCTAGCAATTCTCAAAATAAGAGATCTTCAAAAGGCTCCCTCATCATCTCCTGCGTCTTGGTGAACAACAATATTTTTAAAAGATGACTCGGAAGATTGTTATTTGGTTTTAGGAAATTAGAGCATCAGCTACAACTACAGTTGACTGGACTCCTACAGTAGGTTGTGCAAAAGAAATCGCCACCAATATTCAACAATGCAAAAAAATAGACATGGAGATAATCAACAATTAGGTGAACTCTTAGTGACCTGAAAATAATGGTGAAAGTTTGGAATTATATCATGTAAACTATACCTATACATACTTGTCTGATGATAGAGTATGATGGTCAATGAAAATGTAGCTAGAGTAAGAAATATTTTGGGAAGCTTATAAACATGTGGCAGAACCATTGCTGTAAACCCTTTAGATTCACTTGGCTAACTCACCAATTGATAAAAGAACATTTATTCTATAGAGATGAAGAATACGGACCTAAAATAAAAATTGGTACATTCTAACAAGACTTCATAATATTCTCTTTCATGGAATCACGGAATCTTTATAGTTAGAAGAAAACAGCTATTTCGTTCAACCCTCACATCTCAAAAAAATGAAGAAAATGAGTCCCAGAGAAGTTATGACTTCCCCAAAGTTATCAAACAGCTACTTAGTAGGCGAGCCCTAGACTAGGATACTCATTTCATCATATTACAATTCAGAAAACAGTTGTTGAACCTATTCCTTTACCTTTTACTTTTTAAGCAGCAAAGGACAAATCTACATGAATGCTGTGTTATAAGCAATTACGCACTGAATTTTGGGCACAATTTTCACAAAAATACTGATCACAGGCAAACTAAGTATTCGGGTTAAACCAATTATTCCCTACAAATAGCATTCTCCATGGAAATAGCTGTCGTGTCAATCATTTTTAAACCACTTGACTTCTGTACTTGTGTTCTTGCCCCCTCAATACTTTACAACTACTTGAACTGATTTCTTATCTTTTGCACAGAGACACAAACACGAATTAACAAAATGTTCAGTTAACATAGAACTTTTAAAAATGTTTTATACAGTTTAGGATTTTAATTGGTCTCCTGTCTGTTTTACCATTTAGTGATTTGGGCTGTGAAGAAACTAAAAGGTAAATTAAATGCTAGTTAAATATTTTGCTGATTTGAAAAAGAATACACAGGAAAATAATTATATCATGGGCATGTTCCACCATTATACTGTCTCCATGATGATACGAAATGTCATTAATATATTCTAAATCAAATCCCACCACAATACCATGAAAACTACTATTTGTCTCACTAATCCTGATGTCACTGGTCTTCTTCAAGAATGAAGGACAAACAACAACAACCTAAGATGTAAATCAAATAGTCAAGCATAATCCAAACAGTACTACCTCACCTACCAGCCTACTTACCACCCCACTTATAACATTATTACCATGAAAATGAAGATCCTCACAATGTAGCTTCAATTAATAATTTGTATTCATGGAAACAATGAACACTGGGCAGAACACACCTACAAATGCAGGCATATTCATATGTCCTTGTTAAAAAACTTCTCTACTGATAACTAGCAACACCAGCCTCCAGAAAGCAATGGCAGGAGTATGACTGCTACAAGACCACTTGGTCAGAAGAGAAATATCAAAAACTGCCCAATATACATCTGGGCCACCAAAATGTTCATCCCAGGAAAAATCCCTTATCAATGACTAAATTTCACGTCAAAATTTTTTAAATTTGAAAGTTATTGCTGTTTAAAGATAAAAAATAAACTATTCAGTTACATGTATAAATAAATTCATGTTTTATGAAGTTCTTTTAACCATTAATATGAAAATATATACCCAACACTACTTATGGAACATGTTTACTGAGCCCATGCTTATAAGAGGTATTATAATAAATTATTCATCTTTCCATTCTTTTAAGCATTTAAGACCCAGTTACAGGCCTCATGAAGCTTACAACCTACTAAGAAGATAAATAACAGATCATGATATAGAAACCACTGTTTTTAATATAATACAAAATAATACACATATTTTTCTATTCTTTTTAGATGGCTAAAATAAAAACTTTGATATTATGAAAATAATATTAGCAATCTGCACTTTTAATTACCAATACTTATCATGCGATAAATGGAAAATGAGATTCAATATCCTTTTCAGCTTCTATCTCAAGTTAGGAGAGGCAATACCTAAAACAGATCAAATATCAGTATGAAAAATCTGGCTAGCTCTTTCTGTGAATGTCTTTTCAGGAGGATTCCTGGGAAGAAATGGTGGCAGTCAAGTATTATGCTTTAGGCTTTATAGAGCCTAAATTCACAGTTACATCCAACAATAAACCCAAAGAACTTCCACTATTATTTACCTTTAATGAAAATGGATATCTACAAAATCCAGCTGTAAAAAAATGAGACAAAAAGCATCACATGGAACTAACAACAATCACATAATAGTGCAGTTTACAATGAGATTCCCATTGAGGGAATGCCAAGCATGAATCAGCTACAAATACTAAATTAAACGAATATATTTAGTACACTTGGTTTTTCTAAATGTTCAAAATATGATTTTTATATCAACCACCAAATTATTACTTAATGCAGGTTACATTATATAGATACTTTATACAAGATCAATTTATACAGAAAACAAACTTGAATTTTCCCTTTAACCATAAAAATAACTTTACTACAGGCCACAAGACATAGAATTAGTTATATAATATGCTTAGACTAAATAAAAATTCACAATCAAACCTTACCACTTTTTTAAAATCATCTTCTGCTTCATCAAGTTTTCCTTGCTTAAGCAGTAAATGACCTCTCTGTAATCGTGCCTAGAAAAAAAAGAAAAGTATCTTAAATATTTTCAATTTCTAAATTCTTATTAAATTCTACACGGTTTAAAGGGAGAAGGATGGTAATGGTGGGAGAAGTTTTAATATTTTCCCCAAACTAAATAATGAAATACAATCCATGTTGAGACTCTTTTTTTCTTTAACTTCCTATGTACCCTCATCTAGGTTCTGAAGGGGTCTATAGAATCATAGATCTAGACCTAGTAGAGACTAAATTTTGTTATTTGCATTTCTTCTGATTTTTAGAACTTCAACTTTTCACTTCTACAGTAAGAGCTATATGCTTCAGCATTTTAAAAAGTTCTAGAAATCGGCATTTCTGAAATACCTCAATAAGAATCCCAATTCAACCTGATAAACCAGACCAACCACAAAAATCAACATTTTTTGACAGATGGCTGACAAAAACTCAAAGTTAAAAGTTCTCTTTGAAAAATTTAAGTAACATAGTCATCCAGGATTATCCTTGACACCTCATTTTACCCTACTCCATGCATCCCATCAGCTGCCAAATCATGTAGTTTCCACCTGCACAGTATCCCTTGTATGCATCACCACCTTTGCCTAGACTACTAAAATAGCCTCCTAATCGGTCTTCTTGCCTCAAGTCTCTCCTATCTCCAATCCATCCTCCACAGAGCTACCAAAGAGATTTTCTACTTTTTTTGTCAAATGCCACACTTTGTAATGTACTTAACTGCTAGCATAGTAGTACACATACAATTTCTAAATAAGTAAATACATATCAGGAGGTGTGTGCTCAAAATCTTGTTGGTGATAGGGTACATAATCCAAAAAGTTCATAGACCATTGCCTCAGTACCTTACAACTATATATAATCCTGGGCTACCATGGCTTTTGCTCGAAGTGAGATAAACTAAAATTGAAAAGATTAATTTGCAACTTATAATTTATACGCTTTCTTTCAAAGTTTCATATTATTTATTAACTCTTCAGTGTTTTTTTTCCTAATCACTTTAAAAAGGAAGCTATATAAAAATACCAAAATGGATACCCAAGGCAAAGGCCCTGTGCTATTAATGACTTGGATAAAGATATGCTTGGTCCAATGTGAAGATGACGAAAGGCTGAGATCGATAATCACCACAGTGCATGACCCGAGATATGGGGGTTGGAATGCTTTTAAGATGAAATCTATTAGGAATAAAGGATAAGTCCTACATTTGAGATCAAAGAATCATCTGTGCAATTACATTTTGGTGAAACCACAGGTAAACAAGTCAATGTAAAACAGATCTGTGAGTTGTTATGGCCTGTATAAACTGGTAGCCAAAAACATAAAAGTGATATGGAGCTGCACTGAGAAAGGCACAGCATCCAAAATGAAAGAGACAACCCGAGTCATACCTACATGGAGCACTGTTATCAGTTCTGAGTAACAAATTTTAGTAAGGACAACTGGCAATCTGGGGAAGATTATGTAGTTCTCAAAATGCTTTTAAATGCATGAAATACATAATATTACAAAGGAAACTAATTCTGCTTGTATAAACATATCATGTAAGTGTGCGTGCGCGCGCACACACACACACACACACACACACACACACACCCCTTCCCATCCAAGTTTACGGACTCCAGTTAAAGAATCTCTGAACCTTGAGGTCCTGTCAGATGCAGAATTAGCTGAAGGTACTGGGGATGTTTAGTCTCGAAAAGAGAAGACTCTAAGCGAAACATGAGAGCTGTCTTTAAATATCTGGGGGACTATCAGCCAGAAGAGTAAGGACTGGGCCTGCAGCACTTCTAGAAGGGCAATGGGTGGGCTTTCAAAGAGGCTGTTTCACACTTGCAGTTTGTTCCCTTCACCACCATCCATTTATTTTCTTGCCATTCTCCACACTCCAATGTCATTCTTCTTCTAAGTGTGTGTGCACCTCTGCCCCATTTTCATACCATACAACAGAGAGTGTATCAATAGCCTATTAAAACTTGAAAATATTTTCCTGCTAAAATTCACAATAGTCCTCTATTTTAAAAATAACATGCTTTTAAAATCACAAAACTAAGAAAACTGTTAGCCAGTTGAACTGTCATAAATCTAACCTTTATCCAAAATGTGTTTCAGTTAAGTTTAAGCAAAAGCCTCAAAAAAAAGATTTGGCTACCCCATTCCTTTCTGTAACAACAGCTGGACTTTATAATAAGCATACCTACAAGTTTTATATGTT
Organism: Phalanger gymnotis; assembly: GCA_028646595.1. NCBI lineage: Eukaryota > Metazoa > Chordata > Mammalia > Diprotodontia > Phalangeridae > Phalanger > Phalanger gymnotis. The sequence goes on along the minus strand of CM053626.1, from coordinate 113,827,833 downwards.
TGTAATGCTATAAAATTTAATTACAATGAGAAGAATTTCTGTTAGTCTCTCTCTGGCAAATGGTATTACTGACATCTTCAATCTTTTTTAATCATAGTTGAGAGATCCTTTAGGATAATGGTATTTATACTGCCTTAAATGTTTCTTCCAATTAAAAATGTCACACTTGCCAACATTTTCAGAGATTAACTGTGCAAATATCTTGAAAAAACTATTTTGCCTCTTCCTTCAGCCACTTGATTTTCTTCAAGTTTATTTATAGTGTTTGCCCTCTTGTCTTTTGAAATCGGTTCTCTCAAACTAGAAAGTGTACTTTATTAAGTACATCAAGATAAAAAATTAAATCTCAAATATAGAAGATTAAACCAAAAGCTACATTATCAAAGCTACTACTCATAAATAATATTTCTAGCATTGTAATTTACTTTCTAAGGTTTGTGTTTTCTGCCTCTGCCAGGCTGTATTTTATCTTCAAAATCTTGATTTTTCTACTTTATGTTTGTAGCTGTTTTCATAAAGTATCATCCAAGTGAACTGCTTTTACTAAATTTTCACAGGACATTATCCTCTTGCTTCTTATTTACCTATTTAGACAAAACAGTTAAACTATCAGCCACTACTTGATGGATATTATCTACACCTCCTTGAGCCATTTAGTCATGTGCTACTAGAGCTAAACAAGAAATGGAAATCAGTACAAGTAGCCTCAACTATCATTCCTTAGGTCCTCAAGATTTCTCCTGGACAGGTCCAATTCTTTCCACTACCAATCATAATTCTGATCCTAAAATATCAAAGCATTTAGTAGACTGATTTTTAGACCTCTACCCAAAAAATTACATAAAGATGGTTGATCAGAAAAGGCCCTGATCAACATGGCCACAAGAACCCTATGGGCTAGGCCTCAGACATTAGGGCTGCTTCCTCACGATTGGTCAATTGGGGCTCAGAAGAATGGAATTTTTTTTTTAAAGAGCAACTTTTTATCCTAGTCAAAGTAAACAAAGTAAAACAGCTCAGCCCATTGGTTTTTCTTTGTAAGCTTTTACCACCTTGTATTTCTAGACCAGAGTACAGAAAGATGGGAAATAAGGCACGCCCCCTCTCCTGACTGCTCTAGCCCAGGTAGTCAAGAGATCCTGGACGTCAGGGTCCTCAGTGTTTTTTTTGCTTTTGTTTCATTTTTTTGAGCATAGGTCAGAGACCAGAATTCCTAAGAAGAGACTTTCCCTGCCCAAGATCCGGTAGTAATAAGGGCACTGATGAGTTCCTAAATTTGATTGTTCACATGCCAGCCTCTCAAAGGATGATTCCTTATTAATAGTGCAAAAAATAAGCATCATTTCTGCAGTTAAAAAGACTGAAGACACTGCAAGTGGGGCAGAAGAGGGAAGACACAAAAATGTGGACCCAATCAAAATGTTTCTGAGCAACTGGGTTGCTCAGCAGTACAGAATAATTGTTTCAGCAAACCCTCAAAGTATCTGGATTCTGAAGTCTACAGGCCTATTTGAGTACTTTATGTTTTTGTATATATTCCTGGGCTCCGCAACTGGGAAAAAAGGCACTTACTAAGTGCTATGTGCCAAGTACTGGGAATGTAAATACAAGCAAGGAAGACAGTCCTGCCCCTAAGGAATGTATATTCTAAGAGAGGAAGAGAACACACAGAAGGGGAACTGAGGCAAAGGAGAAGTGTCCTAGAAAGAGAAGTCAGAGAAGCTGATCAATGAGAAGTCAATCAATGGTGACTGAAATAATAGGGCAATTGATTAACACATCCTTTCCAGGGATGGTAGAATTTATTAAATTACTGCTCTCAAAGCTGGAGCAGGAAAGGAAGAAGAAAAGAAGGAAAATAGGACACACACAGTGGTATGACACAAAGATGGTAGGGAAGTGACAGGCAAGATAAAGTGAAAGTTCATCCATCAGAGCCTGGAACTCAGAAGTAGGAGTTAGAGTTTCAGGTGGCAGTGGTGCCCTAAGCATAGGCACTTGTGCAAAAAAAAGGCAATCCTCTATCTGACACCCATACATGGTACAGCAAGCGTTTATGTAGGAGGTGAGGATCTTGTTACACACTTCAGGTAAACCTAGAAATAAACCCTCTTTAATCTTTACTCTGAAAGTTTTCTCTGAATAAAATTCTGTGACAGGGGACATCCTTCCCTCTCTCAACCACTTCTCCAAATTGAATTCAAACCAAATGAATCTGGGGAGATGGGGAAGAGTGAGGGTCAGGGGTAATAAATATGCCACTACTTAATAGCAAAATATTTGCCAACATATGACAAATTTCCTCTTCTCAAGTAGGCGTTTTTTAAAAAAAATACTAAACCTTTAGGTCACTCATTTATAGGTAAATAAAATTATCATTCATTTTTTTAGATGAAAAGAACAAAGTTAAATGATTTAAATATAACTACATCTTATTTGAAAAGATGAATTGCCTCCAATCCACCCCATTAGGATTCAAAACTCTGCATTCAATCATTCAATCTCCAAACATTTCCTGAGGGTATCTTTGAGACACAAAAGTATGTTGACAAATTATGGAAAGTAAAAATTAGGAATTTAAATAGAGGTAGGTAATAGAATAGGAATGTCTGAAATACAGTTCCTTACCAGGAAGAAGAAAATGCTGCATCAGTCTTAAGCTTCTTATAATACAGCTTAGATAACATAATCTAATACTATCATTGAATGTAACATTCAGAAGTTTTTGTAACACATAAATAAAAAGATTTAAAAGGCTGCATTTTCTTAACAAAGATAGGCATGTACTTACTGCTGTAAAATCAGTCTTCAATTCAACCACTTTACTTAGGTCAGGAATTGCTGCTTTAGATTTGCCCATGGCTAAGTAAACAGTAGCTCGTCGATAATAAGCAATGTAGTTGTCTGGATCGCCATCTACAAATAAATGTAATATAAATTCAAATAATTTATTTCACAGTAAATTCATTCTACAACAAAAACTGAGCAACTAGAATTTTAAGGGCCTACATATCTACTGAAGAGGATGTCATAGCAAGGTTTTGTGATTAGAAATGGGTAGAGTCACTCAGTAGGAACAATCAAGCTAATTTAAAATTTTCACTTCAGTTAAATCCCATTACAAATGAGATAATCCTAATTCTTGCTTTTTTGTGGTAGAATTTTCATTTATTAAATATTGCTTAAAATGGGATCACTGGCAATATTTGTTGTGATATGCTATAATAACAGAATAGCCAAACCAGAGTAAAGCATTAAAACTAAGCAATTTTAAAGTTTGCCCTTTCATTCTTTATGACCTCACCCCTCTTACAGGTATGCCATTTTATCCTATCAAAAAAAGGCAACAAAATGACCAGAAACTAAAATTACTAAAATGTAGGTAAACAAGAAAGGGAGGGTTGGAAGCTAGACATCTAAATGATCCACTATTTGTACAGTAAGTACCTCTCTAGCATCAAAGTCAATAAACATTTATTAAGTGCCTACTATGTGCCAGGCACATAAGAGCTGAGGATATAAGTAAAGGCATAAAACAGCCACTGGCCTAAAGGAGCTCACAATCTAATGGGCTAGGACAACATCTACAAAGAAACTAAAAAGGGGAGGAGTTTGGGGAAGCAGGAAAGTTACCCAATATGGGGTATGAAGTCCTGTAGTTGGGGAAGGAAATGATCTGAGAAATGGGAATTTCATAGTTTATTTGCAGAATGATGAATTTCTAGAGATTGTATAATGTAGGAAAGGAGCCAGATGGGAAATGATGAGATGATGTCCCAGAAAGCCCTCCTTATATAGTGGAAGGTCAAGAAGGAGGTCTCCAATGTCCACCCTCTACACTCTCCAATCAGCAGGAAAAAAGGACACCAGGAACAGGGGTACTAAAGAAAAATTGCCAGTCTAAGGAAAAAGTCTGTCTGTCTATCTCTCTCTCTGCCTATTTTTTTTAAATTAATTTTTAGTTTTCAGCATTCACTTCCATAAGATTTTGAGTTCTAAGTTTCCTCCTCCTCTTTCCCCTTCCCCAGGACAGCATGAAATCTTGATATATGCTCAACATATACATTCATATCAAACACATTTTCACATTAGTCATATTGTAAAGAAGAATTAGAACCAATGAAAGGAACTTTGAGAAAGAAGAAACAAACAAAAAAAGAGAGCAAATAGTATGCTTAGATCTGCATTCAGACTCCATGGTTCTTTTTCTGGATGTGGATAACATTTTCCATCATGAGTTTTGGAGTTGTATTACATCCTTGCATTGCCCAGAAGAGCTAAGTCTATCAGTTAGTCATCACACAATGTTACTGTTGCTATGCACAATGTTCTCTTGGTTCTGCTCACTTCACTCAGCATCAGACCTTTTAAGTCTTTCCAATTTCTTTGAAGTCTGCCTGTTCATCATTTCTTACGGAACAATAGTATTCCATTTCATTCCATACTACTTGTTCAGCCATTCCCCAACTGATGGGCATCCCCTCAATGTCTAATTCTTGGCTGTCACAAAAAGAGCTACTCTAAATATTTTTGTACATGTGAGTCCTTTTCCCATTTTTATGATCTCTTTGGGATATAGACCTAGAAGTGGTATTACTGGGTCAAACGGTATGCACAGTTTTATAGCCCTTTCGAAACAGTTCCAAATCCGGAATGGCTGGATCAGTTCACGACTCCACCAACAATGCATTGGTGTTCCAATTAGGAAAGTCTCTTCTTAAAGCAGTTTGGACAATGTATATTATAGATATTATTCAACTGTCAATGAAGGTACTTCTGTAGCATCTCAATTTTTAAAAAAATTCTTATTAACCCAGTGGTATACTCAAATCATTTGCTGGCAGGCACATCCTATTCCCACAAGGGGAAAGTAATTCTTATTAAACACTTAGCAAAATATTAGCAAAAAAAATTTTCCCCCAAGGACTTTGTTAAAATGTTCATTAGAACTGAAAGCAGTCACTTTACTTTTAGTAAGGTCTTCATTGTATATTATTGTTTAATACATACTTTACAATACTATTTTGGTTGTCTATAAAAACATAAGAGAACCTGATGAAATTGAGTTATTTTCAATTCTACCAAGATAATGGGTTATCAAACCATCTATTAATGCAATATTAGAAAGCCATGATAAAAACAACTTTGGGATGTTTTGAAATGAATTCATGTTATAAAGGCAAATAAACACAAGAAAGCCATTTTTAAATCCTTATAGTTTTAACTCCATTATTGCTTAACCCTTTTTCTACGTACGATCAGGGGATTTAGAGTTAGAATTAAGTGAGAAAATACAGATGAAAACACTCTAAAACATTTCAAAGGCATTCTTCTGCAAAAGGTATGATGTTAGGAATTCTGAGCTGACAATCAAAAGAACACAGCTTCATCATAAACTAACTAGCTGTGAGAGCATGGTAAGTCTCTTAACCTCCCTATCTCAATTCCAAAAGTATTAAGTAAATGTAAACTATTAAATGTTCCTTCATTCTTGCTTCAATGTAACTACACTCTCTCAGTCTCTCTCTCTCTCAGTCTCCCTCTCTCTCTCTCAGTAAGGCAAGATTCATGACCTCTAGGATGACCATGAACATGCCTGAATGGTTTGGAATGGCAAAGTATGAAAAACTCTCTAGGTAGAAGGCAGAGGAAGTATAACATTTATTTAGACTCCAGAGCATGAAATCCAAGAACCAATACCCCCAATTCGATATAGTAGCAATTATATTCCAAAACAAGTACGCCCACCTCAATGTAGTAACAAGAAAATTATAACAGTATTATAGCAAAGAACCAAGTCATCCTGTAACCTTCCCCCCTGCTACAGCCTTCCTGTAAACAATCACTTGCAAATCCTAACTCTCAGCTCAGCACTCTCTTCAGCTCTGCCAATGTTGGTTCTCTCAATGACTGCTTTTCAGTGCCCTCCATGTCTGCTGCCTCAATGTCTTCCTCTCAGTTCTGCTCCCTTTCAAATTCGGCTCCTCTTTTTATAGAGTCCTAGCCAGCATCTGATTGGTTAGAACTCAGGTCTTTGGCTGAATTCATGAGTGAGCAGAACTCAGTGCACATATCTTTGGCTCTAGTCTTAGCAACTCCCCCTAGGGTCCTAAGGGCTTCATGCCCACATGGGCTTAGAACCTACTAAGTAAAGGCTTTAGGCCTACTTACAAACAAAGATGTAATCAAGCTTTCCCACCTAGGCCTACCTGAGGTTTACTGAATGGGTGGGGAAGAGCTTCGGTCATATTAATACTACACACACACACACACACACATCCATCAGGGTTGGTGCCTATTCAACTCTAGGTCTCCACACCTGTATTACAGTTTTCACTAATAATGCACCTTGATTAAGCATGTTATGTTTGACTATTTCATCAATGACGGATGCTGTTGTTTCTTAAGACTCTTTCAAAGCGGACACCTACTGCCTGCATAAATCATAGATTAAAGATCAAATCAAAGATCAAAAAATGTTTTCCAATCATTCATTTCCCATTTTGAGAGGCCTAATCTGGAACTACACATGTACAAAAGTACAAAAGTTTTTAAGTACAAAAATTGTAAAAAGAAAAAAACATTTTAGATATTTGTACCCACAAAATCATGAAAATTATTTATATGGTAATATTTAAGACAAACCTTTCTGGCTAAAAGTGTTATCCTAAAATGTACCCATACCCAGAGAGTAGATTTTCACAAAAGGAAACTGCTGAGAGGACACAAAGTCTATACAAAACACCAACTTAGGCCACGGCCTTCATTGTGCGGCTTTGCAGCTGCCACTGCCACCCCTGGGAGCAACTTCTTCCTCTCCCTCTGGGACCAGTAGCTGACGTAAAGAGGAGTAGCTCAGAGGAAGTATCATGGATCTCGTGGTTCTGTGGGCTTCACAGCAATGAATTCTTCTGTGAGGTGGATGAAGATTATGTCCAAGACAAGTTTAACCTCACAGGGCTCAATGAACAGGTGCCCCACTATAGGCAGGCACTAGACATGATCCTCAACTGGGAACCTGATGAGGAGCTGGAGGACAACCCCAACCAGAGTGACCTGATTAAGCAGGCAGCCGAGATATTGTATGGACCGATTCATGCTCGCTACATCCTCACAAACTGTGGCATCTCCCAGATGTTGGAAAAATACCAGCAGGGAGACTTTGGCTATTGCCCCCATGTATACTGTGAAAACCAGCCCGTGCTGCCCATTAGACTGTCAGACATACCAGGTGAGGCCATGGTGAAGCTGTACTGCCCCAAGCGCATGGATGTTTACACCCCCAAGTCGTCCAGGCACCACCACACAAATGGTGCTTACTTTGGCACTGGCTTTCCTCACAGGCTCTTCATGGTGCATCCTGGTACAGGCCCAAACGGCCTGCCAACCAATTTGTGCCCAGGCTGTATGGCTTCAAGATCCACCCTATGGCCTATCAACTGCAGCCAGCAACTTCAAGAGCCCTGTTAAGACCATCCACACACACACCCACACCCACACCCACACCCTTTCCAGAACCCCTAATGGTTTAATGTTTAAATTAAGAGGTCATTATTATGGTGGTGTGGTGGGAGTATGAAATAAGGTGGAGGAAAAGGCCTCCCCCAAAAAAACCCAAAACACCAACTTAAACTCTGTAATCAAAATGAACTATTTGTAGTTGCTAAATGCTATGTTACCAATTTCAACATCAATTTCTAATCAAGAGAAGAAGCGCCAGAAAAAAGTGGGGTGGGAATATATTTGGGAGTTTTAAAAAAACAGAACCCCAGTATCTGAATTCCTTCTGAATGTCAAGGGATCTTTGATGTTATCCATTCTACAAGGGACCTGAACAAGAATCTCCTAGACAACATGGTTGACAAGTAATTGGTCACCCTTTGATTAAAGAGCTCTGGCAAGAGAGAACCCCACTACCTACTGGGGCAGCCCATTTTACTTTTGGGTAACTCTAATTATTAGGAAATTTTTCCTTATACCAAAATCTGCCTCTCTGCAACTTCCACTCATTGCTCCTCTTTCTGGGGCCATGGCAAAACAAATCTAATCTTTCTTTCCCATGACAAATTTCAAATACTTTAGAAACCCATCACTATCCTCCTCAATCTCTTCTCTTCCAGGCTATGTGTATTCATCCTCCCATCATATGAGCTTGAAGCATCTCCACATTCTGATCACCTTCTTCTGAATGTCAAGCAGCTAAAATATGGAACTCAGCACCCAATGTAATATTTTAGAAGCGTTCAGACAAATACCGAAGGACTATCACAGTATGGGATGGTGGAAAAAGCCCTGGCTCTGAGGTCAGAGGATCTGTCCAAAGCACACTTCTGACACTCAAGGTGACTCAGGTAGTAATACAGTTAGTCACTTAACCTCCCTGGGCCTCAGTTTCCAACTGTAAAATAAGAGAGTTGGATTTGATGCCTCTAAAGTCTCTTCTATCTCTAAATCTATGACCCTTGTACTACCTATCTCACAGGAATGCTGTGAATAAAGTACTTTTGAAAACCTAAAAAGCTGTACAAATGAGTTATTACTAAATCAATTTGCTAAACTTAAAGAGCTATGTAAATGTCAGTAATTACTATTCATCTTAACTTTTTAAAGAAACTGGCTCTTGCTGTTTCTGCACAAATGCTGAACTACACCCTGAATCAATATGGCTAATAATCAGTTCTCAAAAACTACAACTCAGCTTTACCCTTTGAAATATACACTACTTCATTACTTAATTATAAATATTTGACAAAACTTGACACTATAATTCTTAAGATCTTATAAGTGGTTTAGAAGCCTAGTTTTTATTGATTTGCAGGATTATCTAATTTTTTTCAACAGACTATCAGTATCTTTTATTTTCACATCACCTGTATTGCCCTTGGAGCTTCCATTTTTACCCTCTCAGATAGCCACCCCTTATAACAAAGATTTTTCTAAAAGGAAGAAAAAAAAGATTCCACAAAACCAACCAACATATTAAAAAAAAAAATCTGATGCTATATGCCAAGGCTGTCCAAAGTACCGCCAGCAGGCTGCACACGGCAGGCAGTGTGATTTATGCAGACCGCCTACAAGCATAGAAATTTACATCAATGCTTTAGTAAAAGAAGGTGAGCTACTGCAGAGTTCTCACTAAAATGGCAAATCCAAATATACTGTCTATTGTTTCAATAAAAACCTACAGCTAGACAATCCTGCCCTATGCAATGTTCCATACCTCTGGGACCCCTGCCACAGCAAAAGAACTGCAATGAGGTATCTTCTCTTTAGGCCTAATCTGCTCTTTAAAATTTCACAACTCTCGGTTTAATTGTTTTGTGGTCATCGTTCTTCCCATTTATATTATTGCAGTCATCATATAAACTGTTTTCCTGGCTCTTATTTCAATTTTTATCAGTTTTCAGTTATGTCTTTCATCAATCCAGATACACTTCTCTGTATTTATCACAATCATCATTTTTTTATAATATAGTAATATTCTACAGCATTTATGTACAACAATTTGTTTAGTCATCCCCTAATAAATAGATATCTGTTTTGTTTCCACTTCTTTTCTATCACAAAAAGTGTTGCTATAAACATTTTGGAGGGTTTTTTTTTCTTGTTGTTAATGACCTCCCTGAAGTATATAATTAACACTGGAATCCTCTGGAACAAAGGGTATGAACATTTTAGTCATTTTTTTGCATAATTCAAAATTAATTTCCAGATTTGAGAGGTTGTAAAGAAACAATAATCTATTATGGTAGAGCTGTGAACTTGTACTTATTATTACAACTGTTGTTCAATTCATTTAATATTTTGCCTGATACTTTTTTTAAAAGGCCATCTCAACTGAAACTTCTGAGCTAGTCATGTATTAGGGACCAAAGCATGTATTAGGGACTTAAGCATAAAATTCACCGTCAATATACCAAGAAACCAAAGTAAACCAATTAACAGGCCATGTAGTAAAAGAAGAACTTTTCAACTCCCTGTTATCTTTGGAAACAACAAAGTTAAAAACTGTTATCTTGGAGCTTTTTGAATGGGAGAGGGCATGCCATTTCCCACGTAGTTTCCATCAATACTAGAACATTTCTCAGTAGAAAGTGGAATAGGGGAAAGTCTCCACTTTTCTCTCCCATTCTCTGCTAGCGTCTTCTCTCTCAAGGGGATAAGTAAGAAGAAAGTGCATTGCAAACATGAAAGACACCTTACACAAAGAAATAGGAGACGGGAATGCCAATAAAAAGTAACCCAATTTAGTTGTGGTGTAGAAAGCAAAGAATAGGAAAAATGTGAAATAAGCCTGCAAAAGTAGACTAGGGAGACATTGTAAAGGACTTTAAATTTATAAAGATGCACCGAAAAAAAAATTCTGTAACAGAACAACTAAAGGACTTGATATGAGTACGTAGAAATTCAGACTTTAATGTTTTGTATCAAGTAAAAACATATTAACAAAAAACAAAGAATTAAAGTTCTTTTATAGCAGAGGCTGTTTCATTTTTGTTTGTTCCTTGTACATAGTAGTTAAATACATGCTTAATGGATTCAATCTAAAATACAAATTCCTCAACTTGGCCCTTAAATGACAGACAGAGATCAAGTAAAGGATATTGAGCTGGGGTAACATGTTAAGACATGCTTTAGGAAGATTATTCTCACCACTGAGTAGAGGTAGACGGACTGAAAAAGGTAGAACCCACTATCAGGAGTCCAACTAAAAGGCTTTTGCAATAGTCCAAGAAAGAAACAATGAGGATATGAACTATAATGATGGCCAGCTGAGTATAGAGAAGTAAACAGACGCGAATACACTGTCAAGACAGAACTGATAAGACTTAGCAACTGAGGGAGGCAGAGAGATAGAGAAAGAGGACTGCTTGCCTGGAATCAGAGGAATTGGGTTAAAATTCTGCCTCTGACACTACCTGTGTAAACTTGGGCAAGTCACTTAAACCTTTATAAGCCTCAATTTTCTCATCTGTACTAAAAGAACTCTGAGGTCCCTTCCAGCTCTAGAACTATAATCCTAAATGTCCACTGGGTGTGAGGGCAAAAGAAAAACTTGAAGATGATGCTGAACTTGTGAACCTGCATTTCCTTCCCTTCCTTGCAGAGGTGAGGAGCTATGAGTGTGGAACACAGAATATGATGTCAGACTCAGGTAATAATGTTGGTTAGTTTTACTGAATTACTTTTTTCTCTCTTTTTCTTTGTTAAAAGTTATGGCTCACTGGGTTGGGAAATGGACAGGACATGTCTGGAAATAAAGGTTTTATAAAGACAAAATATATCAATACGAAAATGTTTTAAAGAAAATGACCCTCCCCCAGGCTCTACGGAGCTCATCTAGGGCTAGAATGATCCCACCACCACCACCACTAAAGGCACCCTTCCTATCCCCTTAAATCTGTTCCCAGGCTGCCAAGCACTCATGTAGGCTGTTTGATTGTTCAGATGGCTTATAGAAAACAGTTTTCAACTCTATTCTGTCCAGTCAAATGGAAGTGTAGCAGGCCTGACCATCTACTCTGTCACTACAGTCTATGGTACTGTAGGCATTACCTTCTGCTCTTCCTCCTCTACCCTTCCTGAGGACCCCTGAGCCTTGATATTTGCCTAGCTTGTGAAGACCTTAGGATTTCCAAGCCTTCTCATCATTTAGGTGGTGTCTCCTGCGATTCAGTGTGAGTTCCCTGAGACATTTACAATGTCTCCCTAGTCTACTTTTGCAGGCTTATTTCACATTTTTCCTATTCGTTGCTTTCTACATCACAACTCTGCATTTTCTGTTCATATACCCAGCATTTCGCATTCTGTTTGGCAAATTATTTAATAAATACTTTTGCATTCATTAACCAATTTTATTAATTACAGTAGTTTGAATCTAATCAAACCTTTAAGAGGGTCTAACACATACATCCAAGATACTACACAAGGTACTATGTTGTCAAAGACCATTATTCTGAACAACTTCAAAGTGAAGTCTAGAACTTCAAATAATCAGTAGTATTAGGTAATTGAGAAGTCCCCTCCTATTAGGGCCCCAATAGTACTCTTGACTGCTTTCAGATACAAACCTACTGCGGCATGAAACTGAGATAAGGCATCTGCTAGTTGTCCAGCTGCCAATAATTTCTTCCCCATTTCTAAATGTTTTTCGACATCTCCATTTATTCCACATTCTGCACCTAAAACAAAAAAACAGAAAACAAAAAATATAGATATTTTAGCCTTAATTGTAATTTTATAAAGGGTGGGATCAAAACATACATGCTTTTAGGACAAAAATCATAAAACCAATACAAAAAAAAAAATTTCCTGACTTGCATGCCAAGATTTCAAACAGGAAAAATACAAGAAAGATCAATGTGAATGAGTTTCCAAGCCACAAGACTAGCCTACAACTAAGAAAAGGCATTCCATTTGCAGTCGAAAGTAAAATACAAAATTTTTTAAAATGTATTCCACTCTGAAAAATGTTACCAGACTACAATAGAAAACTAAAGACTTAAGAGGAAGCTTAAAGAAATACCACTCGGTTATAGGTAATATTATTGATAAATAAATCAACCATGGCTTTCTAAAGGTAGAATCTTGATTGAAGCAACAAAGCAAACTTCTCATACAGGCTGCTTGTGGCTGTCAGACCCTTTGCCAATGGGAAATGCAAAAGAGAAGAAAAAAAGCAAAGAAATCCTCTAGAACCAGGCCCACTTCTATCACTATTATTATCATCATCATCCTCATCCTCTTCATCTCCATCTCTATGTCTTCACCTTCCTATTTCCAATATTACCCCTACCTCCTTCATTATACAAGGTCAGTTCACCTCTTCATTATATAGCCTATAATGAGATATAACTACCATTTATAAAATGGTTTTTGGGGGGCAATTCCATACTCATCTTTAAACACCGTACAAGCTTGTGGAAGATACCTAACTTTTGTTTTTTTGGAGGAGGGAAGGCAGGGCAATTGGGGTTAAGTGACTTGCCCAAGGTCACACTGCTAGGACGTGTGTCAAGTGTCTGAAGCCGAACTTGAACTCAGGTCCTCCTGACTCCAGGGCCAGTGCTCTACTCACTGCACTGCCTAGCTGCCCCAAGACTCCTTATTTTTAAGTTGATGACTATCTATATACTGATGAATCTGTGTATATACTAATAATTCTGATGAATTTGAGGCCTCAGTGATGTGCATTATTACCTCCAATGGAAAATATTATAACACTTTTCATCCTATTTGTCTCTAGTTCAAATCTTCCTGGAAATCATCCTCAAGGGATCCAAGCAACATTCTGGTTGCCTTCCTCTGGATATCTTAACACTGAGGATACCAATGAAATACATAGTCTATCTACTGATTATGTACACATGTAATATAATTCAATGCTTTCCAATAAATAGATGAATCTATCTCTATATAGTTCAAATATTGGCCACACTTCTAACTATAGCTTGCTTAACTACCCTTCTCCCTAAAACTACATCCACCTGACATAAGAGTCCACCACTCCTTTGACACTATTGCTGTCTGCAATGACCACTAGGCCTTTCCATCTGCCCTGTTCCCAGTGTATTATCTCCCTTAATTAGAAAGTAAGCTCCTTGGGAGTAAAGGCTGTTTCATTTTTCTACTTGCATCCTAAGTGCTTAGCACCATTCTTGACATATGATTAGCATTTAATGACTTTTTCTATTATATACAAATTTTAAACTATGTAATTGAGGACCCTAACTGTGAAATTCTGCCATTAAGGATTTGCCTTATTTCCTCTAATTTGAATTAATCCCTACTAAATCAATTTTGAAGTAGCTAGGTGGTACAGAGGATAGAGTGCCAGGCCTGGAGTCAGGAAGACTCATCTTACTAAGTTCAAATCCAGTGTCAGCCATTTATTAGCTATGTACCTGGGCAAGTCACTTAACCTTTTTTGCCTCAGTTTCCTTATCTGTAAAATGAGCTGGAGAAGAAAATGCAAACCACTCCTGTATCTTTGCCAAGAAAACCCCAAATAGTTCACAAAGAGTCAGACACAACTGAAAACAACTCAATAATAACAAATCATCAATTTTGGTCATTTTATATTTCTATAAATATCCATACCTTTCCCTTAAATTCACCAACTTAAGATCATAGGATTTAGATAGAACTAGAAGGGACTTTACTAGCAAAAGGTCAGTCATACTCTATAGATGTCTCATTTTCAATCATTGTCATATCTCCTATTTCATTTCTTAATTGGTCCATTTTTTCTCTTCTTTTTTATTGTACCAGAACACAAAAACAGAATAAAGTAACAGAAACATCCCATAAATTTAAATACTGAAACTTAAATACAAAGAAAGGAAAAAATGTCATGTGCATAATAGAACATAAAAGAGGATTCAAAATATGTAACAATAAATTTTCATCTCAAGAAAGTATGATAAATAATACACCTTGTATTAAGAATTGTCCATCCTTTCTTTGCTTCCTTATGTTTTCTTTTGTTCTCTGCTGTGCATTTTTTAACATTGTTCTTTTTTCTCCTCCCCCAAACCGCAGAAGGCTACAATATAGATGTTTCTCGATATATACACACATACAGATACGTACATACACTTATACATTTATACATGCGTACACAGACACATACTTTCCCAAACATACTCTACTCCTGACCTTTGTTTTTATGTTTGTACATATCTCTTGTTTCCTATCCCTCCTGCCTCCTCTATTTTACTTCTACTCCCTACCTTGCCCTCCTATTACTTGCCTTCCCCCCTCCAAGGATCCCTCCCCTGTTCTTCCATTCCTATAATCTAAACACCCTTCTATGCCCCCCTTTTACCTATTCCCTCATTCTCCCCTCTAAAGATTCTGTTCCTTGATTTAAGTTTACTAATGATTTCATTTAATTTCCCCAAACCAAGATCTCAATTTTGTTAGTTCACACATTTTTCAAATTCCATTTCATGAATTCCAGCCATTTGGTCTATTTCCAATTGTCTACTTCCCTTTGATTTAATTTTTTTTTCTTCTCTAATGTCTTTAGGTATAGATTTAAATCATTTAATTGTTCTCTTATTTTCTCATTAATATAAGCATTCATATCAATAAATTTGCCTCTGGTAATCACTTGGCCAATATCCCATGGCTTTTGATATGTTATAAATATTTTTATACAATTCTAGCTGATTTTTTTAAGTTATTGATTCTTAAAAAAAGGGGGACACGGAAAAAGAAAAGGACAATACCACCTACTACAATAAAGTAAATCAACTGACTAATGTCTTTAGGTGTAAAGGGCCAGCTCTGAGAAAGTCCATTCTGGGATAAGATACAGGCCAAAGGCCTGTTCTTGCCCTTGGGCCGATAACTCCTCACGTGGGCTCTCCATTCCCACCTCAGTATACACGTGCTGCTCAGGATGAAGGCTCTCTCCTAAACCCCCATGGCACATATGTGCTAAATACCACCTGTGGGCTATTAACACAATATTGTTTACAGCAAAAGGAGAACAAAGGCAGGAGTAAGTCATGCATTATGCAAATGCCTCACACATGGATTTGTTGATTCTGCTTGCCTAAAAGGGTATATAAACCCTGTCCCTCAGATTAATAAATGGAACTGTCCTTTACTCTCCCACCTGGCCCCTGTTTTGTGTTTTCTTTTCACTCTCCGTGGCATCCGGCCATCTCCGGCCATTACGCCACAGCCCCTAGCGGCATTTAGGTACAGATTTAAATCATTTACTTGCTCTCTTATTTTCTTATTAATATTAAGTATTCATATCAAGAAATTTTCTGATAGTAACCATATGACCAATATCCTATGGGTTTCACTATATTGTCATTATCTTTATACAACTCTAACAATCTAATTTTTTAAGTTATTGATGCTGACAAGTGAGATATGGACGAAGAAAAAGGCAACACCTACAATAAAGTAATATAATGCCATGATAAAAATCAATCACCATAATAACATAAAAATGTAACAACAGGGGCAGCTAGGTGGCATAATGAGTAGAGCACCCGCCCTGGAGTCAGAAGGACCTCAGTTCAAATCCAGCCTCAGACACTTGATACACTTACTAGCTGTGTGATTCTGGACAAGTCACTTAACCTCAATTGCCCTGCCTTCCCCCCCTGCAAAAAAACAAAAAAAACAAAAAACTGTAACAACATAAAAATAGCAAATTTTTATTTACAAGCCAAAAAACACATATGGAAGTTAACAGAAACTTCCATTCTGAATACAAATGTATTTGTAAAATCTTGCAGGAAAAAACAGTTGATAATTCTGAAACTAAGACCTCATAAAGTAAAAGAAGTAACGAAGGGTAAAAGCAAATTAAAGAAAGCTTGGCAAGAGATCCAACTAAGCATAGTCATCCCACTAGTATTTATGGTTAAAAATTGAAGAAAGAAGAGAAGCAGACAAAAAATAGAAAATGCCTTCAAGAATTTCTTTTAACAACACTTTTCACCATTAAGGACAATGAAACTATTACCGTTGTACTCTCAACAACACAGTCACAAATGTGCCTATGGAGGTGGTAGTAGAAATGGCACTGAACGGACATTGCAAATGAACAAGGATTCAGGACTGAAGAGAACTGAACGAAGGGAAAAGAGTGTACATTACCTTTGGGAATCTCATTCTTTTAATGATCTCAACCCTCTCTCTGAAACAAAGCCTTCATTTTTAATAGCTATCTTCTTCTTGTATTATTATATGGATATAAGAATCACCCAGATGGCAGCAACATTCCAGGGAGAAAAACTTGGTAGGCTGCACAAATTACAAACAAGGAACTATGAGGATGAACCAAAGTAAAATAAGCCCAATAAATATATGAATAAAAAAGATACTGGATGGACTTCTTGTGGAAAATATAGGAGGGCATAGACAAGAATTGAATGGAATGAGTAAGCACTGAAGGGTTAGGATCTGTATCACTGGAGGAAATTTATACATCAAGGAAATCAGAGATTCATTTCAGTCTTCCAAGTATCTTTCGGATATTTTTTAATTGGGCCCAATTGTTTAATACATTGATTTTTGTTAACAGTTACCTTTTGTGTAGTGTTTTTATTACATTTTCTAATTTTGTGTTGTCTGCAAATATAAATTGTAAAATTTCTGCCGTTAAAAAATAACAAAAGGCTTACATTCAAATTTGGATTGAGGCTGCTAAGCGGTATAATGGATATAAAGTGCTAGACTCAAAGTCAGGAGAGTTCAAATGCTGCATCAGATAAATTACTAGTTGTGTGACCCCTAGGCAAGTCAATATGGTCTCTTTTCTCATCTGTTAAGTGAGAATAATGAGACATACCATATAGGATTTCCATGAAGATCAAATGAGACAGTATATGTAAAATGCTTTGCAAACTTTAAAGTACTATACAAATGTTAACAATTACTTATGATCTACTGTTGTGAAAAGTCAGTGTGAACTTTTTAAAAAGTATATTCACTGACTACTACTATTTATCTTTCTCCAAATATGTTTATTACACTGTGCCTGTCATTAACTCTTTTCAAAAGCTATTTTCTGTATGTTGATAGTGCACTAGTGAAATCAACTGGATTTTTTCTAGGTGTGCTTCTCTTATTGTTCAATTAAGCCTTGCGAATCTAAAAGGCATATTAAACATGTTTAAGATTATAACTCTTCACTATAAAATTCCCTATTATAATGACATAACATACAACTACATGAAAGATCTGGGATTTCATCAGCTAGGGAACTTCTATAGAGAGCAAACTGCAACTTTTCACTTACACCTCAGTGACCTTCTCAAACTGCCACTGGCCCAGCTTTACTCTTACAGCCTCCTCCTCTAACTAGGGAGTTCCTCCCCAGAAACCTCCCCGCCCCCCGTCTGCTCATTTTCCCAGCCTATTACTTGACTTTTAACTCTTTGTTAAAGTAGGTCTCTGCTTCCAGGGTGGAGAGCAAAGCGTCCCAAGCTTCAGGGGTTTCGTGTAGCTGTTTTCAGAGACACTTCCAGGGACCTGAAAGTTTTCAGTTCTTCCAAGGCAGTATGCTCTAAGGACAGGTGTTTTACTCTTCTGGTCTGTGAGTAACCACAAGCACTCTTTACTGCCCTGGAACTGTGATGAGGGTCCCCCTTCCACTGTGGCTGCAAGCTCTGCTGTGCTAGTGCTCTTCTTCATCCTGGGACCGCCACCCAGGACTTTGACCTGGATCCAAGTATGAGTAAAGCAAGAGTCCTATCTCAGTGCTAGCAAAAAGATCCCTGTAATCTCCTTCTGACTAGATGTTTGATCCCCTTACTGTCTATGCAAAGAGCTCAGGAAGCAGCTGCTGTCACTGCCACTGCCGCCAGTGACTCAGTCGCCCCAGGCCTGCTCCTAATTTGTTGGGGGCCAGTCTGTGCGGGAACAGCCTGTGCTGGATTGCATTCTTCTCTCACCCTGGTGCTACAGACCTTTCCCACTGACCTTTCAAGTTGTTTCACTCCATCTTTTTGTGGGTTCTGCAGATACTAGAATTTGTTTAGCCATTTTTAAAGGTATTTGAGGGATTTGGGGGAGACCTCAGGCAAGTCCCTGCCTTTACTTGGCCATCTTGGCTCTGCTTCTAAAGTCAGATCTAAACAACTAGAAAAATATCAACTGCTCACAGGTAGGCTAAGAGCCAATAAAATACAATAAAAATGACAATTTTACCTAAATTAATTATTCAGTGCCATACCAATCAAACTACCAAAAAGAGTGCTTTATAGAGCTAGAAAAAAATAATGAAATTTTTCTGGAAGAACAAAAGGTCAAGAATATCTAGGAAATTAATGAAAAGAAAATATGAAGGAAGGTGGCCTAGCAGTACCTGATCTCAAACTGTATTATAAACTGGTAATCATCAAAACTATCTGGTACTGGCTAAGAAATGGAGTAGTGGATCACTAGAATAGATTCGATATAGAAGATACAGTAGTAAATGACCATAGCAATCTATGATAAATCCAAAGACTTTTGGGACAAGAACTCACTAACGGACAAAAACTGCTGCGAAAACTGGAAAACAGTATGATAGAAACTAGGTATAGACCAACATCTAATACCATATACCAGGTTACAGTAAAAATGAGTACATGATTTAGATATAAAGGGTGATACCATAAGCAAATTAGAGGAGCAAGGAATAGTTTACCTGTCAGATCTATGAAAAAGGGAAGAATTTATGACTAAGCAAAGGATAGAGTATTATAAAATTCAAAATGGATAATTTTGATTACATCAAATTAAAAAGCTTTTGCACAAATAAAATCAATGCAACCAAAATTAGAAGGAAAGCAGAAAGCTGAGAAACAATTTTTACAGCAAATGTCTCTAATAAAGACCACATTTCTCAAATATATTGAGAATAGAGCCAAATTTATAAGAATACAAGTCATTCCCCAAATGATGAATGCTCAAAGGATATGAACAGGTAGTTTTCACATGAAGAAATCAAAGCTAAATAGTTATATGAAAAAATGCTCTAAATCAATATTGATTAGAGAAATGCAAATTAAAACAACTGAGGTACCACCTCACACCTATCAGACTGGCTAATATGACAGAAAAGAAAAATAATAAATGTTGGAGGGGATGTGGGAAAATTGGGATACTAATGCACTGATGGTAGAGTTGTGAACAGATTTAACCATTCTGGAGAGCAATTTGGAACTATGCCCAAAAGGCTATTAAACTGTATCCAACAATACCACTACTAGGTCTGTATCCCAAAGAGATTAAAAAATAAAAAACTAAATGGAAAAGGACCCACATGTACAAAAATATTTATAACAATTCTTTTTGTGGTGGCAAAGAATTGAAAATTGAGGGGATGCCCATCAATCAGAGAATGGTTGAACAAACTGTGGTATACATAACTGTAATGGAATAGTACTATGTTACAAGAAATGATAAGCAGGATGCTTTTTAGAAAAACCTAGAAAGACTTATATGAACTGATGCAACGTGAAGCGGGCAGAAGCAAAGAGAACATTGTACAAAGTAATAGCAATATTGTATGGTGATTAACTGTGAATGACTTAGCTATTCTCAGCAAGACAGTGACGCAAGACAATTCCAAAGGATTCGTCATGAAAAATACTATCCACATCCAGAGAAAGAACTGATGAAGTCTGAATGCAGACAGAAGCATACTATTTTTTACTTTATTTT
Source organism: Phalanger gymnotis (assembly GCA_028646595.1). Classification (NCBI taxonomy): domain Eukaryota; kingdom Metazoa; phylum Chordata; class Mammalia; order Diprotodontia; family Phalangeridae; genus Phalanger; species Phalanger gymnotis. Next base: position 113,807,652 of record CM053626.1, on the reverse strand, counting down.
TTTTTCTTTTGGTCTGTGTCTTTTTACAACATGACTACTACGGAAATATGTTTTGCACCATTGCACACATACAACCTATATCAAACTGCTTACTTCTCAGGGAGTAAAGAGGTGAGGAAGGTAGGTAGAAAATTTGGAATCCAAAATTTTTTTAAATGAATGTTAAAAATTATCTTTACATGTAACTGGGGGGAAAATATTTTTAAAAAATAAAATGTGGCAGGAATATCTTCTACAAGGAACAAGGAGAGAAGAGTCACTGGATCCTACGATCCTCGGAAGTCTGAGAGGGGAATAAGCTGCTACTATATTATTATATTATTTCATTGGATCCTCACAAAAACCCTGAGAGATAGTATCTCTATTTTACAGTTGAGGAAACTAAGGCAAAGAGAAGTTAGAGTAACAGTGTTTCAGTCATATTTGAATTCAGGTCTTCCTAATACCGAGCCCAGTCAGTGCTCTAGAATCCACTAAGCCACCAGCTACCTGGAAAAGCATAGAGGGGAATAAGGTATAAGAAGACCAGAAAGGAACGAGCCAGTTTATAAAGGCCTTTAAAAGCCAAACAGGATTTTATATTTGATCCTGGAAGCAAGAGAAAGCCACTGGAGTTTACTGAATGGGGGAGTGACATGCTTAGACCTGGGCTATAAGAAAACTTTGGTAGTTGAGAGGCAGATGGAATAGAGTATGGAGAAATAATGTCCAAGTGTGAGGAAATGAGGGCCTGTACCAGGATGGTAGAAGGGGCTAGAACTGAGATGTTTTGAAGGTAGAATTAACAGGACTTGGCAAAAGAATGGATATATCAAGGATGAGGAAAAGTGAGGACTTAAGAATGACACCTAGTTTTTAAGCCTAGATGACCGGATGGTGGTGCCCTAAGCAATAAGAGGAAAGTAAAGAAGATGGAAGGTTTTGGGGGATAAAGATAATGAGTTCAGTTTTGAACAGGTTGATTTTAAGATATCTATGGAATGTAGCTCAAGATATTAATAGGCAGACGGAGATGCAAAACTGAAGGTTAGGAGAAACACTGGGGCTAGACAGATCTGAGAATCATCAGCAAAGAGATGATAATTGAACCCATGGGAACTGATCAGATCTCCAAGTAAAAGATGTATAATACAGGTAAAAGAAGAGGGCCCAAGACAGAGCCTTATTGGATACTCATGATTAACAGATATGACCTAGATGAAGATTCAGCAAAGAAGCCTGGGAAGGAACAGTCAGATAGGTAGGAGAGAGGAGGCTCACAAAAGCCTAAAGAGAAAAGACTACCAAGAGGGTGACTGACAGTGTCAAAGGTTACAAAGAGATCAAGAAGGATGAGAATTGAGAAAAGGTCATTTGACTTGGCAATTAAGCCAAGATTAGTAATTCTGGAAGGAGCAGTTTCAGTTAAATGATGACACTGGAAACCAGACTGCATACAGTTGAGAAGACAATGAGAGGAAAGGAAGTGGAGTTAGTCAATAAATACTTACGTACTAGGCACTGTGCTAAATGCTAGGGACACAAAAAGAGGAAAAATGCAATCCCCTGCCCTTGAGGAGCTTACAATATAGTGGGGGAGACAACATGCAAACAAATCTAGGCAAAGCAAGCTATACACAGGATGAACAGGAAAACAGCACTAGAATTAAGAGGGCTAGAAGGCTTCCTGTGGAAGGTGGGGTTTTAGTTGGGAATTAAAGGAAACTAGAGAAGAGTTCCATAGCTGGAGAAGAGGAGGAGGAGAGCATTCCAGGCAGAAGGGGCGGGGGAGTCAAAATGCCCAGAGCTAAGAGATGGAGTGTCTTGTTTGTGGGAACAGCCAAGAGGCGAATTTCACTAGATTGAAAAATATGTGGCAGGAAGTAAGGTCTAAGAAGACTGGAAAGGTAGAAGGGGGCTAGGCTATGAAGGATTTTGAATGCCAAACAGAGGGTTTTCTACCTGATCCCAAAAGTGACAGGAAACCCTAGGAGTTTGAGTTGTGAGGTGACATGGTCAGACCTGTGCTTTAGGAAAATTTCTTTGGTGGCTGTAAATAGAGGATGGATTGGAGTAAAGAGAGATTTGAGGCAGGCAAAGCCTGTAGGCACCGAAATAGTTTAGGCATGAGGAAATGAAGACCTGCATCAGAGAAGCAGCAGTGGCCCAGGAGAGAAGGGGGCATACTTGAGAGATGTTACAAAGGGGAAATCAACAGATCTTGGCAACAGATTGGACATGGGGTATTGGAGGCACCAATTATAAACAGCTTTCTCAAGGTATTTAGTTACTAGATAGATAGCCAGTGAGGATGAATGAATCAAGTAAGGGTTTTTTTAGGACACAGGGAACGTCTGCAGGCATCAGGGAAGAAGCCAGTAGAAAGAGATAGATTAAAGATAAGTAAAAGAACAGGGGTAGAATGGACTAGGATCAAGTACGCATATAAAGTAGTATTTGAAAAAAAAAGTAGCATTTGTCCTTGAAAGGAAAAGAGCCACCTCTTCATGTGAAACAGGTCTGAAGGAAGAAACAATAGATGAAAGGCACCTGAGTGATGTGAGATGAAAAGGAGAGAAGAAAAATTCTTGGTGAATGACAAGTTGTTTTCAGTGAAACATGAGGCAAAGTTGTCAGCTGAGAAAGTAAGGGAAAGGAAAACCATGAGAGGCTTGAGAAGGGATAAAAAGGTCTAGAAAAGCTGCTATAGTGAGTGAGATATAAAAGAAATGCCTTGCTGAGGTGAGGGCCCAGTTGAAATTATTGTAACATAATTCTGCAGTAGGTCTTATCAATATATTTTTCTTATTTCTTCATGTAGCAGCACAAGAATAGGAGCAAAGACAATGGATGGTGGCCAAGGAGTGATATAAAGCTGTGGCATGATCAACAATAAGATAAGGGACAGAGAATAGTATAGAAGTGAAATGGTTTACCAAGGGATCAAAGCGGGTAACAGAGAAATAGCCAATGTAGGGCTGATAGCCTGGGAAGACTAAGACGGTAAAGGTATTGGAGTTCACAGAGAGGATAAAAACAGGGTTGGTTAAAAGACAGAGTAGAAGATGGAATGGTTAAAAATAATGATCAGATAAAGAAATATCAGAGTTCATGAACATGGAAGTAGAACATTTAAGGATAACAGAAAGATCGGGGGTATGATCATCTCTATGTATAATTGAATTGGAGTGGAGCAGCATACAGAAAATGAGGAAATTAAGGAACTAGAAAGTTAGATGTCTGAGGAATATAATAAGTATGCTGAATCCCCTAATGAAGGTGGCAGCTGGAAAGGAGAAAAAAACTGTGAGCCATGCACTGAACTTATAGAGAAAGGAAGGCGCATGTCTGGGATTCAGTAGATAACAACTACCAGAATCTGATTTAGTGATAAACATAGAGGGAATCAGGGATGTGCTAGAGCCAGAATCTGTAAATCAGAAAACATAACAAATAAGGGCTTGACTTATTCTTTTCTTCACTGTCTAGACTTAAGTGATGGAGAAAATGTCAAAAATGCAGGTTAAACTTAAAAGTATATTGTGTATACATTTTTTCTTCAGAGAGCAGGCTGTTAAACATTTATCAGCACACCACTGGGTAGAAAGAATTTCAAAGCACTGAGAGGTTATTGAGTGATTATTATACAAGGAAGGGGATGAAGTAGCCACTGGGAACAAGTTAGTGAAAGTGAAACCAATGGTGTACCATCAGGAGGGAACCAGGTCTCAAAAACTGCAACCTGGAAAGAGTGAAAAAGAAAAAGGTTCAAGATTAAAATAAGTTCTTTACCTACGGAACAGGCATTACAGAGGGCACGGTGGAGAGGGGGAGCAGATATGAAGTAGTATGTTGGGGGTCAGACTGAGACAGATAGGGAATAGGGCTTATACACTGACACCTGAACTTTAGAATCACTGGGATGGGGAGATTAAGAGCTGGTAGGAGTACGCTAACCATTGAGAAATTAGTTCAGGCAGATTATTAGTGAACGGAAAGAAGTACACTGGAGAGGAAGAAAATGATTACTGTTGAGAGCCCTTTGTCCAACCCTGTAACAGGTGGTGATATGGAGTCCTGAAAGATCTAGGGAGCTTACCTCTCAAAGGGCAGGAGCAAGCAAAGGTTCAGCAACAAGGAGTAAAGACAGAAGACAAGACCTGGCAATCTGAGGTGGGTCAGGTCTGGGAAAAGCCTACAGAGCAAAGGAGCCCTGGGTCAAAGAGAACAGAGGCCTCAGGTCTGGATCTGGAGACTGACTGGATCAGAGTTAAGCACTGCTCCCTAGAAAATTTCAGAGATAAAAAAAGGCCAAATTTTATACAAATACTATATATACACAATATGTGTACACCTATAGAGAGGGAAAAAGATTATTTATGAACATTAACTTAGCTATATTCTAAATGTGAGATCACTGTACACAATCAAAAATCAACATAGTATTGGAAGACTTTACCTCTATCTAGATATTTTCATTGTAAATAAAAACAGCAAAAAGTCATGATGACAAAAAAATACTACTTAAATTAGTTTACATAATTAATACATATCCAACCGCAAATGGGATTGCATTATAGAAATGGAAAAAAATAAAATACAAAAAGATACACAATCTCAAAGGGAAGGAGAAGTAGGAAAGGAGAGGCCTAGCCTTAAAGTCAGTAGATGGGGAAACTTTAGAATGGATTATTAAAAGGATGTTAGAAAATATCTAGAAAAGAAATCACTAACAACAAACAGCTAAGATTGCTTCCATAGCCAGTCATGCCATTATTAACTTCATTTCCTGTTTTTGACAGGATTACTACACTGCCAGATCAGGATAATACTGTAGATGTGATACACCTAGACTTTCAGAAGACATTTCATAAAATTCCCAATACTGCTTTTGTCAAAAAGTAGAGTGTTCTGAGCAACAGTACAAGTGGATTTGAAGCTTGTTAAATGGTTAGAACTAAAAAAAGAAAGCTATTGACGGTTTCTGTGTCAACTCGGAGAAAGGATTCCATTAGAGTGCTTGGCCCTATGCTAATTTCACATGCTTATCAACTTTGCAGGTGACACAAAGCTGAAAGGGACAAATATACTGGATAACAGTGTCCTTATCCAAAAACACAATGACAGGCTAGAATATTAAGTCAAACCTTAATTTTTTTTTATTTCTTTTATAAATTTTACTTAATATATTCACTTTTCAGCATTGATTTTCACAGGAGTTTGAATTACAAATTTTCTCCCCATTTCTACTCTTCCCCCCCCCCACTCCAAGATAGTGTATATTCTGGTTGCCCTGTTCCCCAGTCTGCCCTCCCATCTGTCACCCCACTACCCTCCCATCCCCTTTTCCCTTCCTTCCTTGTAGGGCAAGATAAATTTCTATGCCCCATTGCCTGTGTATCTTATTTTCTTGTTGCATGCAAAAACTTTTTTGTTTTTGAACATCTATTTTTTAAAAATTTGAGTTCCAAATTGTCTCCCCTCTTCCCTTCCCACCCACCCTCCCTAAGAAGTCTAGCAATTCAACATGCCCATGTTGAATGCCCACATGCGTATCATTATGTATAACCCTTCCACAATACTCATTGTTGTGAAAGACTAACTATATTTT
>CM053626.1:113747024-113801562 GCA_028646595.1 Phalanger gymnotis | reverse complement strand
TCCTTCTCATTTCTCTTCCCAATTTTTCCTCTACTTCTCTAACTTGCTTTTCCAAATCCTTTTTGAGCTCTTCCATGGCCTGAGACCAGTTCATGTTTTTCTTGGAGGCTTTTGATGTAGGCTCTTTGACTTTGTTGACTTCTTCTGGCTGTATGTTTTGGTCTTCTTTGTCACCAAAGAAGGATTCCAAAGTCTGAGATTGAATCTGGGTGCATTTTTGCTGCCTGGCCACATTCCCAGCCAACTTACTTGACCCTTGAGTTTTTCAGCGGGGTACGACTGCTTGTACACTAAAGAGTTCTATGTTCCAAGCCTGGGGGGATGCGCCGGTTCTGCCACACCAGCACTCCTCCTTCCCCAAGAACCCCCAACCCAGACTGGACTTAGATCTTCATGCCTGCTCTGATCCGCTGCTTAATTCCTCCCACCAGGTGGGCCTGGGGCAGGAAGCAACTGCAGCTGTAGTTCTGTAGCTGCACCACCTCCGCTGCCCCCCGGTGCGGTGGCCGAACCGCAAACTCCCTGTTCCCAGCAGCTTTTCCCACTAACCTGCTCTGTTGTCTTTGGCGTTTGTGGGTTAAGAAGTCTGCTAACTGCTGCAGCTCACTGTTTCAGGGCGCTAGGGCTTGCTGTTCCGCCCGGCTCCTGGTCTCTTGGTCCCCGCTGCCCACCCTGGGCTCAGCTCCACTCCCCTCTGCTCCCAGCTCTGGGCAGGATAGACCTTACCCAGAGACTGTCCAGGCTGTCCTGGGCTAGAGTCCTGCTTCCCTCTGCTACCCTGTGGGTTCTGTAGTTCTAGAATTGGTTCAAAGCCATTTTTTATAGGATTTTGGAGGGACTTGGCAGGGAGCTCACACTAGTGCCTGCTTTCCAGGTGCCATCTTGGCTCTGCCCCCCCCAACCTTTAATTATTAAGACAGGTTAAAAGGGTTTTACAGTTATACACTTTAGTTCCAAAAATCAGACCTCACAAGATTTAATAGGGATTCATAAAGCCTTATACTTTTGTTGTAAAAATGACTTCACAAGATGATGGAGATGTAACTGAATAGCAGTTTGTCTGAAGAAGATGGGAGGTGGGTGGGGTGGGGGCGGGGGGGGGGGTAATTAGCAAGAGTATTAGATTAAAAACTCAACATGAGTTAACAGGATGACAGGGTAGCAACCAAAAATAAGCTAACCTGATAATTGAGCTATACTACAAAATGCACTGCTTCCAAGAATAAAAATATATATGATCATCACTCTGGATTCTGTCCTGGTTAAAACACATCTCAAGTATGACGTGCAGTTCTAAGTCCTTCGGATTAAGGAGGTCATTGAGAAGACAAAGAACATCTAGAAGAGGGCAACCAGGATATTAAATCGCCCCAAATTTAAGCCATATGAGTATTATCGCCATAGTTAAAGGAACTGGAAATGTTTAACCTGGGAAAGAGAAGACTAAAGAAGACATGAAGTCTATCAACTCTTTGAAGGGCTGTCACCTGAAATGAAGATTAGGCCCTTTCTACTGAGTCCTAAGAGGGCAAAACTAAAAGTAATGGATAGAAGTTGCAAAAAAGGTAGGTGTGGTGACACAGGCCAGTAATTCCTGATGATCCAGGAGGCTGAGGCTTTCAGATCTCTTGAGCTCAATTCTAAGCTGCAGTGAGCTAAGTAGAGCAGGTATCTGCTCTTTGACATTAAAATGGCAAGACCCTGGGAACAGGGGGCCACCACGATACTGAAGTATGGGCAAACTGGTACAAGGCAGAAACAGAGCAGTTAAAAGTTTCCATGCAAATCAAGGTAGGCTCATATTCAAGAATAACTTTCAGCCTGGGAAAGATAAGGAGACCTATTATTTTTTAAATATATATATTTTTAAAGGTAGAGAGGAAAATTTAATCTTGATATTGGAAACAATTTCTAACAATTAGAACTCTCAAAGAGTAGAATGGGTAACTTCAAAAGGCAGTGAGTTCCCCTCTTGGAGGTCTTCAAGCAAAAGTTGGATGACCACTTGTCAAGGATGCTATAAAAAATTCTGTTTGGAGTTATGGACCAAACTAGATGGCCAATGAGGCTCCTTCCATCTCTGAAATTCTGTGGTTCTGTGATAATAGAACAGTTTTTAACAAACCCAAGAAGACAAACTAACAAGCAGAAGATTTTTAACTCAAGTCCACAAACTTTTTTTTTTAATCTGACAACCATATTTGAATATAATTGGTTTCCTTGGTAATTCCATGTATTTTATTTTATGCATTTAAAAACATTGCTCTGAGGTATCCACAGACTTCAGACTGCCTGGGATCTGTGACACCAAAAATTATTCAAGAACTCTTGTACTAGAGAAGAGGCAGCTAGTAGATAAGAATGCTGGCCTGGAGTCAGGAAGATTTATCTTCCGGAGTTCAAATCCGGCCTCAGAAACTTAACAGCTGTGTGACCCTGAGCAAGTGACTTAACCCTGTTTGCTTCAGTTTCCTCATATGTAAAATGAACTGGAGAAAGAAGTGGCAAACCACTCCAGTATCTTTGTCAAGAAAACTCCAAAAGGGATTACAAAGAGTTGGACACAACTCAAACAACTGAATGAAAGCAACTACTAGAGGAAAGACTCCATACTGAAGAAATACTGGGAAAATCAAATGGCAGTTTAGCAGAAAAAGACTTATACTAGCATTGGGACCATATATTAAAAAATAAATATACATGTAACAATATATAACACATAATACTATATATGTGTAGATAGATATATATATATATAAATACACACCACACATAAAATATAACACAATATGTATGCATATGTCATAAACAGGTTCAAATAAATAAGCAACCTAACAGTAAAAAAAAAATTGAAAAGATGCCTATCTTTTAGGTCTGTAGTTAGGGGAAAAATTCATAATGGAACAAAGGTTACGACCATTTAACAAGCTTTAAATCCACTTATTTGTTCTATCCCTCGGACCACAACTCTCTTTTTCAACAAGAACAAGGGTTGTAAAAGGGAAAATACTCTACTTTAATTATGTAAAATAAAAAATTTTTGCATTAACAAAATAAATTCAACTAGAATAAGGGAAACTCAAGTCATTGCATCAAATATATATGATAGGCAAGATACATAGTGAACACAAATGTATATGGGATTAAGAGTTATTTACCAATAGATAAGTGGTCAAAGGTCCTGAATAGTTTTGAAAGAAATACAAACTACAAATAATCATTTAAAAATGCTCTAGATCACTAAGAAACCAAAATTGAAAGAACTCTTAAGTTTATCCTCATAACTATCAAACTGGAAAAGCTGATAAAAGATGAAAATAGTTAATGTTGGGGGTAGGAATATTATTGTAAATATAGGCACATTAAATATACTATTAGTTGAGTGGTACATTTGTACAATCATTCTAGAAAACAATTTGAACTTAAAAAAAACTAAGCTACTCATATTCTTTGATCCAATGATCTCATTTTTGGGCACGCATATATGGTGCCCAGCATAAATGGTCTTATGCATGTTAAACTATTTGTGGTAGTACTTTTGGCGCTTAAAACAACTGGCTGAACTGAGGGATACGAATGTAATGAAGTGCCATGGCACTTAAGTCCAGTCGTGGGATATATTATTAGGTAGAACAGCATACTCTAGTCTGACTATAGCACAGAATTGGTGGAAGGGAGCAATATGATAACAGTTGGTAAAAGATGAGAGACGGAGAATTATGACAATCACGAGATGAAAGTACGAAAATTAATTAGCGTATGCCTTCCCTCATCTATTGCTAGAAAGACCTTAACAACTTAAGTATATGCTATAACATTCTATGACGCAGATTCAAGAATATCTTGACTTCCTAAGATCTATCTACTCTCATCAATTCCCAACAGTCTAAGGATTCTGCCTCACCTTTTTCCAACCCCTTAGATTAAATCTAAGTCTGAAATTCTAGTATAACTAGAGTCAGGAAAGATGTTCAAACTCCTAGTGAGCATTATGGTCAGATTCTCACCCGAGATTCTCAAACTGAGTCCTCAAATTAAATTTTCTCTTCTAACTTCTCGGGTTGTCTTTTTTGTTCCTTGAAAACAAAACGCAGATATTTCTTTGTCTGCAATTTTTATTTTATTGAACTTGTTTCTTCTTGCTTTAAATGAGATAATTATCTAAGGCAGTGTGGCATGATACATAGGGGCTAGACAAAGGTGGGTTCAAATCCTGCCTCATAGGCAAGTCTTTTAAACTTTGTCAGCTTCCTCCTCTGTAAAATGGAAATAAGATAACCGTAGGGCCTATAATTCTCAGAGGGGTTTTGTGATTCTCAAATGTGATCAAGTGATTACTGTATACTTTGCAAAATTTAAAACTACACAAGTCAGTTATTCTGGGATTCCTTCCCGTGAGTCAGATTGGACTACATAGAAAAGTCCTTAATGTCAGATAAAACTGAACAACGTAACTCTAAAGTTGTTTAGTGTTCTCCACTCATGCCTGACACTTCATGACCCCTTTTCAGATTTTCTTGCCGAAGATACTAGGGTGATTTGATATTTTCTTTTCCCGATCATTTTACAGACAAAAAAACTGAGGCAAACAAGGTTAAGTGACATGACCAGGGCAACACTGCTAGTAAGTGTCTGAGGACAAGTTTGTCTTCCTGATTCCTGGCCCAGCACCCTATCCATTGTGCCACCTCATTGCCCGATTCTAAAGTAGGATCTTGTTAAACTGAAGGCCATGAACTTGGAAAAAAAAGATTTTGATAACTATTTCAGTATAACTGGTTTCCTTTGTAATACTGTAATCAAATCCTGTAATCAATATAAAAATTTAATAGATTTTATGCACTTAAAGTTTGCCTGTTTTATGCATTTAAAAATATTCTCACTCCACTTTGCATCTGCGGTTCTGCATGGCTTCAACTCCATAGAACAAGATGTGCCCTGGTGTTCCATGGCCTACCCCCCCCCCCACTTCCTGCCTCTTTTTGTGTCTTATCTCCCTCCGTTAGAATGTAAGCTCCTTGAGGCTGCTTTAAAGACATAAAGGATATAACCTCTCTTCTGAAAACAGTATAACAGCCCATAATGATAGTCCTATCTAACAAACCTAATTCTGTAACTACTAATTAGCTCTTAATAATACATTTAAGCCTTATTCGAAGCCACGAATGCAATAAGCTCATGATTAACCATAAAAATGTAGGAGGACTAAAGGTCATGGCATTCCCTATTTAAAAAAACCAGAAACCCTCAATAACAGCAACCCGTTCCTCTACACAGCTTCTACCAAGGGTCAGTAAAATGCACAGAAAGGGTGAGAGGTGTAATGGTTAAGAGTCTTTTATCACAGTTAGAAAATAGAATCGGGTCTTTGAGAGAGAGCAGAAAAGTTTAAGGTAAATCTGAAGGAAGAAGGAAAGAGAATTCTAGGAGAATAAAGTCATGATGTGGTCAATGTCAAAACCAGGGCTTATGTCAGAGAAGGATGGACCAGACTAGGGAACACCCCAAGAGTCCATCAAGATCTATAAGGTCTGGTAAATGCCTGGTGTCAGAATAGGGCAGCAAAGTCACAAACAGACACCAAGTTATATGAGTACCAACCAGGATCCAAAGTCTAGAAATCTGTCCACAGCAAGGGTTAACTTTTTTTATTTTTTGGTCATAGATCACTCTGGCAGGCTGGTAAAGTTTATAGACTCACAGAATAATGTTTTTAAATGCACTGAATTAAGTACATAGGGTTACAAAGGAAATAAATAATATTAAAATACAATTTTCTACGTATATACAAACGTGTGTATACACACACGCACATGCATAAACACAAACACAGGTGTATGTACGTACATCACTGCCACCTCTTGGCAGAATGGCAATGGATTATGGGTACAAATGAGATATACAATTTCAGAGATGCAGATAAATCGATTATTTTCATTAATGTACTTGTTACAAGGGAAAAGTCTACTGGGAAAGCTAAAAAGTGATTTTTTTTAAATACTAATTTTTTTTCTATTGGTCTTGAAATTCTACTCTTGAATAAAGAGCAATATTGACAAGAAGACTATGTAACAAAAATTAATGTTTAAATTATTTGCTTGAAACTTAAATCCAGAGGTGGAGCCAAGATGGTGGAGAAAAGGCAAGGACTTGCCTGTACTCTTCCAAATTCACTTCCAAGAAACTTTAAATAATGCCTCAAAACAAATTCTGGAGTAGCAGAACCCATGAAAGACATAAAACAATTTTTCCAGCCCAATATAACTTAGAAGGTCAGCAAGAAAAGTCTGTCACATCGGAGTGAGAGTAGAGCTCGGTGCAGTGCAGGTCCCCAGTAAACCAGCACCAAGCTTTGGAGGTGACTGAATCAGCAGCACTGGCTTTCAGAGCTCTCAGGCCACAGAGAGTAGAGGGGTTGGACAACTGGTCAAAAGGAGATTGTAAGAGTCCCTTTGCTGGTATTGGAGGCAAGACTCTGTTGCACTGCCCATACATAGGGTCAGGGCACAGTCCCAAGTCAAGGAGGAGCACTAGCATACCAGAGTTTTCAGTACCCTAGTGGAGGAACAGGGACTCTGGTTACAATTCCAAAGCAGAAAAAGAGTGCTTATGACTGCTCACAGATTAGAGCACAGACCAGGAGAGTAGTAAAAATACCTCTCCTTAGATCATACCACCTTGGAAGAACTAACAACTTACAAAACCTCAGAACTGGCTCTGAAAATAGCTTCACAAAAACCCTGGGATTGTTTGGGATTGTTCTTTTCACCCTGAGAGCAGAGCCCAATTTTAATGTCTAGTTAAAAGTCAAGAAATGAGCTGGGAAAATGAGCCAACAAGAGACAAAGAACTTGACCACAGAAAGTCACTACTATGGTGACAGGAAAGATCAAAATACAAACTCAGAAGACAACAGAAAGTCAACACTGCTACATATAAAGCTTCAAAGAAAACTTGTGAATTGATTTCCAGCCCAAAAAGAATTCTTGGAAGAGCTCAAAAAGGATTTTCAAAATACAAGAAAGGTAGGGCAAAGATTGGAAAAAGAAATGAGACTGATGCGAGAAAATCACAAAAAAGGAATGAACTGCTTGGTAAAGGAGGCACAAAAAAATGAAAGAAAAAACCAAAATAGGCCAAATGGTAAAAGAGGCACAAAAATCCAATGATCTTAAAAAGCAGAATTGGCCACATGGAAAGAGATATGCAAAAATTCACTGAGGAAAAGAACTTTTTAAAAAGTAGAATTGGCCAAATGGAAAAGAAGGTACAAAAGCTCACTGAACAAAATAATTCCTTAAAAATTAGAACTGGGCAAGTGAAAACTAATGACTCCATGAGACATCAAGAAATAATAAAAATAAATCAAAAGAATGAAAAAGGAGAAAAAATGTGAAATATCTCATTGGAAAAACAACTGATCTAGAAAACAGACCGAGGAAAGATCATTTAAGACTACTTCAAAGCTATCAAAAAAAAAAGAGCCTAGATATCATCTTTCAAGAAATTATCAGAGAAAACTGCTATAATATTCTAGAACCAGTAGATAAAATATAAATTGAAAGCATTTACTAATCACCTTCTGAAAGAGATCCCAGAGTTCCTAGGTGAAAGAGAAAATATTGCATACTGCCAGAAAGAAACAATTCAAATGCCATGGAGCCACAGTCAGAATAACACAAGATTTAGCAGCTTCTACATTAAATTATTCTGGAGGGCAAAGGAGCCAGGTTTACAACCAAGAGTCATCTACCCAGCAAAAGTGAGTATAATCCTTCAGAGGAAAAAATTCATATTCAAATGAAATAGAGGACTTTCATGTACTCCTAATGAAAAGAACAGAGCTGAACAGAAAATTTCACTTTCAAATACAGGACTCGAAAAAAGTATTAAAAGGGTAAACAGGAAAGAAAAATCATAATGGATTCAATAAGGTTAAACTGTTTACATTCCTATATGGGAAGATGATACTTGTAACTCCTAACTTTCTCATTATTATGGCAGTAAGAAAAGCGTATTCACAGACAAGGGCACATGAGTGTGAGTTTAATATGATGGGATGATATCTAAAAAATAAAATTAAATTAAAGGGCGAGAAAGATGAATACACTGGGAGAAGGGGAAAGGGAGAGGCAGAATGGGGTAAATTATCTCACATAAAAAAGGCACAAAAGAGCTGGAGGGGAAGCAAGGATTGGGGTAGTGCCTGAACCTTACTCTCATGGGAATAGGCTCAAAGAATGAATAACATACACACTCAGCTGGGTATGTAAATCTATCTTACCCTACAGGAAAGTGGGAGGGGAAGGGGAAAATAAAAGGCAGGGAGGGATGATAGAAGGGAGGATTGGGGGAGATGGTGGTCAGAAGCAAAACACTTTTGAGGATGGACTGGGCAGAAAGTAAGAGAAAAAGTAGGGTAAACAGGAGGGAAAAATAGGATAGAGGGAAATACACTGGTAGCAACCCTAACCGTGAAAAAAATTTTATAGCAAATTTCCCTGAAAAAGGCCTCATTTCTCAAATATATAGAGAACTGAGTCAAATTTACAAAAATAAAAGTCATTTCCCAACTAATAAATGGTCAAAGGATATGAATAGGTAATCAAAGTTTTCTACAGCAATATGAAAAAATGTTCTAAATCACTATCGATCAGAGTAATGCACACCAAAACTCTGAGATACCACTCCACACCAATCAGATTGGCTAGTATAACAGAAAAGGAAAACAATAAAGTTTGGAGGGAATATAGGAAAACTAAGACACTAATGTACTGTTGGTGGAGTTGTGAACTGATTCAAGTATTGTGGAAATGAATTTAGAACTATACCCAAAGGGCTATAAAACTGTGCATACCCTTTAATCCAACAATACCACTACTAGGTATATATCCCAAAGAGATCATAAAAAAGGGAAAAGGACCCACATGTGCAAAAATATTTATAGCAGCTCTTGGTGGCAAGGATTTGGACATTGAGGGGATGCCCATCCATTGGGGAATGGCTGAACAAACTGTGCTATATGAATGTAATTGAATACTATTGTGCTATAAGAAATGATGAGCAGGCAGATTATAAATTAGAAGATTTTCAAGCATTCCTGATGAAAAGTCCAGAGCTGAATAGAAAATTTGGCTTTCAAACATAAGACATAAGACATGAGAAGCAAAAAAAAAAAAAAAACTAAACATGAAAGAGCAATCATAAAGGTTTCATGTTAAACTATTTACATTCTTATATGGGAAGATGATACATGGAACTCCTAAGAACTTTATCGTTATTAGGGCAGTTAAAAAGAGTTTTACATAGACAACACAGAAAAGAGTCGATTATGTTGGAATGATCTCCCAAAAAATGAAGAGGTGAAGAAGAGGGACACACTCGGAGAAGGGGGAAAGGAGTGGTAGAATGGGGAAAATTTTCTCACAAAAAAGAGGCCTCCAAAGAAAAGCTTTTACAATGGAAGGGAAAATGGGGAGAGGGGAGACAGGCAATGCTTGAACCTCACTCTTCATCAGAATTGGTTCAAAGTGAGGGAAAAAAATATACATGCAATCTCAGTTATGTATAGAAATATAACTTAACAGGGAAATAGAAGAAAGGGACAAGAAAAAGCAGAGGGGGATGATAAAAGGGAGGGAAGATTAAGAGAAGCAGTGGCTGGAAGCAAAATAGACTTTCTAGAAGAAGAAACAGAAGAAAACTGGATGGAGGGAAAAAAGCCAAAATAGAGCAAATTAAAAGGAATAATCAGGGACATAACATTTTGCTAAAAGGTACTACAGACAAGGTTTATGTCAAAAAATTTTACAGCAAGTTTCTGTGATAAAGACCTGAAATATATGCTGAGAATAGAACTGAGTCAAATTTATGAAAATATGAGCCATTTCCTAATTGATAAATGGTAAAAGGATAGAAAAGGGGAGTTCAGAAGAAATCAAAGGTATCTATAGTCAAATAAAAAAAAATGCTCTAGATCACCACTGATTAGAGAAAGGCAAATTAGAACAACTCTGAGTCACCACCTCACACATATCAGAAATGACAAACGTTAGAGAAAATGAGGGAGGGGTAGTGAACTGGTCCAATCATCCTGAAGAATAATTTAGAACTAGGCCCAAAAGGCAATAAAACTGCATACCCTTTGACCCAGTACTACAGGTATGTATCCCTAAGAGATCAAAGAGAAAAAGACCTAAATGTACAAAAATATTTACAGCAGCTCTTTTTTGTAGTGGGAAAGCATTGTAAATCCAGGAGATGCTCATGTACTGGGGAATGACTGAGCAAGTTGTAGCAAATGATTGTGATGGAATACTCTGTGCTATGGGGAATAACAAGGGGGATGGTTTCAGAAAAACATGGCAAGACCTATATGAACTGATGCAAAGTCAAGTGAGAACTGCACAGTAACGGCCATGTTATAATGCTGATCAATTGTGAAAGACATGGCTACTCTGATCAATACAATGATACAAGACAATTCCAAAGGACTCATGATGAAAAAAATGCTATCCACCTCCACAGAAAGAACTGATGAACTTTAAGTGCAAATTGAAATACAATTTTCTCACTTTATTTTTCTTGCTTTTTAAAAAAACTATGGCTTAATATGGAAAAGTTTTGCATGATTTCACATGTATAATTGATATACTGCCTACCTTCTCAATAGGCAGGCAAGAGAGTGGGAGGGAGAGAATTTGAAACTCAAAATTTAAAAAGAAGTTAAATGTAAATAAATGATAATTTTTTAGAAATACTTTTAAAGAAAATCAAATAAAGTGGTCATGATAAAAAACATTCCTCAGTATATATTCCTGGTCTTTTCAATTTATAAATCCCTCTTTAATTAGGGAGGCAACTAACTCACTCGGCTTCCTAGAGTCTAAAACAGGGGACAGCAATAGGTATTTGTTGTCAACAATTCTATTCCTTCTAAGTCCAACCTCTGCGCTGACTTTGAAGAACAAGTCTTTAAAAAGCTGACATATAGTTTGAAAGCCACCACTGGACTTTACAAAAGCCTCTAAAAAATTCAAATACAGTTAACTACAGTTCCCCAAATCCTAGCATATCATTGTTTTCATAAGATTTTCTCTACAGTATGAACTGAGAAAAAGAAAGCTTATTTCTCCAGTAATAGTCCTCTCGGATTTCCTCTTAAGGATAGGTCACTCTCATCAAAATGTTTTGACGACACTGTTAGTTAGAGGTGGACCATTACACTGAAAACTACCATTTACGATGCCACAAAATAATAATTGTCAACAATTGATATTTATACAGTACTTAAAATTTGCTGATGGCTTTACATAGTTGACCTTGCTGATTGATAAATTTTAGGTGGCAAACTGGTCAAGCACACAGCCTTTCCATTCTCTCTAAAATGTGATTTGTTCAAGATTCTTCTAAAAAATCTTAAAGCTCCAATTAAGGTGAATTTTGTATTTAATATTGTGCCCCTATTATTTTTTGGAAAGACCTTATTTTTCTGTTCAAGGAGGTACGTCGATCTTTGAAGTCAGTTTTGAAAGTCTTTTGGATCCCCTTATAAAAAAATAAGGTGTTGAGTTTTTTCTAAAAGTTGTTACTTTTCCCTCTATAAATTTAAGCTTTCACATATTCGATAAGCTCCAGTATCTTTGCTATTCAATGTTTTGGTACTCAAATAGGTCAAACGTTCACATGGACATATACAAAGTTCTAGTGGTTCTAGATTATAGAATAACACTTCTGTGCCTTTTTAAGTTCTCCTTTCCTAGTAGCTTGGTCATAAACGGTATCTTACGTGGTCATCACCTCTTTGATAATTATTCAATCAACCATTAAGAAAACAAGTCCCTCGTTCCTAAGTGTCCTAGATCAAACCATTACCTCAGGGTCATTCAAAAGACATCCAGTTAACTTCTTAACCCAAATGTGAAAAAAAAACAACCCACCCATAAGCATCACCATCATATTTAGAAGCATGAGAACCAAAAACTAGCCTTCCTAAAGCTTGCACCTCATAGAAGACGCCCCTTAGCTCCCTTCCCTCCCACCCACCCCGACAAGGCAGCTGCTTTTACACTTAAGATGGAAAGCTACACTTCCGACAGTCAACATAGATGCCTGGGTAACTCCGTACCCCTTCACTCCGCCCTCACTACCCCACGTGAAACCTTATTAAAGGAGGGTCAACTCACCCTCCTCAAGGCTCCCACACCTACTCCTCTCACTAGCCCTTCCGCCATGGGGAGGGGGTAGTAGCTAAGAGGTCCTCTCTCTCATGGGAAGGGGGCGGCTCGGGGGCCCCACTCCTTCATGGGGAGCTAAGGTTCCTTCGCTACTAAAGGTAAGGTAGCAAGAGAGACAGAGTGATCTTAGCGATTCACCTCCCACCGTCCCAGGCCACACCTGGACCCCCTGCCCCAGGAGCAGTAAGTAGGAGGTAGCCGGGGGCGGGGAGATGGGGGGCGGGGGGGGGGTGTTGGGGTAGGACGGGGACCGTAAACCTGGAGGTCGGCAACGAGACAGCTCAGCCATATCACGTCTCGGGACCAGCCCACTCCATACACCCCAACGACAGCTACAAATAGCCCCGTCGCAGACAGCCCCGCTCCATCGGCCCGCACCTCCCGAGCCCAGGGGGAAGGGGGTTGGGAAAGCCGTCTGAGGGCCAGGCCCCGCTTTGCCGCCGCCGCCCCAGGCCGGGTGGGTCTCCCTCACCTTCGTACTGCAGATCCACCAGGACGAGCAGGAAGGGGAACACCGAGCCCAGTCGGTTAGTCACGGAGCCGAGGGACACCATGGCCGAGGGCTCTAGGGAGAAGGAGGACGACGAAAAGAGAGTGCGGGAACTGACCAGCTCCCGCGGCCGCTGTAGCCGCTCCGGCCACGGCTGGTGACGGGAGTAAGGGGCGGGGTCGCGGACGCCGCTACTCCCCGGGGCCCTGCCGCCGTCCAATTGCGTGCTTCCAGGGCGCCCTCTAAGCGGGCTCTCCTGGGTCGTGGTCAGCGCTGATAGGCCGCCGATGCTCTAGCCCCGCCCCTCCTCTGATAGGATAACGTGGAAGCACGAGACGCAGAGGCTTCCTCCTGCCCGGAGCTGTCAGAGAACCCCTAGGCTGGCTAGGCGGGAGGGGAATGAAGGGAGGGGCAGGGGGCTAGGAGGAAAGAGCCCGCGGGGAGCCCTGGAGGGTGGACTGCGTCGGGGGCGGGGACGGAGTGTCGAGGCGCATGCGTCTGGAGTGGTGTGTGAAGCTCCAACTCTTGCTCCGGCCTCGTTTGGCGCACGGGAAGTGGCTTCCCTCTAGCCTCGCTTTTCTGATGGTGGTCGGGAAGAAATGACTCCAAGGGTCGAACTAAGGAACCGCGGAGGCGAGCTCCGGGGCCACGGACTTGGAACTGGAAGGGGTCTGTGAGATGTTACTGTCCGATCCTTCACAGTTAAGGAAACTGAGGCCAGGAGGGGCTGAAACTCTAAGCCCAGAATGAGCACGTGTGCGGGGAGGGGGAGCTACCCTCCCTTCGTTTTCACCGTGTCCCGCTGGGCGGGGTTGTACGGAGACACCACTACGGAACGGAGAGTAACCGGAAGTTGGAGTACTTGACGGAGGGTGGAAGGGGAGGTGCTCCTAGCGAGTAGTTATCGGGACAGAGAGAGGGACGGGGGGAGAAGGAGGAGCTTGAATGTGAGCTGATGCAAGTCAGAAAGACCTGAAAATAAATTCATGCAGCCCCTGAGGGGGGGACCTGGCCTGGGCAGACCAAACATCCAGGAAAAGATGGATTCTCTTGGATAAGTCAACGGGGTGACTAGAGTGTAGTCCAACCTGTATTTAACCGTAAAGCTTGTGTAGAATCGGACCATTCCCCCCCACCCCAAAAATGTTCTTGCATCCTTAGTAACCAGAGCAACCGAGACAAAAAGCAAAGGGGAGGGCACTAGGAAGTGAAACTGGGAACCAATGTACATGTCTGCATCTAGCTGATCCGAGTAATAACTGACTGCAGTTTACCTGTCCATGTATGTTTTGTACTCTGTTTCTCACACCTGTGTTCTAAGTCCCACTTCTGGCGGATACTGCTTAGCACTCAACATACAGCACATAGAATGCTTAGCACTGTGCCTGGCACATAGTAGGCGCTTAATAAATGTTTATTTAAATCGAATTATTGGCTGTGTAACCCTGTTTTTAACCTCCAACTTCTAGAACTAAGTTGCAGAGAAGGTACCCACCTGCATTGGCGTTTTCGCACTGGGGAGTGCCCTCTGCTAGTGAAATCACAGATGTGATCCATGCCCCATAAATCAGATAGCTTCCTTTTAATTAACCAGTCAACTGACTGAGCTTGTATTCTCTTCAAGATGATAGTATAATAATTGCTAACATTTATACAGTGCCTATTCTGTGCTAGGCACTGTGCTAATATCTTCTCCTCTCAACAGCAGGAAACAGACAGACATGCCCACCATCACATAGCTAGCAAGCAGATCTGAACTCTGATCTTCCTAACTCCAGGCCAGGTGCTCCATCCTCTCGATCTCAGCTTTACCATCTAGCTGTACCACTTTAAAAAAAAAAAAAGGTTAAAGAAATCCGTGGTTACAAGCTTGGAGTTGACACGCCTGAGTCATTAATTTAGTGGTGGTAAAAAGTTAAAAATCACAAAATGCTAGAGAACCTTCTCTTTTAGGGTGTCTGAATCCATTTGAGTTTATTTGATTTAAGCACATTGCACAAGCTATGTAAGAGGACAGAGAAGTGGCACATGTACTTCAGGGTGAGCAAAATAATGAAGACATCAACGCAATGTGATGGTGTGGCCAAAAGATCAAGAAAATAACGAGCTTAGTAGTGAAGGGAACAGAAAATGTAATGCTTACTGCAGTTCTGTCCTTAAGAAAGATGTAATGAAGTTGAAGGAAGGCTAAAGAAAGACACCTAAAGTGATCAATTTAAGGTTTGATCGTATTAGAGGCTTAAGTAAGGGCTCCTCTATTGGGAATAAGTGGATGTCTGGGTAAGGTGAAATTTGTTTGCCGAATACTGGAACTAAGAACTTGCTAAAGTTTTAGTAAGCCAGACAAATTTGGAAGCTTTGGAGCTAAAGTCATTAACAACTTTTGTTTTGGATTTAGCAGTAAATAATGGAAGCTTATGTACTCTTATTTTTCATTTGTTCTCATTTATGTATTTGAATACTTGTACTTATTCGTTGAAATTAAGCGTGTAAAAAAAAATACTGGGACAAATAAAAAGAAACCAATACAAATCGTTATTGGTGGATTCTAGGCAAAATTTAAGAATGGTGTATCTCTGCATTTGAAAATTCTTCTCCAGGCATATTACTGTCCATCCAAGTCTTTGACTTCAGCTTCTTTGTAGCACATGTGACTTAACTTATCACAAAACGTAGGTGCCATGGAAAACAGTTTTCTGGCATTTAAACTATTTACAAAAAGTAATGTTTCAAAGTGGCCTTCACTGCATGTTAACTTCATATACACATCTGTTGTGCTCTAGGTAGCTATAGTCTTTGTTTATTTCTCAACTTTGAGTGCTACTTTATACCCCTAGGTAATAACTATGTAAGACTTACTATCCAAATAAGTGTTACAGTATTAATAGATAATAAGGGTATGAAGTCATGAACGATATGTTAATAACGAACTATTAAAGCAAACTAGTAATATTTAGAGGCAATTCCTACATGAACAGTGGCCCAGTATGGCATTTTACATATTATCACATAATTTTAGATTTGGAAAGGACTTCTGCAGCCAGGAACAGTAGAAGGGAGTGGCAGCCCACCCTGCAGCCCACTCATCCACATTTCTCCAATCCATACCCAGAAAGTAATCTGCTATAACATATCTAACAGCTCTGCTTGAAGACCTTCAGTGTAGTGGAACACATTACCTCCTGAGGCTGTCCATTCCACTTTTGAAGAATTATAATATTTAGGAAGCTTTTTACCTGACATTGTTAAAATTTGCCTCTTTGTGACTTCTGTGTATAGCTCCTAGTTGTGCCTTCTAAGGCTACATAAAATATAAAATATATATATATATATAAAATTTAATCCCTCTTCCACACGAACCCTTCAAATACTGGAAGATAGAGGTTTTTTCTCCAAACTCAACAGCTCCTATTTCTTTAACAAGTCCTCCCTCCTCTCCCTCAGTCCATGTAGGTATCATACCCTTGGGTATGATAAAAATTTTGGTCACTGAAACCTGAATATCTTGGGGTTTATAGGGTAGAGTTCTTTCTTAAGGACCTCACTCTGGCTCTCATTGATTGGCCAACACTAGGTCCCAGCCGAAACCTCACTTGGACCTTGTTTGGGCCCTAATGGCTCCGAGTGAGTGAGTGAGTATAAATAGCAATTGTTTCTCTTTTGGCCAGAAACCCTGAAGGTCTTCCCCTCCCAGATTGAATTTCTTTTTTTTTGACTAGGTAAAAGAAGCCTTTTTTTTTTTTTGCCTCATTTCTTACCTAGCCTTAATTACCTAATGGGCGTTGCCGCAATCAAATTGAGACTTGGAAAAGACCTTAGCTTAAAAAGGGCAAGGTCTCCCATTGCAACCTGGCCATCTCCAGTCCCGATCTATATCTTGCCACTGGACCTAGATGGCTCTGGGAGAGAAAATGAGGCTAGTGACTTTGCACAGCACTCCCTCACATAAATCCAATTCACTTATGAGTCATGACATCACCTTCCTGATATCATGGTCTTCTTTGAGAACAAAGGACAAACAACAACTACCTCATATAGCACAGACTTAAGGCCCTTCGCCATCATGGTTATCCTCCTCTGGACTCTCTCCAGCTTTCCAAAGTACTTCCCAAACTGTGGCACTCCAAACTGACTACAGTATTTCTAATGTGGTTTGGCCATGGCAGAGCACAGAGGGGCTATCACTTCATAGACGCAATCGCCTCTAGTACTGCATCCCAAAATCATAACACACAAGGCCGACATACTGAGCTTATTTATAGTCAGCTAAAACCACCAGAGTTTTCCCAGACAAATTCCTATCTGATCCTACCTCATTTCTCTTATTCTTGTAAAGTTCATTTTTAGAACCCAAATGGAAGACATTTTATCCCTTTAATAGTAATCTCATTATTTTCTAACCAAGGTTAAATCAAGACCATTTTGGATCCTGATTCTGGCATCCACTATGTTAGTTTTCCTCCTAGCTGTCGTGCATATTTGATAAAATGTGCCACTTTTACTTTTATCCAAGTGATTAATAAAACAGTGGAAAGTTAAACCTCAATTGCTGGGATACTCTATTACCCTAGTTTACATTGAATCAATAAGTGCTCCTCTGAGTCTGGGCTAATTCCCTACTACTGTAAGGGTCATTTCTGGTGGCCAAGAAAAGAGAAGCAAAATAAGGGAGCAACTCTGCCATCTTTTCTGTTGTCCCTAAGCAACAGTCTTATGTGTGGATTCTCTTTTCCCTAACTAGCTAAAACAAGCAAACAAAAAAAGCTAAAACAAAAAAAAAAACCCACAACCCTTTGTTGTCCTTTCCAGCTCCAACTCATTCAAAGCTTTGGCACTACCAATGCTATTTTTACAAAATAATGAGGTGCTCATATTAATCCTATTACCTGCACTCCTTTCCTTCTTTTGTACATACATGTATGTTTAGAACCTGAATTGCTTGGTGAGTTCCCTGTGCACCCCCGCTGGGGTCCATAGACATGTCCCTTTTTTCTTTTTCATAAGAACTGTTTATCTTTGTGTCTTCATAATTTCATTCTCGAGAGATTCCTATCCCTCCTATGCTGTTATCCCCTATAGTAAATCAACAAGCATTCATTAATCTCCTACTATGTGCCGGCAATTTGGCTGGGGTTGGGGATACAAAAGCAAAAGCAAAAATATTCCCTGTCTCAAGGTGTTTACATTCTACTGGAAGAGAAAATATATGCATACTGAAGAATATACAGAATACAAGCTAGTTTTGAGAGGGAAGGTACTAACAGATGGAGGAATCAAGAGAAGCTTTATTTAGAAGGAGGCACTTGACCTAAGTCTTGAAGGCAACAAGGGATTCTGTGAAGTAGCTGTGAAGCTGTGAAGCAGAAGTGAATGTCAGGCCTCAGGGACAGAAAATGCTGAAGCCTATGGAGAAGGGAGATGGCATCTTGTAAGAAACCACAAAAAGGCCATTTCCTCTATATAGTTAGAGAATGGGAAGGAGAAGAATGTATGATGAGGCCAGGTAAAGTAGGTTGGCAACAAGTTATAAATGGCTTTAAAAGCCAGACAGGAATTTCTCTTTTATCCTAACATCAATAGGGAATTATTGAAGTTTACTGGGTAGGGGGAGTAAAGTAGTCAGACTTTTACCAAAGAAAGGTCACTTTAGAAGCTGTGTGGAAAATAGATTGAAATAGAGAAGAAATTTTAGGCAAAGAGACCAAATTAGCAGGCTTTTGCAACAGTCCACATGAAAGGCGATTAGGGCCTAAACTCGTGTAGTAACCACGTGTATAATGGGGAGTTGAATGTTGGAGATATTATGAAAGTAGAAATGATAAGATTTTGCAACTCATTGAATACGTGGGGTGAAGGAGCCAAAGATAACACCAACTTATGAACATGGAGGACTGAAAAGAAGAGGGAAGTTTGGATGTATGTTGGGGTGAAAAAGATCATGAGGATTTAAGTTTTGAGACATTCTGAGGTGTTTGACATTTTGAGTTTGAGATAGCTATGGGACACCCAGTTGGAAATGTGCAATAAGTAGGTGGAGATGAAGTACCTCAGGAGAGGTACTAGAGCTGGACGGATACATATAGATCTGGGAATCGTCAGCTTAGTCACATGCTAATTAGGCCAATTGGAACTGATGAAGTGAGAAAGTTTAGGAAAGAGTATGTAAAAATCTACCAATCCTTCTTCTATTCTCTTTGAAATCTGCCTTCCAAAAATCTAGGATACATGTCTTTTCTATCACAGACTTTGGTCTGTAATGGTCACTTCCTCTTAAAGTTCTTGTTATTTCCACCCCAGCAACCAGATCCTTTCTTCTGAGAATCGGATCCAAAATGGAATTACACCTTGTTGGTTCCTTTACCTTTTGAAGGATGACATCATTAATGCAGGTCAAGAAAGCTTTGATTTCGAAGGTGTGAACTAAAGCAGATGACAGGATGACTGAAGCTCCCCATCACTATTATCTTATGACTGTTCCAGTTTTGTGCCCTTTCTCACTACATTCAAAGCCACTACTGATTCAGGCCTCTAGTACATCCTGCCAAGATTATTGAAATGGCCTCCTAATTGTTCTCCCTGCTGCAAGTCTCCCCACACTCCAATCTATCTTCCACACAGCTTCCAAAGTGACCTTCCTTAAGCAAAAGTCTGAGCATTTCACTTCCCTGTTCAGTAGTCCATAGCATCTCTCTATTGCCTCGAGGATAAAACATAAGCTGTTCAGCTTTTAAAGCCCATCACAACCTGGCTCCAACCAGCTGTACCTGACAGCCCCATTATACACTGCTCTCCTTCCTACTCTTTAGAGTCAAGCCAAACTGACCCTTGTTTTTCCTCACACACAACAAACCCTGCATCTCTCTCTAGGTGCCTTTGCAGTAGCAGTCCTGCCTAGGTAGAATGCATCCTCCATACCCACTCAACCCACCACATAGAATTCCTTACTTTCTCCAAGACTCAGCTCAGGTTCAAAGCCAGTCGTGTTCCCCTGAGGACAAGTGCCCTCCCTCCCAAAGCTACCTCATATTTGTTTTGTTTTCATTCTGCATATACTATAATACATTATCTTCCATGTGTATCAGTAATTAAGGTGGGACTTTCTTTCACTGTTTTCTCTTTTAGCACTTATTTAATCAAGTGCCCTTGAGGAGAGTCTGGCCTTTGTTTCTTTGCTTGGATCAGGAGTCTTTGATGACTTGCTTTCCTCAAGAGAAAGCATAGTTTACATGGGTTTAAGTCACATGTTTCTGATGCCAGAAGCTTTTAGCTAGACAATTTCTTGCCATGTAGAATTTAGATTAGTCTGACATGACATTCCCAATGGAGCCCCCCAAATTTTTGTGACCACAGACATCTTCCTAAACTGAATGTTCACTATCTCTTCAAACATACATTTTAGATCTTCAACTGGAATCAGTCAAGTTCCCTCACATTCAGTAGTTTGTTCGTTCTATTTTCTTCCTTTTTTAAAAAAAGAAATTGGCATATTTTCCCTTTTCCATCCCAGTGATATTTCTCCCATTCTCTACAGTCCCTCAGACATCACTTAGGCTCAGCAATCACATCAACCATTTCCTTTAGTTGCTGAAAATGTTTCATCAAGGCAACTTGAATTCATCAAGGACATTAAGTGCTTGCTTGTTAATTGCTGATTCTTCTTCAAACTGGAACATTAATTAGTCCAGTAATTCACTTCTCCAGACGTGGCAGTTAAAGTTTCTCAGAAGTTTTCTTCAGGATTTTCTTTCCACAAAATAAGAGTTAAGACAAGTTCTCTCAAAAGTCTCCTCAGAATCTTTCAAAGTAACAATTAACCTTCAAAATCTCAGGAAGGAGGTTCCCTTAGTCTTCCATCAGAACCCACAGGATCCCCTTTAACCATGACAGCTAACTTTCAGTTTCAGAGATTTTGTAGCCTCTCTCATGAAAGTACAATAATAGTAATCGAAGTGTCTGTAATAAGAGCTATTTAAACTAGGATTATTCATGCAGGCCATGTGCCTCATCATTCATTGGTAAAGAAGGAGCTTATCATCCTATGTGCAAATTTCTCAGAAACTCTATCATTACAGAGCTTGTGAAAGATACCCAGCATTGATCCCCAGTGCTTAATGATTCATTAGAGGTTCAGTACTGCCAGATTCCCATGTATATACTGTCATAACTGCTCATTGCATGTTGGCATGGAAGTCTCTTACTTCTTTGTGTTACAAGCTACATGAGGTCAGTATTAGGAAAAAACTGGGACAGAAGTTGTAGTTGGTACAAAAGGGCATGTTTTGAAAATTCAACCAAAAATTTTTATGCACTCTCTACATCAAAGGCATTGCATTGGATGCTGGGGATACTAAGATAAAAATCAGAGTCCTTGCTCTCAAGAAGTTTATTTTCTTCTATGGAAAACAATATGTATACAAACAAGTAAAGACAAAACATTTTTAAGTAGAAAGTAATACTGGGGGCAAAATGGATCATTAAATTAACCAATTAGATGAATGAACTGTGTTATTAAAATAGAATAATTCAGCATACAGTAAGGTAAGCTGGTCATCTTCATGATAGGAAGTATAGCAACTTGAGATATTGCTCAAGGGCTCCACTGAAATTTTCCATCTTCCCAACAGTCCAGGGTTGACATTCTCTGGGGAAGTAGACCTTTAGCTAAACAACTATGAATAGTGCAATTCAGAAATGAGAGATGAATTGAGGACCTTGATTAGAAATTATGTGAGAGGGGAGACAGTGAAGCTGGAAATTCTTTTTCAGAAATTGGCAGACTAATCTGGTAGTGATGGGAAATTTAACACAAGAGAGGAACTGAATCATCTTGGTCTGGGTGTCTACCCACTACCAGGATGGCAATTTATCCCTAGGATGGAAGCAGTTCTGTTACAGAGTCTAGGTTATTGCTACTCAGAGATGAAGAAGAGTTAGGAGGGGTGGCAATAAACCTGTTAGTTCCTAAGATTATAGCAGGTACCTTCCACTTTTTGTTTTATCACAATTAGGCTGGAGAACTAATGTATGGACCAGGAAGAAAATGAGTGTTACCAACCACCCTGACATAGGCACTAACCTTTCTCTTCCTCTGACATTGCCTTTAGGCAGCCTATAAAAATAGACCAAGCCCAGGCTTCTAGGTCAGTGTTTCTCCATTAACCTTCATACTAACAGAACTTAATGAGTTTTCAGCAGGGAGAACAAAGGAGCCAGAACCATTCAAATAATAATATGATATTCAATATAATTAGCAATAAATATCATTAGTAATAAATTAATCACCATAAAATTATTAGAAACTTATTCAATTCTTCTCCAACTCTACCATTCTTTTCTTGTCCCTCTCTACTCATATAATGTTTGTCCTTACTAATGAATATCTTAAGAAAACAGATCTTAGAATTGTGGCTGTCACAACACAATTCAGGAACACGCATTTATTGAGTGCCTGCTATGTTCTAGGTAGTTAGTTCTGGGGATACAAAAACCGAGAGGAGTTTATGTTTTCCTGTATATATACACACATACATTCAGATAGACATACATAAAAAATATATACAGAATAAATACAAAGTAAATTCTGGGTTGGGGGAAATACTAATGACTTGGAGCACTGGGTGTGGGGTAATGTGGATGGTAGGAAAGTGAGTCAGGAAAGACCTCCTAAAGGAGGTGGTGCCTCAGCTGTGCTTTGAAAGAAGCAAAGGATTCTTTTTAAGAGAGGGGAGCAGGAACAGTAGTATTCCAACATGGGAGACAGCCTATGCAAAGTCATGGTGGCAGGAGTTGGAATACTATGTACAGGGAAGAGGGTAATTGTATAGCTGTGAGATTAGTTATTTCTGTGTCCAAATATAGCACATGTAAAACAGGGCAAAATAAAACATATGAATGTTAGTCAGCAGTTCAGTGACAAGGTTATTGGCCTAAACAGCAAGGAAACAGTTGCCCATTGTGCTTCCTCTGTGGGTAAATTCTGTGATCTGATGATTCAGAAGTTTCCTGATCATCTATGACATAAAGATGTATTCATTTATTAATAAAAATCATAGTAAATAATTGCGCATGAGGGTTTTTTATCTATACCTGTCATTTAATTGGTATGGAGTACACCTGGTGAGGAGACCCCCTTCACTGATACACATCCACAGATTATCTGCATCTAATAGTCTTAGAGATTTGCTGGAGGCAAAATAGGTCAAGAGGTTAAATTGACTTGTCTAGGCTCCATACTAGGAAGCATTGGAGGTCTTATGTGAATCCACATAATTTTCTTCATACTTGAAGCTTAGAAGATCCATACATATTAAGTAATTTGTCTACATACTAAAATACATTTTTAAAAAATTGATACCATATCTTCTCTCATCAGAT
This sequence comes from Phalanger gymnotis, assembly GCA_028646595.1. Lineage (NCBI taxonomy): Eukaryota > Metazoa > Chordata > Mammalia > Diprotodontia > Phalangeridae > Phalanger > Phalanger gymnotis. The sequence continues at coordinate 113,778,462 of CM053626.1, read as the reverse complement.
TTATTTCTGATTTTTTTATTCCTGAACTTAAAACTACCAAAAAAGACACTAGAATTAAGACCCAGGACAGATCTATTTAATTTAAGTCTTTTGAAAGTGTTAAGGCATATGAATATGAACAAGCTGCTTACTTAAGTGGTTGTCAAAGGATCAGGACATTTTAAAATACATGTCTATTGCCACCAGGGGTCACTAAAGGCCAAAAGAAAATATAACATCATTAAGTTATAATTAGGAGAAATGGTCAAAAGAGAATGCTTGTAAACTGGAGTGAGGGTGACTGATAATCAGTAATTTTTATACCCCAGACTTGTCAGTGCTCTGATCGCTAAACCACCTAAATTCCAGGAGTTCAGAAATTGGTAGCCACCTAGTTCCTCAGAACCCAAAGGGGAGCTCCTTTCCTATACCAATTATATTCTGCATCAGATATTTGATATGACTATTTAGTTCAAACCTCTTATTTTGTAGATTAGGAAACAGGTCCGGAGAGGAGGAATTATGTAGCCGGTATTGTATAACAAGTTAATGTTGAAGTAGGGACTAGAACCTCAGACTCACAGATTAAGATTTTTTCCAAGACAATGTGCTGCCCATCTACTGTATATCTTAGTGTTGATTTGAACTCTAGTGAGGCAATAGTATGGCCAAAAGGAAAATTAGTAAGGTAGTGGACAATAAAGGAGCAGTCTTGTTTAAGAATATTTCAATGAACTCCTCCTACCACGGATTAAGAGAAGAATATGTGGAAAATATATTTACATCTGTGATTTATTTGGTATATAGGGAATACTATATGGGGAACTAATGTAGATTGTCACAGGTTCTGTAATTTATATTCTTGGAGAATTACCTGGGATACTAAGAAGCGATACTAATTGCCCAGGATCAGACAGCCAGTGAGGGTTAGAGGTGGGACTTGAAACCAGGTCTTCATCATCAGGGAGGCTAACTTAATATCCACTGTACCATGTTGCTTATTGAAATGCACATAGTAGAGCAAAAACATTGCCCTCCCCACCCAGAATGTTTGATCAAGACATGTAGTTACCTGAAAGCTGAGTGGATAGGGAGAAAAAATTTAGGGTTAGGGTTACAGGGTTTATTGAATAATATGGAAACTATGTGAACATACTCATGTTAAAAAAGGTATATACCTTATGTGTATGCCTCTGGCTTTGTGTGGCTAAATGAAACAAGGTTGCACGTGTAACTACTCTCACAAGATCAGTTTTATCTGAACAATAGTTTTCCAACCAATGGATGTCCTCAAGATTCTAGGTCATCTTTGTATCTTTCCAAATTGACATAGAACTGACTACTTTTTGGCCTCAACTATTCGACAAATTCCAGATGTACCTAATGATATTATCACCTAGTCCATATCTTTCTGTCTTTTTCACAATATTAAAATTAAAGAATGAGACTTTATCAAATGCTTTGGTAAAATCTAGGTAAACTTTATAGGTCCCTCCCCAACCTACTTGTCAAGAAAACCATTCCAAAAAAGGAGATGAAATTAGCTGTGCTGACTTTATAATCACCATTTCTGTTTCTGAGTATTCATTAATCATCTCTTTAATGTTATACTCTAGAACTTGGCATAGAAAAGGCAAGCTCACCATTATAGTTTGCCGTTTTCCTTCTCTTTTTTTCCAAGTTTGAAAATTTTGATTTGATATTTTTTAGTTTTCAGCATTGATTTCCGCAAGATTTTGAGTTACAATTTTTTTCTCCATTTCTACCCTCCCCCCCCACTCCAAGATGGCATTTATTCTGATTGCCCCTTTGCCCAGTCAGCCCTCCCTTGTGTCACCCTCCCCTTCCTCTCCCCGTCCCCATCCTTTTTCCCCTTATTTTCCTGTAGGGCAAGATAGATTTCTGTGCCCCATTGCCTATATATCTTATTTCCCCATTGCATGCAAAAACAACATTTTTTTTGAGCATCTGCTTTTGAAACTTTGAGTTCCAGATTCTCTCACCTCTTCCCTCCCCACCCACTGTCCCTAAGAAGACAAACAATTCAACATAGGCCACACATGTATCATTCTGCAAAACGCTCCTATAAATAGTCATGTGAAAGACTAACTATATTTTGCTCCCTCCTATCCTGTTCCCCTTTATTCAGTTTTCTCGCTTGACTCTGCCCCTTTTCAAAAAGGTTTGCTTTTGATTGCTTCTCCCCCCTATATGCCCTCCCTTCTATTGTCACCCTTTTTTATCCCCTTCCCCCTAGTTTCGTGTGGGATAAGATACCCAATTGAATGTGTATGGTATTCCCTCCTCAAGTCAAATCCGATGAGAGTGAGATTCACCCATTCCCCCTCACCTGCCCCCTCTTCCCTTCCAATAAACTGTTTTTTCTTGCCACTTTTATGTGAGATAATTTACCCCATTCTATCTCTTTGTTTCTCCCTCTCTCACTATATTCCTCTCTCACCCCTTATTTTTATTTTTTTTATATCATCCCTTCAAATTCAACTCATCCTGTGCCCTCTGTCTATGTGTATGTATATTCCCTTCAACTACACTAATACTGAGAAATGTCTTATGAATTACACACATCATCTTCCATGTAGGAATGTAAGCAAAACAGTTCCACTTTAGTAAGTCCCTTATGATTTCTCTTTCTTGTTTACCTTTTCATGCTTCTCTTGATTCTTGTGTTTGAAAGTCAAAATTTCTATTCAGCTCTGGTCTTTTCACTGAGAAAGCTTAAACGTCCTCTATTTTATTAAAAGTCCATATTTTGCCTTGGTAGCATTATACTCAGTTTTGCTGGGTAGGTGATTCTTGGTTTTAATCCCAACTCCTTTGACCTCTGCAATATCATATTCCAAGCCCTTCAGTCCCTTAATGTAGAAGCTGCTAGATCTTGTGTTATTCTGATTGTGTTTCCACAATACTCAAATTGTTCCTTTCTGGCTGCTTGCAGTATTTTCTCCTTGATCTGGAAGCTCTGGAATTTGGCGACAACATTCCTAGGAGTTTTCTTTTGGGGATCTATTTGAGGAGGTGATCTGGGGATTCTTTCAATTTCTATTTTACCTTCTGGCTCTAGGATATCATGGCAATTTTCCTTGATAATTTCTTGAAAGATGGTGTCTAGGCTCGTTTTTTGATCATGGCTTTCAAGTAGTCCAGTAATTTTTAAATTATCTCTCCTGGATCTATTTTCCAGGTCAGTGGTTTTTCCAATGAGATATTTCACATTGTCTTCCATTTTTTCATTCCTTTGGTTTCTGGTTATGTCTGTTTTATAATAAATAATAAATTCCTTTGGTTCTGGTTATACCTGTTTTATAATATCTTGTTTTCTCATAAACTCACTAGCTTCCACTTGCTCCAATCAAATTTTTAAGGTAGTATTTTCTTCAGTGGTCTTTTGGACCTTCTTTTCCATTTGGCTAATTCTGCCTTTCAAGGCATTCTTCTCCTCATTGGCTTTTTGGAGCTCTTTTGCCATTTGAGTTAGTCTGTTTTTTTAAGGTGTTATTTTCTTCAGCATTTTTTTGGGTCTCCTTTAGCCAGTCATTGACTTGTTTTTCATGATTTTCTTGCGTCACTCTCATTTTTCTTCCCAATTTTTCCTTTACTTTTCTTACTTGCTTTTCCAAATCCTTTTTGAGCTCTTCCATGACCTGAGACCAATCCTTATTTTTCTTGAAGGTTTTTGATGTAGGCTCTTGACTTTGTTGACTTCCTCTAGCTGTATGTTTTGGTCTTCTTTGTCACCAAAGAAGAATTCCAAAGTCTGAGACTGAACCTGGGTGCGTTTTTGCTGCCTGGCCATGTTCCCAGCCAACTACCTGACCCTTGAGCTTTTTGTCAGGGTATGACTGCTTATAGAGTATAGAGTACTTTGTCCCAAGCTGTAGGAGCCTTGTGCTGCTGTTTTCAGATCTACTTCTACACAGCAGCTCTGCCACACCAGTGCTCCTCCTCCCCCAAGAACCGCCAACCTGGACCAGGACTCAGATCCAAGCAGGCTCTGCCCTCCCACTCTGATCCGCTGCTTAATTCCTCCCACTAGGTGGGCCTGGGCCCAGAAGCAACTGCAGCTGGAAGCAGCCCCAGAGCTACATCACTTCCATGCCCCCAGGGCTGGAGCTGACTGTGTGCTCCTTTCACTTCATTCCAGCAGTTCTACCCACTAACCTTGTGTTGTCTTTGGTGTTTGTGGGTTGAAAAGTCTGGTAACTGCCACAGCTCAATGATTCAGGGCCCTACCACCTGTTCTGCCCGGCTCCTGGTCTGGCTCGTCCTGGCATGGTCCAGGCTGGGCTGTGCTCCACTCTGCTCCCAGCTCCCTGCAATAGACCCTTCCAGCGAACATCCAGTCTTTCCTGGGCTGGACCCCTGCTTCCTTCTGCTATTCTGTGGGTTCTGCAGCTCTAGAATTTGTTCAGAGGCATTTTTTACAGGTGTTTAGAGGGACTTGGGGGAGAGCTTAAGCAAGTTCCTGCTTTCCAGCCGCCATCTTGGCTCTGCCCCTTCCTTCTCTTCTTTTTTGGGGAAATCATGTCAGGCTTTGTGGAACATACCTATAGTCCCTGCTGTCTGAGAGGCTGAGGCTGGCAAATTGATTGAGTTCAGGAGTTCAGAACTAAGGTAGACTAAGCTGATGTAACTCAACTGTTAAGTCCAAAACCAATATGGTGAGCTACTAGGGGCTCCCAGGCTGCTTAAGGAAAGGTAGACTGTCCCAGGTCAGAAATGGAGGAGGTCAGATTTTCTATAGCCAATTGAGCTGTGTACGGCATGGGCAATTTCTAGTTTTGGGAAGATATTGAGACCCAGTCTCTAAACAAAGAAATAAACAAGAGATGGGGGAAAATCAACACATTTGCCCTTCTCCAATCCTGAGGTGCCTTTCCCATTCTCTATGATCCTTCTTTTTGTTTTTTAATTTTCTTTTTTATTATAAACTTAACATACCAACAAATATAAACATTTCATTATGCAAAGAACCAAAAAAGAGGATTATTTATGAAAGCATGAACCTCTGTTACGTAGTTTATTCATTTTTAAGTGTATGTTCCATTGAATACTGTTATAAAATGACCCTGCTTGTGTGTTTTCTTTTCTGAACTTTTTATTTTCTTCTGTGTTTTTAATATTTTATTGCTAATCTTTCTTTCTCCTTTATTTTTCTTGCAACTCTCACTCTCCCCTTCTTTCCCTACTCTCTCACCACTCTCATGGAAGCCCTCCCTTGCAACAGCTTAGTCATGTAAAATAAATCAGTACATTGGCCGTGTCTGAAAATGTACTTGTCATTCTACATGTCTAGTCCATCACCTCTATTCTAAGACATTAGAGGTGTTTCTCACACTCAGGCTTCTGAAGTCATGATTGGTCACAGCACTGATCAGAGTTTTGAGGCCTTTCAAAGTTGTTTTCCATTACATCACTGTGTTCATTGTTTAGGTTGCTTTTACCCATTTCATTTTGCATCAGTTCATTCAAGTCCTCCCAGATTTCTCTGACTTTGTCATATTCAATATTGTAATGGCAAGCAAAGTGAGACTTTTTGCTGTTTTTTCTTTTGTAGTGGTTCTCAGCACAGAGGCAATCAAGTGCCTTTGATTGAGTCTTGCGTTTGTTTGAATCGAGTCTTTGATTGAATCAAGAGTCCTTGATTGGAAACAATACATGTACTCTGAGGTTAGCATTTTGCTTTGGGGGCTCACTCATTGGAAAAGTATTTGTGTGATTTGGCCAGATGAGACTCTGGGTAGCTATTAAGGAGCCCCCCGGGTTTGAAAACCCAGATGCTGGTGCTTCTCTCTCTGGTAATTATTGCTATGGTCAGACAGAAACCTGTCTGTTGATTTGTGTTATTTTCTCTGTTTGTAATTTCTGTTTGTATTTGCTCTGTAGTTCAGGGTGCTGACTTTTTCCCCAGAAATAAGTGAATGATATATGTATGTTAAATTAAAGTAAAACTATTAATCCCTTAAAATTGCTTTCCTTTAGAAAAGGAGATCAAAGAACCTGTGCTTGAAACCCTCCTGTATGCTGGTGTTATTGGCCTTACACCTCCACAGTAGCTGCAAGTAACGTTGTTGTTACAAGTATTTGTTAAAGCAAAATAATATTCTATTACATTTTTATACAACAATCTGTCCAGGCATATCTCAACTGATGGGCACCTACTTTTTTCTCATTCTTTGCTACAACAAAAAAAAATAATGCTATGAATATTTCCTTTCCCACTGTCTTTGAACTCTTTGAAATCTATGCCTACTGGTAGTCAACGGGTACGCATAGTTTAGTGATTTTTATTACACGGTTCCAAATTGTTTCCCATAAAGATTAGATCATAGCTCCACGAACAGGGCATTATTGTACCTGTCCAACCACAATGACCATTTTCCTCTTTTGTCATCACTGCTTATCTGATAACTGTCAGGTAGAACCTCAGAGTTGTTTTAATATGCATTTTTCTTATTATGTGTGACTTTAATAGTTTTTTCATGTGTTTATTGAAAGCTTTCATTTCTTTATTTAAAAATTACCAGTTTGTATATTTTTATCTATTGGTCAATAGCTGTTGATCTGATATACTTATGATAATTTCTCTATATCTGTTACCTATCAGATTTTTATGAAGGCAGCATGACCTAGGGGCTAGGGAATGGACCTTGGAACCAAGACCTGGGTTCATGTTCTGTCTCTGATACATAGTGACTGTGGGATGCTGGATGGAGTCACTTAGCTTCTCACTGTACTAGTGGCTTAGCAATCACATCTGCATTTCTTTCATTATTGTAGAATGTAGTTCATTTGGTCCAGGTAACTTGAATTCATCAAGGGCCATTAGGAGCTTTCTCACTTTTTCCCTACTTATCTTAGGTATCAACTCCGTATTAGCCATTTATATTCTGCCTTTGCCAGTCCAATGACTATTTACCTTGATAGAGAAAATAAAAAACAAAATAAAAGTTGAGAAATTCTACCTTCTCTTAGTTATCCATTATCACTTTCCCTCCTTTCCCAACTATTGTTCCTAGCCTTTCTTTTGATTTTCTTGTTTTCTTCCAAAAGAGATTTTTTTTAAAAAAATCTTTTTTCTTATCCATAGTTATTCTTCCTGGTCTCAATTTATTCTGAGACTTACCACATCTCACACCATTCTTGTAAGAGTTTGTCACACTTTTGAATTCATTCTCTATTATCAAACCTTAATTCCATTTTCTCTACAGGTATTTTTAAAATTTAAGTTAGTTTCTAAATCCTTTGTAATTTACAGTGGGCTCTTTAGACAACTCTTCTTTTTGCGCCTCATCAGAATTGAATCCCTCTTGTGATGACTTTCCTTTTATCATATTAAGTCCATTAAATTCTACCTAACCTTCTCTGAAAGCTTTTAAATCTACTCTTCTGAAGTCTAGGTTTCAAAGTAAATTATTCCTGGCTTTCTTATTCTTTTCTAGCACACCTTATAATATGGAATGGTCTCTTTCCCCCAAGTTTTCCATTATTTCCATCCCCAGCAATCAGTTCCTTATTGGTAAAAGCCAGATTCACAATAGAATTTCCCTGTTGATTCCTTTACTGTTTGAAGGCAATATCAGTGGAGCACAAGTTCTGATACCTTCTGCCATGCTGGAAAGATTATGAAGGTAATCCTAACAACAGAATGTCTGCTTTTTGAGGACCTGTCTTGCTAAGTATTATTAAGACTGGTCACTTTTTCATGAATTCTTTGTCCATGGAAACCCATGAAACAAAGAAAAAATGAAAAAGTTCCCTCCCCCTTCCGCTTCTGCAGCAGAGGTGTTCAAATGACATAAAAAGAGAAAGAGGTTGGTATGGATCACATGGTTTTGAGACTATCATCAATGTTAGCTTAGCTATTGATAGCCTAAATATGAGATCCTATCCAGTGACCAGATAGTGGACATACTATTTAGAGGAACTGGGTCACCATTTTCTCCACATTCTCACTATATATGAAACCAGATGACAAGAAGGAGTTGTAACTAAATGGGAGGATTGCTTACAGGTTCTACTTGAAGAGGTCAAGAGGTTGGTATAGTTGTTTGTTGTGCATTTTTTGAAAATCACTTCATGGAAAACTTGGTTATCTCATCTTGTAAAGGTTTTGACAGATATATAGTGATTACTGTGAAGAGAGCAGCAGTTTCTGCAGCCACATTTGAGGATTTAAAGTTGTGGGTCACCAAAAAGGGCAATTAAGAAGCATACAATCTCCTTCTGATTGGATGGCTCTTTCTAGAACTTCCATGTAAGGAAGGCACTCAAGCCAGCCATGTCTCATTCTTCTCTAAGATATACTCACAACTTTCTCTATTAGGTCCCTGAGCCAGGTACCTTCACTCTTTTTCTTTTTGAGCTCCCTTTTATATATTATCTTCTACTGTTAAAATGTAAGCCTCTTATAAATGGGTTTTTTCTTTCTGCTCGTATTTGTATTGACTGCACTTAGCACAATGCCTGGAACACAGTAAGTGCTTAATAAAAAATAAATTGTCGACTGACTGATATAGTATGTGTGCATTATTAACTTTATCTCCATCACTTTTTTAAGCCTGGACAATCAACAAAACAATAAACGAAGCCTTGGTTTGTAGCCTTTAATGATTTTTGAAGAGTAAATGTTCATATTGAAAATTAACAATGACTCTCCCAAGCTAGTATCAATAGACTACAGAATTTTACCAACGAACTCTTGCACAGGGAAAGTTGTGAAATGGATATCAGAAAATAAATATGTAGGTCATATAGCAAGAAAGTGTAGCCATTGGTCAGTGTGCTCTTTGGATATCCCCATAATATTAAAAGAGCTAGAGGAAGGCCACATATTGGGAAGGATTTATGGAAGAACATGGACAGGAGTTGCCAGAAGGAGGCAGGGATGGGGTATGAATGTGCCTTTTGAAAAATATCCACTTTGGTAAGATAACAGATCCATGGAGGTACAGAGGACTTTACTACTGAATACTTTTTAAAGAACAATTTTTATTTAAATGCACTGAATATTTCAGTAGGGGAAACTTCCCTAATTACTTAGAATGGTTCACCTCCCAGTGATTTCCCAAGAGTTGGTTGAATTAGCTTTAGGAGATAATGTAACCAACTCATCAGTCAGATTCCTATTAAACATTTTATTATAAAGTTAATAACCGTCCACAAAACTGAGCAAACAAAATCATAATTGCCAGAAACTTGGACACTAAGGGATGAATATTTCATCCACGGAGACCCATGAAGCAGATAAAATATAAAATGACCCTTGATTCTTTGTGGTCCCCTTCTACTTCCACAGTGACATTGTTTGAATATAAAAAGGGAAGAGGGTACTATAAATCGCTTAATTTTCAGAACATTTCATTTCTAGCTTTTTACTCTGAATGTGAGAACCAAAGAACCAAAAAATTAATCTACTATTAAAACAACTGATTCATACTGATATTTTCAGTATAAATGAAAACAAAAGATATAAAGCGCTTACAGTAGTCCCATTCCAGTACAGTGGTTTTGGCACTTCAGTAATTGTACTGAAACTAGGGTACTTCCCAGAAGGATTAGATCAACCAAAGGTAGAAAATCATAGCCTTTTGGGGGTTACATTTTAACTGTCATGATGATCTGGCTACTGGGGCTAGGAAGCTAGAAACTGTTAACACAAAAAGTAACAAGAATAAAAGGTTCCAGAAATTGGAGGAGATGCCAAGTATCTCTCAAAAACCTGTCTCAAAAAACCGTAGGGGAAGAAAAAAAAATGAAGCTTTTTGGATTATCCCAATAGATAAATGAAAAGCTGTCTCACTGGTTGCTTTTGGATGAGCAAATACAGAAGTTGAGCCAGTTGGTTTCATTAAGTGTCTAAAAACAACAGTAATATCATTTCATGAGTACTTGGTCATATTATTTCGTAGGGGCCATAATGAGATAAGCAAAAATACAACCAAATAGGTTTCTTATACATCAGCTATTGCAGAGGATGAAGAAACAGATGAAATCTTTAAGAATTTGAAGACTCTCCACACTAGGTTAGTGATCTAGTTTGATGCTTAGTCATCTTGATACTCAATGACTTCAATGTGAAAGAGCACACAGAGAAAAATTATATTGAAAAATATGCTTCAGGGTCAAGAAATGACAGACCAAAGTTCGTAGGCTGCTCACAGATTGCCTACTTGAATATCATGAATATTTTTTTAAGAAGAAAGTTAAAAAGTCTAGATGTAATGAACACTCCATAAGATTATAAAAAAAAATGAAATGGATTATATCTTAACATAGTAGAAAGAACTAAATTGACATAGAAACTGCTTCAGAATCAGAAATGCATATACAATAAAATTAAGTGGTAACAAAAGTCAGGAAAATGGTGGCGATCAGAAATTTCCAGGTTCTCCAGATTTTTTCCACAGACAGAAAATCACCACAAAATGAACATAGAGCAGCAAAAATAAGGGGGTAAAGCAGTTGTCCTAGGAGGACATCTTGAGAGGATCTCAGAAAAGACTTAAGCTGCTGAGGTTTGGCCCAAGTGTAAACACCCCCAGGCCAACGCCAATAAATCAACACATAGACCCAGACTGAAGCAGACTAGGTAGGCCTCAAGAAATTTTACCTCAGGAACTTTCACCTCCCAGATTTTTACCTCATAAACTTTCATCTAAGGAACAGGAGATGCCAAGTAGGGGAAGATTGAACGACCTACTACTGCTTCCGGAAGTCAGGTCTAGCAGTATGGATCAGAAGTGATCCCTGGCTGTCTATGGGCAAAGAGGAGCAACCACAAGCCTAGAGAGTATGGTACCATTGGGGAGCAAGAACATTTCTGGAGCTAAGGGGAGGGAGAAAGGAGTCTCTGAAGTTGAGGCCCGAGAAGAATTCAGAAAACAACGGTAAGGAGGACCTGAGGCCTAGGGCAACATTGCCCACAACTTGGGATTAAAGCTTGATTATAATAGTATTAAACTGATAAAAATAAAATAAGACAAATTAAAAATAAAAATAAGTAAAGAAAGGAAAAAGAACCCAACTATTGACTACTTTGATGTAAAAGATCTGGGTTCATATTTAGAGAAAGATACTGAGGTTAAAAAAAAAAGCCACTCCTACCCTAAAGAGTAACATCAATTTGTCACAAGCCCAAAAAGAAATCTTAGAAGAACTTCAAGAGGAATTTAAAAATCAAAAAAAGAGAGAACAAGGAAAAATTAGGGGAAAAAAAGCAATTTATGAAAAGTATGAAAAGGAATTCAAAAATCAAATAAGAGAGAAAGAGGAAGAATTAGGGGAAAAAAAAGCAATCCAAGAAAACTATGAAAAGAATGTTAACCAATTAGAAAGAGATACAAAATCTTAAAGAAGAAAATGAGTCCTTGAAAACTAGAATTAGGCCAGTAAAATCAAATGACATTATTAGACACCAAGATATAATAAAAAAAAATAAATAAAATGGAAAAGAATCTGAACTATCTCATTAGAAAAATAACTGATCTGGAGAACAGATGAAGGAGAGCCAATAATACCTGGAAGTTATGATCAAAAACAGAATCTGGATACAATATTATAAGAAATTATAGAGCAAAATTGCGGTAAAGTTCTAGAAGGTAAAGTAGAAATAGAAAGAATCTACCAATCACCATATGTATTGTTAATGTAGTTTTGCTTAATTTGAAGATCTTCCCATCCATTAATAGGCCCATGTGACCTGATTAAGTCACATGGAAGCCCAAGTCACATGAGCCTGGGTCACAAAGGTTGTGATGCCCTCTGACTCTGAAGAAAGGTATATGTACTCTGAGGTTAGCATTTTGCTTTTTGACTCACTCATGGGAAGAATTTTCATGTGATGTAGCCAGATGAGACTCTGGATAACTGTTAAGGAGCCCCCAGCTTTAAAAAACCCAGGTGTTGGTGCTTCTGTCTCTGGTAACTATGTATGTATTGCTTTTGGTCAGACAGTTAGAAACCCTGTCTGTTGATCTTTGCTGTTTGTATTTGCTCTGTTTATATAATTTCTGCTTGTAATTTCTGTATGCATTTTCTCTGAAGTTCAGAGTGCTGACTTTTCCCCTGAACTAAGTGAATATATATATATATATGCATATATATATACATATATACACACACACGTGTATGTATGCATATGTATATATGTTTGTGTATGTATATGTATATATGTATATGATTAAAGTAAGATTGTTGACCCCTTTAAAGTTGCTTTCTTTTAGAAAAGCAGATCAAAGAATCTGCACTAGCAGCCCTCCTGTGTGCTGGTGTTATTAGTCTTACATCCCCACACCAGCTACAAATAACATTGTTGTTACACCATCTAAAAAAGATCCTAGGAAGAAAACTTAGAGGGATGTCATAGCCAAGTTTCAAAATTCCCAGGTTAAAGTGAAAATATTGCAAGCAACAAGAAAAAATACAATTTAAATACTGTAGAAAAACAATCAGAATTTCACAAGACCTAGCAGCTTCTACTCTAAAAGACCATAGGTATTATTATATTTCAAAGAGCAAAGGAGCTGGGGTTGCATCCAAGAATAATTTATTCAGCAAAGTTAAATATAATCCTGAATGAAAAAAAAATGGGACATTTGATGAACTGAAAGACTTTCAGATATTTGTAACAAAAGATTGAAACTCAATTGAAAAATTAATATATTATGAAATAATATTCATATATGAAATATGAAAAAATAATATATTAAATTAAATTAAAGACTAATTATAAGACACTGACTAAGCTCAAATGGTTTGCTTATGTTATATGAAAATTTTATTAATATTAGATAGTAGTAGTAGTATTCTTAAAACTTATTACTAAGGTATTTTGAAAGAAAGGTTGGGGTTGAGTTGTGCATGATTAGGTGATTCTGAAAAACAAAATTAGGTAGGAAAAGGTAAAAGGGGGCAATTATCTTATAAAACTGGGTATGAAAGGAAGAACTAATACAGAGGAGGCAAGTGGGGGTGGAGATCTGGTAACAGTGGAACCCTACTCTAATCTGGGTTGAAAAAGAAACAATCGTATACATCTGAAGAGGTATGAGATATGAGACCTTTATCGATAAACTGTCTATAAACATTTTTCCAATTTTCTGCTTTCCTTCTGATCTTGGTTGCATTTGTTTTATTTCCACAAAAACTTTTAAATTTAATGAAATCGAAATTATCCATTTTGCACCTAACTTTGCTCTCTATCTCTTATTTATTTGTAAATTGTTCTCTTACCTATAAGTCTGATAAATATATGTTCTATGTTCTAATTTTTTGGTAAAATCTCTCTTTATATTAAGGTCATGTATGACTTTATCTTGATAAATGGTATAAGATATTGATCTATGCCCAGTTTCTGCCATACTGCCTTCCAATTTTCCCAATAATTTTTACCAAATAATGAATTCTTATCCCAAAATCTTAAGTCTTTATACTTGTCAAATATAAGATTATGTTTATTGTATGTCTACTCTATTCCATTGATCAACCTTTCTGTTTCTTAGCCAGTACCAGATGGTTTTGAAAATTACTGCTTTATAATATAGTTTAAGATCTAATACTACTAAATCTCCTTCCTTTACATTTTTTCATTATTTCCTTTGATATTCTTGACTTTTTGTTTTTCCAAATGAATTTTGTTTTAAATATGATGAGTCTGGCATTTCTGTGGAATGTCCAGATAGAGATACCTGATAGGTAGTTGATATTATAGAGCTCAGGAGACAGAAATATACAGGTTAGACTAATATGCTTAGAGTTGATAATTGAGCACATTAGAGTTGTTGAGATCATTAGGAGGGAATGAAGAGAAGATAGCCCAGTATAAAAGCCTTAGAGATACCCAAGGTCAGGAGTCAGAGTATGAATTCCGATTTTACAAAGGAGTATTAGAAAGGTAGGAGGAGAACCAGGAGAAGAGTGTCATAAAAACCCAGAAAGCAGAGCATCTCGGAGTACAGAGTACTTGGAGATCAGTAGTGGCAAATGCTGAAGAAAGGTCAAGAAGAATCTGGACTGAGAATAGGCCATTGGATTTAACAATCAAAAGATTTTTAGTAGCCGTGGAAAGAGTAATTTCAGATGAGTGGTAGGAACATGAGATTATAAGGCGTTAAATACAGAAACATGCTTACCAATATTATTCACCGTGATCATGAAGTGTATACTTCATAAAGTTCAATTTGGAGAAAGACTCCGTATAGATGATGAGGTCTTCCAGATGCTTCTGTTTATGGCTCACATTTTCTTGATAGCATCAAAACCCCAAATACCAGAGTCTCTTTAATGCAATCCATGGTCCCTCAAAAGAGATCAGACTAGTGGCCCATGCAGGAATAAATAAGTGGAGAAGGAATGCATATTGTCCCAATTTATGAGAAGCAACTCAAGAACTCACTGAGTTAAACGATTAGTGCATATATATCTTGGACAAGCATAGAAGATGGACGATGAGCTAATCAGAGCTGAATAGTAGGACCAGATCTTGATGGACAGCCTCTGAGAAACTGTCCAGAGCTCCAAGTGGTTTCCAGCTGCAAAGGCTCCCCTGGCATTCAGGTGATGCCATTTTTCTGTGATAGAAGAAGCCACAAGCTCAGGAGGATCTTAATTGCAGATATATTGTAATACAGCTGAATGCAACATAAATATGTCTTGTAGTTCTAATTAGGCTGCAGCACCTTTAACTTTTTTTTTTTTAAAAAAAAGGTATTTAAATTGCTATCTTTTGTTTTTACTTTACCTTCATTCTGAAAATATCCATTTCTCCTGCTTTTCCCTACCCAGTGAACCATTCTTTTATTACTCAAAAATTTAAGAAAGAAAAAAAAGCATTTCCATAAAACCAATCAACATATCAACTGAGTCTAACAATACATACAACATTACACACCCATAGCCCCCCACCCCACGCCCATACACACTCCTCTACAGAGAAGGGAAGGAGATGCAACTTCTCAATTCTTTTCCAGGACCAATTTTGATCATTATAATTAAACAACTTTTGTTTTATTTTTTCTTTCCATTTTCATTGTAGTGATTACAAATATTGTTTTCTTGGTTCTGGTTACTTCACTCTGCATTAATTTAAAAAATAGCCCTTTCCTTCTCTGAATTCTTCATATTGGTCATTTCTTAAAGCCCAGGAATATTCTGTTCTATTCATTTGTTTAGTCACCATTTGTTTAGTCAATTCTCAATCAATCTACTTTGTTTCCAGTTTTTTGATTCCACAAGAATATGCTACTATGAATATTTTGTTGTGTGAGAGGTTTTTTTTCCCCTTCATTGTCTTCTCTGGAGCATATACCTAGTAGTGGAATCTCTGAGTCAAAGGTTATGGGCATTTTAGCCACTAGCATAACTCTAAACTGCTTTCTAAAACAACTGGACAGTTCCAACAATTTATTTGTGTTGGGGTACCTGTATTTTCGAGCCCCTCAGATATTGACTCTATATTTTTTTGATCTTTGTCATTTTTTTAGATGTAAAATGAAACCGCAGAATTGACGTAATTGTTTTTTCATCTGTAACATATTGGATATGATGATCTCTAAGGTCCCTTCCAGTACTAAAATCTATGATCCTTTGATTTATATTTCTATTTCTAGTCATATGGATCAATCCTGCATATGATCTTTAATAGTTTGCAATTCTTTTGAAAACTATTTGTTCATATACTTTGATTACTCATACATTGGGAAATGGCTCTTAGTCATATATTTGTTATTTTTCTATATATTTTGAGTATTAAATCCATATCAGGGATATTTAATGCAAAGACTTTTCTGTAACAAGGATGATCTTACAAAACTGGGCATGTACTCTAGCTTCTTGGGAATGGACAAGCACATCGCTCCCTTTTTGTGAAATGTGCTCTGTCTTCTTGCTGATGGAGATGCATGACCCAGCAACTCCTGACTTGTCCTTTTGTTTCTGTGAGTAGGGTTGCATTGGCTGATATGGGAAGAGCTAACTGTCCATTCAGGCTATGAAAGGAGTGAGGAGAAAAAAGCTCACTTTTCAGTATGTCATTTTGGGTCTTAGCCATCTCTTCCATGGAATTTTAGCAAGGAGAGGAGGTAAAATCCAGTACCACCACTGGCAATGGCGTCCTGAAGTTCAAGCACATGGCAGTGAAACATGTGCTTGCTTAGGTGAACCTGAGTCCCTGGTTGTTAATTGTCTTGTGTCTTTATGTTTCTTCCCTGAACATAGGTTCAACTAGCAATCAGTGATACTGAAGGACAAACATGTCCAGCTTTGGTGGCTACCTCTGAAGTCTAAGAGTGCCTGGGTTCCTGAGTCAATACTGGCTGACCAGTAGGAGATATTTTCTGTAACTAGACCAATTTTTGGAGAAGGTGACCAACTAAGAGGATAGTGATAGTACTGAACCCCAAAGCTTGAAAAAGCTCTACATAACAGCCTAGCATATCTAAATCTTATGACGCTTTGAGACATTTTAGGCCTGAGGAGGAAGTAAAATGTCTGTTAAGCAGTCCCACAAAGTGCCTTTGCCTTTGAGGAGATTGTAGTGATCATGAGGGATTATTATTTGAGTTTTAAGCATTCGTTAATGTGTGCTTGTGAGGCAATTATGACCTTACGTTCCACCATCAACCCCTAATCTTTCCCTCTTCTTTACTTCTCTATTATTGCTGATGGCACTACAATCCTCCTAGGCACCCAGGCTCATAACCTAGGTATTATCCATGACTCCTTACTCTCTCTGACTTGCCTTGTCCCTTCTATCTGTTGCCAATCCTGTCAATTTACCTTTGTAACAACACCTCTTGCATATGCCTCCTTCTCTCCTCTGACATTGTCTGGCCTAGGCCCACATCACCTCCTGCCTGGATTATTGCAATGGTCTGCTGGTAGATCTGCTTGCCTCAAATCTCTCCTTACTCCAGTTCATTCTCCTTTCATCTGCTAAATGTATGTCATCTTCCTGCTTAATAAATCCAATGGCTCCCCATTACCTCCAGAATTTACTTATACTTTGTCACTTCAGAGTTCACAGAGAACATTATACACATCTTTTCTTTTGATTCTCATTTAAAACCAGCTTCAAATATGTGATAATGAAAATTATGAACTTGTGAAGATGGCAGTGCAAGTATTATTATATCCATTTTTCAGATAATAAGGTGAAATTCGTTGACTTGTCTGAGGTTACATAGCTAGTGTCAGAGCCAGAAATGAAACCCAGGTCTTTTGACTTTGGTTCAGTGCTGTTTCCACTTCCTACAACACTGTGAAAGTCTAAAACTATGAGTTATGCTTTTAAAGGTTCACAGGGAACACACATTTAAACTTCTCTGACATTTTATCCATTTCTTTGAACTCTGCAAAGTTTCTTTATTATTTCTTATGTATTACTACTTCAGAGATGACACAAATCTGCTAGGAGTAGCTGGTAAACTAAAATCAAGAGGAACCTGAGAGCCTAAAACGTTGGACTGAATCTAATAAGGTGAATTTAAGGATTAGTCTATAAACTGAGCCTCAACAATTCAATCCCACATAGCTAAACAGTAGTTCATTTGAAAAAGATTTGGAGGTTTTAGTGACCTACAAGCTCAGTGAGACAATAGTGTGATATGGCAGATAAGTGTAAGAACCTGATTTTCAGAGGGTGGAGAAGTGATCAGTATCTCTTGTCCATTCCCCACAATTTGGTAGTGAATGCACTCTAAACAGATAGTTATGTGGCAAGTCTGCTTAGTACATCAGAGAAGTGAAAACAAGTCTGTACACAAACTTACATATTTTAGTGAAATTTATTTAAGAAGATAGTATAAAAGACCAGGTCTTGTGTGAAAAGCAAGACCTGAGAACATGGCTACCATGGCACAACTTGGTACTTCTAGATGGAGGCATTTTTTGTCCAGCCCCCTAAAACATGTCCAGTGTCAACCTTATCAGACATACAAGCGCCAGTGCCTAGAGATCAGTGGGTGAGATGGCAGCAGTACAACAAGGATATTTTATTTCCCGACTCTTGAAAGAAAAAGTCCCATCTCATGTATATTAATGTTTCCTTATACATTCCTTGCATTCGAATCTATAGCTTCGAGGTCTTGAGACAGATGTTAGCCTTCATTAAGGATGGAATATTTGTCTCTTGTCTTAATCAAGATCTTGCACTGGCAGAGTCCATGATATAGAACTAAAGCTAGAACAGTGACATAGAGTCAGGAAGGTGCGAATTTGGGTCAGTACTCAGGAGAGCTTATTGTTAAATTTTCAGTGTGAGTGTTTACATCCTGAAAATCAACAAATACTACAAATCAGGGCTCAATTTATTGTTTTGTTGGTTGTCTAGGCTTTAGAAAGTGATGGAAAATGTTAATAATGCAGATTAAACAAAAAAGTATGTCCTGTATAAATTTTTTCTGAAAGTCCAGTTGTTAAACATTAGCCCACCCTTGGTCTGAGTCCCATCTCAGATAGCTAATAGCCAGGTTACTCTTAGCAAGTGACTTAAACTCTCAGAGCCTCAGTTTTGTTATCTGCAAAATAGGGATAATAATACTACCTACTTATGAGAAGATGTTCATATAGTGCTTTGTAGACCGTAAATATTATATAAAGTTTTCTTATTATGTAAAATATATTTATATCATAATACATGAAATATGGAAAATGAGAAGCATTGTAGGGGTGGTAGATAGAGAGAGCCACGCCTCGAGTCAAGAAAGACCTGGGCTTCAGTCCTCCTTCTGACACACACTGGTTATGTGACAAGTGTGGACGAGTCACCTAAGCTCTCCAAGCAACTCTTTGAAAACTATAAATTGTGGAGTAGTTGTTAATCTTCAATGGGAAAGGGAGTTCTCCCATAGAGAAGTTCTCTATAGGATGCAGGCCACAACAGTCCTCAGTGGGACAGAGCCAGATTAAAACATAATGGCGTGAGAAATAATCCATATGTACCCCTATTATGTTCCAATCAGTATTAATCAGTTACATATTTTATATGTATCATATACAGATAATCAGGTAAGCTAGGTTTGTATAGTAGGCCTTTATAATGGGCTTCAAACTTTAATGTGATGTTCCCTACTTGTTTACCAACGTATGAGTCTCACTAACCATAAGGATGCTGACAACCCCCCCACCATGTGTCATTTTTGGCCCACTTTGGATGAGAGAGTGGCCTGGAGGTGTAAAAATAAGTCAGGGCACTTGCCAAAGAGTCCAGGCATCCTATTGATGCTGGGTTTGGTCATGGAATTTGAGTAAAACAGGATGGAGATATCTTTGTCAGCAAAACAATCTAACGAACCCTATTCCACTAGAAGAATTTGTTGATTACATTACAAAGAAGAATTTGGCTGGGTGATTAAAAAGCACACAAAATATTTTTATGCCCTCAAGCTTTATTTATGTCAAACTAGCAAATAAAAAACAACCCAGAGATGTTCGATAATTATAGCTACGATATTTCATCTTTATTACAAAAATCTTCTCTCAACTTGTAACATTATTTTAATTTTCCAGTTTGGAACCATTCATCTCAAAATACCTGGTATTTCTGCCCTGATGGAAGTTAGGCAGAAAGCTCAGAATATTTTTTTAATTCAAAGCATTTTTTTTCACTTAATTTCAACTCTGCATTTGCGAATTTAAATGAGAAACATCCCAGCAGTATTTTTATGTAGCATGTGTTTTTAAGTCAAAATGAAAGTAAACATTTATAAAAATCCACTCTATTGACAGACCTCTATCTGTCCTTGTTAAGGTGAAACAGTAACAAGCAGGACCCAAATGCAGCTTTGTAAGAACTCTCAAGGCCACTCTTATGAATAGCTAAAGTAGGCGGTGAAGATATAGTCTGATCTGATAGAGTCTTGCTCCCAAATATTTTTCCCATTTCTTAACACATGATTGAAATTTCAATATTAGATGATGTTAATGGTTTTAAGTTCCATCATCCCTCAGAGGCCTGGACTAAGTGTAAGGAAATCTGAACTCTAGGCTTTTTAAGACCACTGACTATGTGACTTTGGACTTCAACACCCTGGACCCCAGGTTACTCATCTGTAAAAAGAAATGTTTAAACTAGGTAGTGTATTAGGTGTTTTCCAGCTGTGAATTTCTTTGATTCAAATGCAAACACTTCTGGAAGAGGCGTCTACCCTAAAGCTATCCTAAGGCCTAACATCTTAAATGTAATTATTGAGTACTAGTAAGAGGTCTTGAAGTATAGAGCTATCAGAGAGTGTTGGGTTGGAGGAGGGAGGAAAGGGCAAAAGAGTGAGTGGGAAGGGGAGAGGCTAGAATACCAGGCTGGGTGGAGTGAGCTGGAATGGCACCCAAAGCAGTTTTTGCATCTGTCTCAAAATTTTGCTCAAGTCTAGCCCAGATCTTGATCCGTACCAAGCCCAAGTAAGCAAGTCCGTACATGGTTTCTTTTGAAAAGTGTTTTCCAGGGTTAGTAGCATCCAGCTCGGGCACAAGGAACCACGTGTCTGAACAAGAGGCTGGATTGGTGGAGGATGTTTTAGTGCTGCGGTATGCGCACAGCTCAGCCCAGCTTGCAGAAAAGGAGGAGAAGTAGAAGAGAGGAGAAAACGGAAGGGAGGGCGTGGAGAAGCCTGAGTTTGGAAGGGAAGCTGTTTTCAACACGGCTCCAGGCTGCCAGAGTGTTGGGTAAGGCATCAATCATTCGGCTTCTCCGCAATCCAGCCCTATGGGATCAAGTTCATTGCCAGATCTGAAAGAAAGGGAGGCAGCAGGAGCCTTTTCCAGCCCCAAGTCTCTCCTTTGCTTCCTTGGGGATCTGTCCCCCGGTTGAAAAGCGCCAGCTGCATGGCTGCACGTCACCCCCTTCCCTTTTCTCCTCATGCCGGGATGCTCGTGAGTCGCTGCTAGCAAGGAGTTGAGAGATCAGGGCTCCGGGTGGGGATGGGGGGTACGGGATTGGAGAATGAAAGGAGGGAGGGAGGGTGCAGCAGTGAGTTCAGCTTTTGAATTGTGCTATTTGCTTGGGCTCCCAGAATCTGCCTCCTTCCATATCTTCTTCGCCTCTCTGGGATAGGGGATCTCTCACTCTGCTGTTTTCCTTTGCATCCTCCCCATGCGTGGCTGTCGTGGTTTCTATTCCCAGCTCTTCTTTTACTTGCGGTGAGTTGGGGGTGGGGGGAGGAGTGTAGAACCCCAACCGGAACTCCCCTCACTGCAACCTTTGTCTTTTGGGGGCAAGTGCTGCTGTGGGGAAGCGGGAAGGGCCAGTAATTAGGTGGTGTTGTGCACATTGCACCCAGGAGAGGGGGCCTCTGCCGAAGGTCCCAGCTGTTTGGGAAGCCCTGTGGGGATGAGCAGAAGCCTGGGGAGAGGAATGCTTCTTCTCCCCTCTTTCCTGGCCCACCATTTTGTGACCTAAGTCAGACCAGACCAGCACAGGGCCAAAGTCTTGGGTGGAGGATTCACAGAAATGAGCAGAGCATCCACTGATTAGAAATGAGCCTTCCCCTTCTTTGCTTCCACTTAAAGTCTTCCTCCTTAAACATTTGGGACGGGTGTCTTTTTCTTCCCTGTTATTGGTTAACCACATCTTTCCATTGCAAAGGCCAGAGACTGGAGGAGAAACGAGTACGTCTAAGAATTGGCCAACATTCATGCCTTCATTTCCTAGACAGTATGATTTTTTCCTGGACTTTTTTTCTATTTCATGTTGTCTAGAAAACCTAAAATCTTCCCCTCCATACAATATTACTTCTTGGAGGAGTTCCAGCCGTAGAACTATTCAGAATCAATCGCCAAGGCTGCAATGTGGTGGACAGAAAATTTCTTGAAACTAGAAAAACTTGTTTAAATTCTAATTCTGACACATAGTAGTAGCTATGTGACCCTGGGCAGGTCACTTAACCTTTAAGTGCTCTAGGGAACTCAGAGACAGTGCTGACATGAATTAGTAGGAGTTTCTCCTGAAATCTCAGGTCCACTTTATTAACTATTTTCATCTCCTTAGTCTTTCTAGTTATTGAGGAAGAAGAAAAATTCCCTTTCCTGATTATTGATTTAGGCTAAATATAATTGTGCATTAGATTCAGCTTTTCCTAGAAGTGGTTGTTTCTACGGTAATTGCAAGCCAGCCTAGAAAGTTGAAAAGCAATGGGGTGCAGTAAAAATCAACAAAATTTGAGGCAGAGGACTTACTTTCAAATTCTGGCTCTGCCAATTACTATGTGTATGACTCTACGCAAGTCATTTAACCATTCTGGTCTAATTTCCTCGTCTATAAAATATGAAGGTTGGACTAGATGAATTTCAAAGGTCCTTACAGTTCTAAGTCTATGATCTGACTAGGATCAGAAACTGGAAGGATGGAGACCAAATACAAAATAAATGGTAGTGTACTTTGCCTTACCCAGAGTATTGACATATCTCCCTTTGAGAGGAGGCAGGGCTGTCTAAGTGAAATTAGAATTATAGATTGTTAGAGCTAAAAAGGACTGGAGAGATACTTCATTAATCTCATTTTAAAGGTGAGAAAACTGACTCACAGAGAAGCGAAGTGCCTTTGCTCAAGGTCACATAGAAAGCAGACAAATGAGACTAGAACCCAAATCTTACATTCCAATGGTTTTTTTTCCCCATTTTATCACATTTATCTCTCAACCTGTAAATTTTTTTCACCATCTGACCCCCACTCTACATTTACTTTTCAACATTTTGAAAAACTTTTATTGCAGGGGAAATTAATAGTGATAGGGTGGAAGGTGGAAGGAATAAGCATTTATTAAGCACCTACTATGTGCTAGGCACTTTACAAATATCTTATTCAGACCTCACATCAACCCTGGGAGGGAGGTGCTGTTATCATCCCCATTTTACAGGTGAGGAAACTGAAGCACAGAAGTTTGTGACTTACCCCAGGGTCACACAGCTAGTGAGCATCTGAGGCTGAATTTGAACTCAGGACTTACTGACTACAGGTTCAGATCTCCATCTACAGCACTACCCAATTGTTTTGTCATTTTCTTTAAATATAATTATGTTACGATCAATATTTTGAGGGAATATCACTTTAAAAAATCAAATCTAAGATATAAAAATTCCTATAAACTTTATTTTTGATTAAAACTTTATAGTCAGTTTCACCATATGGTCATGAGTATCTGAAACACTATACAGAATAATTTTATAAGCATACATAATCTAGCAATGCCTTATAATTATAAATTATGACTTACCATTTCATTTAATGGTTTAAATTTTACTTGTGGTATGAAGCAATGTAAAGAGATTTTGGTGGAGTGAGAGTCACAAATTACAAATTAAGTCCATTTATCGATGCAGTTTAAAAAAAGTCACAGATGAGACTTGAACAAATAAGATTATTTATTGCAGAAAGCTAAAATTTTATAGCAATATAATAAAATACTGTCTTGGCTGCCTATTACTCCATTGATTAAATGGGCAACTTCTACAAAGGGAGGTAGGCATAGTGCTGTGGATAAGGGCCTAATATGTAGCTTTTGAAATTAGTAGGTGACTACTCTCAGAGCCAAAACAAAGCATTGTGAGTCCTAGTTAAGGTTGGAAAATTGCTCCCCCTAATGTTGTAGCCACCGGAGGTTTTAGACCTCCCTTGTAACAGGTGGGATTTAACTTACTAAAACAAAACAGTACAAATCCTGCTTGCTGTGTAGAGCAGACTTTTCGATCTTTAAAATGCGGTTTGTAAGATGCAGCATTTTTAAAATGTTGCCCACTCCTCACATCCTCCTCTACCTATGTTGCTTTCGAGGTAAGCCTATGCTGTGAGGACCATATATTAAATCTTTGGCCTTACCAGCTCTGTATATAAATTCGAAGCAATATTGAGCCAGGATTTCTCTTCACACCGCCCTTTCCACCCGCAACCCCGCCATTCAAAGCAACACTCGAATTCCCCCTTATCAATTTTATACAAAACAGAAGGTGAGTGTATATATTTCTAGGCTTAACAATTGATTTGCATTGAACTGGACGAAAGAAAAACCAGAGGGCAGCAGTCAGTTAGCAGGAGCCAGGACCCCAAACGCGCCGGAGACGCGTGCAAAATAACGTTTCTCCTAGAAGCAAGAGCAGAGGCTCTGCGCTTCCCCGGGTGAGGCGAGGACGCCTAGTGGGCTGCAGTTACACTCGCGGGTGGAGTGAAGGGGGTCAGTCGACCGTCACTGTGCTCTCACTCGGGCCGCCCCCTGCTTTCCTTGCAGGGGCAGCGGCCGGCGCTCTTGCAGCAGCCTCCCTTCCCGCCCCGGGCTAAAGCTGCCCAGAGGCGCTGCCATAGCAACGGCCAGGACGCCCGGACCTTAGGCCAAAGCCGCCGCCGCCGCCGCAGCCTGGGAACCCGTCTTTTTCCCGGGACCTAGAGTGCGGCGGCGGCGGCGGCTCGAGGAGCCAGGAGGAGACCCGAGACGCAGCAGAGACCCGGTCCTGAGGAGGCTGCACCAGCGCCCGCCCCCTCCTGCAGCCGAGGGATTGGCGCACCAACATGGTAAGACGAGGCTGGGCGGCAGGCTGGCTGGAGCCCTCCGGGGAGGCGGGGTATGCAACGGTTCGGGGGTCTCTGCGGGCAGCTGCCAGTTAAGCAGCTAGTCCCGCTCGGGGCCAGCCTCCAGCCACCCCCCTTGCTTCTCTTCTCTTCCCTCCCTGTCATCCTCCTCTGCAGCCTTTCCAGAAGCACGTCTACTATCCGTTTGCCGGCGGCCAGGAGGGCCAGGCGCCCACCTCCAGCTCGACGCTGCATTGTCCGTCCCGCTCCACTGGGGCCGGGGTGGCCGGCATGGCCTCGGCCGGCGCTGGGCCCTTCCCTTTCTTCCAATTCCGGCCTCGGCTCGAGAGTGTGGACTGGAGGCGGCTCAGCGCGATCGACGTGGACAAGGTCGCCGGCGAGCTGGACTTCCTCACCCTGCAGGAGAACATCATGAACATCACCTTCTGCAAGCTGGAAGACGAGAAATGCCATCACTGCCAATCGGGGGTGGACCCGGTGCTGCTCAAGCTCGTCCGCCTGGCCCAGTTCACCATCGAGTACCTGCTGCACTCGCAGGAGTTCCTCACTGCCCAGCTGCAAGCCTTGGAAGAGAAGCTGCGCCTGGCCCTGGCCGACGTGGAGCAGGGCAAGAAGTTGTTGACGAAACAGGCGGGGGAGATGAGGATGCTGAAGGACGAGTGCAAACGGAGGAAGAAGATGATCACCACCCAGCAGATGATGATTGAGGCAAAAGCCAGCTACTACCAGGTAGGCAACCGCGCTCGATTAGCATTTGGGTAGAAGCTAGATTGTTTTCTTTGAAAAGCCCTTTTTTTTTGTACAGGGTGGCTTTTTTGGCTAAGACGAGGTAGGTACCTGTCTTCCCACCCCCCAGCCTCGGAATGCATATCCTCTTATAGGGAAATAGCCCATTTCATTGAATGCAATAGTTTCCAGGGCTACTCGGTGAATAGGTTTAATGAACAGATGGCACATAGATTCTTCCATTGTAAACTAAGAGATGAATGACTAATTTAACAGTAGCAGGGTATGACTTTTTATTGGAAGCATCTTCAGGGTATTAATGCTAGAAACCCTTGCTCTGTCTCCTGATAAAGAAAAGCATGTTTTACACACACACACACACACACACACACACACACACACACACACACACACACTTATCAGTTGAAGTAAATTATTTGAAGGTCAGGAACTTTTTTCTTTCTATCCCCAGTGCCTAGGATAGAGTAGGTGTTTAATAAATGCTTATTAATTGAGGGATTAGAAGTTGATGAATTGCAAATAATTACTGGAATATTTGGCAGAAGTTGAACTGTCCCATTTCCCTCCCCCTAGAAAAATCTATAGAAGTTACCCTGGGGAAAATTTCTAAACAACGACATCAGATCGACAAAATTAAAAAGCATATCCTAAATTAGTGGTTTCCATGTAATTGTTCATGATTGCAAAGACAGTACAAGGGGTTCTTGCTAAAAAATTTTAATGGTACCTTAATCAAGAAAAATTGCTTATGAATATTATGAGAAGTATATTAAATTACTCTGGGGGTTCACATGTTTTGTTGGTGGTTGGTGGTTGAAAAAGTTTCTCTAAATAAAAATTATTGGGAGCCACTGTCCTAAATCTTAATCAACTGTGCAGAAATCCCCTAAAAGAACTTAAGAGGTCATTCAGGAATACAGATTAACTGTGAATTGTTATTAAGGTCATACTAGGCCACAGAAAGTTTTGCTGTTGTTGCTGTTCAGTCATGTTCAACTTTGTGACCCTATTTGGGGTTTTTCTTGGCAAAGACACTGGAGTGGTTTGCCATTTTCTTCTCCAGCTCATTATATAGATGAGGAACTGAGGCGAACAGGGTTAAGTGACTTGCCCAGGGTCACGCAGCTAGTAAGTGTCCGAGGCTGAATTTGAACTCAGGAAGATGAGTCCCAGCCCTGTGCTGTATCCACATTACCACCTAACTGCCCTGTTTTACATGAAGTAGTTGAGAAATTATTCTTTCCTTAGTCAGATCCCTACTGAATGAGCATTTATTAAGCACCTACTATGTGCACGTTATATTATTTCATTTAATTCTTGTGAGGCAAGTGCTTTTATTATCCCCATTTTACAATTGAGGAAACTGAGTCAGATGGAGGTTAAGTGACTTGTCGAGGGTCAAACAGATAAAAAGTGTCTGAAGTGGGACCTGAGCTCTGGTCTTCCTGACTCTAGGCCCAGTGCTTTATTGACCATGCTCCCTAGCTACTTATTGTTGTACCATAACTTAAAGAGGATGTGCGTTTTTAAGGAGGACGTAAAGAAATGCATGAAATTGCCTGAACTTCAAAGATGAAAATGATGAGAAAAATAGTTGAGAATATTTATTTTGTTTGAAAAATTCAAAGCTACAGTCAGAATTCTCCATGTTCTCCCCTCCCCCATCCACGCAACAGAGAGTCCACTCGCATTTATTCTTATGGAATCAGTGACCCTGTCAACTGGACTACTGTTAATAAAAATACACAGAAACCTTGCTTCATTCTCTGGGTAGTCCAGTTTTCCAGACTGAATTAAATTTTTTCTATAATATACAAATGCTTTCCTGCCTTTTTAAGAAGAGTAGTTTGAGCTCTTAGCAATGATTCTAGGGCACTATTTTGATCATTTATTATGTTAAGCTGTAATTCCTAGCATCTTATATTTAGTTCTGAAAGGGACTTTAAAGATCACCTAGTGAATTCAATTCAGCGAATGCTTGTGAAGTAAGTCCTATGTATTTTGTATGCTTCTTGTATACCAAGCACACTGTACAATGCGTTGAAGAAACAAAAACAGCAGAGTCTCTACTCTCAAAGATATTACATTTTAGAGCGGGATTGAGATTACAGCACGTTGAAAGAGAAATAAATTGAAAAATACAATTTCAAGGAGTGGGAGGAACTAAGAGTGAGAGGTATCAGGAAGGCTTTCTGTGCAGGGAGTGACTGAGCTTTGAAAAAGCTGAGGATTCCAAGACACAGAGGTAGAGAGGGAGAGAATGCCAAATATGGGGGATGGTTTGGGCAAAGAGAGGCAAGCATAGACGATCTCTGTGTGGAACAACAGTTTGGCCAGTTTGACTAGAACATAAGAGTGGCTGGGGAAGAATAATCTTTTGTGAGACTGGAAAGGTAGGCTGGAGCCAAATTTGGATGGGCTTTATCCTGGAGGCAATAGGGAGTCACTATGGATTGTAAGGCATCTTATGGAATAGGTAAGATTTTAGGTAGATTATTTTTAATAGCTGTGGGATAGATGAAGTGGTGGAGAGAAACTAGAAGCAGGGAGACCACTGAAGAGATAATTGGAATAGATCAGGTGAAAGGTGGTAAGGACCCAAACTACGTCAGTGGCCAGATTGAAGAGGTGTTGTAGGAGGATACGCAAGACTTTTCAACTTATTATAGTCTATGGGGGTGGGGAGGTGGGAGAGGGAAAAGTCAAAGCTTAATTAATCAATCAATAAGCATTCATTAAGCACCTGTTATTCACCAGGCCCTGTGATAGATTCTAGGGATAGGTGTTAGACCAGTGATTTCATTCATTTACAGAATTTGTGGATGAGAAAACTCACTTCTGAGGCAGCTGGTGGCTCAGTGGATAGAACACAGGGCTTGGAGTCAAGAAAACTTGAGTTTAAATGTAGCCTCAGATACTTTACTAGCTGTGTGACCCTGGACGACTTCTGTTTGCCTCAGTTTCCTCAGCTGTAAAATAGGTATGATAACAGCACATAGGTTGTTGTGAGGATCAAATGAAATGATATTTATAAAAAGCTTAGCACATAGTAGGCTCTATATAAATGTTAATTCCTTCCTTCCTCTTCTTCTCTTTCTTCCCAATGAAGATTGGCATGTCCTTCGCAACCTGTAATCTTATTAGAGTTGCTTAGAACATTGGTGACTTGCCAGTGAGCACACAGCCAGTATATGTCAGGGGCGGCACTTGAACCCAGGTGTTCTTGGTATTCCTGATTCTGAGATGGGCTTTCTATAATCTACATCAAGGTAGTGAGGTTATAGAGAATAACGAAGCAGTTCCTTCCCTTAGGGAGCTTACATTCCATTTGAAGTAGACAATCTATACCCTGTATGAATAAGAGGTGGAATTAGATGGGACTAGACCTGTGATTTTATTGGTTTATGGAATTCTCAATGAGGAAATTCCCCTGACCAATGTAGATTGCTACCCGAGGTAGTGCTTGGGCAGGGTCTTAATGGAAGTAAGAAATTCTGTTAGGCAGAGTTGAGGGGGGAGTGTCTTGTAGGCATGAAGGATGAGTGGAATGGTTCTGAGATGGAACTCGGAGGGCTACAACATGAGGAAGAACAAGAAGGCTTTTGGCTAGATTAGAATATGGGAAAGGGAATATTTAAGAAGGCTAGAAAGGTAGGTGGAGGCCAGGTTCTGAAGAGCTTTAAAGGCCAAATATTAGTTTATATTTTTTTTTCTAGAGGTACAGCTATGTGGAGGACAGATTGGATTGGGGAGAGATTTGAAAACCAATGCCCAGAGAGAGCACTATTTCAATACGTCAGGCAAGAGTTGATGAAGGCTCAAATTAAGATGATAGCTGTGTGATGTGATGGGTAAAATCTGAAATAACTGAGGATACAAAGGTTTGAGATTCTGAGTATATCCATTTATTAAGCAATGCATGTCAATTGCATAGCAAATTGGGACCAGGCCTCTTCAACTTGGCACTGGACCCCAAATACAAGGGGAGGCAGATTTTTATGCATTAAAAGAAGATATATAAATCAAGATATAAGATTAGGTAATATTATTTCTAATTGGAGGAAAGGCTTTCTGAGTTGGGGTGGTCGTTTGTAGGGGGAAAGGCGAATAGGTGCAATTCCCCGAAATCAGAAAAAGAGGTGTCTCCCCCCTTCCCACTCCAAGTGTCTGTTCTGTCAAAGCAACGTGGAAACAATAGCTGGTGGACCAGTACGAGACTACTTTTCAGATAAGACATGAGTTGCTCCAGATGTATAACTGTGAGAAAACTCTGTGCATCAATCTTTGGATCTGACTGAGTTACTGGTCAGCGTAAGTTAGGCCCTTCGTTAAGTCTCTAAACAACAGGTAGAGGTGGGCCAGCTTCCCAGCCATGCAGGGCTAGGCTCAAACAATGCAATAAAGTTTTTTCCCAATTCCCATAATTGAATAAAGTTTTCTCACAAAACAGAAATTGGACTAGACTCATAATTGAATAGAAAGGGAACTGAGCTAGCTCCAGAATTGAGTCATAAGTTGGAGTCAGTGTGGTTCACCCAATTCGCACAATTCTCTCAGGGAGTAGTGAGAAGTGATATTGTGGAAGTAGAAACAGCAAGATTTGGCAACTATTTGAACATGGTAGGTGAGGGATACCAAGGTGGCAAGGATAACATTAACGTTGGGAACCTGGGAAACTAGACAGATGGTGATGTCTTTGACAGAAATAGGCAAGTTGGGAAGAGAGATGGGCTTGGGAGGAAAAGATGATGAATTTTGTTCTGGATTTGTTGTGCTTGAGAGGTCTATGGGACATACAGGTGGGAGATTTCTAGTGAGTGGTTGATGATATAAGACTGGCGTTTGGGAGAAAGGTTAGGGTAGATATATAGATTTGGGAACATCTGCATTGAAATGATAACTGAACACATGGGAAATAATTAACTAACTAAAGGAGAGAGTGTAGAAGAAAAAGACTAAGGACAAAGCTTTGGGTGACATCCATATTTACAAGTTGGGACATAAATCACCTGGCCGAGGAAGCTGAGGAATGCTGGGCGAGCTAGGAGGAGAATCAGGAAAGCAGAGGAAAGTAAGAATAGCTGTTAGGAGGGGATGGATGGATGATGGTATCAAAAGTTGCAGAGTTGAGAAGGAAAAAAGTCTTAGAGAAGGGATTTGAATTTTGTAATTAAAAGATTGCTGATATCATTGGAGGGAAAATTTTAGTCACATGGGAGTAGCGCTGTGAGTGGAAGGTACAGAAGTATAGATAGAAAGTATAGATGGCTTTCCCCAGGAGTTTAGCTCCTAGAAAGGAGCCAGATAGAGAAAGGAGGAGAAAGATGATGGTTTGATGAGACGAAGGGCCAAGAGAAGATTTTTAGGGATGGGCAGATCTGAGCATATAAGCAGTAAAGGAGACAGTGGATAGGAGAGAGGAAAGATGTGGGGAGGGAGTGATTGAAAGGGCAAGTCCCCTGGGAGGGGGTGGGATCAATGGCCCAAGAAGGGTTGGCCTTGGCAAGAAGGGCCACCTATTTGTCAGACCAGAGCAGGCTTCTTAACCTGGGCCCCACAGAGATTTCAGCAAGTTCATTCACTTAGCAGGGTGGAGGGGGGGGAATTATATCTTTATTTTCACCCACCTCTAACTGAAATTTATCATTTCCTTCAATTATTCAAAAATGTAATCCTGAGAAGGGGTTGATAGGCTTCACTAGACTGCCAAAAGGGTCTGTGACACACAAAAAAGGGTTAAGAATCCCCAGTCTAGAACATAGGAAAAGAGAATGTTGGTGTGTAGAATAGGGTATAATGAGGCTCTTTAATTTCTCAGGGGGCAAGAGATCCAGAGATGGAGCTGGTTAATTGTGTTGAAGGGAAGAAATTAAATCCAAAGCAAGCACTGAGTGATAAAACAGGGAAGGGTGGTGATTAGGGGTTTCAGGGAGGACAAAGAATCGGTTTTGGAGAAATGAGACCGAAGAAGAGATGGAAGTACTAGAGCTTGTCCATGGGAGAAATATCAAAGGTCTGGATCTTGGAGTGTGAATTGTTATGGATGATGATGCTATCCAGAGTTTGACTGTAAACAGTTTCACATCGGGTTATCCTCTACTCTTCAATCTCTTACCCCTCTGGGTTTCTCTACTTATACCTTACAGACTTTAACAGGC
The DNA here is from genome assembly GCA_028646595.1 of Phalanger gymnotis. Classification (NCBI taxonomy): domain Eukaryota; kingdom Metazoa; phylum Chordata; class Mammalia; order Diprotodontia; family Phalangeridae; genus Phalanger; species Phalanger gymnotis. Next base: position 113,747,049 of record CM053626.1, on the reverse strand, counting down.
AGGCAGTATAGTAGACAGAATGCAG
>CM053626.1:113724071-113746524 GCA_028646595.1 Phalanger gymnotis | reverse complement strand
GCTTGTCCATGGGAGAAATATCAAAGGTCTGGATCTTGGAGTGTGAATTGTTATGGATGATGATGCTATCCAGAGTTTGACTGTAAACAGTTTCACATCGGGTTATCCTCTACTCTTCAATCTCTTACCCCTCTGGGTTTCTCTACTTATACCTTACAGACTTTAACAGGCAGGCAGTATAGTAGACAGAATGCAGAGCCTGGAGTCAGGAAGACCCGAGTTCAAATGTGGTCTCAGACACAAACTCACTGTGTGATCCTGGGCAAATCACTTAAACTCTGCCTCAGTTGTAAAATGGAACAAATAATAGCACCTACCTCCTAGTGTTGTTGTGAGGATCATTTAAAATGCTTGGTACTAGCCTAGCTGTTAGCATACAGTTGGCACTTAATATATGCTTATTTCCTTCCAACTATATTATTTACTCGATTTCCTCCACTCCTACTTGCAAAGCAAATGGTGCTGAAGAAAGTCATGCAACCGTACTGACTGTGTCCCCTGCATACTTAAGTTACTGAATCTGAACTGGGTCCTCATCATAACAAGGACATCCTTTTTACATTCCCTAATTGATTCTCTGTTAAACATCCCCTTCCCCCATTGGTTATTATAAACCTCTTCTTTCTTTGAGCCCCTTTTCCCATCAGCCCCAAGAAGACAAGCCTCACCTCATACCTTGCTGAGAAAGTAGAGATCTGAGTTCCTGCTTCTCCCCTACTCTGCATCTCCAGAAGCCCCTGAGTTCACCTCCCATTCTTTCCTCTTTTACACCAGTCCGATAAAGGGATGGCCCTTCTCTTTGCCAGAGTAGCTCCTCCGCTTCTTTCCTACAATAGACTGCTCCCTCATTCTTCTCCCCTCTGTCCTTCACTTTCAACCAGAATCTGGATAGGGCATAGAAAGAATAAATGTCAAAGGAGGAGAGGTAGTTTTGTTTTATAAATGAGGAAAAGAGGCCTAGAGAGGTTAAATGACTTTACCCAGATCATATTAAATGTGAGATTTAGGATTTGAACCCAGGTCCTCTGACTTCTCATCTAGTGCTCTTTCCAGGATACCAGGCTGCCTCAAATTCACTGCTGCACTTCAGATGTATGGAAGTGTTAGGGTTATGTCCTCCAAACTATATGACTTTGGACTGTTTTGCTTTTTTAAAAAATTGTTCTATGTACTCTTTACAGGGAAGGGAAGGGAATAAGCACCTATTTAGCACCTACTATATGGCAAGTATTGGACTAACACCTTTTATAAATATAATCTCATTTCATTCTAACAGCAACCTTGCAAGTTATGTGCTATTATTGTCCGAATTTTACAGTTGAGGAAACTGAGGTAAACAGAGTTAAGTGATTTGCCCAGGGTTACACTGCTAGTAAGTGTCTAAGGCCAGATTTGAACCTGGTCTTCCTGACTCCAGACCCAGTGCTCTGTTCACTATGCTGCCAGATTTTCTATATTTATATTTAGACTATCTTTAGTAAGTACTCTTCAGTCCATAGCTTTTCTGTCTTCTTCAAGGACAGGAGTTACTTACTTCTGCTGTAATCCTACCTATGTGAAGCTGCCACCTTTTCTTTTGGGGGAGGGTAAGTAAAATTCAGTTAAATAAAAACTTTTTATGTACCTGTTGTGTGCAATTATTATTTCCCTAAAGTTTTTTTTTCTTATTTAAAAGGCTGTGATAGATACCTATTATAATCTTAAAGTTTAACGGTCTTTTCATTTACATTGTGTATGCTGTTTTCTTGGTTCTGCTTTCTTCACTTTGTATGAGTTTATCCAAATCATTTCATGTTCTCAGAATTTCTCATATCCATGATTTCTTAATGGATAATAATATCTCTTTTTACCCTTTTACCACAGTTTATTCAGTTATTCCCTAATCTACAGGCATCCCCTTTCTTCCATCTCTTTGCTACCACAAAAGAGCAGCAATGAATATTTTGGTATATACTGGACCTTTCTATCTTTGATCTCCTTGGAGCATATCCTCAATCATGAAATCACAGAGTCGAAGGACGCCATGCTCTTATTAATGAAATTTAAGGTTATATTAGCTTTTTTTGTGGTATTAGTATTTTTGGCATGTTCAGCATTTTTATAAATAGCCTTATTTTTGTCCTTTGATCCATTTGCTGTCTACTCCATAGAGGAATCTAGCCCTGAGTCTCCAGTTCCCCAGTCTCAACCTTCTAATCCTAACGAGGGAGTTAACATGGTATCGTACAAAAGAGCGCTGGGTTTGGAGTTGCAGGACCTCGGTTCAAGTTCTGACATGACCACTTACTACCAGTGTGACCTTGGGCAAGACATAAAATTTCCCTGTGCCTCAGTTTCCTCATCTATAAAAGAAGTGATCCCTCTGAGGCCCATTTCATTTCCAAATCTTTGACTCTATGATCCTAACTCTTCCTTAATAGAGTTTTGTGAGAAAAAGAAAAATTAAAATGCTTCAAGATCTTTCAGGTTTCTCTTTTTCAAATCCCTTCAAAACTCCCTTTCTGGCTCCTCATACTTCTGTTTACTCCTGGGCTATCTATTTGATCCTGGCATTCACAGAGTCATAGAACATACTTCTTAAAATGTGGTCTCTAGACCACTTGTAATCCACGTCTAGGCAACACACAGTTTGGTGCAAGATGAAAAGGTATGGCATGTGTCGTTGCCTGGATGAAGCACCCATAGCTGCTGTAGTTCAGAGGATTTAGAGGGAAAAAGGTCCTTAGACATCAGTTGGTCCAGTCTCCTTATTTTATAGATAAAGAAGCCAGAAAGGTTACATTCATACAAGGTTAAAAGGTAGTAAATAATAGAATCAAGATTTGATGTCAGTTTTTCAAACTCCAAATTAAATGCTCTTTCCACAATACCCCAAGACTGGGGGAATTTATTTATTTTATGAGACTCAAGTAAAAAAATTATCCTCTGCAGCTTGAGCAGAATAGCCACATCGATACCACTATCAGCCTGAAGATGTCTTAGGAGTGGGCTCTAACTTTGGGCTAAGTGAGGTTTGTTGGAAAAGTGCATTTCTGAAAGGCAGTACCAAATAATTTACATTTAGAGGAATCTTGAATTATGGACGGTTTTCATTGGCTAGTTTATGGTAATGATTTTTAGCTATCCAAATGTACACAGAGGCTTTAGCACTGGGTACATGTTTTATATGGCAGCTAGGTGTATAGAGTGCTGGTCCTGGAGTTAGGAAGACCCAAATTCAAATCCCCCCTCAGATAGTAACTAGCTGTGTGACCCTGGGCAAGATACTTAACCTCTGTTTGCTTTAATCTACTGGAGATGGAAAGGGCAAACCATTCCAGTATCTTTGGCAAGAAAATCCTGTGGTCCACAGGGCCATGAACAGTGAGACACAATTGAGCAAAACTAACAATAACAACATGTTTTGCATATAGATAGATATAGATATAGATATGTATATTTGCATATATGCATGTATGTATGTATGTATCTATCTATCTATCTATTCACCGGAATATAAGAGAAATAAGGAGTGATCTCAATGCTGCAAAGTTAGGAAGTCTACTGTTTTGCTCTCCCATAGCCTAGCTTGGCTGGGTGGTGGGTTGGAGGCCCGTTATAGGTGGATGCTGGGGGCATTGCATAGTTCTGGTTGGAGCCTAGGGAAGTAGGGGAAGATCACAGAAAAGAAGTTATCATTCAAAAAGGGCCTCAAACTTCATGAAAAAAAGCTAAATTCAGTAACCAGGTTGTAGATCCCTGCAGGAGGGTCAGAGGTAAGAAGCAGTATATGGAGAAGAATGGTCGAAGCCTGGTTCAACACAGTCCACAGGAGCTAATTAGTCGTGAGGTCTAGAGGTTGAAGCTGCAGGGATTCAGTTCTGATGCAGACGAATAATCCTTCTTTTACATGGCAACCCTTCAAATACTTAAAGACTTCAGTTATCTATAGCCCCCACCCCTACCCCAACCGCCTCCCCAGTGCTTTCTACTGGTCCTTGTGTAGTATTTTTTTAAGTTCTTACTCCATCCTGGTCAAATGTGCCCTTCTTCAAATATGATGCCTAGAATATAGAAGCAGTATGTTACATGTGGTACGACCAGGACAGAATATATTGGGGACTGTCACCTCCATGGTTGTAGAAACAGACCTTTTGTTAATTCATCTCAGGATTGTACCAGCCGTTTTTCACTTCCATGTCACAATTAGGCCTTTTTTTTTTTTTACAACTAGGACTTTTTTACATGAACTGATTTCCACACATGTTGTCTTGAACTGTAATTATGCCGTTAGTTTTTAAAATCCCAGATGTTGGACTTTGCATTTATCCAGATTAAATTTAATCCTATTGGATTTGACCTATCTTTCCAGCTTGTTGCAATCTTTTTGGATCCTGATTCTGTCATCTAGTGTCATTAGCTATCTTTCTGAGCTGTGGATCATCTGCAAATTGGATAAGCCTGCCATCTGTGGCTTTATCTGAGTCACTCGTAAAAACAGTAACAGAGCAAAACAGTATCAAGAGCGGGACCCTGTGGCACCAAATCACCTCCCTCCAGACTGTCAACCATTCTGTTGTTCTTTGAGCATCATTGTCACTCAAACAATCCCAAGGTGACTCACCATTACCATCTTCCACTCCACCTCTCTCCATGTATTCCACAGTGACACCCTCAGAGACTTCATTGGGTGCTTTGCTGAAATCCAGGTCTACTAAATCTTAAAAGTTTTACTGATCTCCCAGTCTAGTAATTATCAAAAAAGGACTTGAGGTGAGGCCTGTAAGATGTGATGAACCCATGCTGGATTACACTGGTCATTGCTTCCCTTTCTAAGGGCTCAGAAACCAAACCAATTTTTTGTATTACCGTTTTAGAATTTTATCAAGAATCTAGGTTAAATATACTCATCCATAGTTTGAAGATCTTCCTTCTTCCACTTGTCCTGGAAATTGGTCCATTTGTTCACCTTAAATCCCATGGAACCGCTCCCGTTCTCCATAGTGATCACCAACATTAGGCCAGCAATCATCGTTGAGATTTTTCTTTTAAAAATATGTTTTTATTGATTTTTTTGTTTATACTTTGCCTAAATTTCATCTCGTATCCCTTCCTCTTCCCCTCTTCACATCCGATATAATGAAGAATCTTTTTTTTTTTTTTTTTGCAAAAAGAAAGGGCAAGAGAAAAAAAATCAGCTAAGCCAATCAATACATTGGGAAAAAATCTGATAATACCCGCATATAATCCATACCCATGTACTTCGTACCTCTGCAAAGGAACATGGAGTGGGGGTTGAGGACAAGGAGGAAGAGGATGTCTTTTCATAACCCACAAGTTTTTTCACTGCCCTGACATATAATTCATTAGGACCATTTGTTAGGTGACCCAAACTGGTTAATTGCAACTTGCTACCCTCTTATCATCTTTTCATTTTTCTTGTGTTTGGATAACTTGTGATTTTTTTATTATATCCTTTTCTGATGAAAATTATTCTCTTTGATTGAAAAAAAGAAGTAAAATAGGGATTTAGTGTCAATCTTCTCTCTCCCTTACCCAACAAGAGCACAGCTTATCATCCTAATTAGCTTTCCCATTCATTTCTTGCACCAAAATATTGTGATACTTCAAGAATCTATAATTTTGTTGTGTGGGTAGTTCTTTTACCAACACAGATGGTAGCACCTTTGTGTGCTACTTTACATACTTTAGTGCAGAGGTGTCAAACATGTGGCCTATTCAATACTCCTGAGAATGACCCAATGTAGTAGGAAGGCCGAATTTATAATCTCAAATATAATCATGTATTTGTTTGAATGGTTCGAAATCGCAAGGTATGAGAGATTCTCTAAGGAGAAAACAACAAGAAATTTATTTAGGCCCCACCGCAGCAGATCCGTGAACCAGCCTCCCCATTCCGACATCTTGACAAAAAGACTCCAGGCCCAGAAAGCCCGCCTCACAAGAGTAACCAGGAGGCCACAGAAAAACAAGATAGTATTTAGCCAAATCATTTTTACTGGCCTCGAGTCCTTGCTCGCACTCCTGGGTCTACACACAGGTAAGCCCTGCTTCCGCAGCTTCCTGCTTCCACAGCTTCCGCTTCCGCTGTAGTTGTCTCTTGGCTGGCCTTTCCTCACAGCCGAGCCTCTGGCGTTCTCAACAACCAGAGACCATTGGTTCCCCACTTGGCCCCTCTTAAGTCATTAATCTACACCCACACAGGTTTCACACCTGATAGGGCTTTGGGCCTGGGGCTTAGCACTTAACAGCTGAAAGGACTTCCACTCAAAAGAAACAAAAGCCATGCTAACATGGAGACAATTTTGCTTAACAACACACCCCAACCATATTATAATATAATTGGGAAATATTTAACAAAATAAATAAAAATATAGTAGAACTTAGAAAATGTTAACATGTGATTTTCTAAGTCAGTGTGCAGCCAGCAGGGATCCTTTTGTCTGGCTTAGTGGCCTTCAGTTTCTATTTGGGTTTGGCATCATTTCCTCAGTATATTGTCTTTGTGAGTTATTGTAGCTAACAGACTCATCAGCATCCTGTTAAGGAGCTGCCCTAAACTTCACTGGGATCATCTTTGGACAGTTTATGTACACACACTATTGGGCCCATTCTCAAAGCCTTTCCACTTTTATAGTAATTTCCAGAGCTTAGGCACCCTTGGAGAACCCAATGCCACGTCCATGTCAAATAAGACATTGGAGTAGGAATTTATACCCCCAAAAAACTTATACAAAATCCTTTGTGTTGACCTTAGCATTTGTGCTATATATTGAATGAGAAAATTATGTTATGCTCTTGACGGATTCTAAAGCACATGTAAATTTTGGGTGTGATAATGATGCCAAGCTTCAGCTCATTCAGGGCTTCAGCCCCTTCTGATATTCTTAAGAGGACTGTGTCTTTTGTTTGATTCATTCATCCTTTGTTACCTTGCCTTGCTTCCATTTTTGTATCTCCTGTTTTAAAATCCAACCTCTTCTTTGAGTTCCTTATGCGGCCAGGTTCTCTCTTTCAACACCTTCACCCTCTTCTACTTCAATGAAGTTATCTGTGATTGGATCATCAGAGTGTGTGTATGTATATTTTTATGTGTGTATATATATATAATATTCACACATATATATGTACATATTACACATAGAAATAGCTATCTTGTGCATAGAGATAGATAGATTGGGGTTTATTGGTTTTGTTTTCTTGTCTCTGTATTACTTCTGTACTCTGTATGTCTTCTCTTATTTTTTTCTATTATTTATTATGCTATAATAGTATTCTATTATATTTACAAATTATTTGTCAGTTCCATAATCTTTGAGACTTATTTCTGTTCATACTGCATGGCACCCCATCTCCCATCTCCATGTGTTTATCTTTCTTCTTTCCTGGAATGTATTTGTGATGGGATTAATATCTACCCAACATAGGACTGTACCTCCTGACTGGCTTCTGCTTCCCTGATGCAACTTCCCGTTCACCTAAGGGATAAAAAGTCCAGGGGCAGCTAGGTGGTAAAGTGGATAGAGGACTGGCCCTGGAGTCAGGAGGACCCGAGCTCAAATCCCAGCCTCAGACACTCATTAGCTGCGTGGCCCTGGACAAGTCACTTACTACAGATTGCCCCCCCCCAAAAAAAAAGAAAGTCCCACTCAGGTGGAGTCAAGGCCTCTCCTACTTGATGGGTGCCTGAGACCACGAGAGTCATCATACTCTGCCTCGTGGCCTGCTAACTCACCTTGCTTCCCTAAGGGAACCTTAGAGCTGACTCTAAATGCCAGTGCTTGTTGCATATCCTTGGTGTATTAAGGCAAATACACATTTTATTAACTGTTCAATGATTTATGAATGCCTCATTTCATATCTCACCTGACACAAAAGAATAGATAGTGTTGGGCTCTAAAAGCAAAACAGAAAGTTTTTATTTGATCTTAGAAGCTGTGGGGAGTAAGCGGAATTTTTTGAATAGGAAAGTGAACTGGTCAGAGGTACACTTAGAGAAATTCATTTTGGCAGTCATTATGGCAAATAGATGGGAGTAGGGAGAGACCTGAGGCAGGAACATAAATTAGGAAACCACTGCAATAGTCCAGGTGAGAGATGATAAGGGCCTGAACTAAGGTGGAGGCTGTGTGGTTAGAGAGAAGGGGGAGGGTGTGGAAGACGTTGTGCATGTAGAAATAGCAAAATTATTAACTGATTGGACATGTTGGGTGTAGGAGAATAAAGGAGTAAAGGATAACATTTTGATGATGAACCTGGAAACCTAGAAGAATATTGTTGTCTTTGATAGAAATAGAGAAATTTAGAAATGGGGTGGTTTTGGAAGGAAGATGATGAGTTCTGTTTAGGACGTGTTGAGTTGGAAGTATCCAGTAGAGAGGTTGGTTATTTGGGACTGAAGCTCAAGAGAGAGAATGGAACTGGATATATAAATGATAATTAAATCCATAGGAACTGATGAAGTCACCAAAAGAGAAAAGTGAGTACAGGATGAATTTCTCCTCCAATTTCTAACTCATCACTTGTACTTAAAGTTGAATATGTACTGATTATAAAAGATTAGGCCTAGTGAGGGACAGCATGGTATAGTGGAATAAACACTGAGTTTAGAGTCATTGTATCTCAATTCAACTCCTCTGTTTGTGTGATGCTGGGCAACTTCTCTGGGCCACTGTTCCTTTATATATAAGAGGGAGGATTGCATTAGATGGTCACTGAGGTCCCCTTCAGTACCATATTTAACTGTGAAATAGTTCTGTGAAACATTCTGTAAAATAGAATGAACCTGAATTTTTATTTATTTTTTGGCAAATAGCATTTTATTTTTTCTAATTACATGTAAAAATAGTTTTCAACATTCATTTTTTTAAGATTTTGAGTTTCAAATATTTCCTCCCTCCCATCTCCTCTCCCCAAGATGGCAAGCCATCTGATATAGGTTATATATGGGCAATCATGTAAACATGTTTCCATGCTAGTCATGTTGTGAAAGAAGAAATAAAACAAAAGGGAAAAGCCACAAAGCCCCCCAAAAAGTGAAAATAGTATGCTTCAATTTGCACTTGAATTTTGATAGTGGCCTGAGGAAGTTTATAAAGTAAATGTGTCATATAAAGCTAAAGAGTAGTCATCACAAGCAGAGAGGGTAGAAGAAACACTAAAAATTCAGTGAAATTCAGGCTTAAGTAATGTGCTGTAATTTGGAAAAACCACAGCAACTGACAGACTAGCCTGAAGTACTGAGATATGATGTGGAGTGCCTGGGGGCTGGGGGTTGGGATGTCCTTTTGGATTCACCAAGAGGCTCAGGCTGAATTGTGACTAGTCACAGGTGTTTGATACTGTAGCACCAACAAATGCTGTGGTAGCATGACAATTCTCACCATACCTAGTGTGAAAGGACTGTCAGACCTTTCCCACTGTGTTTTCAGTGGCACCCACAGATGCCATCTGCTAGCAAGAGTGTTGTTTTTTGACAGTAAAGAGGGACGATGAAGATATGCCATTTATGTTTATTGAAATTAGTTGGGAGGGCACTTCTTGTTGTGACTTAGAAATATGCCTTTCAATTTTACAGTGTCATTTTTGTGAAAAGGCTTTTATGAATCATGCTTTTCTGCAAAGTCATATTCAGCGACGCCACCCTGAGGAGTCTCACTTCGGTATGTACCCTAAGCTTATATTTTTTAAAGGTACAGTTTTATAGTGAAGGTCACCACCTATATGATTACTTTTCCCTTTTACTCTGAAGTCTGGTATATGCAGTACAAGGCTCAATTCTTCTCAAAAGAGATATAATATGTACCTGAAGATCTATCTTTCTGACTGTGACTCTTAAGCACATAACTGGTTTATTGAAATCATTTTCCAGCGATCCTTTCCTAAAGTCATGATAATAATGCTAAACAATAAAAGACTATCGTTGGAATTTTAAAAAACTTGATTCCTCGCCTTTTTCTTCCTCTCCTCACTACCGAATAACATTTTGTTTTTCTTTTTCTTTGAGCAGAAGAGCATTGTTCCGTAACTCACACTATAAATTATTATGCTGTAGTTAGACTTAGCTCATACATGGTGCTAATGTGGTAGAGAAATATGAAGCAGAATTTCTCTTAAATTTGTCCCTTTCTTCAAACAATAGTCGTTTTTGTTCAGTTGTTTTTCACCTCATTTGGGGTTTTCTTGGCAGAGATATTTGCCACTTCCTTCTCCAGCTCATTTTACAACTGAGGCTAACAGGTTCAGTGACTTGCCCAGGGTCACACAGCTAGTAATAGTCTGAGGCCAGATTTGAACTCACAAAGACGAGTCTTCCTGACTCCAGGACCAGGGTTCTATTCACTGAGCACCTACTTGCCCTGAAATACTAGCCTGTTTTTTTAAAGTCTCAGCATGATCATGGATACCTCAAATGTGATTTCTTTGATGTAGTGACTCCCTTCACTGGCACAGATGACAACCCATCTGTAACTTGATAGTTTTAGGAATTTGCCTTGAGACTCCACAACACTAAGTGATTTGTCCATGATCACAGAACTTGTAAATGTCAGAGGGGAGATCATAACATGTATTTAAAGTATCAAGATGTAACCCAGTATTAGGTTGTATAGGAAAAGTGCATAAGCCCATGTTTTTTGGTGTAAAATAATGAAGCTGTAAGATGAGGTGTTAAAGGTGATGCAGCAGAAAGAGACTAAAAATTTGAAAAACCTGACTTATCCTGCAGCTTATGTAATTGTGTTAGTCCAGCACTAGAGGATGAGAAATCTGAACGGTCCATCTCCAAATATACCATTTCTTGGGTCCCTAATAGATACTATGCCACAGAAAGTTGTGAAACAAGAAAAATATTCCCTGTCCCTCCCCACTGGAAAAAAATAAATCAATGGGACAACACTACTTGACTATTGAAGAATCAGGAAAAAGATGTACTAAATGGTCTAGAAAAGACATGATAAAGATGAATTAGGGCTGAGAGTAGCACTACATTACGGCATTTTCATATCACTATGTCTTCCTGGTGAATACTCATAGAAAAAAAGTGTTTACAATGTTGATGTTTATGTCAGATTTAATTTATCTTAATTTATATTATTTATTTATTTAATTTATCACAAGTGTGACTTAAAATGCTTATTGAAATGATTTAAATTGGATTATTTCAATAACTTACTATATTCATTGTTTCCCCAGAAAGTATCCCCCGTCACAAGGTTCCCTTATATTCACAAGTATTTTGATTTTAAAACTTAATGTGTCTTTCAGTTTTCTGTAAATATATAATCAAATTAACTACATTAAATAGGTGATAGACCAATATTATTCTTACTATTTCTTGGCTATATCAACTTTACTAAAAGGTTCAAATCAGATTCTTATGCTATCAGAGAGAAAGAAGTAAATTTTTCCTTTTCAGAAAGACTTTCAATGAGAACTGGGAAATTTCAGCAAGACATCTGGTTATTTTATTTATATGATACCAGATGATTAAATCGATTTTTTTGTTGTTGAAATTGTTTTGGCATGGTGCTAATGCTGTTTTAGTTAAAGTCAGACTGTATCTTTGAAAGATTCTAGGTAGTTTTCACAGTGGAATTAGCCTATTTCATTTTATGAAATTAAAATTAATTAGGATCAGTTACTTCTGAACCTTGAAGTGTTTTCTTGCTTGTGGAATGAATTTTAGAGATTTCTATTTCTCTATTCTCTCACATCTTCTTGCTCCTTCTTATTTTGATTTCTCCTTTCTAAAATGGTCATCTTCCACTTTGTTCTACTCTTATTCTTCTCAAGTTCACCCCTTCTAATTAAAAAAAAATTATTTTTGAGACCGAATCTCCCTATATTACCCAAATGGCAGAGCAGTGGCCACTCATGGAATTAATCCCAATATTTTTAAACATGGGAGCTTTGATCTGCTCTGCTTCCAAAATGGACCCATTTGCTTCTTCTTAGGCAGCCTAGTGGCCCTCTGCTGATGGTCAGATCATATCAGTGCCAGACTTCATGTGGACACCCAATTGCATTATAGCCCTACTGCAGCTCAGACTTCCCAAGCTCACCTCATTGTTCCCTAAGGAAGGGATTATGGATGTGTATCAGTGGACCAACCCTAATTAATTTTTATCCTGTGCATATTGAGAGATTCATATCCCTTCTGTTTGGGTCTTTTGCTGCTGGATGTGGTCTTGTTGCTCCCCTAAATTCCAGGATTGATGGTCTTGTATTTCCCATGTCCATTTCTGGATGCTCCACTAGACTGCTGCCTTTCCCCACAATTATCACTCTCATTCTGGTCTCTCTCTGATAAGTCAGTCTATAAGTATTTATTATACACCTACTATGTGTCACCTACTACTCTAGGCACTGAGGATACAGCTGCAAAGAATGAAATGGGCTGTACTTCCAATGAGCTGATATCTTATTTAGGGAGACAAGTACATATGTAAATATATACAGCGTAAATATGAAGTGAATAAATACAGATATATACAAAACAGTGCCACATTTAAGATTGGTATTTAGCTTTGGAATGCAATAAATCAAAAGGAAACCAAGATGTGGCCGTGCCTAAAATTTGTAGCTCGACTGATTAATGCCCAGCAGCTTCATGAATATTATACTGTTTTCACCATTGTATATGTGACATCTGATCAGATTGATCATGTATAAATTTATTATAAATTTTAGGTTTTTAAAAATAAAATATTAATCAGTTAATCAACAGATTATTAAACATTTAGTTTTGGCGCAATGACGTACTAAGCACTGAGGATACAGGGAAAGATGAAAACAGCCCTTCCCCTCAAGGAAGGGCAGCTACGTGCTGTACTAGATAGAGTGCTGAGACTGAAGTCAGAAAAATTCACTTTCCTGCGTTCAAATCTGGCCTCAGACACTTACCAGCTGTGTGACCCTGGGTCAGTCACTCAACCCTGTGTGCCTCATCTGTAGAAGGAAACAGTAAACCGCCCTAGTATCTTTGCCAAGAAAAGCCCAAATGGGGTCACAATGAGTTGGACACGAATGAAATGACTGAATAACAACAAAACCCTCTTAAGGACTTCAAATTATAAGGAGGGAGACTCCTGTTAATAACTAGGCAGATAGAAGTTATGTACCGAGTAGATCTCAGAGGGGAAGGCACTAGCAGCTGGGGGTAGGTAGAAAGGAGGAAACTGGGAAAAGCCTCCTGCAGAAGTTAAGATTTGATCTGACATTTAAAGGAAGTCAAAGGAATAAGAGGTGGAGGTAAAGGTATTTCAGGAGTGGGGGGACAGCCAGTACAAAGTCACAGAGATGGGAAGTGGAGTGCTGGGTGTGAGGAATAGCAAATAAGTCCCTTTGACTGTATCTTAGAGTGCATGGAGGTGAGTGAAGTATAAGAGGACGGGCAATGTGGGAGGGGGACAAGTTGTGATGATAAATATGCTTTATATTTAATCCTGGAGATAATAGGGAACCACCGGAGTTCACTGAATGATAGGATGACACATCAGACCTCCTTTAGGGAAAATCACTTTGACTGCTGAGTCAGGGATGGATGGAAGTAGAGACTTGAGGCTGGAAGACTAATTAAAAACCTATTGCATTAGTCCGGGTGAAAGGCAACGAGTCCGTAAAGTAGGGTAATAGTTATATGAGTAGAGAGAAGGGGAATATATATGAGAGATGTCGTGATGGTAGAAAGGACAAGATTTGGTAACAGGTTGGATATGTGCAATGGATGTGAATAAGAACTGGAGGATGACTTTGAGGTTTTGAACCTATGTGTCTGGGGGCATAGTCAGAGGGGAGTTCGCGCGAGAGCAGTGGTTTAGAAATAACGAAATCTGTTTTAGGAATACTGAGTTTGAGGCGCCTTAGGAGCATCCAGTTTAATATGTCCAAAAGGCAGTTTGTGAAATGTGGCTGTAGCTCAGGAGAGAGAGTAGAGCTGAATCACTAGATCTGGGGATTATCCTCATAGACATTATAATTGAACCCACGGGAAATGATGACTTCACCAAGGAAGTATAGAGGGAAAAGGGGAGAGGAGAGGAAGTGTTATAGTATAGGTGGCTTTCTTAAGGAATGTGGCCTGAGAAAGGGAGGTGAGATATTGGATAAGAGTTATTTGGAATGATTGGAACAAATGAGGCTTTTAAAGTATAGTATGTATATTCTGGCCCCACTCTTCCAGAGCCAGGCTAGCTACATCTACTACTCAGCATTGTGTGGTGTTACTCTAAAGGGTTGGAATAGAGGGAGAGAATGTTGTTCTCCGCTGCTCTTGGTTTGAGCCCCCATTGGCTATGTACACACAATTGTTAGGGCAGGTGACTAGCCAGCAACTTAAGTTAACCACTTAACATCAGTTCTTGTTGCTGAGTCATTTTTTAGTCATGTCTGAATTTTGCAACCACATTTGCTTTTTCTTGGCAAAGATACTGGAGTGGTTTGCCATTTCTTTCTCTAGCTCGTATTACAGATGAGGAACTGAGGCAAACAGGGTTCAGTGACTTGCCCAGAGTCACACAGCTAGTAAGTGTCTGAGGCTAGATTTGAACTCACGAAGAGGAATCTTCCTGACTCCAGACCCAGCATTCCACTGCCATTAATATCAATTAGCTTTTAGGAAAAAAGGTAAGAAAGAAGGAAGCAAGCATTTATTATGTCCCTACTTTATTGTGGGCATTATATCAAGTGTTATAAATATCATCTCTTTTGATCCTCCTGGGAGGTAGGGACTATTTTCAGTTGAGTCACCATTTTCAGTTGAGGAAACTGATATAGACAGAGGTTAAGTGACTTTCCCAGGGTCATACAACGAGAAAGTGTCTAAGGCTGGATTTGAATTCAGATCTTCCTGACTTCAGGTTCAGCGCTCTATTCACTGAACCGCTTGCTGTTGCCAAATAAAAGGTACGTTACAACATTCAGTTTCTGTTGTTTTATTATTCTTCCCATATATATTATTGGAATCATTTTGTATATTGTTTCCTAGTTCTACTTACCTTGTACCAATTTATATGCATCTTTTCATGCTTCTCTGTAGTCTTCATTTTTGTTGCTTCATACAGCATAGTAATATTCCATCTTGTCAGGAGTTCTTAACTTTTATTGGGTCATGGGCCCCTCTGGCAGTCTGGTGAAGCCTAGAGACTTTCTTAGGATAATGTTTTGAATAATATAATAGGATTATATATATATTCATATATATATATAAACACACATATCTCTATGTATAAATATATATAGATACTTATGTAAATTTTAAGTACATAGGATTATGGAGGAAGCTAATTACATTGGAATACAGTTGTCAAAATATTTTTAAAAGCTAGCACATGGATCCCAAGTTAAAAACCCCTGAATTATGTGCCATGATTTGTTTCAAAACTCTTCAGTTCCTTTGTTTCCACTTCTTTGTTACTACAAAAAGTAATGCTATAAAAATTTTGGCAGCTAGATGGTGTAGTGCACAGAGGGCTGGGCCTGGAGTCACTAAAACTCACCTTCTTGAATTCAAATCTGGATTCAGACACTTAATAGCTGTATGACCCTTTTTGCCTCAGTTTCTCATCTGTAAAATGAGCTGGAGAAGGAAATGGCAAACCATTCCAGTATCTTTGCCAAGAAGACCTCAAAGAGATCACAAAGAGTCAGACGCACTTGAAAATGACTGAACAACAATAACAACAGTAAATTTTTTGGTGCATAGAAGACCTTTTTATTATTATTGACCTCTTGGAATATACATATATATACATATACATACATATATACACACACATGTATACATATACATATATTTACATACATATATATCGAGCAGCTGGATCTCTGGCTCAAAGAATATTTTAATCTCTTTCTTAGCAGAATTCCAAATTACTTTCCAGAATGTTTGGATCAGTTCACAGCTCCACCAACAGTGTGCTTGCCTTTGCATAATTCTTTCAACATTTTTTTCCCAGCTTTTTTCATCATTGCCCATTTGCAGGGTGTAAAGTGAAATCTTAGAGTCGTTTGATATATTGCTCTCTTGGTTTTTGTGATTTTGAGAAAATTTCCCATTTTGTTATCAGTTTGTAATTATTTTAATAATGGTTTGTTCCTGTCCTTGGATCACTGATTCCTTTGGGAAGTGGCTTTTAGTCATATATATTTGTGTTAGTTTTTTGCATATCTTGGATATCATCTTTAATCAGACATATTTAATGCAGGTATTTTTTTCCAGTTGACTACTTCCCTTATCCTAGCTGGATTTATTTCATTTGCACAGAAGTTTTTCAGTTTAGTGTAATCCAGGTTAATATTTATAATTTTATACTTCTACACGTTTTAGAAGTTCTCAACTTCATTTCTAACCTACTCTTTGTTAAGTGGAATTGACATTTCCAAATGGACTAGGATGGTTCAGAAGAAGAAATGATTCCAATAATATATATGGGAAGAATAATAAAACAACAATAGAAGCCTCTCAACAGTTTTTCTTGTTATGATGCCTTTAATTACTTTAGAATTTAGGCATTTTCAAATATTCATTTTATAGCGATGAACACAACTCCAAGGGTTCCTTAGTCGGTTTATTCTTCAGGCCATTGTTTCAAGTAGATTTACTTTATATTCTGCAACAGAGTGTTAAAATCATATTATATAAACCAAGTAAATATTGTTACCGGCCTTTTAAGACAGTTCGGCAATATATTGAAAACCACAATAGTAAAAGTATTAAATATCTTAATTTGTTGCAATTAGAATTCTTTAGGTAAGATATTAACCTTCTAAGGTTTAGTTTCTTATGAAAAGGTAGTGAGATGAGATATGGAGGTGTTGGTATCAGAAGACATGAGTTTGAGTTCCAGATGTGACATTTTTTAGCTCTATGATCTTGGGCAAGTCATCTGACTTAATGATTCCTCTGAGTCTCAGTTTATTCACTTGTAAAGGACTTGGGATAATAATATTTGACATACCTATCTTCTGGTATCTTTGTAAGGAAAGCACTTGTAAACCTTAAAAATCAATATTATCCTTTCTCATACTCACTTGATAAACTGTAATCATGATCGTGATGATTATTTTCCTTATATTGTAAGGTGAGATTACCAAGTGCCCTGTGAAACATCATTTTCTTCTTGCCTTGGGGCACATAACAAAACTAGCTCTATTAATTCTTTTATTTGCTTCCCTGACTATAATTTGTGAGCTGGCCTTTAATACAGCTACAACTTCATTGCATCTGTTTAAATTTATAGCAAGAATGTTAATATAAATATGGCTCAGTTCTTGCTGTAATGCATCAAGTCCTTGATTACTAGACAATGATCATATTTTTAAGAAGACCATGTTAAATCTGGGTAGATCATCCCAGAATATTGTGATTCTTAACATTCCTTCATGTTATATGTTTATGAATCATGAAAAGCCATAATCTTTGAAAGATTCAAAATCAGTGGAAAGAAAAGTATAGTCAAGGTGAGTGGGCCGCAACATATTACCAACCATGCTTTATGCAGGGAAAGGCACAAAAATACACCGTCAGGAGGAGCATATATGGCTGGACATGTAAGTGGGGTGGACGTGGAAGAAATGAAAGGCAGCCCAAGTGATACATATTTACATTCACCTAACATATTAAAGGAAAGTCTTCCACTTTGTGGAGTAAATCCTCTCTAAAGAATTTTTGTAAATGAGTGGGCAAGAGCTACTTAGGACAAACAGGCATGCAGGTATTTCAGTTTGCATCTGTGGAGTAGCCAGCCACACTGATTAAATCACAGATACAACAAATAATTGAAGCAGTCATTTGAAAGAGATATCAATCAGCCTTACTTCTGAACAAAAATCTTTCAGCGCAGCTTTGAGATTCTGATTTTCCACTTTGGTTTCCACACTTTTCATGTCCACAACACACATGCATTGGTATTCATTTCTATAGTCACAAATATATATATATAGTTCATGTATACATGTATGTTACATATACGCATATATTTATATGTATGTATGTTTACATGAACACACCTGTCTGGCCCTTCCCTTCTGCATTTGGGTGTATGTATGTATGTATGTACATATGTATGTATGCATGTATGTATGCATGCACACATATATGTGTTTATGTTTGTACGTACATATATACATGTGTGTATGCACATCTGTGTGTATGTGCACATATATGTGTATATGCTTATATTCACACATCAGTCTTTTCCCCATTAACCTCTTTTTAAAGATTAATTTCTGGGTCATTCAGCAGAAATAGTCTTAGCATTTCTAATAGCTAGCTATTGGTCATTATGGCACTGAATTTTCCACAGAATTCCCACATAAAGAAAGAGCACTGTGATAATCAGATGGATGATGGTGGCAGCAGCTGCAGTCTCGTAGCAGAAAGAAGCCTCTTCTTCTGCTAGTGGAAACGGTGACCTTGGCCTCTGGTCCTAGGAAAGAAATCTCTGTGAAGAGGCCAAGGTATTAAATACCATGGGGCTGGGGTGACTGTGGATGTTTCCTTATCCCCACTACTGTCCACCTGGCCACCATTCATTGGGTGATATTCCAGCCAAGCTCTTAATATGCCATAAACCCAGTGATTGAGATATTATATTAAAAGAAAAAAAAACCCTCCAGCGCTTGATGTAATGTGGACTCCATAAATACTAAATCATGAAAACAAACCTAAGTAGCCTAAAATAATCAAATACACTTCCCAAATGATAGCAGTTGATTCCTTTTTTTCACTGATAGGACCAAATCTAATATATTTTAAGTTGTTTGGTGTTTTTTTTTAATAACAAATTTATTTTCCCCAAAACAGAGTTTAGGAAGAAGGCACAGACTGACAGGTTGCAGAATGAGATCGACTTGCTGAAGGAACAATTACAGCTCACCAAATCTCAGTTGGAGGCTGAGCAGCAGGCTCATGTGGTCAGATTTTCTAAGGTATTTGATCTGGATGATTTATATAATATTTTAAAACCAAATGACTCTTGACATGTTGGGGAGGCAGCATGGTTCCATGGAAAGGGGTGTTGGATATGGAGTGAGAAAGACTGGGATTTAGAGGCTGCTTCTTCCACTTATGAGGTGAGTTGGTTGCGATGTCCTTTAAGGTCTCTTCTGATTCTAAATCCATGATCTGTGCCATGAACAGGAGACGGAGGGATTCACAAGGCTTGGCAGTATGTGCTCATCCCCCTCCTACCACCTCTATGTGGAACCTAATCCTTTATTGCCTTCATCAGCAGATACTTGCTTTGTTTTCATAAAGGCTTAATGACAGAGCTAATCCTTTATGTTTTGTGTACAACAGAGGTGTCAGACTCTGGGCCCACAATGTCCAAGTGGGTCCTGAACCGGATTAAAATGGGAAATGCTTAACAAAATAAATAAAAATGCAATAGACAGACATAATGTCAATTTGTGATTTTCTAAGTCAGTATGCTGCTACAAGGATCTGTTTCTATGTGAATTTGACCCCACCGATGTAGAATGTCTTATTCCATGTAAAACAAACAAGAAACAGCCCAACAATAAATTGGTCCCTCTATCCCTTGTTTCTACTGATAATGGAAAAACAAATCCTGACACATGAGGTATTTATTTGGTTTTTATCCTTGTTGGCTTCATTCATGTCTTACCATGTCTTGGTTTTTCTAGATAAATTTGAGTGCCTTTAGGATGCTTGCTATCTATTGTTTTCCCCAGTCTCCAGATAGTGCACATCCTTATTGACTTAAATATCTTCTGTGATTTTGTTTCTTACCTTCCTATTTGTTAAAATATATTGTAAGTACTAGAAAGTATATAAGATGGAGAAAACACAAAATGTTAGGTAAAAACTTTGCTGTCATTAGGAATACTTGATATTTAATGTGAAAAATCTTCATGGTGTTATATTTGATGTTGACCAAATACCTTCAGTAAATAGTGCCATGATAGCCATGCATATATCATAAAAGAATCAAGACTATGGGAACCTGAGAACTTTCATATTTTGAGAGCCATAAAGACAAGGTGATATGTGGAGGGAAAGTTGGAGCTTTTAATTATGTTACAACGATTTTTGATTTTGCAAACCAATTAAAAGACTACATAGCTATAACCTATGTTTATATGTGTGTGTATGCATGTGTGTATGTATATATACATATATACACATATGTATATGTATGTATATATATATATGTATATATAAACAACCAGTACTAGGTAATAATTGCCATCAGGCTATTGTATTTAATTTTTTTAAAAAGAATCTTGCATTTGCTATATGTCAGAACTATGAATGTCATATGTTAAACTGATTTCAGGAATATGAAATCCAGAAATCAAAAGAGGAAGAGATTCTGAAGTCATTTGATAGATGGAAAGAGGAAGAAAAAGAGAAATTAATTGAAGAAATGGAGAAAGTAAAAGAGATGTTTATGAAGGAATTTAAAGAATTAACTTCTAAGAATTCAGCCTTAGAATATGTAAGTATAGATTACTAAATGTAATTGTTCTTGAGTTTTAAAATTATAGCTGTTCTTTTAACATTCATGGATTTTTAATTTCATATAATGCCTTAATGCTTCTACTTTAACAGAGAAGTTTTTGACTTGGACTCATAGATTTTTGTGGATCCGTGAGTTTGGACAGGAAAAAAGTACATATTTAATTGTTACTAATTTCTAACTGAAATATAGAATTTCTTCAAATTATGAATTTTTAAAGAAATTATTCTGTGAATTCCATAGACTACCCAGTGGATCTATAACACAAAAAGGTTAAAAGACTTTGCTTTAAAAGGCCTTTTATTCTTTTTTAAATAGTATTTTATTTTTTCCCCCAGTTACATGTTAAGAAAATTTTTAGCATTCATTTTTACAAGATTTTGAATTCCAAATTTTTCTCTCTCCCTCCTCCCCCACTTCTGAAAATAGTAAGGCAGTTATATATAGTTTATACATGTGCTATCATGCATAAACCTTTTCCTAAGGTCCTCTCAAGTTGTCCCAGGGAGGACAACTGCTTTACCTCCACTTTTTATTATTTCTGCCCCTCAAAGTTTACTCTGAGGTGATATTTTACCTTATTTATGTGAGAATTTTGGAGAGCATGATATTTTCTATCTTATTCTGCCATCTTGGACAATGGGGAGAGGGTTCCATTTCTTACTGGTTTTAGTTAGTAGCCCCTCTAGCTCTGTCCTTCATATCCTGCTTTTATATATATGAAAATCTTAGGCATTCTATTCTTATGAGCAGTTTTTACTAACCATACTGATTTGGTCATTACCATATATCTTCTTGTTTCTTTTCTATTTATTACTTGATTATAAGCCATCTCAAAGAAGATGTCTCTTGGGTTAACCCACTCAATTTAAATATATGTTAATTGAGATATATTTCCCACTACTCTTTTTTAATTAATTTATTTTTAGTTTTCAACATTCATTTCCATAAAATTTTAAGTTTTAAATTTTTTCCCCTTCCTTTCCTCTCCCCTCCCAATGATGGCATGTAATCTGATATAGGTTCTATGTATACATTCATATTAAACATTTTCACATTAGCCATATTGTAAAGAAGAATTAGAACCAATGGGAGGAACCACAAGAAAGAAGAAACAAAACAAAACAAAAAAAGAGAGCAAATAGTGTGTTTCAATCTGCATTCAGACTCCATAGTTCTTTCTCTGGGTATGGATAGCATTTTCCATCTTGAGTCTTGGACTTGTCTTAGATCTTGCATTGCTAAGAAGAGCTAAGTCTATTAAAGTCATCACACAATGTGGCTGTTACTGCATACAATGTTCTTCTGGTTCTGCTCACTTCACTCAGCATCAGTTCATATGAGTTTTCCAGGTTTTTCTGAAGTCTGCCTGCTCGTCATTTCTTATAGCACAATAGTATTCCATTACATTCATATGATACAACTTGTTCAGCCATTTCCTAGTTGATGGGCATCCCCTCACTCTCCAATTCTTGACCACCACAAAAAGAGCTGCTACAAATGTTTTTGTACATGTGAGTCCTTTTCCCATTTTGATGGTCTCTTTGGGATACAGATCTAGAAGTGGTATTGCTGGGTTCAAGGGTATGTACAGTTTGTCCTTTGGGCCTAGTTCCAAATTGCTCTACAGAATGATTGAATCAGTTCACAACTCCACCAATTTTCCCATATCTTCTCCAACATTAATCATTTTCCTGTTTTGTCATGTTAGCCAATCTGACAGGTGCGATGTGGTAACTCAGAGTTGTTTTGATTCGCATTGCTCTAATCAATAGTGATTTAGAGCATTTTTTTCATATGACTATAGATAGCCTTAATTTATTCATCTGAAAACTGCCTGTTCGTATCCTTTGAGCATTCATCAATTGCAGAATGACTTGTATTCTTATACATTTGACTCAGTTCTCTATATATTTTTAAAATGAGGCCATTAGGGCGGAGCCAAGATGGCGGCTGGGAAGCAGTGACTG
>CM053626.1:113696531-113723571 GCA_028646595.1 Phalanger gymnotis | reverse complement strand
ATATGTGCCAAGCACTATGCTGAATGCTTTTATAATTTTTGTGACACTTAATCCTCACAACAACCCTGGGAGGTGTGATCCCCATTTTAAAGATGAGGAAACTGAGGAAGACAAAATATAAAAGTGATGTGCCTAGGGTCACACAGCTAGTTAAGTATCCAAGGTAACACTTGAACTCAAGTCCAGTGTTCTATTTCCAGTGCACCACCTAGTTGCCTGGAGATGCAAAGAAAAGGAAAAAAAGGCCCTGCTCTCGAAGAGTTCACAGTGTCATGGGAGAGACAACATGCAAAAAAACTATATACAAGATCTATACAGGATATATACAACATGCAAAAAACTATATACTGGGTTATACAGGATAAACTGAAGACACTCTAATAGGGAAGGCACTAGGATCAGGGAAGACTGGGAAATTAGAAGGGTATATCACAGAGTAAAGTCTTACCAGATAACACTATTCTCCAAATTAGAATAAAGTTATTTACCAATGTTCTCAGTTATGTCATAGGTAGCTATACATATACCCTTTGAAGTAAAGAAATGGACTAGATAACCTAGGAGTTCCAGTCTCAACTCTGTGATAGGTAGAATCTATGACAAGCAGATGCATTTAACATTTACTTTATCATATATGCTTCAGACAAAATTAATACGTAATTTGATTTCGTAGATATCTGCTAAAAAGAAAACCTTTTGTGGTGAATGGATTTTTTTAAGGCAGATGCAATATTACAGCCTTAATATTCTTTGATTGTCTTACAGGAAAGTAAGTGGACATCCAGAGTTCAAGCCCTTCACCAAGAACACAAAAAAGAAAAGAGCTGGGTAAGATTACAAAACAGACCACTTCAGGGCAAAACCCAACATGATTCATTTTATATTTATTCACCAGAAGCTTACAGTGGTGAGTTGGCTCATACCCACTCATGAGTGTTAAATTTTCAATATGAACATTTACACCTCGGGAATTGGCAAATGCTATAAATCAGGACTTGGAGTTTTTGGCTTGTGGATTATCTGGACTTAAGAAAGTGATAGAGAAAATGTTAATAATGAAGATTAGATGCAAAAGTATACACACATAAATTTGGGAGGGGGAGCCATTTTTTAAACATTAACTGGTACACCCCTGCTTATTAAAGCACCGAACATGTTATTCTTAAAGCTTTTTACCTATTGTTGAATGAATAAGAGGCAGTAATAATTGATTAGGTATCCTTAAAACTCTGAACTAACTGGAGAAAATAATAGTGTATACCCTATTGTTATTTTATTAATTAAAAGGGGTAAACAAATGTATTTTTCAAAATTATTTATTTCAGCCTATTCTGTGATAATGGCAAAAGCACTTGTGATTGGGGGTTGCACATGGAAAGAAGGGATGGCGAGAAGCATTTAAATAGTGCCTACAAGATATATCGGACACTGCATTAAGCACTTTACAAAGATTATGTCATTTGATCCTTACAACCCAGATGCCTAGTATTGGGAGTTAGAATATTTGACTATATCATCTTCCTACATATGTGACCTGAGGCAAGTCACTGACCCTTTCTGGACCTTAGTTTCATCATCTTTAAAATTAAGTGATTGGAATTGATGACCTTTGGAGTTCTTTCAATTTCTGAGCTAGCTAGGTGACAGCTAGGTATCTGGGGGATATCAGGAATACGTGAGTTTAAATGTGGCCTCAGACACTTAACCAGCTGTGTGACTGTGGGCAAGTTACCTAACCCATATGGGCATCATAATAGCACCCACCTCCCAGGGTTGTAGTGAGGATCAAATAAAATATTTGTTAAGTGCTTAGCACAGTGCCTGGCACATAGTGAGTGCTTAATAAATGCTTCTTTCCTTCCATCTCTACATTTTACAGTTTTAGCTTAAGACAGAAAAGCTAGTCCTGTGCAGCAACTCCCATTAAACTAAAACCAATGACTGCCATTATTAATGACTTAAGTTTACCCTTCTGTATGGATATCAAAATTTTTGTTTCTCACAGTCTTTATATTGCCCAGCAAACAACTTTAGTGTTTTTAGTTGCATAGTAAGAAGAAGATAACTTACCATCCAGCAGAATGCTATGTCATCAGGTGCTTAATAAACCGTACTTAATGATGAAACATTTTTAAATAGAGGGTGGTGGATCCCCCTCTGCCACTTATAAATTGTGTCACCTTGGGCAAATCATTTAACTTCTAAGTCTCAGTTACCTGTGAAGTAATTAATAATTACATGACCTACCTTTTGGGATTGTCGTGAGGAAGATACTTTGCAAATCAATAAAATGCCATATGAATGTGACTTATAGGCCCCACAAAACTTGATAGCCTGCCATCTTTTGAGAGAGGCACCAACAGCATAGCATTCATCGGGAGGAGCACTGAACTGGGTGGGAGTCAGGAGTCCGTGTTCTGGCCGTGCCCCGAACATGATGTGTCACTGCGGGCAAGTCCTTATCTGCCTCTAGGCTTATATTTCCTTACTTATAAGATAAAGTAACTGGACAAGATGATTTGAAATTCTGTGAAGTGAAAATGATTTTCTTTTGTCTCTACTTAACATAAAGCTTGACCATTTAAAAGACTCATCCTGCACTTTGCTATTTCTCAATTAATACTCAATATAACCACTTTAAATAATATAAACTTTTGTTCCCGTGGCTGAAAGACCTCCTTTGGTAAAAACATCATATTGAATTCCATTGTTTAAAAAATTATAGATGTATTTGATGAATTTAACCCTGCATGTCTCTGCTTTGTTATTATCAGTATTCATTTGGTAGTCAGTCAGTGTTCACTGAGCTTCCATTGTGGGTGCCGAGCACAACACTAAGCGTTGGCTGTAGAGTAGGTGATAGAAAGGAAAGTTATAGATAGAAAGATAGAAAGTTTCCCTCTGGATTCAGAACTGGAAGGGACCTTACCTCATTTTATAGAAGAGAAAACTTGAGGTAGGATATGAACCCAGGACTTCGTATCTCTAAGTCTACTCTTACTTTAAGAGAACCTTTGAACAAATGGGAAAAATGCAAGAACTATGTGCTTCTCACTGCTTTACTTTAAATAACTTAGTGTTGTCTGCCGAGATTGGTGGGGGAAATTGTCTTCTGATCAGTTAACTTCCTTTCTTATTTCCATCTTCATCTATGCTCCTTCCCAGGATCCAGTAGGTTAATTTAGTTGTACAACAGTATTAAAAAAAAAATCATTCCTTTACTCATCATATGACTTGATTAAGCCGCTAGATGGCGTAGTGGATACAGCACTGAACTTGGAGTGAGGAAGATCTGGGATAAAATTGGCCTAAGATACCTACTAGCCGTGTGACCCTTGTTAATTCACTTAACTTCTGTCTGCCTCAGTTTCCTCATCTGTAAAATGAGAAGAGTAATAGCACCTCCCTCCCAGGGTTGTCATGAGGATCAAAGGAGACAGTAATTGCAAAGCACGATGCCTGCCCATGGTAAATGCCATAAAAACGTTAGCTACTGTTATTATAATTATTATTATTATTAAGGATTATGATGATGATTGCTGTTATTACTATTGATGATGAGGATGATTACCTTGTGGGGCTGTTGTGAGGATAAAATATGTTAATATTTGTAAAGTGCTTTGCCAACCTTAAAGTGTCACTTAAATTCTAGATATTACTACTACTGCTACTATTACTACTACTACCACCACCACCAGTACTACTACTACTACTACTACTTCTTCTCCTCCTTCTCCTCCCCCTCCTCCCTTCCCTCCTCCTCCCTCTCCTCCCCCCCTCCTCCTCCCCCTCCTTCTTCTTCTTCTTTTCCATCTACTTCTTCTTCACAAAGGTTCTTGAAATTTGAAAGGCCCCCTCCTTATCAGAGACTGGAGGAAAGGAGGGTCTCATGCAAGGTAATGTCCAGGGGTTTTGAGATTAAATGAAGGTAAAAAGAGAGAGCTCACCTCAGATAACCTTATCTTTCTCCATAAAGATCCGTAGAAATAAAGTCCTCCTGTGAGAGGGGAGGGAAAGGGGAATTGTGAGAGACTTAAGGTTAGAAGAAAAGATTTGGAGCCACTTCTCTGGGTAGTGAGATACAGAATCAATTCAGGAAGAATAAATGTATTGCCTTGAGTTAGATAATGGACATTTGTGAGTTTTCCCCTCAGGACAGTTGTGGAATTCCTCCATCTGCGTTTGGCAGCACCGGAGGGCATAAATAGTAGGAGACTCCAGGGCTGGTGTTTGGAAAGGTGCGAGTGGAAATTGGCCTGGGGGCAAAGGGATTCAAGAGAAGGGGGCGGTGAAGAGGTGGATGAGTTGAGATAGAGAGGAAAGTGAAATCAGAGTAGGGGTAAACCGCCTGAAGAAAGTCCTGAGGGGTGGAAGGATTCAAGGTCCAGGTGAGGGCAAAGAATAGGTGTAGGGAGAGATGAAGCATAGAGAGAGGGGATGCTAAGAGGTCATGGTCAGACAGAGGAATTTCAAGGTTTTTGGTCAACAATGTGGATAATGGTGAGATTGTGTCATTTATTGAGTCAAATACAAAATTCCTCTGTCTAGCATTTAAACCTACCTTCCTGGTCTTATTATACTAGACTCTTCCTCTCTGCTCACTCTGTGACCCGTCCATACTGGCCTTCTGCTGTTCCTTGCACGTGACAGCCCATCTCCCATGGCACTTCATCTCTCTGCTTTTTTATAGACTGTCCTGCTTGCTTGGAATGCTCTCTCTCTTTTCCCCTCCATCTCTCAAAATCCCAAGTCTCCTTCAGAGCTTAGCTCAAACTCTACCCCCTACATAAAGTAAGAGATGGTATTTCCTTATCACCCCAAGGGCTTGTGCTTTTCCTTTCACCAATTAAGTTTGTGTTTATTTTGTGCTTGCTTACATGTGAGTATTTCATCCATTTATCCAATCAACATTTATTAAGCACCTATTATGTGCCAGGCATTATGCTAGGGGCAGGGAGTAGAAAAAGGAGCAAAAACAGCCTGTTCCATCAAGGAGTTTGTAATCTAATGGGAGGGGATAACATGCAAAACATAGATAGGTAGGTAGGTAGGTAGGTAGGTAGATAGATAGATGCATGGATGGATAGGTAGGTAGATAGATAGATAGACAGACAGACAGACAGATAGATAAAAAGATAAATAGGAAATAATTAAAAGAAGGAAGTTATTGGAATTAATACAGGTTAGGGAAGGCTTCCTATAGAAGGTGGGACTTTATTTGGGGCTTAAATAAAGTTAGGGATGTCAAGAGGCAGGTGAGAGAAAGGAGAGCATTCTAGGCATGTGGGGCAGCCAGAGAAAATGCTCTGGACCTGAGAGATGGAGTGTCTTGTTCATACAACATCCAGGAAGCTAGTGTCGCTGGATCAAAGAGTACATTTGGCAGAGTAAGGTGAAAGAAGTACATATTGTCTTCCCCTATAGAATATAACCTTCTTGAGGACAGGAACTGTTTCATTTTTGTCCCTTTTTCCCCAGGATCCAGCACGGCATCTGACACGTAGTAGGCACTTTATAAATGCTTCTTGATTGAGAGATACATTGGAATTTTCCCTCCGTGTCAGAGCTCATTGAAGGCCTTCTTTTTCTTCAAAGCCCAGGTTTGGGACCTCCTTCTTAAAGCTTTTCCTACTGTGTTTATCAAGAAGCGAGCCCTTCCTCCCAAATCTCCTTTCTGTCTCTATTCGATCACTCCTACCCATTTAGCACATTTAACTTCCATTATAGTTTTTTATGTATAGGGCTTCTCTTCTTCCTCCTGTATTGCAGGCTCCTTAAGGGCAAGCGCTCTCTTTTTTTTTTTTTGAAGCCTGTGGTTCTTCAATACTCTTCATAATGCAGTACATACACTAGACTCTTGTTGAATTGGAATGAGTCTGTTGAATTGATTGCAAATACTATCAAGGCATTAACTCCTCGGCCTGGGCCTCCTTAGTCTGGCTCCAGCCAGATTGCCTTTTTCGGACTTATTTTCTGTCGTTCCTCTTGCACACGTTCTACACGTAAGCCACCCGTTTCTTCTGCTATAGCCAGTATTCAGTCCCAGAACCTTGCACAGTATCTGGCACATAGCGAGTATTTTAATATACATCAGTTGAGTAAGTTGAGAAAGGTGGCACTCATGTAATGGCAGCTGTTTCAACTGTGCATCTACAGCTTTGGAGCTGGGTTCACCCAGGAATTAGTGGTTTGTGGTCTGTTTTTGTGGTGGCAGGTATGGCACATGGTAGGTTTCTTGCGAATGTTCATCCCTGATATATATGAGTCAGCTGATGATGCAGAGGATCGAGTGCTGGGCTTGGAGTCAGGAAGACCTGGTCCTTAGACATTTACTAGATGTGTGACCCTCGGCAAGTCACTTAACCTTTCTTTGCCTCAGTTTCCTCAGCTGCAAACTGGGGATGATAATAATAAGCACCTACTCCACAGGGTTGTTGTGAGAATTAAATGAGGTAATATTTGTTTAACAGTACTTAACACAGTGTCTGGCACTTAAATAAATGCTTATTTTCTTTTTCCTGCTGTTGCAATAGGATTTTACTCCATTATCCTCAGACATGCCCTTCCTCCAAGCTTCCTTATTTCTGTTGAGTGTGTTACCATCCCTCCATTCACCTAGGTTTGCACCTCCAGAATTGCCCTCTTTCCCTGACCTCTTATATCTGTTCATTTGCCAAGTCTTATCTGTTCTCTCTCCACAGTCTCTTTCTTGTGTTTCCACTTCTTTGCACTCACCTAACCACTATCCTGGTCCAGGCCTTTATCACCGCTTCCCTTCACTATTACTATAGCTTCCTAACTGCTGTTCTTATTACTGGTTTCAAACTTCTCATAACATTTTGGCACACTTATCATGTCCGATTGTGGTTTATTCTATCTGTGAGGAGTGGATAGAGAGCTTCCTCGGAGTCAAAAAGAGTCAGGTGTAGGTCCTCCTTTTGGCCACGTACCAGTGGTGTGACTATGAGTGAATCAGTTAATTAACCTCACAATGTTCTAGGCCACTCCCTAAGCCTATAAGTAACATATGAGCCTTCTAACTTCTTTCTTGGGAGTCCTTACACTGATAAAATCATAGCTCCAGACCCCTCCACCTCCACCCCCAAAAGTCACTTTAAAATAGGCAACTTATGACATAGCTGATTTATTAAATTTATTTAAAAATTTTTTATTCCTGTCATTAAAAACTACTATGTTGAAGCTGGTGGTCAGAATTGCAGTAGTGATTTGGCTGGAATAGAATATACAGGGCTATTCCCACCCTCTTGTAGAAAGCGCAGCTACTGGTTGAACGGAAGGAAAAATATTTGCCAAATAGATGAATAAAAAGGGTTTGGAGAGAGGGAAGCTAAACCAGCTTGCAGAGTTAAAATATCCTGGAAATTAAAAGCTGAAATTTCCCTGAGTATGATGAGGAAGTTGGTATTCTCTGCCTACTTGAAATGTGGGTTTTTTTTCAGACCGCTAGGCTACGCCGTTTCCCTATCTTCTGGCTTTGAACAATTAGAAGCTGCTTACTTTTTCCTTCATGACCCTTAAACCCTAGTTGAGGAGGTATATTCACTCGAGTTAGTAATCTCAGTGCTAAGGACTTAGCCATTAATTATTCCACATGGATGATGCCTGCTGTTCCCACAATGCACATATTGTATTTCTTTGTTTTGGGGAACTTGGCTTTGCCAACTCTTTAGTGCTCTACCTAGATTCTTTGGCAGTCTCCTTTTGGAATAATTATAGTTGCAATATAAATGGAGTCAAATAGTCATTTATGCTTATAGGCATTCATCTGTACTTTAGACATGTCAGAAGTCTAGGATTTAGGAGATAAATTGACAAAAGGACATTATTGCCTCATGTATTTTTTGTATAGTAGTAGTTTTTAATACTAAATCGTCACTTGCTCCTGAACACATTTTCTGACATTGGCTAATCTTCGTCTGGTTTGTTTCATGCCTCCTTGTTGGTTCCAGTGATGTCCTTTTTTATCAACAGCGTTTTGTTATTTGTAAGTTGCCTATGCTTTCTTGCAAGGCTCTTTGTTTGATGCCATATTATTTAAAAATGTTTAATGTTTAATTCAAAATTAACACTGAGCATCAATGAAACTTGCTTAGTAATTGTTATAATTAAATTAATTCACTGCAATGCATTTTAAACCAGACTTTATTTTAATGAATAGAAGTATCATAGCAATTTTTCGGGCACTGAATCTTGATGAAGATTCTTTATCCATACATTCTAATTCACATTTTCTCCCATGTAACTGTAGTGAGTGCATACTCTGTTCTTTTGGTTCTGCTCTTTTCTTTTTGATGCTGTATACTTTTTCTTTGATTTCAAGACTGGTCAATATTATCCTTCCACTCTTACGATTTTAGCTATGAAAATGACATACATAGCTCTCTCGGCTGCTAAACTTTCCTCCTTGCTTTGTCCTATGTAGCACCCTATGTACAAGATCTATTGAAAGGTATTTTATGGTGCCAGCCCAAATTGAGCCTCGTAGAAACTAAATTTCTCACATTATGTCCCTGCCTTTGTGCATAGTTTTTCTATCACAGGGTCTAATGCCGCTTCTATTCAATTTCATTTTCACTTCATTTCAAAAAGCATTTATTGAGTTGATCACTCAGTTTTTCCTTGAACATTCAGATAGTTCTGCAACATCTCCTCAGTGTTCCAGTCATTATTATTATTTTTTAATGACTGGGACTCCCTATCTTTTCCAGGATAGGAGTAGCCAAGATCCCCTACTGATTGTCATGGGGAGCTTTGATTTTTTTCCATTTCCAACCCAGGAGAGTTCAGCCTTCCTTAAGCAACCTGGTGGTGACATCCCACCCCTTCACTCCTGGGGGTTCATCATATTAATGCCAAACTTAGTGTGGATACCTGAAGAGCATAGCCCACTGAAGCTCAGAACTCCCAGGCTCAGGAGATCCACCAGCCCCCGCCTCCTTGGCAGCAGGGATTACAGGTGTACTACCACACCCAAATGCCCGTTACTCTTAATCCTTAAAGCAGTAAATAGCCTTAGTCTAGGCCAGGGGATCAACAGCTTCCTTAGCACAAGTGTCACTTGTGGTTGGGTGGTGGGGGAGAAGGTGATGAAATTCCAATTCCTAGCCTTGGGCATGAGACAGAAGAAGCAGGGAAGGGGCGGGGAAGACAAAATTCAAATATTTCTATGACACCAATAGTCCTGTTACACTAAAAGTGACATAGAACCTTAGAGTTCAAAAGAATCTTAGATGTCATATGGTTCAGCCTGTCATCTAGGGTGAATTCCACTCCTCTTACAACTTAACTCACAGATAGCTAGACTATGCCTAAATATTCCTGGGGCAACTCTAAATGTTAGAAAACAAAACAGTTCTTTGTGTTGAGGTGAAATCTGTCAGCCTTCTCACCACCCCACCCTTTACTCCAATCCCCAATCCCTACTCTCACAATGTCCTCTCTCTGCTGGAGCAGCACAAAAATAAGTCTACTCTCTGTTTCACGTGAAAGCCCTACTTAAGGTAGGAGTTCTTAGCATTTTTTTGTGCTATGGATCCTTCTGGCAATCTGAAGCCTGTGGACCCCTTCTCACAAAAAGATGCTTTTAAATGCATTATACAAAATACGAGGATTACAAAGGAAAAAAAATCAAAATACAGTTCTTACAATTTTTTTAAAAAGAGGTAGCTTATTGGTGCAGTGGATAGAGTGCTGGGCCTGGAGTCAGGAAGACCTAGGTTCAAATGCAACTTCAGACACTTAATAGTAACTTCTGTTTGTTTCAGTCTCCTCAACTATAAAATGGAGCCAGTAATAACACTTAACCTTGCAGGGTTGTTGGGAGCATCAAATGAAATAATATTTGCAAGGTGCTTAGCAAGTGCTGGTACATAATAGACATTATATAAATACTTATTCCCTTTCCTTCTCCCTTCCTGAAATGTATCCATGGACCCCTTTGAGGTTTGTAGACCCGAGTTTAAGAACCCCTGCCTTGAGGTATTTGAAGGTCATCATAATACCCTTCATTTTATCTCATATGATACGGTTTCCAAATCCCTTAGCATCCTGGTTGCCCTTCTCTGGAAACTCCCTGGTTTGTCAGGGTTCCTTTTATGTGGTGCACAGAAATGCATCTGATACTATAGATGTGGTCTGACCAGAACAGAGTACAGTGGAGCTGTTGTCTTACTTCATCTGGACACTCTTGTAACCTAATGTTGATTTTTTTTTAGTCTTGAAAGGATTTTTTAAAGAATAAAATGGTATAGCCTGCTTTAAAAAATAAAAGCTCATTTGAGCCTGTGTGGAGCTCACCATCAGCTGAGCCTGATAGGAATTAGTAGAGATTTTTGTTCATGCTGTATATAAAAGCTTTTATTCTCCTAGAGAAATGCTTAAGATTTCCAGTTACCTGGTTTCCTATTGAAACCCAGAGCTAATCTGTAATATAAAATCACTTTTAGGGAAATTTTAGGTTTCTTTATTTCATTGCACATTTTCAGAAAAGCAGAGCATACTTGAAATTGTTCTTTCCCTGATTTAAGCCAGATGACACCTTTCTTCCACCCTCCTACCCTTCCTTGTATCCAATTAGCTTCCTTAAAGTCCATACCGAAATTACCTTTGCTCTAACTCTGCCCTTTGAGGCCATCTGTGGGTCTAGAACAGGAGTTCTTAACCTGGGGTCTGTGAACTTGGATGGGGAAAACATTGTATCTTTATTTTCACTAACTTCCAATTGAAATTTAACACTTCCTTCAATTATTAAAAAATCTTGAGAAGGAGTTTATAGGCTTTTCCTAAGGGATCCATGATAATAATAATAAAAGATTAAAAACCCCTGGTTTAAAATATCACCTTCCCACATTTTCCTGTTGGATATGGACTAGAAAAGTAATTTCATATAGCTCATCAATACCTTATTGGTGTTTTATGTCCTTAGAAAGTTGCTTAGAATACTGAGAATTTGAAAAACTTTCCTAGGATCACATCAACATTAATTTTATTGGTATTCTATTTTATTATTTTTTTATTAATTTTATTGGTATACCAGAGTGATGTGATTGTTGAATGGTATATTTAGCAGATAAAATAAAAACATTTTTCATGAGACTTAAAAAATCATGTGTTTTACCCAATTTTTTTTTAGCTCCTGTCACATATAGAGAAACTTCGAACATCTATGACAGAAGATCTGAGTGCAAGTAATGTTTTTTATCAGAAAAGGATAGAGGAACTAGGACAGCGTCTCCAGGAACAGAATGAATTGATTATTACTCAGAAGCAGCAGGTACGTTTGGTTTGGGGTATTTTGGGGTGTAATGTGATGTACAAGCATACCGTCTTCCATATAGTAGGCACTAAATCAATGTTAATTGAATTATATATGCCAATTACACATGTAGAAGCATGCTAGTTTTCTTTTAGAACATCTGTAGATTGTAAGGTGATGAATTCTAAGTAAAAATCCCCCCTGTTGTCTAACCCAGGCATGAAAGTGACCTAGATTCTTGAAGACTATTTAACATATCACAAGCTTTGGCAGACCTTACAAAAGTTTGGGTTTAATTATCATCTCTTTGTAGATGACTCCCAGAGCTATATATCCAGCC
This sequence comes from Phalanger gymnotis, assembly GCA_028646595.1. Classification (NCBI taxonomy): domain Eukaryota; kingdom Metazoa; phylum Chordata; class Mammalia; order Diprotodontia; family Phalangeridae; genus Phalanger; species Phalanger gymnotis. Next base: position 113,711,956 of record CM053626.1, on the reverse strand, counting down.
CTAGTCTCTCCTGAGTTCTAAAAGTCTTCCATCACCATCTATCTTTTGGGCATTTGTAATGGCAAGCAAAGTGGGACTTTTTGTTGTCTTTTGTTTTGGAGTGCTTCTCAGCACTAAGACAGTCAAATGCCTTTGATTGAGTCTTCCTCTAGGTTATAGGAAGGCCCACACTCTTTTGCTAGTTAGATCAGGAGAGGTATGAAACCCTTGAGAGGTGTGAAACCTTCAAGAGGTGTGAAGTGCTCTGACCCTGAAGAGCATTTTGTTTGGGGGCTCGCTCATTGGAAGAGTGTTGGTGTGGAGACTCTGGGTAGCCATTAAGGAGCCCTCTGGCTTTGAAAAACCCAGATGTTGGTGCTTCTCTCTGTGGTAACTATGTATGTAATGTCTTGCACAGACAGCTAGAAGCCTGTCTGCTGATTTGTGTTATTTTGCTCTGTATATTTAATTCCTACTTCTAATTTCTGTTTGTATTTGCTCTGAAGTTCAGATTGCTGATTTTTTTCCCCAGAACTAAATGAATGATATATGTATGTTTGATTAAAGTGAGATTATAAACCCCTTTAAGTTGCTTACCTTAGAAAAGCAGATCAAAGAACCTGTGCTAGCAGCCCTCCTGTGTGCTGGTGTTATTGGCCTTACACAGCCACAGTAGAGGCAAGTAGCATTGTTGTTACAGCGTTTTAATTAAATGTCCCATAGACATCTCCAACTCAACTCCTAGACTCACCCTTTTTTGACCTTCTTTATTTCTGCCAAGGTGTTTCAACAATCCAGCTAGCAGGTGTTGTGGGGGTGAAAGACCAACATAAGCCCAACTACAAGCACCCTACCAGCACGCCGCAAAAGCCCAGATTCTTTTGATCTGCTTTAGTAAGGAAAGCAACGTTAAGGGGTTGACAAGCTTACTTTAATTCAGCATACAAATATCATTCACTTAGTTCAGGGGGAAAAGCCAGCACCCTAAACTTTGGAGCAAATACAAACAAATTACAAACATCGACAGACAGACCTGATACAATTCATAGTTACCACCATCTAGGTTCAGCCCGGGAGCTCATAACAAGGGCTGGCCCAGAGTCATGTGCACCACCACTGCTGTAGGTAAGAGCTCGGAAAAAGAGAACGCCAACACCTGGTTTTATATCTTTTTAAGGGCCAAATGTGAGTCACACATGCGACTCACCCATGTGACCTAAAATCGGCACAAATAGGCAACTTAAACCCACATAGTCTAAAAGCCTCTGATGTCCCAAACATATCACTCAAACTTATGTGTAAACTAGGCCTTCCTCTAAGGCAAAGAGGTCACCAAGGACTGCCAAATCTAATCAAGGAAACAAAGGCCAAACTCTTCAAGGGCACTTGGTTGAACTGAGTGCTAAGAGCCCATTTTGTTTACCAACACACAAGGTCACCACTATTTTTCCAATTACCCAGGAGTCATCATTTTTTGCCATGCAGACTCTTAGGCATCCTCATTCTAACTCTGACATTGAAAATAAATGGTATTCTCAGAGCTAGACTGGCTACATCTTCCTCTTGAGATGCTTCTGAGGTTAGCAGTGATTCTCTGATGTCCTTGGCTTAAACTCCCACTGGTGTTACTCCCTCTCTTTTCCTCCTTCCCCATGATTATTAATTGAGAATCATTTAGTCAGCTGTCCTTGAATAGCTTTGAGAAAGGATGTTTACTTTGGTGGTATAATAAGAACAGTTGGTACAAAAATGTTCCTTCAAAGGTCTATAACACCCTTCCATGAATGCATACCAAGTCGAGGGGAAAGTGGGCTCATGTTCAGAGATTACATATAATAAAAGAGTAATTGGAAGACTTTTTCTCTCCCATTCATGGAGTGTTGAAGACTACCACCAGCTGATTTGGGGATTTTTTTAGGGTACTGATAGAAAGATGGGAAGTCCAACATCTTCCAGACCCTCCCAAGCTGGAATGTCCTCCCTTGGTCACAGATAGGAGGGATGGGAGAAGAGATCTGGCCAAGGCCAAAACTGAGACCTCTTCTTTCCCTGTTTCCCCCACCCACAGGGCATTCAGTTAGAACTCTATACACGCTCCAGTTTTTCAAATGGATCCCTTCCCATTTGATAATTTATAGATAACCCCGCCATGGTGTGACCAAGCTTCCTAGCTATTAGAACAGATTTCCCACCTATCATCTTTTCACTTCATCTAATGACTTTCAAGGACTTTTCACTCTTGTCTAGGATACTTTGATTGACTTATTTAGATATGTTCTCACCTAGTTAAAGCATCAGAACTAAAATGAATTGGGGTGAGTTCACCCCTATTCTTATAATGACTCCTCACTCACCGTCAGCCACATATCCAATCAGTTGCCAAATTTTGTCAATTCTACCACTGCATCTCCCCTGTCTCTCTGCTTCTTGCCTCTCCAATTTAGGACCTTGTCACTCTTTGCCTGAAAGCCTTCTAATTGGTCACCTCGTCTTAAGTCTCTGCCTCTCCTATCTATCATTCACACAAATGTCACATCACTGCCCTGCTCAATAAATTCTAGTGGCTCCCGGTTGCTCCAAGGATCAAATTTAAAACACTTAAAGCCTGTCATGACCTAGATCCAATCTATTTTTCCAGCCTTGTCATAGATTACTTTCTGTAGAGTAATTTTGGTTCAGCCAAACTGGCCTTCCTGCTGTTCCTCACATATAACATTCTACCTCTGATCTTCAGACTTTTGCCTTGGCTTTCCCCCATGTCTAGAATGCGTGCCTCCTAATGTCTGCATCTTAGAATATTGGGTTTTCTTTCACCTTTTATATGAGGTTTTTTCTAATTCCCCTGAGCTTCTAATGACTCCCCCAACCCTGAAAAAAAATTACCTTGTATTTGTTTTGCATAAATTTTTGTATAGACAGTTTCACACATGTATATGTGTGTGTAGTTGTAATATATATGCATGTATGTGCATATATACATGTACACCGTACATATATGTGTAGGTGCACTATATGGATATATATATATAATACACGCGTATGTATACACATGTACATGATATGTGCGTAGTGCAGCATATGTATATGTATGTGTGTATATACATATGTACGTATATGCACACATATACTTGCATATTTTTTCCTCCTATAGAATGAATATGAGCTCTTTGAGGAAACTATTGGATTTTCATCCCCATAGTAATTGATGTATTAGTAAATGCCTGATGGTTGATTGATTGGAAGATCAGCCTAGCTATTTTTAGAAAAGCTTTTCCCCCTGAGAATTGGCTCTTGAGGTTTTTTTTGTTTTTATTATTGTCATTGTTCCAAGATAAGAGAGTAAAATCAGTTCCACTGTGCTAAGGAGGGGGACCACAAAGGAGGGCAAAGGAGAGTACCTCTCACTATACTGAGACGCGGAGGAGTTGCAGTCTGTGTTAGACGTAGTACATATGCTGATGCAATCACAAATCTACCAATCACAAGTACCTGCTATGTGCCAGGAACCACAGATAAAAATCTGTAAAATATTGAAGTAAGATAGTGAAGAATAACCAGCTCATCCTGTGACTGCTTGTAAATAGTTAACACGAACCAACAGCTTAGTAAAGAAAAATAGATGTTTTAGAGTAAAAATAACTGTTGTTCCTTTTTTTAGAAAAAGAAAAAATTAAAATTTTACCTTAAAAAGTAAAAAGTAGTCATAAGTAACTAAGTGGTTTAATGGACAGGTCTTAACTTCACATTTCTGGGGTTTTCCCTTGCTAGGGTGTTTCTAAAATAATGAATAATGTCTGTACTTTTGTAGGATTCATGTCGAACTTTAATGGAATGACAGTTATGCTCAATACAATGCCACATAAATCCATTTCCAGTTTTATTTGGGCTACTCTAGTAGGTTTTTCTTCTTTGCAGATTAAAGAGTTTGCCAGCAAACCATTACACACAATCAATGAGCAGAATGGTAAGTTGAACTGTGTCACCCTGCTCATAGCAGTGGGCACCGGCCCTCAATCAGATCATTTTTATGTATTATAATACTCGATATTTTAATTTAGGAAGGTTTTTTTTACCATGACTAATCATTTTTTAAAATCAGGTTAAAAATTATTTGGAGGCATAGTACCAAAAGAAAATGCTTCAAGTCATTTGGTGAGAGCAGCTCACCGTAGGCAACTCAAATGGCTCAGTTGGTGACCTTGAAGTGTCAAGAGAAATGAGGAAGCACATTGAGTGGACCAGCGGTGGCCTGTGGTGAATTTATGAGAGGGTGTGAGGAAAGGGGAAGCTGAACTAGAAGGCATGGATATGTTGTCATCTTTATTGTTGTAAGATTATCCAAATGGATGAGACCTATAGATCTCTTTGAGATTCAAGTGTTTGGACATACTCTAGGCATTTATTACTTAATTTATAATTATTAGGGTGTGTGTGAAGCTTGGCTCACAGAGTAATGAATCTGGGGACTACACCAGCACATAAAACCCATCTACTAGGTCGTCATGGAAGTGTTCATGGAGGGAGTACTCATTCCAGTGAAGTCACAGATTATTGAATTATTGACTGGCTAAGTTAATTTCACTTAACTGTTCAAAAAAAATTGAGTTGTCAAGGCTTTCAAAGTTGGTCTCTTTAGTTAATGACAACACTTTAAAACAAAGGAGTTAGGATTGAATTAAGCCTATTGGCCACATTCATGAGTTGCTGCCTGTGTGACTGAAATGCTGTTAAGGTATTAATTCTGTGATTCAAGATTGGAAGGAAATTCCAGCTTGGCCTTGGAGCCATTTGATAAGTATAGGATCACCCAATAGACTGGGGATCCTTGGCTTCCCTGCTGACTGGAAAAAAGCCTTACTAGCTTGATGGTGAAGCAGAAATTTCTTCCCACCACAAAGAAACTTTGAGAGTTTCTATATCATATTTACGAATTGTCCCTGAATAATTAGAGAAATGGTATACAGCATTTTGTGCTTTCAAAAATTTTAATCCATATATATTTGGTGAATGTTGTTTATTTGTTGTTGGGGGAGGAATGAGTTATTAAGCAAGTCTGCTAACTTTTAACACATCTTGCAATTGTATGGATCAAAGGTTAAATTTTAAGGAAGGAGACAAAATTTTCAAATTTGTAAATAACATTCAGTTCTGTTGTCAAAGGATATTCTTTAAATCTAACTAACCCTTATTCTTTTTCTTATTTTGCTATTTCAGGGAATCCTTCTGCAAGGCAGACTTTAGAAAGACCTGTACCAGTTATACAGAGTAAGTTTCTGTAATAGACTCAACGAGAATTCGACATCGTTCATGAGCTAAAGTAACACAACATTTGCTTATTTATTAACCTCAGAAATATTTCTCTGAGCACAGACATACTTTAGAGCTTACATTTTGACTTCTTTACTGTGATATCTGTATTTGACCTTGTTCTAAAACACATTTTTCATGGACACAGTCAAGATTATTGTAGCTGTTAAAACAAACCTGTATGCCTGTATCTATGGTGATCTGGATTAATATCAATCCAATCTATTCTGTCCTTTTTAGCAGGATGCTATTAGGAATTCCATCTGGCACATGTCTCAGTTATTTGCCATGGGGTTTCCCAACATGAGGGATATAATAGGTAGATTAGAGGCATAAAATAATGCACTATCTATCTGTGGGTGATATTAGCTCCCGTTTAGATGTAATTAGGGCAGTTGAGTGTTATAGAGCCCAGGGGTATGCTTTTATTTAATGGTTTCAGTAACATTGTAATTCAGTGTCAAAGAATTGTGCAGTATCAATGGTGAGGTTAAGTAATCACCTATGTCTAACTATCCTAACTATTGAATTTAATTAAAATTTAATAATAATAATAGCATTTATGTGACGCTTTAATGTTTGCAAAATATTTGACAAATATTATTTCATTTGGTCCTCACATCAAACCAGGGGAGCAGGTGTTATTATTAACCCCATTTTATAGCTGAGGAAACTTAGGCAGAAAGAGATCAAGTTACTTGCCTGGGATCACACAGACAATAGATGTCTCTGGCAGGATTTGAACTCAGATCCTCCTGACTCTACACCCAGTGTTCACTGCCTAAAAGCATAGCTCCAACGTCTTAAACACTTATGGATTATGTTCTTTAAAAAATAACACTTTGGATTTTTAATGAATTTAATGGATTTTTATTTATATTCAATAAAACAAAGGGAGGAGAAAAAATGTGAAGAAGAAAATGCAATTAGAAACAAGTAAAGAAAAAGCAAACATATTCAGAGGCTTTTAGATGAGAAATAGAAATTAAGGGTAGGGAAGGAGAGAGAGAGTTGATAGAGACTGGGAGTAAAGAAAAGTTAAAATTAGATTGGGCAATATGTCACAAGGGGATTTATGCTCCTGATGAGAAAAGGTTGATAGGGGTTTTAGCTAATAAGGCCTTTCTGGGGAATCCCTGTAATTTTTTTTAGAGGTACAGATTTGGGGACAAGGCTCAGATGTCACGGGCTCCAAAATGTTGAGGAAACAGCTATATTTCTTATAAATTAGAGCAGATAGAGGAGCATCTTTCTGTATGGTACCACTCTACAGGTTAAAAAAAGAGAGAGAGGGGCAGCTAGGTGGTGCAGTGAGTAGAGCACTGGCCCTGGAGTCAGGAGGACCTGAGTTCTAATCTGGCCTCAGACACTTGACACAGTTACTAGCTGTGTGACCTTGGGCAAGTCACTTAACCCTAATTGCCCTGACAAAAAGCAAAGAGAGAGAGAAAGAGAGAGAGAGAGAGAGAGAGAGAGAGAGAGAGAGAGAGAGAGAGAGAATTTCCATCTAGAAAAGAGATAGGCAGTTAGATTGAACTAAATTGATTAACACGTACATGAGCTTCTGAAGAGAGACAGTATAGTATAGCGGGTAGATGACGACCGATCTTGGTCCTGCCTCTTACAAACTTCTGACATAAATCCCTCAACATCTGATCTGTAGCTTCCATACCTAGAGGCAGCCAGGTGGCTCAGTGGCTAGAGTGCTGAGCCTGACATCAGGAAGAACCGAATTCAGGTTTGGTCTCCGACACTTAGGAGGTGTGCGACCCTGGGCCAGTCACTTATCTGCCTCAGTTTCCTCAACTGTAAAATGGGGAAAATAATAGTATCTACCTCACAAGATAGTCGTGAAGATCAATTGAGATGATATTTGTAAAGTGCTTAGCATAGTGCGTGGCACACAGTAGGGGCTTAATAAATGCTTATTTCTCTTTCCCTTCCCTCCACACTAGGAAGTTTGAATAAACATAATCACAAATCCATATCTACTCCTTTCCTACTTCTCCTCTCCAAAAAAAAAAAAAGGCTACTGAAACCACCCATAAATGAGAAACCTGAGGAACATGGCAGTTAGGTCAGTTTACTGACGAATAACGCATAGATAAACAGTACTGTTCTGCAGTCACAGACTACAGGAAAAAGCCTGACCAATCGTTTTGTAAATGAGAGTCCTTGGTTATAATGGAATCTTAAGCCACTCTTGGCTCCTTGTTTCAGGGTAGTGGCTAGAGACGGTAGACAGTGCTTTTAATTTAAATTACCACTACACTAGAGGAAAAGTCTATACAAAACAGAACAGAGGGACAAAGGCAACGCATTAAGTACAACTAAAGCAGAAAAGCAAACAATATGCACAAATAAATGCCACTGTAGAACATAAGGTTGTACAAAAAGGAATACAGAAAAGAACTGTTGAATATTCAGAAAGGGGCTTTTTTACCTTAAAAATGCAGAGCGTAAATGCTCATCACTTTGGAATATGTTCCCTCCCAAAGTCTGGAAGTGGGCCGCACGACCTCTCCAGGTGCCATGCAGGGTATGATTTAAAGTTTTTTAAATTCTGAATTAGTTGTAAATGTTTTGTCTTTATATATGGCAAGAAATATTAATATTATCTTGTAATCATGCCTGATTTGAATACGCCTCATTTGTTGTCACACTCAGATTATTTAGATTTAACTATGAAACTTGGTTACCTCTTTTTTTTTTTATGCCGTTTCAGTGAATGCTTCAGCATCAGAGAGTTTGGATTCTAAATCAAGTCAAACAGTTGTGCGTGGTAAGTTTCAGCGGTCGACTCAGTGTTTTGTGTGAAGTTGCCACTGAAAGTACTTCTATGGGGTAAATAGAACAGAAAGCATTTAGTGATCACAGAACACTTAATAGAACGAATCTCCATACTTGACTTTATTAAGATCAGAAAGCATAAAATATATGCATTGATTGGTAGTAACTTCAAATACGGATTTTAACTTTTTTCCTCAAATAGTATTTCTTCTCATGTGTGGTTTTTGGTGGTTGACGTTAAGTAAGAAAAAAAATGCAACTTTATATTAGACCAGCCATCCAGTATAAGCCACAGGGCATGTGTGATTGTTTTTTTTAACTTTGAATGTAACAGAAAGTCATATTTTTATTCAGGCAGCTTCAGTGATTGGCTGGGCAAAGTAATCTATAAAAGTCATGTGATAGTGACCAAAAGGAAAAAATAGGACCCACTAGAAGAGACTTCTGCCCATTGGGTCAATGCATAGGCCAAATGACTAGATCTCTTTCAAGAAGGTTGATATTAAAAGTGTTACTAAAAGTGACAAATTTTATTAAAAAAAGTTATGTAGATTATAAGAATATCTACAGCCATATTTAATTTTGTTTTACAGTTTGTGGTATTTTGATCAAATATTCTTTTTTAAGGCAATCTGCTCCATAGTATTTATAAACTATGGCATTAGAAACTATCTTTTTCCTATCTTAAATTATCAATGCTTCTGGAAGCAATTAAATGGCATTAAATAGAGCTATGTGCTCTATTCTACCTTCTAATTGTAGCTTTCAATTTAAGATATTATAGTTGAGCTAATCAACACGTCTACCTGGACCTATTATCTTAACAAACACTCTGCTCTGCCCATAATGTGCTTTGCCCATAATGGCTTTCTAAAAAATATTTCTTTTACTTACTAACTAATTAATGAAGTTGTTTATTAGGGTTTATTTCTCCTTAGTTCCCTTATTGGTGATTAATATCTTTTAAATATGTGACTTCAATATATAATCTATAAATTCTCTACTTACACTTCCTTTGGCATATACATTTTATAGTTCCACAGATGTTTTGACCATGCAGATTTTTCCCACATAGTGTAATGGTAGAGATTTTCAGGTTGATTATTTATGGGAGTTCTCTGGTATTGCACCTCCAAGAAAAATTGCCTAAAGAATTAACAGTACAAAAATTACCATTTTCATCCATAATATTTCTATTTTTATCCTATTTCATTATTTTAACAGGAGGGTGACAATTTTGGTATAATGTTGCTGATTATTTATCTTTTTTCTTCTACTAGTAGGTTTTTATATCTTTTTCCTGCCCTTCCTATCTTCATTTTCATCAGCCTTCTATATTTCATACTATAAGGTTAGCACTTACTGTATATCATTTTCATTCTGTGGTTCAATACATCAAGGTTATTTCTGATGCCAAAGAAACATTGAATAGTAAGTAGATATCTTAGATATTTAAGGTTAGTTAGTATCAGGGGTATCCTGGTAAATGTTTAATCATTGGCTTTCCTGAGAAAAAATAGTAGTACACAGGACACACTTTTAAGTTTAATGTGCATTATTTATATTTTCTCTATCACTTTCCTAAGTCTAGACAGTCAACAGAACAATAAATCGGGTCCCAGAGGTAGCATTTGCCTATCATTGAGATATAAATGCTCAATAAATGCTAACGTTTAACATTTGGTTCTCAGGAGTTGGTATAAGCTGGCTCTAGTAGGCCCCTGATTAATTCAGCCAGCTTCTGTCCCTAATCTCCCTCCCCTGTTCCCTTGTGGCTTCCCAGCTCTTTGAAATGCCAGGTACCAGGGAAAGGATGGCGATGCTGTCATGCTTCCTTGTCCGTGGCCTATGAGCCCAGGGAGGAGAGCAAGGCCACCGGATTTTTCCATCAGCTTGATTCTCCCACTGATTAGAAAGGAAAATCCCATCAGTGAGGAAAGTCAAACCCTTTCTTCTCCATTAGCCCTTAATGCCCTCACCCAGTTGACTGTAGAGCTTCAAATGAAAGACAGAATAACTCTTTAACACATAAATGTTGGGGACTTTGGCCTTATTTAGGAATCAGTCACTAGTTATGTGACACTAACTTCTCATTGTCCCCAGACAATTCTCTAACATAAAATGCATAATACTTGCTGGTCTGCACTATGAAATCACAGGTACAGATCAAGGGAAAAAAAATCCATCATCTTTAGCTAAAAACATCTATACTGTTAGGATTAATAGCTCCTCCCTCCCCAATGGGCAAAACAGTTACATAAAAGTGAAATGTCTATGGAATATTCATTTAATTTTTCATATAAAACACCAGATCTTCAGTTACCCATGGCATTATACTCCGACGAATGTGTCGTTCACTATTAGCTCTTAAAATCTTTAAGGCAATAGTTAGGGTGAGAATTGGATTCTGGATAAAATAATTACTTAGGCTCTACTTTTTCTGTCAGTCAGTGGTGTACTATCTTAGGGTTTTCCTAGTTAAAGTCTGAGAAATGAATTTCTTCTTAATGGATAGAGACTATAGGACACATTCCCCTCCACCCCCCAGAGTGATGGATGAATTCTGATGTCAGAATGACCAGAAACATAGAGGTATCATTTGTAGGTTTTACTTTGATCTGCATTTTTTGGATCTCAGATGTCACCTGCGCTGATAACTTGGCTTCTCCCTTTGTTTTAGAGTGAACTAAAATTTAAGGTAGAGGGTTCTTTCATCTTTTTGTGGTTATGATGCTAAAAAGCTCTGTCAAAGCTTCTAAGTACTTTCTACAAAAACATGGGGAGGGGGGCCACAGACTTTTCCCCCTGTGAATTAAAACCATTTGTTTTTCTTTCATTTTATAGCTAGGACTCAAATAAATGGTTTTAACTTACAGGAACAAAAAAGTCTACCACACTGGAATTTGGATGTTCTTAAAGCTTAGATTTTTTAAATTGTAATTTAGCATTGCCGTTCTCATCATGTTTACATTCAGAATAAAACGTATCAGAGTTATAAAACTTAACAGGTTATTTCACCAGCCAGGCATGCAAAATTGTTTTAAATTGTTCCAGTTGGCATGATACATGTAAAATAATGAACGTGGCCTGGGGTTTTGAGGCTGATTGGAGATAGAATAGCACCTGTCTCACAGATAAGATACAGCATGCCATATAGACTGTTGAATATTTAAAACAAAAATATTGTTAACTGAATTCCTACCTTGCTCCCCCATGCCAGCTTACATAAGTAATACAGAAAATAAAAAGTCTTACAGAACTTTCACAATGCAATATTTCCTAGGTTATAAAATATCACTAAATTTTTAGCAATATCTTTCTCACTAAGTAAATTGTTTATACTACTGTTAGATTTGGAATAAAATGGAAACCAGCAGGGTAGTAGTGAAATGGGGTGGGGAGCAGTGAGGAATTAGCTTACTATGTAGCAGTGGCAGGTACATCCATTTTCCCCCAGAGGAGGAGTTATTATCATTTTTAAGTATTTTCAACTATAGTAACAGAAGGGGGAAAAAACCCTTTTGGATGCAGGTGATGGAAAGAAGTAGAATTTCAGAAAGAAGTGAAGATATTAGCAGGCTCATGCCCACCTAATGGTGAGCAATGTCACAACAGGGCGCATAATAGTAATAACTCGGATTTCTGTAAAGCTTTAAAGTTTGTGACATGCTTTCTTAACAACAACCCTGTGAAGCTTGGATTCTACTTTAGTGAGGAAACCAAAGCTTGGAACAGTGGGAATGAATTGCCTGGCGTAAGAGAGCTCATGAGTGTCAAAAGCAGCGATACGATTTCACCTCTCTCCTGACCATTTCTCAGGTGTTCTTTCTTCTGTACCATATTGCCTCCTGCTCTTGAGCATAAAATGGAGCAGAGTCGTGGGATCCTAGAGTCGGATAGGCCACAGAGACCAGTGTAGCCCAGTGTGAGCATACTGAGTCTCAGAAAGATTAAGTGATTTATCCAGGGTCCCTGAGCACAAGTCCTCTGACTCCCATGTCCGGTGTTTGGCCTCTCTGAATTTCTCAAACTTAATTTCACACAGTCCTAGAATTATTCAATGAAAGAAGGTATAATAGTGGACAGACACACACAGAAAACTTACCTGACATGCTCTCTATGTCAATAATACTTCACCTGAGAAGATGAGAAGAACCATTGGTTGTTGGTGCGTGTGGATGATGTGACTGAAAATTTGACTTGTTCTATGATCAGCCTTTGAGTGCATTCAATAACATATGAAGTAGGTTTTTCTCTGCACAGTATTTGCAAAATAGTACTCATTTATAGTTTTTGTTCTTCCCCCTCCCACACACACACTGTTAAGTTTTGTTGTGATAATGCCCATTCTGAATAATTGGGTGAAATGAAGACATTTGTGAAAATAAGAAAGCAGAAATATTAATCACTAAGACTCCAAGTCTTAAGATATCTCTGATATGTAACAGATATCCATGACCTCAGATCAAGTATGAAATTACACACACAGAAAAAAATATAAATATGTTTATAGCTGTCTCTAAATCTGGTTTATGTCTAGTGATTCTGATGTGCAGTATGTACAGTACCAAATTATTTTCTTGTTTTTTCTTTTTCCTTTTTTTTTTTGCAGAGGGGAAGGCAGGGCAATTAGGGTTGAGTGACTTGCCCAAGGTCACACAGCTAGTAAGCGTGTCAAGTGTCTGAGGCCGGATTTGAACTCAGGTCTTCCTGACTCCAGGGCCAGTATTCTACTCACTGCACAACCTTGCTGCCCCACCAAATTATTTTCTAAGTGTTTTGGCAGAATTGCTGTCATTTATAGACAGTTTATCAATTTTTGTTAAATGTAAAAGGAAAAAGTTATGAATAAGAAAATTGAGAAATGAAAATAATTATAAAGAATTTTATAGAGTCAGTCAGTAAATGCTGAGTAAATGCCTACTATGTGACAGGCACTGTGCTAAACATAGGTGATCCAAAGAAAGGTAAAAGTCACTCCCTGCCCTCAAGGACCTCACGCTCTATTGGGGAGAAACCATGCAAATTGCCATGCACAAACAAATCAATATACAAGTCAAATTGGGAATATCCAAAAGAAGGAAGACACTAGAATTGAAAAGGATCAGGAAAAGTTTCCTGGAGAAGGTGGGATTTTTAGGTAGGTCTTGAAGGAAGCCAGGAGATGTAGGTGACATGTCCAAAATGTATCACTAAGTTGTTACAGCCTTTATTAGATTCAGAATAAAATTTACCAGAGAATATAATTATAGTATTTGGTACTGTCAGTAATGGCCATTTAAGAAAATGATTTTAAAAGACTTTGGTGCATGAATTCCAATAACAATTTTGTTTGTTTTTGTTTTTACTAAAGGGTTTCAGAGATGGCAAAAAGTTAAGAGTCTCAGTGCCACAATCTGGTATTTCTCCAGCTAGGGTTCTTTCCCTCTCTTACTAACCGCTGTCGTATTTCCCACGGTCCCTGGGCTCTCATGACTTTGGCTTTGAAACAGTTAGGTGGTGCAATGAATGGAGTGGAGGCCTTGGAGTCAGGAAGACCTGAGTTTGAATTCTTCCTCAGGCACACCCTAGCTTTGTGACCTTGAGTGAGTCATTTAACTTCTCTGTGCTTCAATTTCCTTACTGTAAAATGGTATGATAATATCACCTAACCCCCCAGGGTTTTGAGGATCAGATGAGTGGAAATATGTAAAGCACCGTCAAACTTTGGGCACTATATAAATGCCAGCTATTATTATTAGCTACTGAAAGCCTAAATACTTAAATAGTTGTTTTTCCTAAAAGCCTTGAAGATATACAAGGGAGCACATATTTTTCCAAATATCTGCTGTTTAGATTTCCATCTTGGGAGTCTTCACTCATCTCAGAAGCCAAAATGGAAGCTGAAACAGGGGTCAGAAAACTATGACTGGCACGTGAGTTGATTTTCAGTGGCATGTGGGTCCCTGCTGTCACCGAGCACTCACCCAATACCCCCTTCCTCTACAGTGCCATTAGTTTGTGAGAGTTGGCGGCTACTACACACTCCCTTCCTAGCTTGGGAGAATCCACATGGTTCCTTCTCACCACCGCTCCACCCTTTTCCTTCCCCAAGATCACTGGTTGGCAACTTCCGCTCGGTCAATACTTCTCCCTGCCCCTGTTTGTGAGTCACTGGTTAACACCAACCCCTGGCCCAGCAGAAGGAAAGGGGTCAGAACCTTGGCATACCATTCATAAAAGACTACAGATGCCCTGGGCTAGAGCTAGAATCAGGTTGCACCTATCGAGTAGAATACAAAGTGGGTTTGGCTTTACCACAACTCTAGGCTTGAGAAACATTATGTGGTAGTCATATTATTTGTAATCTTTCCCTAAGTACACTTCTCAAATTAAGTAGAAAGCTATTAAATTTTATGTATGTTTCGCTTATGATTTTAGTTCTCCACATTTATTCAAATGTTTCAGATGCTCACTCTCTATAGATCATGTTGATTATTCAACTAACTAAAAAGTACCTAAAACAAAATTACGCACTGCATTAAAAGAACAGAGTTGAGAAATTTGTTCTATGGAGTTATTTATGTTTGCTGCAGTCTGCACCTGCCACTTTCAACTTTTGTGATTCAGTGACTTTTCCTATTGAAGGTGACTTGTGGAAAACAATGGTATCTTTAGTAAAAGTTCTCTCTCCTCCTTTAATTAAACTTTCACATTTTGATAGATATTTGAGAATTAAAAATATTCATTTATTACACTCCTTTCACATATTCTGCTCCTCATTTACCCCCAAAACAGTTATTTCAAAACATTTCACAAATACAAGTTTCACCCACTCAAGTAAATAGAATTCTTTCAGTCCATCAGCTGGATTTTATTAAGTGCCTACTGTTTGCTAGATATTATTCTAGAGGCTAGGGTTGGGGGAAAAAGACAACAAAAAATAATCCTTGCCAGTGTATATGTATGCATGTATTATATATAACATAATGCACGCATATATATATACACATATAGATTTGTGTGTATATGTGTATGTGTGCATGTGTATATAGGCATATACATAGATAGATATAAATATATATCTCGTCTTCTGCAAGAAGTCTTTCCCAATCTTTGACTTCTGACCATGAGTAAGACTCCCAACAGAAAAAACTAAAAGGCAGAGATTTGTAAAAATATATGCTCATATGTGTGTATGTATATACATGTATATATGTGTGTATATATATACATACACACATATGTATACATGCATACTTATATGCATGCTGTTGGGTGGCACAGTGGATAGAGTGCCAGGCCTGGAGTCGGGAAGGCTCGTCTCCCTGATTTCAAATCCGGCCTTAGACACTTAGTAGCTGTGTGAC
>CM053626.1:113677147-113696031 GCA_028646595.1 Phalanger gymnotis | reverse complement strand
AAAAAGATACAAGGTTGGGGGGCAGCGATAAAAAGGGGAAAAACACAACCCTGACAGGAAGCAGGTTCATACATGGAGAGACCAGGAAAGAAAGACTCATGCAGAAGATGGTCCTTCAGTTGAATTTTGAAGGAAACCAGGGATTCTAAGATGTAAAGGTGTGATGAATTAGTGTCAAAGGGGGGCGTGTTTTAGCCAAATGGGAACTCTTAGGTGCGAGGCTTAATAAAAGATAATCGTAAAGGAAAAAGAATGAATATAAAAATACTTGTGGAATGAATTGGGATTGACCACATTTAAGAGGAGGAATTTGGATGATTTAGTTAAAAACATCTAGATAATTGCCAAATGTATGCAATAGCAGACCCATTTATCATAGTCAGGATTTGATCCTTACCTAAACATAATCTAGCCTACCAGCTTGAGGGAAATATTGTGTGCTAAAGTAATCGAGACTGTATCAACCTGAAGCTGTTCTTGCCAAATTCAAATTAAACCTAATGTCAGTATTTAGTCAGCATTTTAATTTTGCCTGACACCCCACTATTGCTCATTTACTTTGCTTTTTTGTAAGTCAGTAATTACTGTAAGTTCCTCTTATACTTATATTTCCATATCATATATAAGGAAAACTCAGGAATAACTTCCAAAATAACTGAATTTTCCCTTTAACTGAGGGTTACCCCATTTTATGCTGTGGAAATACATGAAACAAAGACTAAGAAACTCCTCAGGATGTAGGTCTGTGAACATCTTTCAGACATACACATAGATGTTTGTGTGGCTGTGTTCTCCATTATATATTTTTAGATATATGGCACTTTTCTAACTACAGATCTTCAGAGTGATAACTAGATCATAAATTCTTTTTGAAGAAAGTCTGATTAAAATGCAAAGTTTAAATTATTATTGACTAAGCAAAAAGTAATCTGCAAATAGGAAAGTATGTAAGATTAGGTATAGAGGGACTATAAATTAAGGCTGATTTTCCCTAAACCCCAACAGAAAATGTCATATTAATGTATATTCATATTTTTCACATTCTTCAGTTGAAGAAGCAGCTGAACATGAGTGGAAAAAAGGAGACATTCAACTTATACTGAGTGATGAATTGTGCATGTATTGTTTCTTTGAAGATTTTGAAAGAAATTTGTTCATAATCGCTTCAATATAGTAACTACCAAACAATAACAGTCTTATGTTATTAAGAATTTCCTCTTCAAATTGGAAGAACAAATTATCTTTCATCTCTAGAGAACAGTTTTAGTAAATAAAATAGACTTTTTGTGTAAGGTAAAGTCTGTGCTGAATAATGAAGCTCCAGCATAAGAGAATGTAATTGGCGTTCAGTCTTATCAAAATGAGGACAGATGGCATATGGGTGGACTTTACGAAGTCATGGTTATCATGGGCAGCTAGGATACAGAATGCAAGGGATTCAGTAATGGATTCTTCAGTGTGTTCCTTAAACCCTGAGAAACGTGTAAGGTCAAATTTTCTTTTCATTGTTTTTTTCAATCAGTAAGTTTAAGTCAGTGGTGGGATTCAAATGAATTAAACAACCGGTTCTCCAGGGAACCAAGCTGAGGCCCCACCCCCACTAACAATAAGTTCTCAAAACTCATCCTAAAATTAGGTATCGGTTCTTCCGAACTGGTGCAAACTGGCTGAGTCCCACCTTTGGTTTAATTAAGAGAAATGTTTATATTCTCTGTATCCAAAGCGCTTACATTAGTGTATTTATTTATTTAACTCAGTGTCTGGAA
Source organism: Phalanger gymnotis (assembly GCA_028646595.1). NCBI lineage: Eukaryota > Metazoa > Chordata > Mammalia > Diprotodontia > Phalangeridae > Phalanger > Phalanger gymnotis. The sequence goes on along the minus strand of CM053626.1, from coordinate 113,694,265 downwards.
AAATCCAGGGAATCTCTTTCCTTTTTTGTGAACTACATTCTTATTTAACTGTAACATTCTATCATCCAAATTGAATATTTTTAAAATTTTCAAGGAAGAATTATTAAAAGAGTCAGATGGTAGACTTGAGTTTGAGTTCCTTTCAAGAAAGTTGAGAAATGAATTTTTCACATTTCTTTGTCTTCTTTATTGTCTATACATTGAAAATAATATTTTTTCTCTCTCTAGATTAAAATGTATTTATTGAATGGTACCTTTAAAGGAAGCTTAGGCACAAACAATAGCCAAAATATGTCTAGAGTACAATAATGGAGTTACCCACTAGAAGAGACGATCAGGGGATCCCTGGCTTTTTTCTCTCATTTGATATCATCAGTAGAGCTATTTCTGTTCTTTGTCAGGAATATCACACTCTAAAATTAAAAAGAAACTATCGAAAAACCAACAGGCGTGCTACCTGAGTATCGTCCAATATAGTGAAAATAGCTCTTGAGAAGCACCGAAGTGAGCCTCAGTTTCTTAATTCATAAAATGAGGGTATTGGTTTAGATTCCTTCTGTTGTCCCTTCCAGCTGTATAGATCCTTGATCTTATGAAATAATTGGGGACTATTTGTGACATGAAAAAAGTGAGTTAAATCTACCACTTACCTAGACCGGTGTGTTTTCAGGTAGAAATCGAAAACATAAGAAATTACGCATGTATTGTTGACTTACAAATTAAAAAAGCCGGTTATATTTTAAAGCTTCTTATAAAATAGAATGTCCAGTAAAGCGGCTATGACTTAGGGAAAATAAAAAAGAAGTCTTAATCTAATTATCTAAAGTATATAAATTCCTGTAAGTGGAACTAATTCAAATAAATATATTCTATATTATTTTCCTACATTTTATAAAATCAGTTTGCAAGTCTGATAAAACCTTCCTTTAATTAAATACCTACAAAAATTGAATTTTATGAAATCTTTCCTGTATAGTCATGAAAAATTACCATAGAAATTACACCATACTTTCAAAATTATGTTAGAAAAGAGACTAATTCTCCTTTGACCTTGTCCTTCTGTTGTCCTGTTTGTGCTATTCCTATTTTTCCTCATTAATAGAACAGGTATCCAAGTTGTACACACTGGAACCGATAGAGGAGCTTTCAGAGGAAGACAAAGGTAACAGTGGTATCAAGGCATAAGTACATGAATTACCATATTTTATTATGAAAATAGATGAAACCTTGAAAATATGCTACCAATGGTGGCAATACTGTACGTATAGAGGAAATACTTAGGATTCGTAAGTATTTTTGTGATATGTATTCATTCACTTAATATTCAGCAAGTATACATGAAGCGCCAACTGTGTGCGCAGCAATGCGCCAGGCTCTTGGTGTACAAAACCAAAAAATGAAACAGTTCCCACTCTCATGGAGATTAGGCTGCTGAACTGACATGCAACGTATTGCAGGTGAGTTAAGTTGAAATATATACAACATACTTTTCTGGGGCAGTAGTAACTAGAAAGATCAGGAAAATATGCACAGTCTGAGATGGCTCCTGATCAGAGTCTTGAAGGGGCTAGGGATTCCAGGAGGCGGCGACGAGGAAGATGAGCATTCCAGACATGAGAGATACAGGAGGAGAGTGGAATGTTTTGGATGGGGAGGTGCAAATAGGTGTAATATAGCGTGCATGAGAAAGAGTAAGTCATAGAAGGTAGGTTGGGTGGAGCCAGGTTGAGAAAGACTTCAAAAGACCCCAAAGTGATAATTTGTATTTTATAGTAGTGACAGTAAGGAGCCACTGTACTACCTGACCTGTTTTCTTATTAAGTACTTTCATATGTTTTTATGGGAATGTCGAGTGTTTCAAGGGGCAACTAGGTGGAGCAACAGAACACAGGGCCTGGAGTCAAGAAGACTCATCTTCCTGAGTTCAAATCTGGCCTCAGATACTCAGTAGCTGTGTGACCCTGGGCAAGTCACTTAACCCTGTTTGCCTCAGTTTCTTCATCTGTAAAATAGCTGGAAAAGGAAATGGCAAACCATTCTAGTCTCTTTGCCAAGAAATACCCAAATGAGGTCACGAAGAGTTGGACATGACTGAAACAACTAAACAACAGTGTTCTAAGCTCACTGCTTCTATAAATAGGCACTTAATAAATGTCGGCTAAATTTAAATGGAAATGAATAGTAATAAAATACTTTTAAAATTCATCCAAATTTAAACATTTTTGAATTTTATTTTTAGAGTATCTTTTATCCATACTTTGGAACATTTTTAAAATTTGGTAGTAAGTTTGCAGCTCTATATCACGTACCATCACATGCCAGATACTACTACCAACAAAAATCACACACCATTTAGTGACCTATAAATATTTGCTTTATGTTATTAGTGAATAAGTAAATATTGAATCTAGTCAGAGACAAAAGATGAAATGACCATTTCCCTTAAAATGATTTTTAACAGCAAGAAAGAGCAGTGTTTATGTTTAAAATTAAAATGTCTTTACAGAAGACTGGAGGAGCTGCTGCCTTCTCTTGGGTAATAATTGAAACTTAGTGATTTGCTTTTGTTTTGTTAAATTTTTGACTAGTTTATTTAAAAAGTGTTGAAGTGATTTTTCAGCAAGATCACAAGTAGATTATTTTAGTACCATATTCACAATTTATAAAAACTTTTTTATAACCAGTTTGATATAACTTCAATGCCTCTATATTGAATGTTATAATAAAACAAACTACTTTGGGAGAGGAAAAATCAGTTTTCATTCTTAACACAGCTTAATTTCTTTGACTAGCAAAGATCAGTGAATGATTTTGACAAACCAATATTTACGTCACTTCAGTTGGGAGGTATGTATGGTGTTTCATACATACAAAGCAGTTAATAGTCATAAGTTCTACCTCTAATTCTGGCCTCCCACCAGGCAAATGAATTAAACACAGTGAGGACAATGAAGGGAATATGATTGTCTCAGGGCAGCTCATCCCCATCCTGGTCCTGGACCAGTAGCATCGTCAAAGTGTAGATGAAGGATGGTATATGAGGCCAGCTACTAGTCATTTCAGGAATAATTCACAAAATGTTGCAAACAGCCGTCTAGAGGCTGCATTCATTTATCTCATTTAAATGACAGAAGTCAAATATCCTGTTGGTGGATTACCCCTTATTTCTCTTATTCCCCCTTCCCATCTCTCTTTGGGTAATTTTGCTGCCATTCGCTACATGAGCCTCACCTTCTTTGTGGTTGCTGGGCTAGTATTTTTGCTTTATTACAGTGAACACTGCCAGAAAATGCTATATGGACTTTGCTTTTAAATTTTAAAGTAATTTAGTTTTAAAACTTTTCTGCAGTCATTGAGATAATTGGAGACTTCTTAGGCTCTTGAAAAATCAAGGTTGGGAATCACTACTGCTTCCCAAAGGGATGGGAAAAAAGGAAAAAAGATGGGAAAGGGGGTAAGGCTTCAGCTAGTCATTAGCAGCACTCAGGCTTGGTGCTGTAGTCAGACTTTCTTACGGATTTTTATTATCAGTTCTATCCACATTCTCTGTATTAGAGGCAGGTAAGTGACTCGCTGGTTAGAGTGCTGGACCTAAAGTCAGGAAGACCTTGTTTCAAATCTAGCTTCAGATATTTACTAGCTGTGTGACCTTGGGCAAGTCACCTAAACTCTGTCTGCCTCAGTTTCCTCATCTGTAAAGTGCGAATAATAATAGTGTCTACCTTCCAGGGTTGTTGTAAGGATAAAAGGAGATGATATTGGTGAAGTGCTTTGCAAAGCTTGAAGTGTTATATAAATGTTATTATTATTGCTATTCCAGGCTGTCAGTAATTGATATTACAGACTTGAGGCATATCTGTGCCACATCTTTGCTTATATAACGATGTCTCACACTTATAATGCTTTAAAGCTCAAAAAGTGCTTTACATAGTTTTGATCCTCACAATAACCCTGTGAAGTAGCTGCTGCTTTAATTCTCATTTTATAGATGAGGAAACAGGCTCAGAGAGGTTAAGTGATTTGCCCAGGGCCACCCAGTTAACAAATGACCGAGGCAGGGTTCCAGCTCTGGTCTTCCTGACTCCAAGTCCATCACTCATTGTACTATACTACACTTCTTTTCATGATAATGTTAAGTCAGTACTTATTTCATTACATTAATGATTCAGACAAATATTACTAATATTTAACAATTTCCTTTTCCAGTGATCATTCTACATTATCATATTGTAGAAGTAATTTGCTTGTCTCATGTTCCCTTTATCCAAATATTTGCTTTGTAATTTCTTTCAGAAAGAAAGGTAGAATTTTATATCTGTAATGTCTTGTATTCCCAAGAGTTCAAGTTTTTCCCCTAGAAAGTATCTTTATGAAAGTTTGGCATTGAGAGTTAATTCTTTTTTAATTCCAAACCAAAGTAAATCTGAATTCATTCATAATTTCAAGATTGTATATAAAGTGTTTTCTTTTTATTCATTTTTTTACTTCCTCAATATGACTCAATTCACTTTTAAGTCAGGCCAGAGTTAATCAACATTTGTATGTTTAACCCAGCTTAAATCAGCAAATTACTACCTCTAATTAATTTCTGTTCTTTTAAAATTAATAAACATTTAAGTATTGGCTGAGATATACTGGTAAGGGTTTAATAACTGGCTCTCTGAAAAAAAGATAACACAAAATGTACTTTTAAGTTTAATCTGTATCATTAACATTTTCTCAGTCACTTTCCTAAGTCTAAACAATAAACAAAACAATAAATCAGACTCAGATTTGTGGGGTTTGCTGATTTATGAAGAGTAAATGCTCATGCTGAAATTTTAACAATTGGCTCCTGATAGCCAGTATGAACACCCTTGAATTAGGGAGCATTTAGGGTACTTGAGTGTCCCCCCAAAATCATTGCAGCATCCAGAGGGAATAATGCCAAAAAGAAGCAAATGACTATGGGTAATATCTTTTTTCAATTTTAAGTTCCAAATTCTCTTCCTCCAGCCCAGTGAGAGACAGTGTGGTACTCATACATATGAAGTCATGTAAAACATTTCCTTGTTAGCCATGTTGCAAAAAAAACCCAACAAAGTGAAAAAATGCGCTTCAATTTACACTCAGAATTCATCAATTCTCTCTCTAGGTGGATAGTATTTTTATCTGAGTCCTTTTGAATTGTCACAGATCATTGTATTGATCAGAATAGCTAAGTCTATCACATTGACTAATTTTTTTTTGAAGATGTCTGTTCTGAAGAAATGATTGTTGCCTGTCCCAGGTAGATTCAGAATGTCTAAATGGGTCGACATTTTCAAGTAAAGAGAATTTTTCTACATTCATCATCTTTAGTCAGTGATGGTGATTTTTTTGAGCACATTTTCTAATAGTATTGATTTTGTTTTTAAAGAGTAAAACTTCGTGGCTTTTTGTATTTCAGAATACTCAGGTTAAATTTTCCTATTCCCTCCTGTAGCAAGGTGGTTTGTAATGATGGTGGACATTAAATATGAAAGTAATATACTGGTTTCTACCTTCGTAGGATTGTTGTTAACGTAGCAAGGAAGATCAGGAAACTCCTGCTCAGTTTGATTAGTCCTCCCATTTGCTTCATGAAATTGACTCTTGTCAGAGGAGTCATCCTTGTTTGTGCTTGTGTGCATGAGCTACAGAAATGGTCCACCACTTTTTGGGGGCCGTTCTGCCTTTTAAAACTCTTTCCCTTTGTCCCTTCCTTCAAACATTAGCCATATTTGTTTCATATTCAGGCTCTATGGCACAATCAAAACTTCCCTGTGCCATCCCTAAAAAAGAGCTGATGTACTTATCTAGAATAATGATTAGGAGCATTTATAACGATAGCCAGAATTTAGACATGCTTTAAGATTTGCGAAGTGCTTTAAATGTTCTCTTTTATGCTTATAGCAACTATGAAAAGTAAGTTTGTTATCCCCATTTTAGAGATGAGTAAGTGAAGAGCAGTTAAGTGACCTGCCCAGGGTCATACAGCCACTGTCTAAGGCAGAATTCAAATTCAGATTTTCCTGACTCCAAAGTCCAGCATTCTACTTCACCTCCTAGCTTCCTTTCAAGGGGAGATACCCATCTTTTGACAAAGGTCCTGCAGTTCCATCAAGGTTGGTTGGAGGACTCACTCCTCAGACTGAACTCTCCTGCCTGTTGCTACTTAAATGGACTGTCTAGAGCCTACTTCTACTACTAGAGAATTGTGTAACAGGTTATTTAAAGGGACTTAGGGAAGGAGGAAGAAGATAAAAAAAGGGGAGATGATGGAAGAGAAGGCAGATGGGGATGAAGGTAATCAAAAACAAACACTTTCGAAAAGGGATAGGGTCAAGGGAGAAAATTCAATAAAGGGGGATAGGTTAGGAAGAAGCAAAATATAGTTAGTCTTTCACAACCTGAGTACTGTGGAAGGGTTATACATAATGATACGCATGCAGCCCATGTTGAATTGCTGGACTTCTTAGGGAGGCTGGGTGGGAAGGGAAGAGGGGAGAGAATTTGGAACTCAAAGTTTTAAAAAAAATAGATGTTCAAAAGTAAAGGGACTTAGGGACGTCTCTGATAAATGCTAAACCTTAAAAAATTATGCCATGGAGAGTATCTACCATATTATGCCATAAGACTTCTATGGGGAACCAAAGTCAAAGACAATCCTGGACCAGAACACTGGTCCAGATCAGTCACTGATCGAATGCAGTATGGCATTGTGTGTGTGCCTGTAGGATGATGGAAAGGATTGCTTTCATGATTTTAGGTATTGTGAGCTGGCCTTGTAGGTATCCAGCATGAACAACTATTCTTCTGTTTGGTTTGGAAGTCTAGAAGCAGTCAGTCAACGAGCATTTATTAAGTACTTGCTGTGTGCCACGTGCTGTGCTAAAATAGGCAAAATCTGCCCCAGTCATCGAGGAGCTCATTCTAATGGTGGGGAGACAAGATGTGAGTCTCTATACAGAGGGTGAAAGATAATCTCAGAGGGGAGGCACCAGCAAGGTGTAGAAGGGAGGTACACCTTTATTTGCCTAACTATTTATCACAGAAGCATTGCATTAAAACTAAAAATAGAAACTTCTTCTCTGGAAGTATTAGTGAAATGTGTTGAGTCCACCAAGATGGCGTCCTTGAAGGGACCCATTTCACACATTAAGGGAGGCTGCAGGATGTGTCCAAGATCACATGGCTTTTTACTAGCATCCTTGGGAGCGGAGTTATCATTCTTTGACTCCTCATACAGCATTCTTTCAATTTCAACACTTTTCCCTCCACTTTTCTTAAAGTATTTCTATGTAACCATTAACTAGAATTAGAAAAACTGATAATTAACACTATGATTAGAATCTCCCTACCAGATGTTGAGGTTTTCAGTGGTGTGGAAACAGTTGTCACACCTCCGAACCATGGGTGCCCCCCCCCCTCAGGTTCTGACGAGCCAATTTTTCTTCTTCATCTATTCTATGTTGCTTAGTGATCTCATCAGCTCCCATGAATTCATTTATCTCTGGTGCTGATGATCTGCATATCATCCTATCTCCTAATTTCCAGACTTATATTTCCAGCTGTCTATTGGACATCTTGTATTGGATGGTAGACCTCTTAAACTGAACCCATCCAAAACTGAACTTATTATCTTTTCCTCCAAACTCTCTCCTCTTGAGAACTTCCCTATTACTGTTGAGACCACTGTCATCATCCCTGGCACCCAGGCTTGCAACCTAGGTGTCATCCTCAGCTCCTTACTCTCTCTCGCTCTCCCTATCCAATCTGGTAACAAATACTGTCCATTTTATTTTCTTTAACATTTCTCATTTACTCCTCCTCTGATACTGCTATCACTCTGGTGCAGGCCCTTATCACCTTATTTTTGGAATATTGCCATAGTCCGTTAGCTGGGCTACCTACCTTAAGTTTCTCCTCATTCCAATTCATTCCCTGCTCAACCGTCATATTGAGGAATAAAACATAGGTCTGGCCACATCACCCTCTCATTCCGTAAACTCTAGGGGTTCCCCATTGCTTCCAGGATCAAATATAAAATCCTCTGTTTCCTCCCTTTGCAGTCTTCTTACACCTTACTTTTTGTCACGTTCTCAGTGATCCAGTGACACTGACCTCCTAGCTGTCCATTGCACAAAATAATCTTCCAATTGGGCATTTTCACTGGCTGTCTCCTATACATGGAACTCTCTCCTTCCTCATCTTCATCTCTTGGCTTCCCTGGCTTTCTTCAAGTCCCAGCCAACTTCTACAACAAACCTTTTCCAATCCCTCTTAATGCCAGTGTCTTCCCTGTGTTGGTTACCTCCAATTCATCTTGTGTAGATCTTGTTTAAATACAGTTGTTTTTATGTTGTCACCCCCATTAGACTGTGAACAACTTGAGAGCAAGGACTATCTTCTTCCTTTCCTTGTAATCCCAGCACTTAACCAATGCTGATTGAATTAATAAAATGCCTGTTGACTGACTATAACATTCAGGCTTAATTCTCCAGCAGGGGTGGGATTGTGAGTGCCGCAGTCTTAGAAGCAGACCTGCCAGCCTTCATAAGTGGTACTGAAACAGGAGCATTACTGTTAAGGGTTCTTCTGCCTGGTCAGCAGAGTGGCAATCCTTTCATCCACCTTCTTTGATTTATTGGATGGGACTCACATTTTCCCAAGTGTCTTTTGGGCGCAGAGTTTTTGGGTGCAGAATGAGATTTTCAAAACTTTTGCTTGAATTTTTAGAAGCATTTTTATTTGTTAGTGAAGATTTACTGTTTACCAATACCCCTTTATAGGGTCTAAGTTGTTTTCCCACTTAATGGAATCACAAGATTTTAGGGCTGGATGGTCTTGGTCTGTAGGTCACCTAGTCCAACTCCCTAATACTACAAGCTAAGATTCAGAGGTTAAGGGATTTCCCCAAGGTCACACAATGAGTTAATGGCAGAACTGGACCTATAACTCAATTCTTCTGCTTTTTTTTCTTTCAGTGGTGTAGTGGAAAAAGCATAAGGTAAAGACATAAACAATACTTTCTGCCCCCCCGCACCCCACCAGTATCTAGCTATGTGACCTTAGAGAAGTCTTCTGACTTGTTCAGGTTACTTGTAAAAGGAGAGTGGACCTAAATGATCCTTAAGCCCCTATCTGTTACAATTATGGTTTCATAATATATATATATATGGTTTCATAATATACATATATATGTATACATGTATATACATTTATTTATATATGTGTATATGTATATACATGTATGTGTGTATGAATGTGTGTGTATATATGTATATCACTACATATACGTCTGACTAATTTTGTTTTATGTCTTAGTAAACCCTTTAAGATGATAAATTTGTTGAGCAGGCACCCATCTGCATTAATAAAGAGAGTCCTTCACTAAATCAATGATATCAATGGTAAAAAAAACAAGTCTTATTTTAGCATTACCTACTATTCGCAGTTTCTATGCTGCCGGAGTTTGGTCACCTGCTTGATGTAAGCAATTAAAGGATCACTGATTCTTAGCAAGTTTTTTTAATACTATAGCAGCAATAGTAGCATCAATAAAAATCTTTCAGCTATAGTTTGTCTTCCAGTAGAGTAACTCTACTTTTATTTATATGTGTGTGTATGTATGTATTTTGGTCAACTATCTCTTCTGCACATTGTTAACTTATCTTCTTGATCATCTTTGGGGAGGTGTTTCAACTTGTTATGGCTTTCTTACTATGAACAAAGCATGTGCACAAAACAAAACAACCCACCAGCATTTAAATTAAACTTAGCGAAGAGGGAGAAAATGTTTGATGAGGCCAAAACACTTGTCATTTTTAAGGCCCCCTCGTTCTGTGCTTTAATATTAGCAATAAGCCAGTGAGCAGTTCCATTGTCAGGAAGCTTATCCAAGTGCCTACCACTTGGAAATTTATTATCAAATTGTTTCCAGCCTAGCTTGAACCTATTCTTGGATCCTCATGACTCTGGGAACCAAGAAGCAGGACAAAGGCTAGGACCAGAGAATATTTCAGGACATGGTGTGCTCTGCTTCTCCTTGACACCCATGATATTGGCCTAAAAATAGCCTTGTATGCACCAGAGAGGGCCCTGTTTTGTATGAATTCTGGGGCTCTCACACTACCAGCGACTTTTAACCCCTGGAGAGATCTGTCTGCCAGCAGTGGAGTGAATCAATGCCAGAGAAAATGACCATGATTGCAATCAAACTCACTAGCTATTGAAGCTTTGTAATCAGAAAGAAAACTGATGAAAGTGCCTATGATAGAGCCTGTATTTTTTGTGTCTGCATAATATCTAGAGAGCTAAGCACTCTTACATTCCATATTTTTTTCGTTAAAAACCTAGATAATTTGTTTCCTTTGAGCATAAATGAAATTGTTCACCAATAAATCAGAAAACTTTTAATATTGTAATTTATCGTGTTTAGTTTAGACTGAATTTTATATAGGAAGCATTTGTTTAGGACTTTTTAGAAATTATTATAGAAAAGGTGCCTCAAATACCCAGGTAAAGAAAGAGGAGTTGTTAATGAAAGAGAATCCTATCACCCATTTATGAAACTCTTTCTTCTGTCAAGACCCCTGTGCATGTCTTTTTCTCCATGAAGCTTTCACTTGGCCTTGCTTGCAAAAGTGAGCTTTCCCTTTTCAGATCTTCCTGGGATACTCTGTCTCTTTTGTGTTTCTTAAATTTAACATCACTACCTTTATTTTTGTAAATATTCTTTCCTTCCTATTAAGTTGTAAACTTCATGAGGAAAAACTTTTAAAAAATTTTACATACCTAAAAACCAGCACAATACCTTGTTCCAAATGTTTGTTAAATAGCATTATCAAGGTCACAGAAGTAGTTAGTGGCAGAGCTCATTTCAAAGGTCATGACAGATATCCCACAAAAGATTTTTCCATTTAAAAAGCGTTGGGGAAGGGTGATGGTGGTAAAGGAATGGTAAGGGAAAGGCGGATAAAGAAGTCCAGTAGGAGAGTCAAAATGGGGCACATAAACTGGGGAGTCTTTTGTATTTTTCTTCTTCGTTGGCTATTTAACACAGTCCCAGAACTTTTTTTTTTAAAAAAAACATTTCATTTTTTTTTTTCAAAACTCTGCAGATTTTGGGGGGGGGGGATGATTACTTTAGCATTTTAACATATACTTAGCCTTAGATGATTTTTTTTTACCACTTGAATTATGTTTTTTAAAACACAATACTGTGTGACTCATGGAGTGGGCATAGCATCATAAATTTGCAACTGCAGTTTGGGGAATAGCTAACTAGAATTGGAAGGAATGTTGGAGATCATCTTGACCAGTTTCCTCATTTTACAGGTGAGGAAACTGAGGCCCAGAAAGGTTAAATGCATTGCCTAAGGCCACACATCTAATTCTGGATTGGAACCTAGATCTTTTGACTCTAAATTCTGTAGTCTTATCATTGTAGTATGTGGTGTTTAGTCAATTGTAGTATTTTCCATAAGGAAAGAGTAAAATTCAAATACATTTTTTCTACTGTTTTGATATATGAATATGTGTGTGTGTGTGTGTGTATGTGTGTGTATATATATATATATAGTTGTACATTTTGTTATAATTTGAATTAAGAAATTATATGGTGGTTCTTAAGAAATATTTTTGTTTATCAAGTTACAATTTTTGAGATTATTTAGTATAGCTTTCAAAGTTTTGGAGAATTATAAATAGCATTTCTTATTAAAAAATAACGCTGGTGTTTCTTTATGATTAAAAAATTTATTTATTATAACCTTGTCTATTACAAAGTCACACAATAATAATTTCACTTCGGGAATATAATTTTATCTCTTATTTCAGGAAAGGAGAATGGGAAGAAATTAACTAATAACAAACTGCACTTGATAAAAGCTTTGAAGAGGAATCCTTCTCTCACTAAAGAGTTAAGAACAGTCTTAGAGCAGACGTTGGTGGAGAAACTGGAAACCTTGGGAATTAACGCAGTAAGGTTAAATCTTTCTGGGATCTTCTGTTGGTTCCCCGCCCCGCCCCCCCCGAATAAAAACAAAAAGTAAGAGAAGCTTATTTCTAGGCATATGCTAATTAGTCATCCACAGTTGGGAACAAATTATTTGATTGACATCTCAATGTCATCATGGCCTAATTGTTGTAAAGAATGTTAGCATCACCTAGCCCACCCTGCCACAGAGTAGTGGAAGCCAAACACATTTTCAAGATGTTTTAAGTTCCAGCATACAGTCTTCTGGAAAACTCTGGCAGGGAACATTTCAAGCATCCAGATTCAACTCCCACGGCCTCTGTCCATTCAGAAAAATAACGTTCTCAATGAAGTTTTCGCTAAAGTGTAAATATGGTTTAGTATAGTTTCTTGTGTTAATCCTACTTTCTTTTGCACGGGTTTCTAAATGTCTTAAGAACAACATTAAAATCTTCTCAGTTGAGAAATGTCATGCATTAGAAGTGATCAGTGGAGTTGAAATGCTTATTTGTTCATAGCATCTCTACATTGTTGAATATAGGGATATGGACTGCACCTGTGATTTCATTGGGTATTCCTAGATGAAGAAACTCTTTCTACCAGTATAGATCAGAATGCTCTGCAACTTAATTTCTTTTACAGTTGTCTAGAACACTAGAGTTCTAGACTAGAACTAGACTAGAACACTAGAGTTCTAGACTAGAACACTAAGAGTTAAGTGACTTTCCCAGGGTCACACAATATCAGCACTAAGACTTGAACCCAGCTCTTCCCAGCTCCAAGGCACGTTCACTATCCATTATTCCATACCGCTTCTCTTTGTTGTGTATAACACTGTTACAAGCATAACTACATTACACTTTTATTTTGAAATCCTTTCAATTTTTGGACTGTGATCCAGAGAGAGAAGAAAAGTGCATAAATTCTTCAAAACCATGCCCACTTAAATAGTGTGTATAGGAATGTATAAAATTCATCTGTAATCTCTTCATTGACATTGACACCTTATTCTACCCTACCTCCAGTACAGGTTCTTACCATTTTATACCTGGACTATCGCAGTAACCTCCTAAATGGCCTCCCTGCTTCCAGACTTATTTCCTTCTCACCCCACTGTTTTCCCATTGTCAATCACTTGCTCACAAACCTTTAACCCTCCACTCCAGCCAGGCTGTAGCCTAGTCACTGTTCTCAAAATATACTTTATTCATTGCTGCTTCCTGAGCATGGCTTGTGCTGTTGTCCCTGCCTGAAATACACTTTCCCTTCCTTTTCATTTATCTAGCATGACAGGCTCTGCTCATGTACTGTCTCTTAAAGGATAGTAAGATCTGAGTTCAGAAAAGATCTTTTTGGATATCTTTCTTCAATAAAATAGACCCCAGTGATCTCCCTCCAATAATCTGTTCGAAAACTTACTATCTTAATCACTTTTTCCTTCCTTATGTTAACTATTTGTTCACCCTGTATGGTTATAGCTACACTGTAAAATCCTTAATATCAGAGACTCCTGATGCTTTTAAAAATATATCTGTTACAGCATCTTATTCACATTAAATCTTTTTTTGTGTCATAGATTCCTTTGGCAGTCTGGTGAAGCCTGTGGGCCTCCTCGTAGAATAATGTTTTAATTGCATAAAATAAAATTCAAAGGAATCCAATTATATTGAAATACATTTATCAAAACATTTTCAAATCAAATTCGCAGACTTTAGGTTAAGAACTTCTTGGTTAGGTAAATGTTTTATCACTGTTTTTACAATTTCTTCATTTGAGAATTCCCAGTCACTAATGAAATCACAGTCCAGTACCTCTCGTGGTTGCTTACAGATATGCAGGTAAAATATCAAGATATTGTGGAAAGTTCACATAAATTAAATCCTATGACCCCTCATTCTTTAGGGTGTACGTGGTATTCCCACCGAGCACCTGAATCGAGTGCTCACTGCTATTGACACTGTAAGGCAAGAGAGAAGAAGGCAAGTGCCTAACATGCAGGAAATCAGAGACTTTCTGGAATATCAAGTCAGCTGCAAGATTGAGGAAAGAACCTCATTGAATCCAAACAGGCTTCTGAGCAACTCTTCTTTGATTCTTTCAGGTAAGAGAATTTATACTTAATGTGTATTTAATGTGTTGATAATTGTGGTATCAAACTAAAGGACATAACTATTAAATGTAGCATCCTTGAGTCTAGGGTTGTAGCTTTTTTCCTACACCTCCTTCCCAAACAAAATCCACAACAATTCAAAACGAGAGTCCTAGATGGTTTCAGTAGTTGTGTAAACTATAATAATTTTAAAAAACAATTTGTTATCAGACTCTGTGAAGAAATTGCTATTTGTCACAAGGATCTAAGACAATTCCAAAAGACTCATGATGGAAAATGCTATTCACATCCATAGAAAGAACTATGGAGTCTGAATGAAGATCGAAGCATACTATTTTCTCTCTCTATTTTTTTGTTTCTTCTTTCTCGTGGTTTTTCCCTTTGATTTACCTTTTTCTTTACAACATGACTAATGTGTAAAGATATTTAATATGATCGTACATGTATAGCCTATATCAGATTGGACATTATCTTCGGGAGCAGAGGAAGAGGAAGAAAATTTAGAACTCAAAATCTTATAGAAATGAATGTTGAAAATTAAAAATAAATAAAATTAAAAGAAAAAGAAATTGCTATTTGAAAAATATTGCTATTTAAATTCCAGATAAGCCTAGCATGACCCAGTTGGAAATGTCCTCATCTGGAGAGTTACCTAGAGTGACAAAGTCATCTTCAAAAACTAAACATCTGATCAAACAAAAATCTGTTGCTGCTGAGCGGATACATATGCCAACGTGTGTATTTTTACCTCTTGCAAAAATCTTAACTTTATTAACATTTAGTTTAACTGATTGTCTTACTTGCTGTTAAGTGTAGTTTTCAGTTAATGACAAGAGTTTCATTTACACTCCCTATTGCTGCTTATAATTGTAAGAAAATTAATGCTGCAGTGCCACAAGAAATCATAATGTTAAAATATATTGTTGACTTGTGAATAGTTCAGGAATAACTTATATTGTTTTTTTTAGAGCCAGGACAAGTACCTTAGAAGAGAATTTTCTTAAAAAGTCTTCAAGTATTTCGTAAGTTTTTTTGCTCCTTTTTTTTTCTTAAAAAAATGGAATATCACTGCTTTTCTAAACCCTTTTATCCAACTGTCCTTTCATTACAAGTCAATACTCTGTTATGGGTAATTAAGTTCATAGGTTCATGGGTCAACATTTTTTTAAGCGTGCTTGTTTTATGTCTCATATATAGTTTTTATTGGTGTTGCCAGTAGCTTAAGAGCCAAAGATTGGGACTGTTACGGAACAAGTTTCATTTAGATAAAGTTTTGTCTTTTGGCCTCTTGTGAAGCTGATGTAACTCTGGTCTTTGTTAGTTGAATCCCTAATGTATGGAAAATTAAGATTTAAAGCAATTCACTTTATCAGGATGATTTTAGTGTGATTTATGCTTTATTTTTGATTTGCTGATGATCACAGTGCTCCTTTCGCACAGTAATTCTTTTTTTAAAAGATAGATTAAATATCCCAGCTAGAATTTTATATTGTATATACAATTACATATAGGTCAAAAAAGCTAGAGTCATACACAAATTGGGAATTAGAGGACAAATTCTTAGATTTTCCAGGACTTTCTTGCACATTTTTCAAGTGACGCTGCTAGCTGCACATTTCTGCAGGATTTTAGATGTCATCTTGTCCAACCCCTCCCTGGAGCCAGAATCAGCTCTACAAATATCCCTAGTGAGCGCTGCTTGTTTAACTTTTGCTTGAGCACCTCCAGTGAATGGGAGCTCACTGTCTCATGAACTAGAGCCTGTCCCATTGGTAAACATCTCAAATTGTTAGGAAGTTCTTTGTTATCTTGAGCCCAAAATCCTGCTCTCTGTAACATGAACCCATTGGCTCTGGTCTTTTTTTTTTTTTTTTGCTCTCTGGGACCAAGCAGAATAATCCCAATCTTTTGTCTCTGGCGTGATTGTGTAAGTGTTTATAGATTCTCAGTCATTTCCCCCTAAGCCTTCTCTTTTCCAGGCTAAGCATTCCTATTCCTTTCAACCAATCCTCATAAGCTATTCTTTTCAATCACCTCACAACCCCAGTGTCTATACCCTAGAACCATTCTATTTTGTCAGTGTTCCTTCAAAAGTGCAGGAGCCAGAAACCAAGATAAGTCAACAAGAATTTATTAAACACCTAATACATGCCAGGAAGTATGCTGAGTAAGCACAGGGTTGCAAAGAATTGCAGAAACAGTCCATGCTCTCAAAGAGTTCAGAATCTCCTGAGGGGGAGACTGTAAGCAAACAACTACGTACCCACAAGACATATGCAGGGTGAAATCTCAAAGGAAAAGATACAGAGATTAAGGAGGACAGAGAATGGCTTTTTTGTAAAAGGTGAGACTTTAGCTGAGACTTGAAGGAAACCAGGAGCTGGGAGATGAGGAGGGAGAGAGTTCCAGGAATGGAGTCAGCCAGTGAAAATGCCCAGAGACTGGATATGGAGCATCATGATCGAGGAAGAGCAAGGAGGCCAGGGTCACCGGATTATAGAGTATGCAGGAAGGGGCACGATTAGGAATGGTTTCGAACCTCAAACAAAGGATTTTATATTTGAACCTGGAAGTAAAAGGGAGTTAGTAGAGTTTATTAGATGGTAGTTAAGGGTGGGGATGACCTATGATTGTTTAGGAGGGTCATGTTGGCCGTTTAATGGCAGATGGACTGGAGGAGGGAGAGAAGACATGATTCCAGATTTGTTCATATCACATAAGTGATTAGATAAACATGTCAATTCTCTTCGGTGTAGAATTGAGGAAACAGACAGTGAGGTTAAGTGACGTGGGGATCACAGTGGGTAACAAACTGAAATGAGCAGAAACAGGAGAACAATTTGCACAATAACATTAATATTATAAAGATCATCGACTGCGAAAGACTTAGTAACTCTGATCAACACAGTGACCCACCACAGTTCCAAAGAGCTCATGATGAAAACATGCTATACACCTTCACAGAGAACTGATGGGTTCAGAGTGCAGAGGCTTCCTTCCTTCCTTCCTTCCTTCCTTCCTTCCTTCC
>CM053626.1:113648171-113677047 GCA_028646595.1 Phalanger gymnotis | reverse complement strand
GAACTGAAAATAAAATTAAATTGAGTTATTGGGTGGGGGGAAGAGGAAACATGTGCTCTAAGCTTCTTGTCTCTTATGCATATCCTGAATCACACCACTTTCTTACAGCCTCTCTATCTAAACATTCAGAACATTTGCTGTCTGTATCTAAATCAGTTGAGAAAGTAATAATTTAATTGGGCATGCAATGATTCAGATTGCAACTTTAATAAATTATCAATCCACATGTTTTCCTATTGGTTTGCAATATTTAGGACTCCTCCCTTTAGTTCCGAGGATGAATTAGATGAGGATGGCATCGCGCAGTCCTTCTTGTCACCAGAATTGCTTCACAAGCAGTCTGCAAACAGCCTCAACACTTTTGGAAATGATGCTGCCAAAAGTGACACTGATTGGACTGAAGGGAGTGAAATGGAAGATAACGAAATCCCTTCGAAGCCTGCAGAAGGTTTTCTAGACTTTCTTTTGCTTAAAAATTACGGAGCCAAATGGTTTATTAAACATTAATGATAAGAATTTTATCAACTTGATTCCAGGCACTATTAACTGAAATTCCCGAACCTATGTTTTATAAGGATTTACATTCGAGGAGAAGTGGGAAATCATTTTTATAATATGACATATAGGCAAAAATTTTTCTAAAATGAAAAGCTGTTTCTAACAGCTATTAACTTCAGTGTACCTCACAGTAAATCCTATGATGAAACATCCCAGTAGAATGTTTAATAGTCCATGGCAGGTTGGAATTTTCAAAAATAGGACTAATTGCTATACACCATTGGACTTGCAAGTTTGACAGATGGTCAAAAACTCTGGTAATGATACCCATCAGAGAGTTGCCCGACTCTACAGCAGTCCTCGTTCATACCCCTGACCTTCTGAGTGGTTCCAAAACCCTTTCAGATTATCATGGGTGTACCAGTCAGTAATGAAAGCCATTCAGAGGGTTCCTATAGAGTGTGAGTATTCCAAGAGATTAAGGAGCTTTAGAGCTTTAAAACTGAAGAGGATCATAGATTTAGGGCTAGGAATAAGATCATCTAGTCCAGTCGTATTTTACAGAAGAGGAAACCAAAGATGAGACCGGTAAAGTGGCTTGCCCATCATCTCCCATGTAGTAAGTGCCAGAGTTGGGATGCAAACCCAGATTTTCTGATTTCAAATCCAATGCCCTTTCTAATATCCGATGCTCTTCTGAGTCTGGCTCAGTCTCCACTCCAGAGTCTGGAGCTCTTCTGTGGGTATCCTGACCTTTGATTCTAAAGGATGTGTGAGCCAAGGGAGAACTGGTTTATCTGCGTGAAGTCCTTCTAGTGTGGAACATATTATTTTCATATGCTTTAGTTCCCTGGCCCAGAAGGTAGTCATGTCAGTGCCAGACTAAGGAAATAATGATTTTTGGAGCAGGTTTATTGGTGATCATTCCAAGTATGTTAATGAATAACCCATGGGGCTATTCATTAATAGGGGCGGCACCTCAATGGAAAAACAGTGAAAGGTTATAGTATGTAAAAAGAGACCTGAAAATGTCAAATCACTGATGTTCCTTCCTTATTCAATCAATGGATATGTATTAAGCTTTTACTATGTAAAAGGAACTGCAGTAGGGAACTTGAGGTGTTACAGAGGTGAATAGGACAGACTCCTCACCCTCATGGAGGTTCCAGTCAAATAGGGAAGATGTACATATACTATGTGTGTATGATGTACATACACTATATGTGTATATACATATATACATATGCAAAAATTTATAAAATAAATAAAAAATAGCTATTTCTAATTTGTGTGTGTATGTGCACGCACAGGCAACATTAAATGCCATAAGAATGTTAGAAGGAGGAGGAGGAGAAAATTTAGAACTCAAAAACTTGTGGAACTGAGTGTTGTAAACTAAAAATACAAAATAAATTTTAAAAAAAGAATGTTAGAAGTGCTACAGGAGAGGTACAGTTGCACAGGAAGGAACATTTCTGGCAGGGTAAGGGATACAGTACAAGGGGAAAATCAAGAAAGATTTCTTAGAGTGGTAGGATTGGGTAGGACCCTGATAAGTTACCAAAGGCAAAGAGAACGTGCCAATCAGAGAAAACATCAAGACTATAAGCTCCATGGTAAGGGTCCTTACCTGAAACTTTTTCTTTCCCCTAGCATGCTAGTATAGTGCTCTGCTCCCAGTGGGCACTTAATAAATATGTCTTGGATGAATGTTGAATTAGTCTGGGGATGGCACAGGAAAAATGCAAGGCACCTTTAGGAATGGCTTGTATTTCACTTTTAAGCATAAGGGAGGAGTGCCTATAGTACTACACTAGTAATACTGGAGCTGTAATAGGAACAATCCACGGTGAAGTAATGGTTGAAATCATGAAAATGGATAAGATAATCAAAGGAAGAAATATAGAGGGGGGGAAAACTGAAGAGGCCAAGTAAGAACCTGGAAGAATGTTTAAATAGAGACGTGGAAGTAAGAAAAAGAATTAGTAAAGGACCCCCCCCAAAAAAAAAGTGGTAAAAGAGGAAAAAAAGAAGATAGTACATTCTTTTTGAAATGTCAGCTACTAGAGAGAGGTCAAATAGGCTAAAACCATTGGATGTTCCCATTAGAAGAATATTGGTAGCCTTTAAGAACATAATTTCAATAGATGAGTAGGGGTGGAAGCCAGATTGCAGAGGATAGAGTGAATAGGTGATGAAAAAGTGAAAAAGAAAAAGAAAAGATTTTGAACAGTTTGGCAAAAAAGAAAAGCGAGAGCTTGACTGGACATTAGCTTGAGGGCATAGTACAGTATAGGAAGGGTATTTTAAGATAGAATAGACATATCTATAGGCAGTGGAAGAGAGAGATACGGAAGATGTAAGACCAAGAAGGAACTGATGGAACAAGGTCCTAGAGTAGGTAGGAGGAGTAAGATTAAAAAATTCAGGTTGAGTGATTAGCCTTGGAAAGAAGGAAGGATACTTTTTCCTCAGAGAGAAGATAGATGACTATGTAGAAAAACTTTGAGAGGATCAAAGTTAGGGAAGTTGATGTCATTGGGCCTTCATCTTCTCAGTAAAGTAGGAGATGAGGCCATCTGCTGAGAATGACGGATTTGGTAGGGTTGAAGAGATAGAATAAGCTTGGATTTACACATTTTAACTTACTATAAATATTAAATGCTCCTACCTCTTCAAGTTTTAAAAAGCTTTAAACTGAACTAAGACTTTGGGGATACTTTGTATAATTCAATTTGAAATACTTTTAATTTAATTGAAATTTATTTTTTAAAAAATTACAGGCCAGACTTCATTTTGAAAACCATTTTTTAATAGAGCTCTTAATTGGAAGGAGTATACTTGTTAGAAGAGATCATAAATGTTTTGCGTTTGTTTCTTTTTATCAAAAAGATGCTAAATTGATTTCATTTTGGTAATATTTATGAAGAACAGGTTTTCTCAAAGCATTTTGTCCATAAGATTATTTTTTAAACCAAAGATAGATAAAAGTTGTTTAGACTCCAGCTAACTGACTTTTATTGGTCACACAGGCACCTGCATTAAGCTGCTAACTGAAAAAGTTGAAAAGATAGTGTCAAATCACAGAAATGTGAATAAACCAGTTGGTGGAATTAATGTTGCTGAGGCATTTGTCAAAAAAGAAGAATCACAAGAAGAATTAAAGGTGGAGTCCCTTTTTTTACATAAACATTCCTTTCTTTAATAGTTTTTATATCTTCCAGACCATAAAAATTGGAGCTGGAAATCTGCCCGTGTTAGGCTATTAGTCTTAATAGAATACTGATTCTCCCTATTCAGCCATTGTTAACACTGGGGGATAAACTGTGGAGAATGACCTCAAGAGGCCCAGCAGAATGAATCCGATTTAAGGGTGTAGTCCTGAGCTCCTTTAACTACATTAGGTGGAAAGGCGATCAAACTTTAAAAGCCAGGTGCTCTCTTGGGGCTGTCTCTCTGTAGTTTTTATCTCTGGAGATAAAGTGCGAATATGTTGTGGATGTTTTGGACATAACTAATCTCGGTTCTGCCTGCTCCAAGAATTGAATAAGATTTAGTCATTATCACTGTTCTGTTCACTAATTTTCATTTAAATTTTATTTTTTAAAATTATATTTAATTTTTAAATTTAATTGCATTTAAATTTTATTTAATTTTTAAATTTATTTAAATTTAAATTTCATTTAAATTTTATTTTCATACTACCTTTCCTACGCTGAAGTGCATGTCTTGTCCTAATAATTGGCGTTCATATAGCACTTTAGGATTTGCAAGGTGCTTTACATATTCTCTCCATTTGATCCTCTCAGAAGCCCTGGGAGGCAGGTGCTCTTACTATTCTGATTTTAAATTAAAACTAAAATTGGTTGAGATGAGTGAGGAAACTAAACTTGAGATTTTTCTCAGGTCATGCAGCTAGTAGGTGTCTGAGGCAATCAATTAATCGATCATTAAACATTTATTAAGCATTTACCATATGCCAGGCACTAAGCTAAGCCCTAGAGATACAAAAAGAGTTAGAAGATAGTCCCTGCCTTCGAGGAGCTTATAGTTGAGGGGGCATGATTTAAACCCAAGTCTTCCTGATGTGGAAATGGCTTGGCTTCTCAAAGGTTTTGCCAGTGGAATATAAAGTCTGGCAGATTCCATAAAACTAGAAAGGCTTTGAATATGGACTTGGCAGTGAACTGTGTACCTGTGACCAGAGGACCGGTTTAACTAGATTCAGAGAGCCTCATCACCAAGTAGACTAAAAAGAAATATCTACTACATGGACATATTGCTGCCCACAAGGAGTGCAGCCTGAGTTAGATTAGAATGTAATTGGGAAATATTCGACAAAATCAAAATACAACAGAACATAGATAATGTTAATATATGGTTTTCTGAGACAACGCGCAGAGGGATCCCTCCCTTTCTTGTCGAGTTTAACACCACTAGACAACAAGGTGATGAATTTTGTGGTGACAGCAACTCAGGTTTTTTACTAAATTACTAGGGGTAGATAGTCTGCATCAATAGAGAGGGTAACTATGTCCACACTCAACAAAATCAGAGCCTTCAAGTATTTAAGTCTGTAAACTATAAAATTCGAAACTCCTCAGTGACTTTTATTACTCAGCACTCTTTTCCACATAAAAGTGAAAAACTTTTTAAAATAAAGTTAAATAGTATTTCACTTTATCATTCAGTCAGAGAGTTATAATTAAATTTTTCTTTTAGGTTCAACTTCCCAAGAAGAGATTTTTTTCCTTTCATATCTGATTACTATGGAATTCTTTAATGATTATTTGGTTTTAAATGACTAGAGAGCTCCAAAGGACCTTAAAAGACTATATATAATCCATCATCTGACTTCTAGGGCACAGCTGATTGCCCTTGATTTCACATCCTTCTGTTTTAATGTGATACATACATATATATATATATATATATATGTTTTGTTTTGTTTTCATTAATACATTAGTGGTTAACAGTAGTCTGCAACAGCAGAGAATATATGTCACATGTGTCCCCTCCAAAATAAAAAATTTTCTTAGACCCCGGATTGTCCAAGGGCGTCTTCCCCTGCCCCATCCTTAGCCTTAAGGAGGCACCTGTTTGAAGGTCCCTCACCCAGATTTATAACCTCAGTATCCTTCCCTGCCACCCTATCTCATTCATCCCACATGCCCAAGTTTCCACATATTCATAAGTGCCAAGTGTTGTCATTTTTTTCTCTCCTAACATCTCTCCTATGGATCTCCTTTTCAGAGCTCACACTGCTACTGCCAGATTTCAGGACCTCATAGTCTCTACTGCAGTAGACCTCTAGTTGGTCTCCCCATCACAAGTCTCTCCCCACTCATATCTATCTTCCACTAAGCTACCAAAACAATTTTCCTAAAGTGTAGATCCAGCCATGTCATCCCCTGCTCAGTAAACTTCAACGGCTCCCTATTACCTCCAGGCTCAAATAAAGTCCTTTGTTTGACATTTAAAGCTCTTCACAACATTTCCTTCTTTTCCTAATTTTTTGCCTTGTATTCCCCTTCACACACTACTGTCTGCCCATTCTGGTCTAATTATTGTTCCTTCCTGAGGTGCTCTGTTTGCCTTTGTACAGTCTAGATTCCCTTTGCCTGGAGTGCTCTCCTAACTTCCAAATCTGAAAATCCTTGGTTCCTTTTAAATACTGAGCTCAAGCACCACCTCCTCCAGGCAGCCTTTTCTGGTCCTCTTTTCCACCCTCCTGCTCCACCACAATTGCTAGCATCATCCCCTCTAAGGCTACCTCGCATTTACTCTGTATTTATCTTATATGTTCTGATTAACATATCTTCTCATCCCCTCCACCCCCACCTGGGTAACTTCCATGAGAATACAGAAGGTTTTTCTTTTTCTCTGTATCTCCTGTGCTCAGCACAGTGTCCAGTACTTAATAGATGCTTATCGATATCTATCCTCGTTTAAGTTTATGTTCTTCATTTGTCCAGTTGAACAAATAGCTCTATTTTTAAAAGAGTTGGTGGGTTTTTTGCCTTGCTGAGCAGATGCCATTCTAATTAGACTCACCTGAAGTTACGGACCCAATGGAAAATTCCTGACCTAATGGTAGGTAGAGAATGGCAATGGAATCAGAATGCTATCATTATCCTATTGGTAAGGTTCTCCCAAAATGACATTTTTCCTTCAAAATAAAACATTCATTTCTGTTTGTTTTAGTGTGCAGATGTAGATGATGATGACTGGGACACATCATCCTTGGAGGAGGAAAAGTCTTTGGAAAAAAACATTGGAAAAAAACCAAGTGGGACTGCACTTATAAAGATCAAATCTAATACCACTCATGTTACAAGTGCCTGGGGTGCATATACGCCCAAAGTGCCCAAAGCGGAAGGTCAGCTGCATCAATACTGTTGTTGAAATATGATCAATATTCTGATTGTGTCTTTAAAACATAGAGAATTCAGATCAGTAAGTCTATCAATCAGTTAAAAATATACGCAAAAATTAGAACTGATAATTTTCTTAATTTATTTTACTGAATATTGAATATAGTCAAGATATCGGTTATCCCTCATCAAATGGATTTAAATTTTGATATATACTATTCTTTTTAATTTTAATATTATCTTACTCTGTGTAAAAAACTAGGAGTTCAGAAAATGCAAGATTCAAATATGAGATATAGTCTACTTCTATATAGCCTTCCTTTATGGAGATGCCGGTATTTATCTTTGTGGATTGAGGGAGGAGCTCTGGAAGCCACGTCATTACATTAACCTATATAAGCTGCCCTGGAACAGGGATCAATGCATTTTGGGTAATAGCAGGTGTGATCTTTTCCTGACACTAACTCCTTCACTCTTCCATATAAAGTCACTGGAGTTGTCCTTGCACCGGACTTACCTTTTCTCATTGAACAAGCTGTGTTTATCAAACCTCGCTTTGTCAAACCAGGAGGCCAGTTCTCCATCCACCCTGCTTCTTGCAGTCATCTCAGGCTAGTCTCTCAGCCTCCAATGACCAAGAACCAGCCATCCCTGAGACTATTACCTGACTCTCTTAAATCAGCCTAGGAAGAGCAGTCTTGGTTAGATAGCTGCTTTTTCTTTCTCACATGGCTCTGAAGCATCCCTAGCCCTGGCTTTTGTAAATAGTGTTTTATTTTTATAACATTTTAATGGATTTGAGAATATTTTTGCATATTTAATTGAAAACTTGAAACGCTTATTGTTAACTAAGTTGATTTTTGCCATCTTATATTTTCACCTGTGGACTAGCCAGTTTGGCTGCTGTTGAGAATCATTTTTGTTTAGTCTTAGGACTTTTCCTTTAGGCAAAAAAATTAAGTGCAAGCATGTTATTAATCCCTGTAGCATTTCCCGTCCAGCTCCATCACTCTGATTCACATAGTGTGGAAATTAGTCTAGGTTGAAATATGATAACTTGGAAAAGTCCATTCTTAACCACTAGTTTATTTTGTTAACCCTGATATGTATTCTTATCCATTCACTACTATAGAATCCTGGAGTAGAAACTTCAAAATATATGCATAATCTTTTGATGGAGGTAATATCCATTTGTATAAGATACAGTTTTGAGTATTTGGGTATTTTCAGACCTTTGCAGCTGATTACAAAAAACAGCTCCAAAACAGATATGCTTGGATTCAGTCACTGAAATAATTTTCACTTCCTTTTCTCTGAAGAATCAGAATAGAAAACGATGTTTTACTGGTATTTATTTAATTGTCTGCTTTATCTTTGATCTTTTTACCAACAGGACTTCAAGAAGCTGATACAAGTACATTAAAAAGCAGCTTAGTAACTGTAACTGACTGGAGTGACTCTTCTGATATATAACTACCATGCCTTGTCAGATGTGACTCCCTGGTGCCAATACTGATTTCAGTAATCTGCCCACATGGTTCTAACTCTCATGCCTTATCGTATTTCTCACAGTAACAAGGAAGCTTATTCAGAGAACAAAGGTATATTTAATGGCATTTAATAATTCATTGAAAAACCAACTCGATAAGCCAACAGTATTCTGAAGCATTAGAGTGTTAAAAAAAAGGCATTTGCTGTTTTAAAAAAAAACTTGTCAATTAATGCATAAAACATTTTTTCTTCAGAATGGTACTCAAGTAGTAGCGTATTTTTTTTCAAATAATTTTTAAAGATCAGTTTTTAAACACCTTTTACCCTCACAGGATTTTTTTGTTGTTGAAAATAATGACATTTTCATCTTGCAATTTAAATTTTCACATAATTTGTGTCTCACTTTGTGTTAAGCTTCACAATTCTGTTTGTATTAATCTTTTAAACCAAATAACAGAAGTAATGCATACTTAAAATATTAGACTGGTTATTTTAATATGCACTTAATTCTACAATTAGCAAGATATAGCTACATATGTGTATATGTTTATAGGCCTGAGTTACTTTCAATTTAAGAATTGTAACCAGAACTGTCAGTGTATGCAGCATTGAGACACTTTAAGCATGTTTACAATGAGTACATTCGTTTTAACATATACTGAAATGCTGTTTCTGCATCATAGTGCACCTACTTTGGATATTTTGTGAGTAAAATATAACTTTTTAAATGGCTAATTAAGTTGCCTAATAATATCATTAGAAAAGACAGAGTCACTACTAAATTCATATGTATATTTGTGGTTATTTACTTTTTACTTTTTATATTTTTATTTTAATAGCAAGCCTGTATTATAAAATATCTAACTTCAACAAATTAAGTTATATTCTTGCCAATATGACACTTGTCAGAGGCCAAGAAATTCATATCAATTGTTTTTGCATTTTTATACACTCAAAAACCAAGCATTTTTAAAGACAACTTTGTGTATTTTGAAACAAAGAGACATTTCAATTAAATGACTATGTTGAGGTTTTGATTTTATTTTCTCTTTAATTATAAACCTCTCAAGTAAAATCCTACATGACATCGGTGTGACTGGGCCTGAGTTATTACAGATATATCTAAACTACTTCTTTATGGATCAATTTTTTTTTCTGATTCAAACTGTTTTTTTTATTTCAGAATTCACTAAAGGAGATGTTCGATAGTCATAACAAGCAAATACTGTGATCTAATGTTAGAATTACAATCAAGAGTTATCCTCATGTCTTCCCGTAAGGTCTTACTTGTGGCTCATCCCCATGACCATTTAAGAAATTTCCCCAGATTTTACATAGCAAACATATTATACTGGTGTACTTGACCTTACATGATGTGTGATCCAGAAAAGTTGTACAGGATAGAAATTGAATCAAACTTTCATTTACTAGACAGAGATAAGCATCTAACAGCATGCCCAATATCTTTAGCTACTGCCTTGCATTATCCCCCTTCTGGCCTCTCTCCAACCAATCTGGAGAGAATTAGGACTTAACATTATCTTGCTTCCTCTCCCATCCCTCCCAGGAAGGAAGAGGTAAGGGAATTTTGGTAGACCATTTTAAAAGTCTGTCGGCCCTTGCACTGGAGAAACTATTTAAAGAATCCTATGATAAAGCAAATAATCCACAGAAAGAGCTCTTTATTTGGAATCTGAAGACCTAGATTCAAATATTGGTTCTGCCACATAATACCAAATGATCTCAAATCACTTCAACCCTGTCTCTCATTTCCAAATCTGTAAAACAAAAGTGTTGGACTATCTAATCACTAGGATCTCTTCCAGTTTTAAATCTATTATATGATTTCCATTAAAAAACTTACAAAGAACTTATAAATCTGGATTTCACATTTCATATTCGGTTTGTTTAAAATTACTCACAGACCTACTTTATAGTTTTTTATTTCTGTATCTGGATGCTCTAGGTACATATTTTCTCCTTTTGTGTACTCAGTGCTTATGAAATTTACTAGCAAATTTCATTCAATGAACTTAAAGATTATTAGGTTAGAATCTAAATGTTTTGGGCAGCGATTAGGTATTCTCACTTCCTCTCTTGCCATAGAGAATCTATATGCTACATAAAAAGTGTGTCTGGTCCTTAATGGATCAAAATAATAGTTAAATATTAAGACCTCTATTTTGTCCCTTGCAGTGACATCAAAGGACATTTTTAGGGAGGACACAATTATTCTTCATGACTTCAACCTGAGAAGTCCTCTTTTTTCACCTCTTGAGAAAAATGAGTTTTGCATATTGAAGACTTAATCTGTAACTAAAGTAATTAATTCCTTTTGCTTGTCTTAATTTATCTTTCAAGCTTGAAGGGATTTCCTTAATTCTCTATTCTGATGGACTCATCTGGTATTTACCTGTCATGATAGAACAGTACAATTTCAGATCCATTTCATGGGCTAACTGATACCTTAGAGAAATAACTGTGGAGTTCAGATTCTTTTCCCTTAAATCATTACTTTAGTTGCCCCCAGTAATGCTTATCTAGCTTATTTCTCTTCATTCACAAAGTTTTTTTGTGAGATTTTTTTTGGACTCAAGAGAGCTAAGCATCACCTGCATATTAATAAATTTCACTTTGTACTTTTTTCTGCAGATCACATAAGGAAAAATTATAGTTGGATCACAAACTGATCCTTGGCTCCTATTCCTTGTCATCCGGCTTTAAGCCAATTTTCTTTTTATGAAGAAGCATTTCACTCAGTCCCAAGCTAGCTCAGTTTCTATAAAGTATCCTTTCAAATGGAGTCTCCTCCACTCATTTTCCTAGTTCTTTATTGATCTACTCAGAAATATAATTTATTTTTTTCCTCTCCTCCCTAGAAGTGTAATCATGTTGTGATCATTATTCTGTATCAAATGATTCACAAAGAACTCCTGTGCAAATTTCTGGCTACTGGCTCGGAACTAAGTTTGGTAGATGATCTGAACGTCCATTGACTGAACAATCGTTTTGTCTTATTTAGAAATCTCACCTTCTTCACCTCTGCTCCAGTGATCTCACAGTCTAGCTCTTCAAAGTGTTCGGTCATTTATTACCAGTTGTATAAGACCCAAGGCAGAGTTCCAGTGCATCCATGTTTTTGGTGAAGAAGGATGCAAATCTAAATTTAGCCTCTAGAACCTTCATTGGGACTTAATTAGACCATCATCACGGACCTACTTTATAGTTTTTTATTTCTGTATCTGGATGCTCTAGGTACATATTTTCTCCTTTTGTGTACTCAATGCTTATGAAATTTACTAGCAAATTTCATTCAATGAACTTGAAGATTATTAGGTTAGAATCCAACTCCACAGATAGGTAGTGCAGGGGATAGAGCCCTGGACCTGGAATCAAGAAGACCTGAATTCAAATCCAGGCTCAGACACTTAGTAGCTGTGTGACCCTGGGCAAGTCGCTTTACTGCTGTAGATCTCAGTTTCCTCATCTGTGTAATGGGTATAATAAATAGCGCCTACCTCTCAGGGTTGTTGTGAGGATGAAATGAGAGGAATAAGCATTTATCTAGCACCTACTACATGCCAGGCCCTCTGCTAAGCACTTAACAAACATCATCTCAATTATTCCTCGCCACAACCTTGCAAGTGAGTTAGATGATAAATATCCACTCTGCAAAGCTTAGGTGCCATATAAGCGCTAGCTGTCATCATGATTATTCTTGTTTAATTACGGGTCACCCTGAGCATTATACCAGAAAAGCCCCCTGAAACAATGCAAGACTTAAGGGTCAGTGCAATTTTGGCCAAGATCATTTCCACTCCACTATCCGGGTTCCTTCTTCTCAAACATCCTAATCAATGTCACTACTTTGACAGGTGGTAAGAAACAATAAAAACGGCCTCTAAGCCACTAGTTCCTATCCCACTTAACCCCAACGGTTTTGGAACAAATTCGGGTCCCTCCAATGGGGGAATCAGCTTCAACTCAGTTCAACAGACTCTTCCTAAGCACTTATATCCAATTCACGGCAAGTCGAGACGTTGCCCTCGTGATGTCATCCGTCCTCTTCCAGAAGGAAGAAGGAGCAACGAACACCAGTATTAAGCACGTGCTGTTTGGGGGTGGGAGTTGGCTTCAAGTAGTTGAGTTTTTAGGCACATTCAGTTTTCTATTTTAAATGAACAGAAAGTCAAAGCCTTTGTCATTTGAGTTATTGGGAAGGTTAACTTGAAAATACTACACCTATGGGCTAACCTGTATCTAACAAAGTATTCCATATTTTAGGTATTATAATCAATCAATTAAAGTACCTGGTAAGTAAACCTGTTTATTTTTTTTTATAAGAAAGCTGCAACAGAAAATGATTAGTACATAACTGTGTAAGAAAATTTACATCCACAAAATCAACAATGCTACAATTCATATTTTAAAAATAGCTTGTGTTAATTACAGCAGAACCTTGATGGAAATCATTCTATGAACAGTTCACATTTTAATGACAAACTCAGATTTGTGATTTGTAGCAGTGCTGTTTAGACATAAGCGTTCTTATCAAACTGTTTTGGAGGGCTTGTGTTTTTAAAATCTCCTTCTCCGGTCTGGTACCTTGTCCGAGAAGACAAAACAGATGTGGCTCCATTGTATGCATATGCCATTCTGAAAGGCAAGAAAATAATTTTACATATTATAACCTATGTCTGGGTATGGGGGGTGGGGTAAGAGGAGATAGTTATTTCCCTTCTCTTTCTATAAATAACTCAGATCATGTTTCCTTGGCATTTCCTTATAATACTGAAGTCCAGCAAGCATTTGAGGATATCTCATTCGTGTTAATTAGCATTCTTGCTTCTGTTTTTTCCCAACTCTTAAGCACACACCATCCATCCTATAGTCAAGGAGACACTAGAGATTTCTATCAACATTTTCTGCTGTAAAAAATGAGTTTTGGTCAGGCCAAAATGATGGCTATGATTTAACCTCTCTGTCTGTTGTTTACTTTAAATTCTAAGTAAGGCTTTTCCATCTTGACCTCGCCTGAGTTGAATTAAGAGGAGAAGGGTTTGCTGACACCTTGACCTGGGAATCTCTCTCACAAATCTTGTGGAACGTTGATGGAAGTGGAAAAGATTACTGGTCTCTCCAGGTCAGGGATAGAGAGTTCAGTACCAGAACCTCTCCTTGTGGGGGAATTTCTTCACTATGTACTCACACTTAAGACTATTTTTGTATGTTGAAATATAGTAACCTTTATATCATTACTGTTCTTGAAGGTTTACACAGCATACGACTGAACTTATATAGTTTCAGAACAGTCTTCAAATGAAGTTTCAAGTAACTGGTATGACTAACTGAGGGTGTCCCCTGCCAAGCAAATCTATTAAAATTGTTTCTTCCTTATATGCAACCTTTCCAGATTTGATGCTGTAGAGTTTCTCTTCGAGAATTATATTAACTATGTACAATTTGTTTTTCACACATGTAATTTAGAATCCTAGTTTCGTAGTTTCAGAAGTACTGAAGGGAACTCAGAGTTCATCAAGCCCAAGGCTCCTCATTTTACTGATGATTGGAGAGACCCAGAGAAGTTAAGAGATTTGCCCATGATTAAACACACAGGTATTAAAGAGCACGGCTGGAATTAGGATAATTCTGGACTTTTCAAATAGATCATTTTTCTCTGCATTTCTTACCTGGGTGTTTTGTTATTGTCAGATATCGAGAAGCAAAATATAACACCACCAATTATGCAAAGTGAAGCTCCAGCCCAACCAATGAACAAAGCAGCTCCTAGTTCATATCTGCCAAAAAGCATAACATGAGTCTTAATTACTTATTCTGAAAATATATTGCATTTTGGATCTGAAATTATGATGGTGAAATGTTAAATTATGCTCTTCAGAGAAAGTGAGTTGGAATAATTTATATGAGGCCTTTTAGCATTTGCATTTTATTAGCTCCAATCATCATATTTTTTTTTAAAAGGAGAAAGAGTATATCATCATCATGTCAGAGGGTTTTGTTTAAATCAGTTCAATTCAATAAACATTTATATTAGGATACAAAACCAAGACAGTACCTGTCCTCAAGGCACTTTCATTCTACTATTGTGACATATGCATATAAATAAATAAATACAAAATATTTTTTAAATTACTTGAAGAATGGGAGAGAATAGCCTACAACTGTGGGGATCAGGAAAGTCTTCTTCGTGAGTGGTGACAACAGAGCTATGCTTTGAAGGAAGGGATTCTAAGAGGTGGAGATGAAGGCATTTAGAAGATGCTTATAGAAAGGAAGGAAGGTTGAAGATATATGTTAAAAAGAGATGACTGGACACTTTGACTGGAAGAGAGTATGAGAAGAAGAGCAGTATGAAACGGAACTATAAAGGCAGGTGGGAGCCTCTGCTAGTGAGAAAAGAAAGAAGTGATAGACCAGTTAAGAAAAGAAAAAGGTATTAAGGGAAGTTTAAAGAATGTAAGAGTTAACCAATTGCTAGTGGTCACTTTGCATTTCCTAACTTCCCAATCTAGAATGAGAATAAAGAATCTTAGGGGGATAGGTGATGAGTACCAGACTTGGCATCCTAAGGCATCAGGCATCCTAAGCTTTATTCCTGGCTCCAACACTTCGTTTTATGCCCATAGGCAAGTTACTTGCCGAATCTATTTCCATATCTGTAAAATGGTACCTACCTCACTGGTCTATCATGAGCCCTGTGTAGATGGTAAAACTACACAAATATTAGTTTATAAGATGATACATCTTGAGCTCAAAAGTATCATAGAGGACATCAAGTCCAAGCCTTGTTTTCCACAGCTGGGGATGCTGAGGTCCAAAGAGATTGAGTAACTTGGCCAAGGTCAAATGGTTAGTAAGTAGCTGACTCAAGTCCTCTTAACTCCAAACCCAATGTCGTTTCTACTATACCACACCATCTCCCACCACTGCTGTCTCCCTCGTTATACCTTACTCCTTGAAAACAGATGCTGGTTTTTTGCTGCTATTTGTATCCCCAGTGCTCAGTGCTGTTCCTAGCACATGTTGTGTTGTTGTTGAGTTGTTTTTCAGTCATATCTGTTCCTTCATGATCCCATTTAGAGTTTTCTTGGCAATTTCTCCAGCTCATTTTACAGATGAGGAGACTGAGGCAAATAGTGTGTAGTGACTTGCCCAGGGTCATACAGCTAGGAAGTGTCTGAGGCCAGATCTGAATTCAAGATGTTTACTGACTGACTAGAAAGGATGTTAGCTATTATGTATCCCAATGACCCACCTGATGTAAAAATATCCTCTGTGGCATCTCTTATGATGCTTAATAAATGTTTGTTGAATTGAAAAGATTATGAATGATGCTTTTACCCCCCAAAAGGGACCAAAAATACATGAACAATCACCAACCCATACACTTGCTTTGTCATCTCTATAAAATCTTGAGAACATACATAGAAGGAACCTTGATAAAGCAATTTTAATTTTTTACAAACATTTATTCAAATTGTGTTTTATTGGCATACAATAGGAAAAATAATTGCTGTTGTTTTGATTTCATCTTTATTGGTTGTGCAGTCAGTTCAGATAAGCAAGGCTTATTCTATGATGGACAGACTCCAAGGAGGTATTTTACTCTGTTGAGTCAAATGCTTTCATGTAATCAATGAATTGGAAGTGGAATCTTTAAATTCTCAACACCTCTTCTGTTGTGTAAATGTTTATGTGATTAATTGTATAAAATTGTAAAAGCTGGCCTATTCCCTTTTCATGTTCATAAAAAATTAAAATTGCTCATATTAAAAGAAAAGAAAACAGATTGCTTAAATAACCGTAATTTGGAAAAAGAAATTGAGCAAGCCATAAATGAGCTCCTTAAGTGGGAAAAAACCACCACAGGATCAGATGTATTTACAAGTAAATTCTACCAAACATTTAAAGAACAATTAATTCTAATATTATATAATCTGTTTGAAAACACAGGCAAAGAAGGAGTCCTATCCTTCTATAATACAAATATGGTTTTGATACCTAAACCAGGGAGAGTAAAACAGAAGGAAAACTAGACCAATTTCCCCAATAGATATTGATGCAGAAATTTTAAGTAAAATACTAGCAAGGAGATTACAAGAATAAATCATAAAGATCATACATTATCATAAGGCCGGTTTTATACCAAGAATGGTTGGTTTAATATTAGGAAAACTATAAGCATAACTGACCACATCAAAAATAATAAAAATCATGATTATATCAATAGATGTACAAAAAGCTTTTGACAAAACATGACACCCATTCCTATTTAAAAAAAAACACTGGAAAGCACAGGAATAAGTGGAACATTTCTAAAAATGCTAAATAGCAACCATCTAAAACCAAAAGCAAGCATTATTTGTAGCAGCAATAAACTAGAAGCCTTTCCCATAAAACCAAAGATAAAGATGTCCTTTATCACCATTGTGCGTGGTTGTAGTTTGTCCTTTCTTGAAGAGGACTGTGACATCAGGGAGATAATGACATGACTTACAATTGAATTGGATTTGAGTGAAGGAGGGCTGTGCAAAGTCACCAGCCTCACTTTCTCCTCCATAGACATCTGGGTCCGGTTGCCAGATGTAGATCAGGATGACTGGAGATGGCCCAAGATGCAGTGGGGGTCCTAGTCCTTTTTAAGCTAAGGTCTTTTCCAGTTCTTACTTTGAGTGAGGCAACACCCATTTACTGAAGAGGCCTCTTTAAGAAGCAAGTCAAGGGATGTTCCCTTTAATTAAAAAAATATATTCTAAAAATGCTAGCTACCAAAATAAAACAAGAAAAAGAAATTAAAGGAATAGGAACAGGCAACAAGGAACCCAAACAATCACTTTGTGCCGATGAAATAATATATTTGCAGAACCCTAGAGAATCAACTGAAGAACATGTCGAAATGATTAACTTTAGCAAAGTTGCAGGATATAAAATAAACCTACACAAATCATCAGCATTTCTTTTTCGCTACTAACAAAATCCAGTCAGAAGCTACTTAAAAAGAAATTCTATTTAAAACAACTACAGACAACATACAATACTTGGGAGTCTACCTGCAAAGACACACCCAGGAACTATATGAACACAATTATGAAACACTTTCCTCATAGACAGATCTAAACAATTTAATAAATTTTAATTGCTCATGTGTAAGCTGATCCAATATAATAAACATGACAATTCTACCACACTAATAAAACTACAGAAGAATTTAGTTTATAGAGCTAAACAAATAATATGAGGGAACAAAAGGTAAAAAAATATCAAGGAAATCAATTTTAAAAATGTGAAGGAAAGTAGCCTCACAATACAAGATCTCAAAATATACTACAAAGTAGTAATCATCAAATTCAATCTGGTATTGGATAAGAAATAGAGTGGTTGATCGATGGAATAAATTTGGTACATAATATTCAGAAGTAATTGACCACAGTCACCTTGTGTTTGATAAACCCAAATATCTAGGTTATTGGGGCAAGAATTCACTGTTTGACAAAAACTTCTGTGAAAACTGAAAAGTAGTCTGGAAGAAACTAGGCATAGTAAAGCATTTTATACCATATACCAAAATACACTCAAAATGCATACATGATTTAGACATAAAGGGTGATAGCATAAGCAATTAGGGGAGTATGAATGAAATTACCTGTCATGTCTATGGATAAGAGAAGAATTCATGACTCAACAAGAGATAAAAAAAAGATCATAGGATGTAAAATGGTTAATTTTGATTGCATTAAATTAAAAAGTTTTAAGCAAAAAACTGGGGGGTAGGGAGTGTGGTGGAATTTTTACAGCAAGTTTCTCTGATGAAGGCCTCATTTCTTAAATATATAGAAAACTAGGTCAATTTTATAAGAATATGCATCATTTCCCAATTGATAAATGGTCAAAGGATATGAACAGACAGTTTTCAGAAGATATCAAAGCTATGTATAGTTATATGAAAAAATTCCCTAAATTACTAAGAGAAATGCAAATTAAAACAACTTTGAGGTATCAATTCATGCCATCTGACTGACTAACATGACAGAAAAGGAAAATAACACACTGGAGAGGGTATGAAAAAAAAACAGAAATGTTATTGAACTGTTGGTGGAGTTGTGAAATGCCCAACCATTCTGGAGAACAATTTGGAACTATGCCAAAAAGCAATAAAATTGTTCATACCCTTTGGCCCAGCAATATTGCTACTAGGTCTATACTCCAAAGAGAGCAAAGAAAAAGGATAAGGACATATGTGTACAAAAATATTTATGGCAGTCTTTTTGTTGTGGCAAAGAATTGGAAACTAAGGGAACTTCTATTAACTGAGAATGGCTGAACATGTTATCATATGTGATAGAAGTCTATTGTGCTATAAGAAATGATGAAGGAAATTATTTCAGAAAATCCTAGAAGAGTTATATGAGCTGAAGAAACGTGAAATGGACAAAACTAGAAGAACACTGAGTACAGTAGCTACAGTATTCTAACAATAATCAACCATAAAAGGCTTAGCTACTCTGATTGATACAGTGACCCATGACAATTCCAAAGGACTCATGATGAAAATGCTATCTCTCCTCCAGAGAAACTGAAGAACTCTGAGTGCAGATTGAAGGATAATGTTTTTCACTTTCTTTTTCTTTTCTTTTTTTCTTTTTTTGTAATGTGGCTAATGTAGAAATATGTTTTGCACGGCTTCATATGTATAATGAGAATTGTATTTCTTGCCTTCTCAACGGGTGGAGAGATGGGTGGAGGGAAGAAGAGAATTTGGAACTGAACATAAAAATAAATAAAAATTTTAAAACAGAGGAAATAGCATCCAAGAGAAAGGATACTGTCATAAGCTGCAGAAATCAAGAAGGATAAAGACTGAGAAAAAGCCATTAAATGTGGTAATTAAGAGATCATTAGTAACTTTAGAAAGAGCATTTTTTGTTGAATAATTAGATTGGAAGCCAAATTGAAAAGAGTTAAGACAGTGAGAGGAAAGGAAGCAGAGCCACCTACTGCAGGCAACCTTCTCAAGGAATATTGACAAAAAAGGGAGGAGATAGAAAGGGTGGTAACTAGCAGGGACAGATCAAGTGAAGGTTGTTTGAGTATGGGGAAGACATGGGCGTGGTTGACAGAAGTAAAAGAAGCATGGTTGAAGATGAATGAGAGAGCAGGGATGATGAGAGGGAGAAATCTGCTAGAGAATACAGGATGAATGGAATCATTTGTGCTTATAAAGGGGTTTGCCTTGGCCAGAAGGGCCCCTTCTTCGTGTGAAATAGAGGTTAAAAGTGGTAAAAGAGCACATAGTGGCAGGAAATACCTGAGTAATGTTGAGATGAGGGAAAGGGGAAAAGAGAGAGCTCTCCAAAAATGGTCTCAATTTTTTCAGTGAAACATTAGGCAAGATTCTCCACCAAGAAAATGGGAGAGAAGAAGGGATGATAAGAAGAGGATGAAAAGGTCTAGAAAAACTGCTGTGATGAGTGGGATAGTGAGTCAATTAGGGAGGCTGTAAAAGGACTACCTTGCTGCAATAAGTTGAGATTACATAACATTAACTTGCAGTGATTTCCTAGTTGCATGATTTTCTCCAACTTCATTTAGCAGCATTTGAGTAAGAGTAAAGGCAGTGAATGGTGGAAATAATCTCAGGCTGGTATTCGGCAGGGCAAGATCTTCAACAGGATAAAGAGAGAGAAAAACGCTGTCAAATTGAACTGGTTCATTAAGGAGTCAAGATGGAGAAGGGAAGAGAGTTATCTAGTGCCGGGGTAATGACCTTGGAAAGAACAGAGGGACAGAAGGATTGGATGTTAGAGGGCAGAGGAACAATAGCATTTGGAGTTGTGAGGCAGAGGGAGAGGTGGAATAAAAGAAGATTATGATCTGATAAAGGAATCTCCAGATTCACGAATATGTACGTAAGCCACTTGTGGGTAATGACAAGATCATGGGTGGGGTGGAGGAGCTGGTCATGGGAAATGGAAATAGAAAATATGTACTCTGCTCCTCCACACAAATATAGTTTGTATGTCTAAAGGATATTAGTCATTTATGTGTTCTCTCTTTTCCTTGCCAGTAAAACAAGCAAACCAACAAAAAACCCAACTCTATTTCATTGCCAGACAAGTATCCTGAACAATGTAATTAGAAGCAGTTTCATGAGTAAACCAAACTGAGCTCCAGAGTGAATTGGGTTTAAGGTTTCATCTCTAAGAAAGAAATCTAGCCAGTAAACCCCAAGTGAACTAGGTAGCTTTTGGCCATCAAAATTTACCTTCCTTTGGAGAGGAGAAGGAGAGGGAGATGGAGAGGGAGAGGATGAGCTGAATTACCCAACTAGCTGGGTCCCCATTCAGGCAGCTTGGACTACTCAGAGGTTGTGTTTGTCCTTTGTTCTCCAAGAGGACCATGACATCAGGGAGATAATGACATGACTTGCAGTTGACTTTGATTTGAGTGAGGAAGGGTCGTGCAGGGTCACCAGCCTTACTTTCTCCTCCAGAGCCATTCACTCTGGAGCTCATAGATAGGACCACAATAGGTCCTTGCCCCAGCACCACTTAATGGCAATTTTTGGGGCCCTCCTGGCTCACAGTGAATGTAAGTAACAACTGTTTCTCTTTTGACCAGAAACCCTGAGGTTCTTCCTCTCTCAGTTTAATTTTTTTTATTAAAGGGGCCATCCCTTGACTCACTTCTTAAAGAGGCCTATTCACTGAATGGGCATTACCTCATTCAAAGTGAGAACTGAAAAAGATCTTAGCTTAAAAGGGCCAGGGTCTCTCATTGCATCCTGGGCTATCTCCAGTTGTCCTGATGAATATCTGGCCACTGGACCCAGATGGCTCTGGAGGACAAAGTGAGGCTGATGACCTTGCACGGCCCTCCCTCACTCAAATCAAAGTCAACTGCAAGTCATGTCATCATCTGCCTGACGTCATGGTCCTCTTCAAGAACAAAGGACAAACACAACAACACAATGCATGTATGTATATGTATTTGTGTGTGTATATAGATACAGATAGAGATATAGATATATGTCTATCTATCTGTATGCATCTTTTTAAAATCTCAGTTGACCATGTCTGTGTCTTCACATTTGTCCAGAATAAGAGTAGGGATTTCTTTTTGATCCAAAGACTGTCCAGGCAAGATAAAAGGCCCTATGGACAATCTATTCTCTATTTCCCACTTGTCAAAGCAAAGAGAAATATTATCACTAGAATAAATGGGGAGCTCACATGAAAGAATGGTTGACCTGGAACCAGAGATCTGAGTTCAAATCTTGCCTCAAACACTGACTTAGCTATGTGACCCTGGGCGATCCACTTAACCTCTTTTAGCCTCAGTTTTCTTTTCTGTAAAATGAGACTATTACCTATCTCAGAGGTTTATTGTGAGGATCAAATGAGACAATACATGTAAAGTGCTTTGCAAACCTTAAAGCACTAAGTAAATGCTAATTATTATTATTATTATTATTATCCATTGAAGGAAGAATCAGTGAGGAGAAAGGGAAGAGATAGTAAAAGGGGAAAAAAATATGAGAAGTTGAAAAGAGAAGAGGAGAGAAGGCACAGGGAAGAGAGGAAAAGAAGGGGGGGGGGAAGGACCAAAAGACAGGCACGGGGCAGGGGGGGTGGTTTCCTGGCTTTAGCTGCTTCATCCTATGGCAGTCTCATCCCCACCAAACCTTGAACCTGACCTTAGCCTCCTGCCTCTCACACACCTCTACTCTCTGAGTCTCATATTGTTCCAGAGCTACCCAACTCCCACGAGTTGACCTGGTCAGCTTGTGCTGCCTTGTTATTAGGGTAGAAGAATGCTTCAGTGTTGCCTACCTCTGTGATTTTGAAAAGGGCAGGACAGATCCTATCTCCCAACAGCCTGTCTTCCTGATTTGAAAGGGAGATCAGAAAGAAATGTGGTGGCTGTAATTGGGGTAAGACTGGCAGTACTCCCAAGCTGGAAGAGGAAGCCAATTTCCCCTAGGGAAGTGGGTAAAAGATTAAGTGATTTAGGGTCCCCCACAAAATAATCAGGGCTGACTGGCTGGGATTTTCTAGGCCTACGTTCTACCTGGGAGTGTAGACCTTGCAGAGTGTCGTGTTCTGTACTCTGTAGACAAAGAGAATGCCTAATCAATGTTTCCAGCTGGTTCCTAGCTGCCTCACTTTGCATTATTAGCATAAGGGAGATTTAAGTCACTCAAAGGAGACAGAGAGGAGTTTAATAGGTCTGAAAGTTTAGGAATGAGCCTGAGTCCTAAGTTTAAAAAAATTAAGGCAAAACCATCCATCCCATCTCAAAAAAATGAAAACCCCTAAGTCTACACATAGCTAAACATTATTATCATCCTTCATACACAGCCAAGAAGTATTAAAGCCAGAATCCTTGGCAGTGAACTGGACATAGGGTCACTTCCTCAAACAGTACAGATAAGAGGCATTGGTGAGAAAGGGGAAAAAAAGGGAAAGGAAGGGAACAAGTGTTCATTAAGTACCTACTATGTGCCAGATACTGTGCTAAGCACTTTACTCAGAACTCTGGGAGATAGGCATGCTGTTATTATCCCTGTACAATGGAGAAAATTAACAGTTAAGTGATTTGGGTTGGGTTATACTGCCAAGCATCTGAGGCTGACTTTGAATGCAGATTTTCCTGACTCCAGAACTCTATTGTACTGCCTAGTTGACTCCAGGGGATGGGAAGAGTAATCCCTATGTAAAGGATGTGGGTAAAAGGAATATCCAGGTTCAGATAACAAAATGCCCATAATCCTCCTAACCACATGCAGCATGCATGGCATAAGGCAGTTCACGAAAAGGAGACAGCTGGCCAAAATGAAGTATTTGAAACATGGCATTTAATAAAAGGCAAGGTGAAGCAACTTTATATTAAATTAAATCACAAAGGCTGGCACCAATGAACTAAATACATTTGCTCAATAGGCAAGAGCCAGCCTCAGAAGCAGGAAGACCTAGGTGCAGGGCCCATCTCTGCCATATGTTATGTAACCCTGAGTTTGGCCCTTCATCTGTCTCTTACTGTTCCAGGCAATTCTCCAAAGACTCTTAAGTTGCACAGTGACTGCTGATCTCTACTGATAGAGGGAATTTCCTCACTGAAAATTCCCTGTATCAATGAAATCACGGGACTGGATTAAAGATACTAATTCACCTATGATTGGCCTAGATAACTGGAAATGTCCTTTGCAGCTCTAAAACTGTAATCTCTTGATCCTATTTATTAAATGTGAATTTTCTTTCAAGTTACCAATCTTGGATTCAATTTCAAACCCCGTGTCATTCCATATTTCCTATCTTGAATCCTGGTGAAGGAACTCAGTGTCACAAAAGGATAAGCTTTTAAATGGGTTAGTTCATTGCTGATTTTCCTTCTCTGAAAAGGTGAGTCAGGCATGAGTTTCTTTATCCCTCTTACCATGCTGTATACTTCGATCCCTTTTATTAGTGGATACATGAACAAAGGCTTTTATGTCTTTTGGTGTTTTTTTTTTCCTTTCAGAGACATCTCTTCATTTTGTTAAGGGATATAAATCACCAGCAATCTCAACTCACAATTATTTGTTTATGGTATTTTGCAAAAGCTGATTTTGTGGCTGTTGTTCAGAGACAGACTCATACTCTAGCAACATCCCATTTATCCAAATGAATGCCAAAGACAAATCTCTTAAAAGAATGTTTGGTGGGGTAGCTAGGTAGCACAGTGAGTAGAGCACCACAGGCCCTGGAGTCAGGAGGACCTGAGTTCAAATCTGGCCTCAGACACTTGACACACTTGCTAGCTGTGTGACCCTGGGCAAGTCACTTAACCCCAATTGCCCTGCCTTCCCCCTGCAAAATAAATAAACAAATGAACAAACAAAAAAATAAATGAATGAATGAATAGATGAGTGAATAAACAAACAAATAAATTAATAAAAAGAATGATTTGGAAACAACCTTTCTCAGGCTTTCCTGAGATAGGACAAATCCCCATTCCATAGCCAAATAGAAAACACCTCAGGATTTTTCTCCATTTTTGATTGATTATGTCAATGCTTTTATTCAATTAATTTAGGTAACTAAAAGTTGTTTCTGCAAATGAAACACAAAGCATGTCACCAAAGTATAAAGTTGGTAAATCATTAAGACATACATTATATGTATGTGTGTGTATTCTTATACAGGAAAAAAAAGCAAAATGATACCACTAGAATTAAATTGAATTGAGACTGAATTTCT
The DNA here is from genome assembly GCA_028646595.1 of Phalanger gymnotis. Lineage (NCBI taxonomy): Eukaryota > Metazoa > Chordata > Mammalia > Diprotodontia > Phalangeridae > Phalanger > Phalanger gymnotis. The sequence continues at coordinate 113,652,428 of CM053626.1, read as the reverse complement.
TCTTGGAGAAGCAATCTCAAAAACCCAAAGAGTTTGAACATACCATAATGACAGGACAAAGTAATTATCATAAGCAACCTAATGGCTCAGTGAGCTAGGCTCCCTTTTAGAGCTCTGTGCCTTGTTCTTGGAAAAATCCAAAAGTCCTGTGGCTATGGATTTTTACTAACAACTGGGATCCTCACATCTACCCCAATCCTAATCTTGCCATTATCTTTAACCCTGATCCCTTGTGGTTCACCTGTGGGAATAGGATCATAAAAAGGTGGTGTTTTATCTTGCTGTTTGTACAGTCCTAGTGCTAAACACCCCTGTTCTCATCAAGGGAAGTTTACTTAGCTGAGCCTTTCACCACTATAGAAACAGAACAATAGCCAAGGAGCCTTATGTTCTTTTCAAAGTAAATATTACCACCTTTCCCCTAAATATGCAAAAATGAGATTAGAGTAAATGTCTGTGTGCACATCTGAGATCATATGGGAATGGAAGGTGATAGCAAGAGGTCTATCAGGATTGAGAGCAAACCCGTACAATGTGTTTCCCTGCTGCTTATCTAGGACAGAAGTTTCTTCAATCCCTAAGGCCTAAATAATTGGACGCATTTGAAAAGTTGTACATGTACGCTGTCAGTGATTCTTTATAATAATAAACTCTGGGTCTATAATATTTCCTAAGTCCCTAAGGCTATATGTCTACATAGAACAAAACAACTTGAATATTTATCACTTATCTGCTTGATCTGACCAATATAGCTATGACCAGCTATAGAGACCTGGTGGTATGACATAAAAAGCACAGAGTCTGAAGTCAGCAGTCATGAGTTCAAATCTTGCCCCTGAGGCTAGCTATGTTATCCTTAGGTAAGTCAAGGAGCTTCCTTGGGTCTTTGTTTCTTCATCTATTAAATAGATGAAGATGACTTCTAAGATCCCTTCTAGCCTTCTATCCCTTCTTTGATTTTTATTAAATGTCTTAATCTTTTCAAATAAACCAAAGACATAAAAAATTCCAAGCTCCATAAAATGATGTGGTGGGGCAGTATGGCGTAGTGGATAGAGAGCTAGCCATGCAGTTAGGAAGGTCCAGGTTCAAAGACCACCTCTCATGCATATACTAGCTGCATGACCCTGGGTAAATCACTTAATCTAGGGCTCTAGCCTGCTAAGACTATAAAATGCAGAGAAGGTGTCGACCTGTATTAGTAAAGAAAGCTATTCATTTGGGAGTCCCCTATATCACTGAAATTATAGGTCAAGTGTCCCCTTTTCATAAAAAAGTATCCATTTAATATCACATTTTAGCATTTGACAGCTTGTATAGTGGAGAAACAGCATCTAAACAAAGTGAAATTTCCATCACAGGTAGACAGATATTTATAAAACCCTCTATAACCTAGTGTATAAGGGACTTAAATGCTTGAAAAGGACTTGAAATGGACTGCACCAAGGTTTAGACACTTGCTCAAATGCTTCACAGTTCTTTTATAAATGTTTGAGAGCTTATGTTACACATAATTGCTAAAAGCATAGCACTTAGTTACCATCTAATTTAATGTCTTATATCTAATACTTCTTGGATGTAGAACATCTCTCAAAGCCTTTCTTGATCATCTACCTATTGTTTCTCTCTCTGTCTCTCTCTGTCTCTCTTCGTCTCTCTCTGTCTCTGTCTCTCTGTCTCTCTCTCTTTCTCCTCTCTCCTCCCCCCAACTGCATTTATTTATTTTATATTTGTATCTCTGCTTGTCTCTTTTGTATCTACATACTTATACATGTAGATGTTCTCTCCCCTAACAGAATGTAAATGGAAACTGCTTCATTTTTGTAATTGTTTCCATACTACCTGCCAGAATATCTGGCAAATCAGAAACACAAATGATATGGTCTTTAAGAATAGTTACCATTTTCACCAATTCCCTTGCTCTATTTTGTGTGTATCAATACAATGTCCTTTTGATGGGATGAATGAGGCTCATGAAAAGTTGTAAGGGCAGCTAGAAAAGTGGCACCCTACCTAGGGACTCAAGCACTAGATAAGGTTACAGAACATCTACCTTAAATAAAGAGATGAACTCTGAAGGTCTCTACCATCTCTGTGATTGTTTCTTTCTTTTAGGCGTTCTTTCTGTTCTACCATTGCAATCCTTTAAACAATATCCACTGAATTCCTCACCTCAAGAAAGAATTGTTATAAAAATTCACAAATTATGAAGACTTGTAGTCATAACTAATTTTCTTTTTTAATGGCCAGAGTTAACATACATCTCTACATTCCTTTGTTAATAACTCTGATTAGTAATTCATCATGTGGTAGTATGTAATCTTATCAATCATATGTCAATTGTCAACTCAATTACTTTTGTGTAGGTTTTCTCCTTTGGGGACAAACATGATAATTCTGAAAATTTTTTGCCTTCTCCAGTCACAATTGAACCAATTTAGTAAATGTTTAACAATCAGCTCTCAAAAATGCACACAGGACACACTTTCAAGTTTAATCTGCATTATTAATGTATTCTCCATCACTTTTTTAAAGTCTAGACAACCAATAAAGCAATAAACCAAACCCTCATTTGTATTTTTCTTTGTTTCTAAAGCATAAATGTTCACACTGAACATTGAACAATCTGAGCTGGTATGAACTGGCTCCCGCATCCCTCTGACTCTAAGTCAAATATAATTAACAATGAATTTCTTATACTTCTCCTAACCAATTTATATTTTGTAAACTCATTTCAAAGCCAAATATGATGTTAAGAATAATTTGTTATTTCTGGCTATCTGTTCTTTTTGCTGTTACCCATTAATGTATATATTTGAGAACTCACTTTGTCTTGATTTTCAGTGTGATGCAATGATTTGAGTCATTCTAGGAGCATCTAAGTGGCGAAGTGGACAGAGCACCAGGGCTGGAGTAAGTAAGACCTGAGTTCAAATTCAGCCTCAGACACTCAGACAGCTGGGTAAGTCACTTCACCCTGTTTACCTCAGTTTCCTCAGCTGTAAAATGAGTTGGAGAGAAAAATGGCAAACCACTCCAGTATCTTTGACAAGAAAGCTCCAAATGGGGTCACATTTGGACATAATTGAAATGACCGAACAACAACAGTCATGAGTAGAAAAATACATTTAAATGAAAATCTAAAGTATGGCTAGATCTTACACTTCACTGAGGGTGGTAACTGAAGTTGGGTACTCACAGATTATTTAGATCAAGATCTTATTAAATTTGTGAGCAATGTTGTTCCAGACATAAGTCTTCTCCGTCTTAGTTTCTTTGTCTTTAAAATGAGGGAAATGAACCACATGATCCCTTAGAGTCCTTCTAACCTCGCCACTATCAATAATAATTCCTGACCAGCTGCCACCAATTGGCAGGTAAGCCTAAGAAGCCTAGAAGAGTCACCAGCCCACCAGCTCTGCTTTTTTCCCTCCCTAGCAGCCATAATCTGGGAAAACAACTTTGGTGGAGAGGGGCCCCACCATCCTCACCATCCCTACCATTGGCCATCTAACTTTCTTGTCCACCTTCAGGGCAGCCAAGTTGAAACAGCAAGGTATTTTGAGGAAGAGATAGGAGTGGCATGTCCCTGGCAAGTCAAGATTGCAATGGAGGACCCTGAGAATAACTCTGCTTCTGGACCGACTCTCATAGTCTTAATTAAGGGGATTTATTGCTGTGCAAAGGGAGCCTACCTTCCCTGCCACTGCCTACACCAACTGCCCCTGAGGGACAGGTAAGCTCAGTACCCCTAGTGGCAGCACACACCCCTCCAGACCACCAGTCCTGCTTCCAGGTGAGTCCTGCTTCCCTAACCCCCACGCCACAATCCCAGGAAACAAGCCCTGTGGAGATGCAGCCTGGCAATTGTTTCTCTGGATGCTGGAGCCACAGTGACTAAAGATACACAGAAGATAGTTCTTATCACCACAGTCCTTGTCCCTGCCAAATGATTCAACATCAGGAACTGGCCTTATTACTGGAAATCATATAAAAGAAGAGGCATTACCATTTGCTTTGATGCTGCCCCCTAAGTATCTTTCTGTTTTATAGCTGAAGCCATGTTGTATATACATGCTGTGATACATGTCATCTCCTTCATTTGAATGCAAGCTTTTTGAGAGCAGGAACTGCCATACCTTCCTATTTGCATTTGTGCAATGCTCTATCATTCATTCTGATTCAAAAATTCTGGGGCTCTACTTGCTTACTGTATTTTAGGGTAAGTATCATTTCTTCCTATTCTCTTTTTTTTTT
>CM053626.1:113591488-113647671 GCA_028646595.1 Phalanger gymnotis | reverse complement strand
CTTGACTTCTTAGGGAGGGTGGGTGGGAAGGGAAGAGGGGAGAGAATTTGGAACTCAAGGTTTTAAAAAAATAGATGTTCAAAAGTAAAAAAAAAAAAAGGCCAAGGTCTCCCCCTGCATCTGGGGCCATCTCCAGTCGTCTTGACTTATGTTTTGTCACTGGTACCTGATGACTCTGGAGGAGAGAGTGAGGCTGATGACTTTGCACAGTTCTGCCTCACTTAAATCCAATTCACAAGAGTCAAGATATCATCTTCCTGATGTCATTGGTCCTCTTCAAGAATGAAGGATGAACAACAACAGCAAATGGTAATCTAGCCTTTGCCTGAAGGCCTCCACTGAGAAAGAAGTCCCTATGTCCTAAGGGAGTCTGTTTTATTTTGGGGAGGGAAAGTTTTCCTTATATTGAGATGGAAATTACCTCTTTGCAATTTCAACTCTTTGATCTCTGAGGCCAAAGAGAACAAGTTAAATCCCTCTTCCACAAATATTTGATGACAGTTATCATGCCCTGCCCCTCTTCTGTGGGATAAATATCCCCAGGTCCTTCAGCTGATTCTTCAATTCTTTCACTACTCCAGTTGTCCTACATGTTAGCTTACAAATATCCAAACCAGACTTGAGCAAGTGAAGAATTTTACATTTATCCTCATTGATTTTTATATTATATTTGGCTCAGTATTGATGTCTGTGAAGATCCTTGGGGACCCTATATAGCATCCAGCATGCTAGTTAGCCCTCTTAGCATTGTGTTATCTGAAAATTTGATCATCATGCTATTTATACCTTTATGTAACTCTTTGATAAAAAATATTAAACAGCAAAAGAGCAGAGACAGACCTTAAGGTACTAGAAGAAAAAAAATATTCCAAAATGTCTACCGGTAAAGCCTCAAATAAAATACAATTTAGGTACAATTTCAATTAGAATTTCTGAAAGAAATGAAGCAATAATTACAAAAAGAGTTTTTAAAAATATTTTTTATCAATGAAATGAAAAAGCTGGAGGGAAAAAATGGAAAATAAGTGAGAGATATGGAAGAAAAAATTGGAAATGGAATTAGCTTCTCTCAAAAGGTACAAACCTTTGCCCAAGTAGCAAACTCCCTGAAAATTAGAATAGACCACATAGAAGCCAATGATTCCATGAGGAAATAGTAAAACAAAGGCAAAAGAAAGGGAAAATAGAAGGAAATCTAAGTATTTTATAGCAGAAACAAAAGTGACCTTGAAAAGAGATGGAGAAAAAAATTTAAGAAGAAAAAGAGATAGATATCATATTTCAAGAAATCTTAAAAGAAAACTACCCAGATCTCTTAAAACAAAAGTGGAAATAGAATCTACTGGTCACCTCCTGAAAGAAATTCCAAAATAAGAACTCCCAATAACATGCTTACCAAAATCCAGAGCTTCTAGATCAAAGGGGAAAAAAAGAGTGTAAATGGCCAGAAAAAAAAGAATTTAAGTATCAAGGAGTCACAATTAGAGCTACAAATGATTTAGGAGTCATCATGATACTCTCTTTGGAAGAAAGAGGGCACAGGTTCAGTCCCAGATGAGTGCATGATAGGCAGGTAGGTGACATAGTGGATAGAGGAGTCCTGGATCTGAAATCAGAAAGACTCATCTTGGTGAGTTCAAATCTGGCCTCAGATACTTACTAGCTACGTGACCCTGGGCAAGTCACTTAACCCCATTTGCCTCAGTTTCCTCATCTATAAAATGAGCTGGAGAAGCAAATGGCAAACCACTCCAGTATCTTTGCCAATAAAACCCCAAATGAGGTCATAAAGACAAGATTTAAATTACTGAACAATAACATCAACAACCAAAAAGAAGTGTAAAGCTTGGAATATTTTGTACTAGAAGGCAAAGAATATAGGCTTACAGCCAAGAATAACTTATTCAGCAAAACTGAGTGTAATCCTACAGGGGGAAAAATGGATCTTTATTGAAATAAAAGAATCCCAAACACTTCTGTTGAAAAGATTAGAGCTTCAGAGCAATTTTGAGGTCCAAACACAGAAATTAAGAGAAACATATTTTAAGAAAACAATGGAAAGAGAAGGAAAGAGGATTACACTGGTGGGGGGAGGGGTGATTTGGGAAAGTTTATTGATGTCAATCAATTACTTCCTGGAATAGCTTCTTTAAATAAAAATAACAGAAGACTTTCAGGAAGTTAGTGGTTTGGATTGCTAATCAATAGTGAACATAATGTAATTCATTTCAACACTTTGGAATGGATGAATCATCCAGAGAGGTATCTGTTACTGTAAGCTTCAGGAAGGAAATTTTTATTAAGTTTTTTGGGGGAGGTTGTGGTTTTGTTGGGGTTTTTTTTGTTTGTTTTTGGCAAAAAAGGAAGTTAGTTTCAAACAGCTTAAAGGAAAGATCTGAGAAATATTTTTCGAGGCACTGAGTGAGTATGTTTTAGAATGATAAGGCGGAAGAGTAGTCTATAATGAAAGGGAGGAAGCAAAATGAAAGGAAAAAAAGAATAAAATTTCATGATGAAATATAAAAATTCAAAGATATACTCAAGTCAAATTCTTCTAAAAAAAAAAAACTTGAAATGCTATCCAAAAGATTAATGAAAAGGACAAACTCCAAGACCCCAACTACAAGGCAGAACTGAAGAATGAACAACCATAAACTTAAACAATAAAGATAGATTGTTTGTATTGTCACCTCTACTACCTCATCTCTATTTTCCTCAGAATTTATACAGTACGTGAACTATTTTTCCTGACACAACATACTAGACTTAGGCCTCTGCAAACTTTTTTTTGCCCACTTTACTTAGTTTTGCCCTAGGAATCAATATCAGAGTTCGAACTATTGTTATATAAATTTAAGCCCAAGAGCTGTGCTGTAATGAAGTTGTCAGATGTAATTCAAAGTTTGGTTATCACACTACAAATAAGCATTTTCTTAAAAGAAATTTAAACAACCACTCAGCTAGAGGTTATCTCCTATAGCTCTTGCTATGTTCTTGCTATATGCCATTCCACATGCACACAAGCTGGAAGTAGCTAGAGGAAATTGTAACCACAGTCATAGAATTATGTAGAAAGGAGTGATTTTGCTTGGTAGAAAAGCCAACTTCCTTGCAGTCAGGAAGACCTGGGATAAAGTCCTTTCTCTCACAGTGTGACCCTGGGCAAACCACTGTGTTCCTAGGCAACTCTCTAAAACAGTTGATCTGTATGGTTAGGAGATTCTTCAACAAAAATCCCCTATAGCCATGAAAACACAGATTTGATGCCCCCTCCCAAGTTGTTTTTGATAGCTTATCTGTGTTAATGTGCTAATGAAAGAGGACTATTAAGATAGAAGATAAAACCTACATTACCCCTAAAACCTACTCTGGATAACTTATAGGACTTCGTGATGCTTTTGTCTTCATTTTGTTTCCTGCCCTTGCTTCCATCCATAAGAGAAGAAAGCAGACAACAGCATACTTTACTACTGTTCTGGAGACAGTATACCCCAACCTCCACTTCTTCTCTGAGTCTAATGAAGGAAAGAAATGTGGCATAATGGAAAGGATACTGGATTGAGGGTCAAAGAGACCTGACCTATACTCTGTGTCAATTTGGGCAAGTTATTTAACTTCTCTAGGCTACCATTTTTAGTGAGTAACCTGCAACGTACAGCAATGCCAAGGAGTGTCATCAGAGTCGCTATCAAGAAGATACATGATCGAAAATGAGGGATAACAGCTGGTAACCCAATAATATGAGGGATAATAGCTGATAACCCAAGTACTCCTCTCCACCAAATGTTAAAAGACCCAGAGGAAGTCTTCCAGTAGGTTGGGTAGATCCTTTCTGAAAAATTTACAAAAGGATATGAACAAGAATTATACAAAAATGAAAAGGGTATCAAACTGCATGCATACATGGATGAGATTATGGAGCCATCAAAATATTAAAATATTCTCTTGATGATACTATGTGGGCAAAAATCAGGGAATGTTTATCTCAGAATAATAAGGTGTCCCATGGAGAAATGGAATGATGAGAAGTGAGTGTAAATAGACGTCAGCATCCTATGAATGATAGATTCTGAAAGGTGAATTCATCAAAGGTGATGAGATATGATGTATGAATGAATGAAGCATTTATTAAGTGCTTATTACATGCAAAATACTTTTCTAAGGGCTGAAGATACAAATCAAAAGAGAGTCCCTGTTCTTAAAGTCCTCACAATTCTAATGGGGAAGACAATAGTCAGTCAATAAACATTTATTAAGCAACTACTATGTTTACCAGGCACTGTGCTAAGTGCTGGAAAGAAAGGCAAGAGACAGTCTCTGATTTCAAAAATCTCATAGTCCATGTGTAAACAACTATGTAGAAACAAGATGTTTACAGGATAATTCAGAGATAACCAACAGAAAGCATTAGCATTAAGCAGGATCAGAAAAGGCTTATCACAGAAAGCAGAGCTTTAGCTATACATACAACTCAAAAAAGGAAGTGGGTCAGATGCATGGCAAGGGTGAGGGATTAACAGGTTGATAGCTCACATCATATATTAAGAGAATCAGAGGAAAGTCTAACATGTTGGAGAGATTCTCTATAATGGACTTTTGGAAAAACGTGGGCAAGAATTCCACAGGATCAGAAGGTATGGACGGCTTGTAATTTGCAGCTGTAAAAGCATTAATGATTCATAGAAAAATCCATTGGGATATGACCGATCAAAAAGTAGCTCCTGGCCATTGTTTTGTCTCAGTTTCCCCCCAGAATTATTACTCAATAGTTTATCAATACTTTCTGCTTCTTCCCCCTATTTCTGTTGTTTGAACATTTCCATCCTCATTAACATCATCATAAAATTGAAGGAGCAGGGAAAGGGAAAACAGGTGTTCACTGGGGAGGGAGATGTAACTAATAACTAGATTAAGGCATGGGGGGGTACCTGCAGATTTTATGCATCTGTCCTTCCATTCCAACCATCAACATTCTGAAGTAGTAATTCACCAGACTATGAATATAATAGGCATGTAATAAATGCTGTTGAGTCTTCGAGTTTGTTGAATAGTTCTCATATTTTTGGAATTCCTTGGACCTTTTGCATGAGAACTACTGAGATACTTGCAGTTATAAATTTTATTAATTAATATACAGCACTGTTTTTTATTACACAAAGTTGTTGGGTAACTATTTTATTATATCAGGGTAGTCTATTGGTAGTACGGTATTTGAAGCAACCTGAAAGAATGGCTAGGAAAGAAACCAATAGGGTAAATGAGAACCAGCATAATATAGTGTTTCCACTATATCTCTGAACTTTAAGCCAAACAGGAGCTCTGCACTTGATCTCCAAGAACTGTCTTAATTTGCTATATGGTCCTGAACAAGTCACTTAACCCCTACAGATAAGTTTCCTTATCTTTAAAATGATGGGGTTGGACTAGATAAATCTCGAACATTCCTCCCACTCTAAAACTCCATCACCTACAATCTATACTAAAATCCAGCATAAACGTTTAACACCGGTGTGCAAAAATCTCAATAGAAGAAAAGGGAACGGTGGAATAGAAGAAAAAATGATCTGCAGTGGAGTAATATATTTGTATAATAATTAATGGTGCAGTGGATAGAATGACAGCCTTGGAATGAGGAAAATGACCTCTATTTGGCACATATTCATAACAGTATTGACTCAGCACTCGAAGGTTTGTTAAGCACTTTACAAATGCTATCCCATTTTATCCTCATTTTGTCCCACAGTAATCCTGGGATATAGGTACTAGAAGGCAGACAGAGGTTAAGTTATTTGCCTAGGGTCGCACAGCTGCAAAATTTGAACTCAGGTCTTCCTGATTCCAGGTTCAGCGTTCTATTCCCTACCCCTGTCTAGCGGCTGTGTATTGACTATATGACGCTTCAACAAGTCCATAATAAGTGAGTAGTAAATGCTTGGTGAGTGGCTGTTGATTTGATGACTATAAATTTGCAGAGGAACTGCTAAACTGTATAAATAAAAGAAATTTTCACGTTGGGAATTCCCCACAGTAGTGAAATCACAGGTCTAGGCCAAAACAACAACACCACAATAATAAATGGAAAAATTCCCTCTCTCACCGGTAAGAGAATTGCAGTACTTAAGCTAGTTAAAATCTGAAAGGAAGTAAGGGATTCCAACATTAAATTAAATGAGGTAGCCAAGCATATGACAGCTAAGGGAATTTGGCTAGGAAGAAAGGTCTAAATTATCTAAAAATGCTAAGCATACCCAAATTCACTGTAACTTTTCAAGTCTAAAAAAATAATTTTAAAAAGTAGTTCAATGAAGGAAATGTTGCCAGGAAAAGATTCATAGGTGGCGGCACATGAGGAGAATACCAGAGACAACTTTATAATAGCTGTATGTTTATAGGGGGCAGCTAGGTGGCACAGTGGATAGAGTGCAGGGCCTGGAGTCAGGAAGACTCATCTTCCTGAGTTCAAATCTGGCCTCTGACACTTACCAGCTGGGAGACCCTGGACAAGTCACTTAACCCTGTTTGCCTCAGTTTCCTCATCTGTAAAATGAGCTGGAAAAGGAAATGACAGACCACTTCAGTAACTTTGCCAAGAAAACCCCAAATGAGGTCATGAAGAGTCAGACAAGACTGAACAAAAAGATGTTTACGAGGCTTCATCATGTCTTAGGCTGAATATACATGATATTACATGTTAAATACATGTATATACATGTTAAAGTAAAACAAATACATTTTAAAGTCTGGGAATTTTGTTTTAAAAATGTTAAACAACAGAATATTTATAATAATAATATTAATAGCTAAAATGTAGGTTACTCTTGAAGTTACAAAATGCTTTACATTTATTATCTCATTCAGAACTTTGGTCTCTGGAAAATTTAACTTTCCAACTTCCATACAAGTTTTGTGTTTTGTACCAATTTGGATTTTTTAAGAATTTTTGTTTTGGAGGAGATAGTTTAAATAAATTCAAAAGAAAATTTCTAAAGTGGCAGATAATATAAAAATGGAATAGAAGGTCCTAGAAGAGGAAATCACAAGGAATAGTAGAATTATTTTGGAAAGAAAAACCTTAAGACAATAGATTAATATAGTATTGTATATATGAACAAATAATTCAGTTTCACAACACAAGGAAACCAAGAACATTTTCAATAAAACAAGGAACACTAAAAGTATGAAAAGGAAGTGATTTTGCTTCAAGGTACGTTTCCTCTCTGCAGCATACAGTACACTAACATGGAATTATAACTTGGATTACTGTCATCAGGAGAAGAATGCTACATTCTGACAAAGATCTGAGACTTTGGTGGGTAAAAACCACATGTCCTACACTGCAGCACATGCTGAAATGTTACTCTCCCAGAACCACACCAGTTATGGGATGTAGGAAATCCTGCACAATTCCATTACTTGGTAGAAATTTTGGTGGTCTTTTTTGAAACATCTAGAATACAGTGAGAAAGAGGATCCTAACTGGGATGGCAGCCTTGTATGTTCTTACACTGTGACTTCCTACATTTATGTACAAGTATATTCTTAAATCAGACAAAACAATTTTATAACAGAACATAAGGGATGCTTTTCCAGTGATTTTGCTACTTCCACACTGGTATATCTGGAGTTTTCCAGGTCTGGATCAATAACTTAGGGAAACCACAAATAGCCTACGGTCCAAAGGCAATAAGCAGCACCAGTCCACTCATATTGTTATTCCTCTGCAACTGAGATTTAAATTTTTTTCATGTCTTCAAGGAACTTGAGCAAAACCAGTGTTGAAGTTCTTTAGACATCTACTGGGTATATACACAGAGGTAAAAGAAAGAAGAAAAGGTTCTCTATGTACCGAAAATATTTATGGTAGCTATTTTCAAATTGAAAACTAAGAGAGTGCTTATCAACTGGGGAATGACTGAACAAGTTGTGGTACCCATAAGAAACTATGAAGAGAATAATTTTGGAGAAATCAAAGATGACATATGAATTGAGGCACAGTAAAGTGAGCAGAATCTGGAGAACAATTTATACTATAACATTGTAAAAATGAGCAATTGCGAAAGACTCAATTACTCTAATCAAGGTAATGATCAACTCTGATTCCAGAGGACCAATGATGAAGAATGATACCCACCTCCTGAGAGAGAGGTGATGGACTCAAGATGAATTAGATATACATTTTAGACACAGTCAGTGTAGGAATTATTTTCTTTCACTCTGTATATTTGTTACAAAGGTTTTGTTTTCCTTTTTTTTTTCAAAGAAGAGGGGGTGGGAGGGAAAGAAAATAATTTTTAATTGAAAAAATTTTCATTGAAAAACTTACTAGGCACAATTTTACTACAAAAATTTATCAGGTGAAAAATGCTGTCCACCTCCAGAGAAAGAACTGATGTTGTCTGAATATAAATTGAAGCATACTATTTTTCACTTTCTTTTTTCTTTCCTTCTTTCTTTCCGCCTTCCTTCCCCTTCTTTTTCTCCTTCCTTCCCTTCCTTCCTTCCCTCCCTCCCTCCCTTCCTCACTCCCTTCCTTCCTTCTTTCCTTCTTACCTTTCTTCCCTCCCTCCTTCCCTGCCTCCCTCCCTCCTTCCTTCTTCCTTCCTCCATTCTTTCCTTCCTCCCTCCCTTCCTTCCTTTGTTTCTTTCTTCTTGCACAAAATGACTAATATGGAAATGTTTTACATGATTGTACTTGTATAACCGCTATCAGATTGCTTACCATCTCAGGGTGAGGATGAAGGAGGGAGAGATAGAATTTGGAACTCAAAACTTAAAAAAACCCAACAAATGTTAAAAATTGTTTTTACATGTTATTGGTGGGGGGAAAGAAAATATTATTTAAAAAATTTATCAGAGCAGCTTTGATATGCTAATAGATGAAACCATCAATGCAACCACTGCAAGCTTCTGCTCTATGCAGAGGTTCTCATTTGACTGGCTCATGGCCTTTATAAAGTTTCACCTGGAATTTCCATTGTCATTTCTTTCCATCTTCTCCTCCCCATCTTTTAGCTCCTCTCCAATTCCCCTCTCTTCTTACCTGCAATTCTTACTATTTACAACTTTCTAATATTCAGTATAGTGATTGATTATATCCAGTGCTATTTGGAGAAAAGACACTATGTAAAGTGCTGCTTTAACAGTTTCCTCTCTAAAATACACTCTTTTTCTTGAGCCATGTCATCAAACCCTTCTAATTTTCATTACGCCATTAAGATGTTTATGTTCCTTCAGAATGTTCTCTTACACATTCCATGTGTTCTAAGATATATGGACTGAAAAAAGTACTTACTTTTGTTCAACATAAAGAGGGTCAAAGAACTCGGTTGTGATTTTGTTTGCATATAAGGAGCAGCCTGTCATAGAGCACAATCCTAAAACATACCAGAATGAAGATACTAACATTAGAATGAGCACAATAATTTTACTACACGCATGGATTAGGTGGAAATTTACTATTTACCTGAAAGAATGAATACAGTTCCAGCCAAACAAGCAATTTTAGCTTTGGCTTTATCTGAGCCTCCAACTTTTGTACACTTCATTCCAAACATCGCAAATATGGAAGCAAAAAATCCAAGACTGACAGCAGCGATCATCAGTCCTCTACATGCTTGGATATAGCCTGAAATTACAACATGACATTTTTAACATTACAACAATATATGTTATTTTGGAAAGATTAATCCTCCTTTTACAATGTCCCATTCTGAGTCAGTCTATTCTGTCTTCTAGAAGAATAACTGCAATAGTTAAAATTCCATCATTTTGGTTTTATGGTGAGAAAGCAGAACCAGAAATGCTCTTTTCAATACCACACCCTGAAACTCTTCCTCAAACTTATTCACTTAAGTGATGTTTCTGGCATATGAAAGTTTTAACAGTGGGGTTACGCCCCATAGAGAACAAATTGTAGTAAAATTTCTTTAATTAAGACTAGTCAAAAGGCTATTTGACTGATAAGACAAAAATAGTATTTGATTGCTTTCACACAGACACAGTGACTTGAATTAGTCTAAGGTTTTTGTTTAGTAGGGGCCTGTGGGGAATCTGCTTTAAATAATAGACAAGAATAACCTATAATTAGTTTATCGATAGTTCACATTATCATAGAATTTAGTGCTTTAAGGGACCAAAAAATTATGTAGACTAGCTCTATTCTCTTATAAATGAAGAAACTGATACCTACAAAGATTAGGTGACTTGTCCAAGGTAGTTGACACACGAATGGGTATTTCAAAATGCTTGAGAGTGGCTTGAAAACATTTTGCTCTCGTAATAAGTAGTTTACTTACTTCAGCTAAAATCTAGCTTGCAATATTAATTTGTTTAGCAAACCCATTCTTTATAGCTAGGACAAAAACAATACCCATGCAAATTATTGTAAAATGCTAATTAGTAGTATGTTAATTAATGAAGTTTTATTGTTCAATGTTATTGAACCTACAATAAAGAACAGTATCTTACATGTAGTAAACACTCAAATATTTGTTAAATAAATTAGTCAATGAATACCCATAAATAAAGTCTGTAAGCAGAGCAATATGCTATATTTATTTTCAATTTAATTATTCCAAAGACCACCTAATCTTGAATTTTCTCTCTTTTCTGATATTGGCTAGTGTGGAATTCAGGAACCAGGAATTTTCTTATTGGGAAAACTATGGACTGAGGAAAGGCTTATTAAGTGTCAGCCTTAGACTGTTTAAGTATTCAGACCAATTCCACCCACATTTAAGTACTGAGAGAGATCCAAAGATAAATGAGACTTGGGCCAGTTATGATGAGAACAGTTTGCCAAAGGGAACAGTCATGGAGTTGAAGATACTACTAAAAATTTCAGTTCAGTTTGGGACTTAAGCTATTATAAGAAACTCTAACTACAAAAAATTTCAGGGCCACTCAAATGCAGCTCGTTTAAGTCTTGGTCAACTTCTCTCTCTAGGGAGGGTGCCCTTATGAATAGTGAACCTAATTTCTCCTCCATGCTGATACAAGTAAAATCCAAGTTCTTAAACTATATTTTTGCTTTTTAAGGTGTCCCAAATGAAAATTGACATTTCAAGTAGAAAGAAGCATGCATTACTCATTGTATTATAAAATGTGTTTTCAAAGACAAAGTTTTTTTGTTTATATGAATTTTATTTTAAAGTTTCCTTTCCTTTCCTATGATTAAAGAACATTTGTTGCCGCAAAGACCCAAAACAGATAAATAAAAAACCATAACTCTAGGGAAAACAGCATATAGACACTAATATTCAGAAAATATAGTTAACACAGGTTAATTTGGCATAGTGACATTTCTGCTAAGCAATGAATCTTAAAAGGTTTTCCTGACTAAGTATCTCTTTACTCCTCCCTCTTTTCAGCAGGATCCCTAATTGACACCCCAGGCAGCTGTCAGGGTGTTGGAGAGCTGGAATCAGGATTCTCAGAAAGGAAGGAAATAAACATTTATTAAGCCTTTATTATATGCCAGGCAGTGAGCTATCCATTTTAAAATCATTATCTCAATCCTTACAACAACCTTGAGAGGCAGGTATTGTTATTATGCCCATTTTACAGATGAGAAAAGAGAGGCATGAGAGCGCTTAAGGGCCACAGGGCCTTAGGCCCAGGGCCACATAGCAAGTAAGTGTCTAATGATGGATTTGAACTCAGGTCTCCCTGACTCCACACCCAGTTCTCTGTACACTCTGTTCATCGAGCAACTTCAGGTTAGGTTCAACAGCATGTAACAAGCCAGTAAGAGGCCTAGCTCAGTGTTTGGCAGCAAAGGTTCAGCCCATACTCTGATCATCTTTATCAACAAAGAGAATTATTTTAGTCTATGATTTTAAACTTCTTTAAACATCTTTGTTCTGCCTTCAGTTGTAGTCACTGAACAAATATCAGACCTCAGTATGATAAAAATGCTAAAAATAAAACTATCTTAAGGAAACGATTCTTCTTCACTTATATTTCATTATGAATTGGTAGAGTCCAGGCAGTCCCAATTTGTAGAACTTCAATTGTAAATTCTGTAGTTTGGAAATCAAAATGCATTTCCTATAGAAGTGGTATTGTAAATAGTGATTTAATTCTCAGGTTGGGCCCTAAAAGCCCATAACAAAGGCAATAGGGCTAAGAATGCTATTATCTATATTATCTATATTATAATCACATGTACAATAACAATCCTATGGGCAAGTGTGGACCAAATTTCACTTCAGATCATCAGAGACACATCTCTCCTTGTAAACTGCACTTTTGGTTGTGGCAATGTAGAGGCAGGGAATTGAATGGCTGACAGCATCATATCTTCTTACAGTATCAGTTGGAGGGAAACAGGTACCTCGGGAGCAGGGGTTCTGAACCAGCAGTCCACAGAGGGGTCCATGAATAGTGTTCAAGGGGTCTATGAATTTGAACTGGAAAAAAACAGCATATGTATATTTACTTTCACTAACTTCTACCTGAAATTTATCATTTTCTGCAAGTATTTCAAAACATTGTTCTCAGAAGCAGCCCATGACACAAAAAAGTTTAAGAACTCCTGCCCTGGAGTAATGTATTCACACTATATCTGCATCAAAGGAAATATCTTGGGGTCTGAATTGGGAAAGAAAGGACAGCTGCTTCATACATGGTGGGGACTTCTTGTACAACTGTTTTATGTGAGGAATGTTTACATATGTCAGGTATTCATAAATTAAGTACTGCCTGTATTTATAAATTAAGAGGCAGCTAGGTGGCCTGATGAATTGAGCGCTGAATCTGGAGCCAGGAAGCCCTGAGTTCAAATCCTGCCCTAGACACTTACTGTGTGATCCTGGGCAATGCACTTAACCTCTCTCTGCCTCTGTTTCCTCAAATATAGAATGAGGATAATAATACCTACCTCCCAGAGTTGTTGTGAGGATCAAATTAGTTAATATTTTAAAGTTCTTAGCAGAGTGTGCCTGACACCTAGTAGGTGCTTAATATAAACACTTGTTTCCTTCCATTCTATCAACAGAGCTAACCTTTGCATGATTTAAGTCCAATTATAAGCATCCATGTAATGATTTCCCTTTTGCAATGTGGGTGCCTACAACCTTGCATTCAATACTTCCTGAGGGTAAAACTTATTTTAGATAATACCATCGAACGAAATAGTAGTAAAAACTGGTCAAGGAGACCATTATTTCTGACAGGCCTAATTTACTGGCACTGTTAACAGCTAATTAACACATTAAGGTGCTGAAGCATGAACATATTTACTCAGAGGTTCTCTAAAGCAAAATTTATAGTTAAAACTCCTAGGAGAAATGGCAAACATTCACAGTAACAAAAATAGATGGCATATACTAATAGCAACATGGCTGAGATTGATTCCTATCCAAAGGTCAAATGGCACTTTGAGAGTAATGGAGTTCTGTAAGATAGCCAGAAATCATTAGCTCGCTTAACTAGGAAATAGTTTCAATTAGTAAAAGGACTGTGACTTCTATCAGTAGATATTGCAAGATGAAAAGAATTACAATCTAATTTTTCCAAAATTTGAAATAAACACAATTCAATTTATTAGTTAAAATACACATTTGATTTTCACTGTCAATCTCTAAAAATTAAAATATCCACTTGAAGAGAAACATTAGTGGCACACAAACTGGATTTTAGACTCATAGAAAGAGAGATTAGACTGGACCTGTGATTTTACTGACAGGGGGAACTCCCCGATGAGAAAACTCCCTTTATCAGTGAAGGTCAGCACCTTGTCTACAACTTAATAATTTTAGATATTTACCTAGACCACTGATTTAATTTATACTCACATAGCCAATATGTGTCCAAAGTGAGACTTGAATCCAGGTCTTCCCAGCCCCAAGGCCAACTCTCCATCCACTGTATAACAGTATAATAGTGCCATTCTAGAAACTACATATGTATGTATATGTGCACACACACATATACACACACCTACAGGAACACATACACACACACATATATATTTAATGAGAAGGATCTTAGTGTAATACATAACTGTTCTCAAAGCAAATCCTGGGAATAGGTCCTGTTTCTAGCACATACTGGCTGTGTGACCCTGGACAAATCACTTAAACTCTAAATGCTCTAGGCAATCCTCTGAGACTATAAATTACAGACAGGGTGTTGACCTGCCATGAGAAAGTAAGTTTCTTACCTTGAAATTCCCCAAACCAACAAAATCATAGGTCTCATGTCTTTCTATAAGATTTTTCTTATGCTGGCAAATACTTAACTTTTTTTTTGCTGGAAAATCTTTAAAAAGAAACAGAGCTAAACTGCTAGAATCATATTATGAAAAAAATGGAACTGGTTTAGGCAATTTGGATCCTTATCACTAGATCTGAGGTGACCCAAAGCTTTTCTAAGCCTTAAGCTGCTTTATCTGTAAAACTGAGATGAGAGTTACACAATCTTGTTAGTCAAAACTCAAAGATACATCTCCACATACTATATTACTAACCAAAATAAATTAGCATCATCATCCTTACCAGTTAGCTTAATTATCCTTTTCAAGATTGGGAAAATATAAATAAAGGACCTTTTCCTCTTGGAATCTTTCAGCAATCTGGCTTTATGTCCATTTCCAGGCTTAGTCTTACTTTTCTCAAGCTAACTGCTTGTGTGTTACTGATGCAGCTTTTTACAAGAAACATATTTACACCACCTCAAATGCATCGTTGCAAAGTTAGTGTATCGGGTACTTTATCAGATGCTGCTTTGTGGACAACACGGCCTTCAGTTCCAACTACAGCACAACATCTTGGGGACATGGATGATGAGAAGTTAGGCAGCCGATTGACTCTGGCCAGAGATATTTCATTTATGAGTAGAAAAAAATCTGTTTATACACAGAGAGTACTCTTCAGTTGGGACAAGTAAGTGATGCAGTGAATAGCAGGCTGGGTGGGCCTGGAGGGATGAAGATGCATCTTCCTGAACTCAAACCTGGCCTCTCTTACTAGCTATGTAACCCTGGGCAAGTCACTTAACCTTGCTTGCCTTAATTTCCTCATCTCTAAAATAAGCTAGAGAAGGAAATGGCAAACCACTCTAGTATCTTTGCCAAGGAAACCCTGAATGGAGTCACAAAGAATCAGACATGACTGAACAACGGCAATAGATTCACTCCCCTCCTTCGCTTGATTCTAAATCTGTAAGATATCTTACATCTGTCATTTTCTCCACTCATGCAGCCAACACCCCAACTCAGCCTTTTGTCATCTCTCGCCTAGATTACTGTAACAGTCTTCTAACTGGTCTCTCCATTTACAATATCTCCTCTCTCCACTCCATTCTCCGCAGCACTGACAAAATAATCTTCCTAAAGCACAGAAAAGACCAAGTTCAAAAATCAGCAGCGGCTGCTTATTGACTCTGGGATAAAATAGAAATTTCTCAACTTGACATTGAAGTTCCTCCACAGTTTGGCTACAACCTGCCTTTCTAACCATATCGCCTACTATTCTTTATGTTCTGGTCAAGCCAGATTACTAGGTAGATGTTCCCCAAATTTGAGATCCTATCTCTTGCTTCCATAGGTTCACACAAACCTGGAATGCTCTCCTTCTTCAACTCCACCTTTAAAAATTGTTATTTTCCTTCGAGCCTC
This sequence comes from Phalanger gymnotis, assembly GCA_028646595.1. Lineage (NCBI taxonomy): Eukaryota > Metazoa > Chordata > Mammalia > Diprotodontia > Phalangeridae > Phalanger > Phalanger gymnotis. The sequence continues at coordinate 113,632,052 of CM053626.1, read as the reverse complement.
TGGCACATCTCAGGTACCATCTCCTCAGTGAAGCCTTCCTCGATGCTCCCAGTTGGCAGCATTCTCTCTTTTCTAAATTATCTTGTTTTACTCTGTGTTTATAGATTATCATGCAACCCACCTTCCCTAGAATGAAAGCTCTTTGAGGACAGGGACTTGTTTTATTTTGGGGTTTTGGGGTTTTTTTGCTTGTTTTGCACCCCTCTACCTGTATGTGTCTAGTACGTGTGTGTGTGTGTGTGTGTGTGTGTGTGTGTGTGTGTGGCTGCATTTAATCTGTAGAGAGTGAGTTCCCAATAAACTCCTTTTACTAATACACATCAGCAAAGGGTCTGTAATTTATTGTTGCCCAGGGCAGTAAGAAAGTAAGTGACTTGCTCAGGAACATTTCCTCCAAGATATGTGAGATCTGGGAATTGAATCCAGGGTGCCACTCCCTACACACACACACACACACACACACACACACACGATTTATTCAATACACTACGATGTCTCTAGCCTTACACATAAGAGCCACCTTATAAAAATTCGTTGAAGATTGTTAGCTTCAAGCTTTTATATCCTCCCTCTCCCCTTCAATTCTCCATTCTTCAAGGACTTCAAAGTAGAAAGGGAAAGTGGTTTAAGTATGGATGTCATTGACTCTTCTCTCTGAGAATCCACCATTTTACACTAGCATTTAAACTTTGTTTGTCACCCACCCATCCATTCCATCACTATCCCCCACTGAGAAGGGCAGCATTTCAGCATCCTATCAATAACTCTCTTGAGGCTGTTATTTCTTTCTCCTTTCCCCACCCTTTTAAAGGAAGCTCATGTAACTGGCAAGCCAACCCACCTCACAATACAATTATAATAGAAGAATGCTCTCAGGACAGTTACTGTAAATCCCATATTCCTGAATGGTAAACCACAGAAACAAGAGCCTATCTGTTCAAATCATCTGCCTGGATTTGTGTTTTGGATAACAGACAATTCAACAGTAGTTCTAGGTAGTAAATATGGCCCAGATCATTCATATGTGAAGGTATTACTCAATTCCTCTTCCCTTTCAAAACAATGCCTATATTTCCTTTACACAGTGTCCCCATCAAATTGAGCAAGGATTTGCTTTTCAAGGCGCACAATTACATACACGAAAACAAATGCAACCTTAGAGGCATCAAAATCTTGTCTCTACTATTTACCCAGCTATGTAAATAAAAACTTGAAATAATGCAATGATAAAAAAAAGAAAACACCTTAAAACTAAAAATTGAGTAATTCTTCCTTCTGGGTTTCAGCAGCTTACTAAGCTTATGCAGTCCAACCCTTTACTCTTCTCTCTCTATATCAGAATCCCAATTTCTACTTCAAAAGTCTATTGTTCTCCTCAAGGTTAAACAAAGCTGGTATTATCTGCGACTATCTAACTGTTGCAGACTTTCTGAGTTGCTATAAGCAAGAAAAAACATCTAGTCTTATCTATAACTGCATTTGTAAGGAAAACCAAAAAATGTCTATTTCAAATAAAAGAAAAAGAAGAAAACCCATACAGAGGAAAGATCATCCCACCAAGAAAAAGCTAACACACTAACAAAAGTAAGAGCTAGAGAAGGTAAAGGGGGAGGAGGGAGGGAAGGAAGAGGGAAGTGTTCTTTCTATGCCAAACTTCTCCACGCTGTAACTGAGGTTTCAGGAGAAGTAGAATATTAACCAATCGCTCGATGACTCGGGTGGGAATAATCACTTGTTGTTCTATTGTCTTAAAACTTAGAGAAAGCATTTAAATCCATCTGGGTGATTTTATCACTTTAAAGAAGCACACACCTTGTTGATCTTTCTAATGCATGATTTTTAAAGATTTGACCGAAGTGCAAGGACAAATGATTTTTGCTTTTAATCAATTCCCTCATTTCAGCAATAAAGCGGTAATTCCAGCAGTAGTGAGGAATTTCTTCCTTCAATGCAGGTCATAACTTGGTTATGTCCTTGTCAATAAATCCTACGGAGTTTGCAGCTTGAGGTGCTTAGAAGAGAAATGGCCCACTAATTGTCTGAGGTGAGAGCTGAACAAAGATTTTTCGGAAGCTAAATTCTAACTTCATCCACTAAGCCAATATCTCTCTGCAAAAAAAAAAAAAAAAAAGGAAGGCAAACTGAGTTTTAAATACAGGGGATGGTGAATGTATAGTTACTAACTGTACAAAAACAAACTTTGTTTTTATTGGTAGAGAGCCCCTCTAGAATAAAGCTATTCTTAGTAATGGGAGTGCAGCAACAAGAACCACCACGGGTTGCCAAATCCCTTCTTTCAAACGCCCTCTTTTCTCCTGGGTACTCGAAGGTCTCGCTGACCACAGGCGCAGGACAGGAGCCCTGCCACCTCAGGCCCTGGCGGCCGCTCAGTGGTTGTAGAAATCCCAGAAGCGCTGCCTGAGCTAGAACGGACGGCCTGAGCTGTGCACCTGCGGCTCTATTTCATCCCGGCTGGCTCACTCCCGGCGGCCACACACCTGGTGGCCAAACCAGAGACACGCTCAGCTCACTCACCCACCTTCTCAGTCTCTCTCAAGAACAGAAGGTTCTTAACTAATTTTTTTTATGGACCCCTCTGGCAGTCGCGTGAAGCCTATGGATCCCTTCTTAGAACAATGTTTTTAAATACTTGAAAGAAATGCTAATTTCGGTTAGAGGTTAATGAAAATAAAGATGTGAATCCTTTTCCCTATCCAAGTTCACGGATTCCCAAAAATCTAACCACGGACTACAGGTTAAGACCCTTGCTTTAAAACAACCCAATTTCTTAGATTTCAAGAAGAGTGAAAAACCAGAATCAAACTCAAAGCTCTCCTCTGTGCGTCCCTCCCTCCCCCTCGCAGTTCCCACATTCTTGCTTCCCGACACCTAGCGTGCCCTCCAGGTGCTAAAGTCCGAGGTATGGGAGGGGGTCGCAACTGGGTCTCCTCCACCAGCTATGGTGTTGCTTCCTGGGCCCCTGGACTACTTTTAGCTACGTGCACCTCCTCTCACGCGCACCCAGCTAATTAGTGGGACGGTACTCTCGGAGTGGAATAAAGGAGAGGGAGGAAGAGCGTGAGAAAGCGATATAGGGGAGACGGGGTTCGGGGAGAGGTCACAGGGGAAAGGAATATAGATGCAGACCGTCCAGAGCCAGCATGGAGGGGAAGTCCTTGCAGTTAGAGACACCCGTGGAGTCGGTAACACATGTCTTCCACAGGTTGGCCCAATAGGTGGCGGTGGTGATGACCGTGCCATCGATAGTGGACACTTTCCAGTAGTCGGTGGGCAGTGTGGAGGAGACCAGCACCCAACCCGAGATGGCTACCATGAAGGCGATGATCTCCGAGGCTGTACTCGCCATGTCTCTGGCTGCGCAGCGCTTTCCGCATCCACTCTCCTGCCTAGGACCTCTTCCTTCTAGTGCTCCCCACACCTACCCCTCCCCCGACTCCGCCTCCTTCTAGGGTCCCCTCCTCCAGCAGCCCCAGGACGAGCGTGAGTAAAAGAGGGTCGAAGGGACCCCGGAGCTTGAGCGCCCAGTTCAAAACTAGCTCCAGCGGGGAAGCCACCAGCTCACTGCACGGAGTCCCGGTAATTTTGTTTCACAGCATCCTGTCCCAGCCCTGGCTTTCCCTACACCCCCAATCCGAGCCCGCTTTTCCCCACTCCTTGTTTACTCCCCTCCCCTTCTTTCCTCCTAAGAAGAGAGAAACTAAAAAACTCGGCCCTATAGATTATGATTTCTAAATGGGGAGGGAGAAGAGATAGGGAAAGAAAATGAAAAAACTTAATTGTCCTGCTATGCCCCAGACTTCACTCTCACCACTTCTCGCCGCTGAAGATTCAGGGGGATGATCGTCCCTCAGCTCTGTCAGGTTTCCTTGGAAGAAACATGAAGGATATAAGGGTGTAAGGAAAGGGCTAGACAGCTAGTTTGTTGGACACCGAGAGAGATCTCTAAGAGAGTGAGGTAATTACCCAGGTTTTCTTGCCCCCTGGTCCAGATCATCACAACCTTGAATCTGTATCCGAGTTTTCTTTCCTCTGTGCCCTCATGCTCCCTCCTCAGAAATTGGGCCAGGTGCCCGCATCAATAAGAGCACATTCCTTCATGCACCTCTCTCAGTAACCTATTCCCCTCCTCTAGCAGTCTATTATTAGTTTGCTGGTTCAGCTTGCCAACCCAAAGAGCCCCTCATTAGAGGCATATGGCCTAAAGACAGTAAAACCAACAGCGGCTGGAACATCCAGAGACCTGTGCCTTCAAGAAATGCCCTTGTTCTGAGGCATTATAGGAGGGGAAGGCAGGCAACCAGGAAGTGGCACATCTGATGGAAGGGATTCTCTTTATGCCCTACCCGTGGCAAATAGTTTGCTTTCCAAAGTACCTTATTAAATCTGAAAGGAGAAAGCCTTTTGTGTGCTATACATTATAGGTAAGCTTAAAGTGGTGTAGTCTAACAACACCGTCCTAAGCTTATTCCATTATTAAGTTTTAACTCTTCAAGGTAAGTCTGAGAAACTGATCCTGTTACACCTGAGTGGGACTGTCAAGGAGGGTTCACTGAGCAGACTGTCTTTGGAAGCAGCATGAAGCCTCTGTATACACATATCTGTTCATTGTACACTCCCAGTTCTAATGAAACTGGCCTGCTAACTGTTCCCCACTCGCAACTCCTGTCTTTGCACAAGGAATATTCTCCATACCTGGACCACACTCCCTTCTTACCTCCATCCAATAAAATATTTTCCTGATCACCCCAGATATTGACACTCTCTAGGTTTTGAAATTATTTTATCTATACTTTGTTTATATTTACTTGTATGCAGATTGTTTCCTCCAAACAGACTATGAGGTCCTTCATATTTGTCTATGCATTATGGAATCTGGCACAGTGCCTTGCATATGATAGTAGACGCAATAAACATTTGTTGAATTGAATTTGTTTATCCAGATCCATGGATAGAGGACAGAACCAGCACACGTGCAAAGTCTTTTGATTTAATCAGAATCATAAGCTTAAAAATTCTAGTCACAGCACTGCCTTTCATATATGGAGATAAGACAACTGACGTGCTTTATGCTATGCCTTATCTTTTCTAGTAGTAGTGAAGTGTTCATGCTTCACCATCCATACTCTCTTTGCTGAACAAAGATATTTCCCTTGTGACAAGATACATATAAGAAGCGGGGCCACAGTAGAATATCTGAGTCTTGCAGGACTGAAACCTTGGAGTCATCTTAGACCTCTTGTTGTTTTCTTCTTCTTCTTGTACATTTGCTTACCCAGTCCTACAGATTCCTCCTTTCCTCTCCCTTCCTTCTGCCAGCACGTGCCCCAGGCGTTCAGACCTGCATAACTGCAATAACATCTGTCCAACCTCCCTCAAGTCCACCTTGGAAACAACTGTTAGTTTAATCTTCCTTATAATAATAGAAAACTTGGATTTATAAAGTGCTTTAAGGCTTGCAAAGTACTTTACAAATATTACCTCCTTTTATCCCCACAGCAATCCTGGGAGGTGGGTGCTATTATTATTCTCATTTTACAGATGGAGAAACTAAGTCAGAGAGAGTTTAAGTGAGTTGCCCAGAGTTACGCAGTCAGACACACAGTATCTGAAGTCAGATTTATATACCACCTAGCTGCAAATCATAAAACACTATATAAATGCTAGGTATTATTGAATACCATTTTGGTTATGTGTTCTGCTGACCAAAAACAAAACAAAACAAAAAAAAACCCCAACAACCTTGAGCAATTCCTGATTTCTTACCACATCAAATCTAAATTCCTTTGTCTAGATTTCAAGGCCCTCTGTAATCTTATCTTGACCTATCTATCACACCTTATTTCCTATTATTCTTGTCTATATTCTGTTTGTTCTATCAGGTCACGTTGTCCCAGAACGTGCTCATTTCCCATGTCTATGTCTTTATCATATTTCACTTGCCTAAAATACCTTTCACTTGTTCCTATTTTGTCTAAACCCTACATATCTCACTAGACTAATCCAAAGGTTAGTTCAACTACATGAAAAGAACCTTATGACACAATGCTTCTGTGTAATGAATCTGTGACTAACTAAGCTGGGTCACCCTGCACAAGTCACTCAACTCTCTGGGCATCATTTTTCTCACCTGAAACTGAGAAGACTAAAGTATGTGATTTCTAAGATCCTTTCCAGCTCTAACATTTTATGATTACATGCTTCTATTCTGCAAAACTAAATATAGGATATCTAAAGTAGGGCAGCATTTATATTTGCATGGTGTTTATTTTGTTTCATCATTTCTCTTCAATAATCTAATTACAAACCAATTTTATATTGAAATCTTTGGTGACTCAAGATGACCACAAAGATTACAGAGAGCTGAGGTTAATATTTGGGAATAAATCTGTATGTACTTGAGTAGAAAGACATACACTTTATTTTATTTTTTTAATTTGTTTCTTCAAAGTTCTTTTAATTCTTTTGGATTTCAAATTTTTCTTCTTGATAATAATATTAGATAAAAAACCAGTTTTATAAATTAAATCTGGTCATCAAAACTATTTTTTCCCGATTGGTATGCGATGAAGTGGGCCTGTTAGGATTTTTTGTTCATTTTTTTTGCCAGTTTTTTTAACCAGGAGAGCAAGAGCTAGTAATGCCTACTGGTGAAGAGAGGAGAGAAGATCGCATAAGTATAAACTTTTAAAGTGAGAAGAAACCTTCGAGATCATCTCACTGAATCTTCTTCCTACCCTATGAAAGAATCATTTCTACAACCTCCTGAACAGATTTAACTTTTGTTTGAAAATTTCCTGTAACAGAGAACTCACTACTGGAAAAAGCAAACCATTAGATGCTGTAGTTGTTATAATTGCTATCCTTATATTTAACCAACATCAGCCTCTCTGTAATGTCTACCTACACCTTCTATTTTAACTCCATGGAGCGACATGGAATAACTCAATTTAACAAATATTTAACAAGGTCTACTGTGTTGATGTTAGTGTGCTATCATCTGGAGACATTAAAAACTTTAGATAAGACATGGTCTTTGTTTTCATGAAGTTTTTCAATCTGGTAGTAGGGGGACATGATATTCTTGTTCAATCCTTTTCCACTCTCCATGACCACACTTGGGGTTTTCTTGGTAAAGATACTGAAGTGGTTTGCCATTTCCTTCTCCAGCTCAGTTTGCAGATGAAGAACTGAAGCAAACATGGTTAAGTGACTTGCCCAAGGTCACACAGCTAGTATGTGTCTGAGGCTGGATGTGAAGTCAAGTTCTTCTGACTCCAGGCCCAGAGGTCTATCCGCTGTGCCACCTAGATGCCCAGGAGGATATGATACAGATAACGATACAAAATGATACACAATGAATTTATTAAAGAGGCATATAAAATGGTATATGAGGTCAAGTAGATCAGCTAAGGGAGACGATATTTGATTTTGGCTTTAAGGTATAAATAGATTAATAAAGGGCGAAAGGGTTAATGAAGAGGGGGGAGCATTTTAGGAGTAGAGATTAGTGTGAACACAAGAAAAGAGACAGAAAAAAGCACAAGGGGTGTTCAGAGGAAAATTCAGTTTGGCTGGACTACAAAGCATTTGGTGGGAATAGTTGAAGAAAAGAGAGGCTGCACAGATTGTGGAAGGCTCTGAAAAGCAGGCAAAAGAGTTTAAGCTTTCCTTAGTAACCAAGAAAGAACAACTAAAGAATGTTGAGCAAAGGAATTCCTGTTTCAGAAGAGCAACTGAAATGTGGCTTAAGGATTTTATGTAATAACATATATATTATCAAATGTTGGAAAAGATGTGGGAAAATCGGGACGCTAATGCATTGTCGATAGAGTTGTGGACTGATCCAGTCATTCTGGAGATCAATTTGGAATTATGCCCAAAGGACAATCGAACTGTACATACCCTTTGATCCAGCAATACCACTACTGGGTCTGCATCCCAAAGAGATCATAAAAGAGAGAAAAGGACCTACATGGTACAAAAATATTTATAACAGCTCTTTTTGTGATGGCAAAGAATTGGAAATTGAGGGGATGCCCATTAATTGCGAAATGGCTGAATGAGTTGTGGTATATAAACGTAACTATTGTGCTATAAGAAATTATGAGCAGGCAGATTTCAGAAAAAAACTTGGAAAGACTTACATGAGCTGAGTGAAGCGAGCAGAATCAGAACAGTGAGCACAGTAACATTAACATTGTGTGGTGATCAGCTATGATACACTTAGCTCTTCTCAGCAATACAATGATCCAAGACAATTCCAAAAGACTAATGATGGAAAATGTCATCCACATCCAGAGAAAGAACTGATCAAGTCTGAATGCAGACCCAACATACTATTTTCACTTTCTTTGCTTTTTGTGGTGTTTTCCTTTTGTTCTGTTTCTTCTTTCACAACACAACTAATGTAGAAATATGGTTTACATGATTGCACATGTATAACCTATATCAGATTGCTTGCTGTCTTGGGGAGGAGAGGCGAAGGGAGGGAGGGAAAAAAATTTGGAATTCAAAATCTTATAAAAATGAATATTGAAAATTGCCTTCACATGTAATTGGAAAAATAAAATATTACTTTAAAAATATACTTTATCAGATGGGATGATATGTATATAGTGCATTATAATTTAAGTATATAATCATATATAATTTAAGTATATAATTAAGTATAATTTAAGTATAAAATAAGTATCAGTTATTCTCAAGGACTTTAATTATTTTTAATGAAGAAAGCCTTATAGAGAAATAGAAACCCTTCTTTACTAACCTGTCATTTCTTTAGTCTGGAGAAAGAATATTGGTTAAGAGTGTATCTCTATTTGGGTTGAGAGAGGAAAGTATGGATAGGGCTTGTCATAGCATATTAGAAGTAGAGGTCCCATACAGCCACCTATAAACCCACTAGGGTCTCCCATATCCTTATAAAAAGCCTTTACATGATACTGTCATCTCTGGAGTATTGCCATGTATCTCTCCTTTCTTTCACTGCCAAACTCCTAGAAAGAATTGTCTACTCTTACTGTCTCCACTTCATCACCACTCACTCATTTAACCCCATCCTGATATGGCTTTCAATCCCAATACCCAAATGAAACTCTTCTCCCCAATGTTACCCAGGATCTCTTTACTTTTAAATTAATGGCTATTTCTCAGTCCCCAACCTCCTTGAACTTTCTGAAATTTTTGACATAGTTAATCAGATACTGCAGATGGACAAGCCCAACACTGAGAAGGAAAAAGAGCCTGGATTATATTTATGAAACTGTGTGGTGCTTTTAGTGATCCTAACCTAATTTCTGGTGCAAAGATTCATCTTTTCAGTATTGTTCTCCTAATGATGTATGTAAATCTCAAAACATCAAAGTCTCCAAGAAATTAAAATTGTAGTTTACACAAAGAGAAATGGAGAGAAATGCGGTGGGCACAAGTAAGCTATAGGTGATAGCCTCTGCCTGAGAAATGGCATAAGGAATATGTCATCCAGTAAATGTATGATCTGAAAAGGAGATAGGCCAATCATGTAGCATGAGAGAAGGATAACAGATGGACAGAAAATGGTGCACTGCTACCCATGAAATTCAAAAAGACCTAGAGGAAAGCTTCCAGCACGTTGAATGGATGCTCTGTGGAAGGTACATAGAAGAATACGGGTAAGAGTCACACAGGATGAGAAGGCATGCTTGAATTCCAATTTGTACTGATGGAAGGAATAGCTACATAAATGAGATCTGAGATATTCTGAAGCAATGTTTCTTAACCAGGGGTCTGTGAACTTATTTTAAACAATATTTTGATAACTGTACTTCAAAAATTGATTTCCTTTGTAATCCTATGATGAAAAATATTATTCTGAAAAGGGGTCCACAGGCTTCTGGACTGCTGTAGAAGGCTATGATATACACAGAAAGTTAGAAACTCCTATTCGAAAGTACCAAAGAATTATTCCCACTGCTGAGCATAGGTGGTTTTTTTTATTTCTTTGATACTTTAATGATTCTGTGATCTCATCAATGTAGGAATTCCCTCCAACAGTGCTGATTGCAACCCATATTCCCATTCTTTTCCTGTCCCACCCTTTTCCAAGTCCTGATGTAAATGCCCTGCATTGGATCTAAATGTATTGATGACTTTTTCTAGATCCCTTAACATTGTACACCTGCCTGGAGTTTAAGAGATCTCCATTGGATATCCATTGCTCACACTATATGACTAGTCACCCTTATTAATGCAACTTTCTGACAAAACCTTTTACTCTAACTCTCATGCACAATTCATCATTGGCAATATGTTGCAACCTATTCATACTCAACAGGCATCCACATAAGAATACAACATTAATTTTTTGGATGACTGGCAACTTTAATTATTAGGAGAGAGCAAGAGGTCTTCCATGACTTGCAGCCATTCAGCGAGAATAACACAAGGATATTTGTGTTTAAAAAAGAAAAACTTCTCTTTCAACAAGAAATGTTTATTTTGCACACAGTAGGCATTTCATAGACATTTGGACTGGATTTAGTACAAACTCCTCACTCTTCAATTGAGGAAAAATGGAATCCTTAAAGAAAGAGTGATTCATCTAGCGTCACACAAGCAGTAATGTTAGTGGCAGATCTGGGAGTAAAAATGGGTTATAAGTCTGTGAAACAGCAGAGAAATTCTACAAGTGGGTGCTGGGGAAGAGGGACAACTAAATGGTTGGTGCTTAAAAATAATAGCTTAAAAAATAGCTTTCCAACGTGTAGAATCTCACCACTGAAGCTTTGTACCTCTACTTCAAGGTCCTGATCCCTGTTAAAATGTAAGCATTCCTGGGAGATTCAGGAGTTTAAGCTCTGTCATTTGTCAAGGTGTTTGAATTTCAGATGGGTTTTCCTAAATGCAAGTTTTGAAGAGGAGGAGGAGGGAGAGAGAACTGGAATGAGTAAGCCTGGTAGAACTGCTAGAGTGGGAGGAAGAAATTGGTGGGGCTCAGGGTAACCTGGGTATGCAAGAGAAAAGGTTTCACGAAGGGGCATTTGCAACACTGAAGACCAGCTCCACCATTTTGTCAAGGGGAAAACTAGAGATTGGGGAAGGCTTGTCTATGACTAAATATGGGTCTCTTCTAGCATTAATGATTATATTATGGCAGGATTTATTCAATATTTCTTTTTATTGTTTTCCAGACCTGTGATTTCATCAGTATGGGATTGCACTGATACAAACCAGCAACTTCTCCATCACTTACAGTCTTAGAAAATTTTCTGAGAGCACTGAAAAGTTAAGTGACTTACCCATTGTCATACAGTTAGTACATATGAGGAGTAAGAATAGGAGCAGAATTGCCTGGGTATAGTAGAAAGTTAATTGACTTGTCCGTGATGATACAGGTAGCACCCAGACAAATCCTCACTAACCAAGACTAGCCCTTTTTCTAGAATATCACAATGCTGTAGTCTTTCATGCATTTTATAAAGAAGCCTGTTGTCTCATTCATATGATAGTATTTTAAGATGTCTCAATGTATATGTGTATATATACAAAGATATGGTGTATATATGTGTGTACATCCATGTGTATTATATATATAGTACATATACCTATATGCACACAAATGTGTATATGTGTATATATTATATGTAAAGATATAAGCGTAAAGATATGTATAGGCATATATGTGAATATGTATCCATACATGTGTGTGCTTATATACCCACAGATGGTGATGGATGAAGAGAAACTTTGATCATTTTCTCTATTCCCTTAATCAGCTCCGGGAGATTACAAGACACGGACCTTTGTCTGAAAGGTGTCTCCTGTGGAGCTTGACCTAGGCCCTATGTCCTTGCTGGGAGAGATGTGCCCTAACCCCTTGTTGAAAGAACTTAGGGAACACTCTCTTGGCTCCTCATGGAGCTTTGCTACTCTAGCTACAGAATAATTCTGTGGTCAGTCTCCTCCTTCTCCAAAAAGCATTCTGTTAAGGAAATCTTCTTCTTGATGGCCAGTGCCTAACTTGAACACAGGAATTCTCAGATTAAGAGACTGCCTACAAGGAGCTAACCCCAAATGTGGAAAAGTCCATTCTCTCACCTGTGCTCAGAAAAAGAAACAGAAAGGAAGAAGCAGGTGCCAGGGACAGGGAAGCTCAACATCTCTTTTAAGCAATTTTCAAGCACATTTCCATTTGGGGTCACCATTGCTGCTCCTGAGGTGGGGATGAGAGAGAGAAATCCCTTTCCCACCCTGACCCCCATCCTGATTGGTGCATCTCAATTTGGAAATCTAAGGGACTGAAAGTTTGAGAAAAGGGGGAAAAGTCCAAGGGATAATACCATTTCATAGAACATTTCTTCCAAAAAGTCTTGTTCTCCTGGGCCTCAGTCAACCAATCATCAAGAGGCAATAGCCCCAGGCACTAGGGACCAGTCAGAGGGATTTCTTGTTTTAGTTCTATCTCTCAACTAGAGCGAGGGTATGCGTCAAGCTCAATAGGGTGGTAATACCTTTCAAACAAAGTTCTGTCTCATCATCTAAGTGGGAGACTTGTCAGATTAATCGGAAGTTTTCCTGATCAGCTCCATTTACAGATAAATACATATGTGATCATAAATAATGTATTTAGCTTAGGGATAGTTTGACCAGTAGATGGTAAAGGAGGAGTGTATTGCCCATTAGCCTTAATTTCCCCCTTCCCTACACTCCTGCTTCCTTCTTACGCTGGCGTTTACAGGTGTCATAAGCAATGGCCTAACTCTAGCCCATTCATTTTCTAAAGGATTCAAACCACACTCTCATAGTTCACAGATATACTGTGAATGTCTGGTATTGTTTACCTTTAAAGGTGCTTTGATCACCTGATTTTTTTTCAATTTCTCCTCCCTCACGTTCCCTCTTCTTTTTTTTTTAATCACCTTCTCCCCGGCCACCGATCTAGCGTTATCTTTAAGGTAGATAGAATATTTGTACCATTTATTGTCTAAAAAAAAAAGAATATTGTGTCTAAAAATAAGCCACCTATTCTGAAGGCTCCTGTCATAAGATCATAGACTTAGAGCTGAAAGGGACTTTCGATGTCATCTAATCCAACCCCTCTTCCATTTTATAGCTGAGAACATTAAAGGCCAGAGATGTTAAATTGAACTGCCAACCTAGGTCCTCTGACTCCAAATCAACATTCTTTGTTCTATATCATCTCTTTGTGTTTTCTAATACTCCAGGGGAAAATGTAAACTTTTTCTTTGTACTTTCCCAGAATTGAAAATTCTCATTTGTTTTATATATCCTTCCTCTTTGATCTTTCATCTCTGTGTATGCATTCTATTTCTTTATGGCCTACACATCATCATCATCGTCCTCCTCATCATCATAAACTGTCATTTATACAGGGTGTCTCAAAAATCTTAGTGCATTTTACAGATGAGGAAACTGAGGCAAACGGGGGTTAAGTGACATACCCAGGATCATACAACTAGTAAGCATCTGAGGCTGAATTTGAACTCAGGGAGGTGAGTCTTCCTCACTCCAGGCCTAGCACTCTATCAGCTGTACCACTTAGCTGCTACAGCCCTATGAGCTATTTGTAGCTTATTCCAGAAGACCATCTTTGAATTCAGGGCTTCCTGATATCAGTCCAGGTGCTCTATCCATTGCACCACCTATCTTCCCCTGTGGGGTGGCGTGCGGATATTATATCATTAAAAGAGCTGGAGGAGGAAATGGCAAACCACTCCAGGATCTTTGCCAAGTCCCAAACGGAGTCATGAAGAGTTGGACGCGATTGAAGTTATTACCAACAACGACAATATTTCTAGGACCACACTCTTGACTTTCTTTTAACACAACATAGAATGCATTGGGATATGCTGTGGCTGTGAGCCTTTATGCTTGTATTTTTATTGTCTCTTAAATGCAAATTTATTATCCTCCCCAGATTATTTGAGCAAATTATTCAGATATTAACAGTCTTTATTTTCCTGATAGAATCACACACAGAGTATACACATAGAGATTTTGTGATGTGCAGAGAAAGAGAGTGAGAGATAAAGTGCAAAAATATACGTCTCCTGTTTAAAAAAAAGTATGAGAAATACTCTTTAGAAAAACAGCTATTTCTGGAGATTGATATGTATAATTTTGATTTATATAAAATAAAAAAAAACCTCAACTCAAATGGTCCTTTTTACTCCATAAATTAACTGCTAGCTGACAGCACTATTTGTTCTTTGGCATAAACAGATTAGGGTCGTCATGCCTGTGGACTGGGTTGATTTTTCTTTTACTTTTATCCTTTGTCTTTTTACTTTCAATGGGGCTGGGCCTTTCCAAGCCCTTCTTCCTCCTTTTTTTAGAGCCTTGTCCTGGCTATTAGTTCTTGAAAACTGTATTTTTTAGAGCTCAAAGAATCTGATCAAAGAAATCAGATTATTTACATGATTTCAAAGGGTTATTAACCTTCTTTAATGCTAAAGAACATTCAGTAGGGGAGTCAGACATTTCAGAATCTCAACTCTTACTATTCCCGTTCAGGCATGTGTAACTAAAAGAAACCATTTTACATTCTGCTCAAAAGTCAGCCTACTTGGGGATGGTAATATGTATGAAATAAACAAAGGCATGCTTGTTTTAAAGTGTTTGTAAACTGAAAACAGAATGCAGTTTTATTAAAATAAGAAACAAAGCATGAACGTCATTCTCCACTTTAAGATTATAGGATCTAAAACAGTTTTGGCAGGTGAACTGAGAGCTGATGTCTACAAAGTATCTTTCCACTGAAAAATGTTTTCTTATTTTCTGTACTGTCCAGGCTACTGAATTATGGATTGTAATCTGCACTAGTAAAGGGATCAGGAATGCACATGAGGTCATGGGGCCACAGAACCTTCTTCACGAGCAAATCTTAAATTTTGGAAGAAAGTAAATGTATACACAGTACGCTCTTCTTTCCATTGTTTTCCTGAAGTTGCATGCATATATTTTATTCGACAAATATTTACCTCCGTTATAAGCATTAAGTAGTTATTTTATTTTCATTATTAAATGTACCACTTAATATTTTGATAAAATTAGGCTGCAAAGATTTAATGCCCTACTTTAGGTGAAATATCTAAGCCACTTTTTGAGATCTATACCGGTGTATTAGCGTTGCAAGTTATTTTTTGTTGCTTTGTCTTATTTTGTAAGAAAAATAGGAGATTTCCCCCTTGCTAATTGTCCATTTCAAGGCTTTTAAAAAAGTGCAAACCAGCTTAGCTAACTAAGCGGGAGATTTGCAGAAATGCTTTACTTAAGATACATTTCACCTGCCAAACAACACAGGTGCACCTTTCAGCAACTCAAGAATTGTCTAAGCATCAAATTGTGTCTCAGGATGTAGCAATAATAAAATGGATTTGTGGTGGCTGAGCAGGAAAGACATGAAAATATTCATAAACATATGGTAGCTTAGACAAGTGAATGGCTCCAGGTCAAAGTATTGTAATTCCACAAAAAAAGAACAAATTTATGCTGATATCATTTCTTTAATATTTCTCATTTTATCTTAATAATTAACAAGAATTATCTAAAATTTATAAATTACTTGTCAAGAAAACTAGAATGTACAGATAATGGATATACTTTTATATATGCTTCAAAGCAAAAACTTCAAAGCGGTATGTGAGTGAGTGTGTGCAGGGTTGGTTTAAATTTGTGAGACAAATGCAAGTCCTGTTTTGCACGCAACAATTGGGCCAGCACGAAAAAGCTTTCTAAAAACCAAATGATGATACAGATTATCTACTTTTTTCCATTAGCTCATGATTTCTTCTTCAGAAAGCTAATCAATATATTTATTTGCCAAAGAGATTCTTCTGCTAAGTTAAAAAAAAATAAAAAGTAAGCACAAATTAAGGTGTGCAATGTACTAGGTATATTGTACATTTTACTAAAATTAATGCCATTTATATAGGGGAAAAAAACTCAAGTAAAACCAAAGTTTACATATAAAAACTACTAAGTGTAATTTGAAATAAAAATGTATTATAATGCATGCACAAAACATAAAGTAGGACCCAAGGCAGAGAATACACAATGTCCCAAAAGTCTTAGTAAAATTTGAAGCCACTAAAGTTTAGTTCTTGCTAGTTGCAAATTATGTGTGCTATAACTCTTCTTGAACTGAATAGAACAAAAAGGCAAATGAATAAAATTACTGTGTAGAATTTAAAGTGGAAATTTAGAAGACAACTTCCAACTTCACCGGATATTTATAGTAAATAATCTTCTAAAATGGTTTAAAAGTTATGTGCTTACAAGCTTTCTCAAGCTATAATCGGGTTATGATTATAGGGTAAAACAATACCTCAGGCTCTAAAACTTTGGTTGGTCAGATTAACTATTAGTTGACTTTACCAGTAGGTCTATTTATGTTTGGTTTTTTGTATAAAAAGTAAATGTTTCTTATTCAAAAAAAATTTGGCAGCAACTTTTGATTTGTCTCAATTGTTGTATAGCCAGGCTTTGGGATTTTGAGCTGCAGCTTATAACAGCTAGGCGACTTTTCTATTATCTACATGGTGAAGAGGGCATTGTATCTTTATTTAGAAAATCAGGATCACCAGGTTGTCTATATAGCTTTTGCTGGCGGAATATTCGTCCATCCTGGAACTGTCCAGATGGGAAGAAATAAAAGGCCTAGGACAAAATGCAACCTCTATTTGGTAAGAGAATTAGAATACACATGTACTAGGCAAGAGTCCAATTAACATTATGTATACATCTACAGAGATGTTGGCTCCCCCTTACAAATGAGAGATTACTCAAAGTCAGGCTCTTGGTGTTGGAAAACAGCACAGAGGACTTCTTCATGAGTTGGATTTTGTTGTCTTCTCCTTGCTAGTATTTGCACTACTTCTCTAATTGGAAAAAAATATGAATTTGGCTCTTTTTTATCTTATTCCTTTTATGGCATTCGATCATTTAACGAAAGCAGCATGCACACTGCTGGTGCAATATTTTCCTTGGCAAAACTGGGCCCAACCAAGATGACAAAGCTTTAGTTTATCAGTCATTGAAACTTTGACTAAACCTCAGTTTTATTTTGAAGTACAGCTAATAACTTGTAGACTTCTGAATTTCATACTTGCCTACAAAGACAGAGACAGTTGGCTTTAAAACCAACAAAATCACTTTTATAGCACGCTCCACTTATTTCTATTCTTCTCATTAGTCAGCTTAACAGCATTGCTATGGTCAATTGAAAGTGCATGCATTTTGTGTGTGTAATTGTGAAGTCAAGAGCAACAATCTGGTAGCAACTTCATTTTACAAATAAGGAAACAGAGGAAACAGGTAAATTCAATTTGATAAGCATTAATTAGACACCTACTTTATGCAAGGCTCTATTAGGCATGCAAGGTGAAAACAAAACCATTTCTGACATCAAGGATCTTACATTCTACTGAGGGAAGGGCTGGAGAAGGACATATAACACATACACAGACTGTTATAATACAATGCAAGAACATTAAAAGGGATCAGGAGAGCCTTCATGGAGGAAGTGGCAAGTGAGCTGAAACAAAAGAAGAAAAGAATTCTGAGAGGTAGGGATGTGGAAGGTATGCAACCCAGAAAAGAGGGTACGCAACAATCTTTCCAAATGTATGGAGTTAAGGAGACTAAAGACTGAGTTCAAGGAATTTAATTAGTTGTTTGGCTAGACTGAAGGATTCATGAAACAGAAACACATAAAATAAGCACGTAAAGGTGGATAGAAGCAGAATTGTGGAGAGCTTTCAATGCTGGGCTGAAGAGCTTATAATTTGTATTAGACATAATAGGGAACACACTTATTTGAGCAGGGGAATGATATGGTTACATCTATACCTTAGGAAGATAATTTTTTCAGCTATGTAGAGGATGGAATGAGAAAACGTAAGGCTGGTAGCAGGGAGACTAATTAGTAGATAGTAGACAGTTAAAATTAGTAGATAGTAAATATATAGTAAATATTAGTAGATAGTAGATACTAAAATTAATACATAGTAGATAGTTAAAATAACAATAATATTAATAGCCAGCATTTCCATAGTGTTTTAACATTTGCAAAATGCTTTACATATGGTACTTCATCTGGTCCTCAAAATAGTTTTCAAAGATCATTAGATGCAGGTTTCAAGGAATGGACGGAAGTGGAAGTGGTTTTCTCCTTTCTCGTCAATCATTTTGACCAGCTTCCTCTACTGCCTACTAACTCTGGACTTTGCCAAAAATGAGAGGGAAGGGAGGAAGGGAAAGAAGGTGGTGGCTACTCTGGGACAGTTTGCACCCATTCAAAATCAGCAAAGAGGAAACAAAGGCGTGGAAAGAAGTCACCTGATCCTCCTCTTCCTGGCCCCTTGTAGGGCCCTAGTTTTTCCACTCAAAAAATTTGCATCAGCTCTGTCCACATCTACCAAAGTTACCCCAATTCCTCCTCCTTATGTCCCCTGCTTCCATTTGTCTTGTAATTAAAAGAAAAGAGCACGAACACCTGCCTGAAGCATATTCCCTACAAATTCTTCCCTTCCCCCAACCTGGAAAAACCAAACAAAAAGGTTTTAGAAGGGGGGATACCAGACTGTGTTCAGTTTATTTCATGCTCACTGCCTGATTTCCTTTAGACCTAGGGCAAAGAAGCTTGTGTTTATTTTCATGGCTGGAATTAAGTAACTTGCTCAAGGTCCCATGGCAGGTGAGCGATGGAGCCAAATTTAGAATTTCCAGCTGCTAAACTCTCAGTCAGTGACCTCGCCCACTGAGCCACGTGGCCCTTCTTCAGGAGGTTCCAAAGCATACATTCGTCATGGCAAGAGACATCTCCAAGCTCAGCTAGTTCTGTGAACAGGCTTCAGAAAATAAAAAATCTCTGGCAAAAGGCTCAACTTCTAAACCTTGAAACTGAAAAAATCCTAAACATTTATTCTGAGAGATTCCAAACCAAATAACAAAGCATTCATCCATCTGAAAGTAAATTGGTATTGTCAGTCTCAATAGCAAGGGACAGAATTCTAAGACGTGAACAAAACTTAATTCATGATTCCAATTGCTTAAGCTGTTAAGTTATGCTAGAGGCTTGATCATATTTTACATGAAGCAGAGATAGTCTACTTTAAAAATTAGTACTATTTCTCATTCTCCAGATCCAAGTTTTCTGTTCAAGCTTGGTAAGAAATGAATGCAAGTTTTCTAAAAGGTTTCCAAGTTTTCCAAAGCAACCTACTTACCTCAACTGCAGTATAGCTCACATTTTGCTAACAGCAGAAAACTGATCTTTTGTAATTTGAGATGCATCCTAGCAGATTTCAGTGGTGAATAGTTCTTGAAGGTAAACATTTGTTAAAAGGTCAAGATTACACCTTTAAAGCTCAGTAGGACGATGCTTTAGAAAACAGAGGAAAAACCGCAAGTGGCCCTGACACGGACAAATATCCTCAGTTTGACATCTGGTGCTTAATAATCATAAACCAATAACAATAGTTCATATTTGTGTAGCAGTTTAAGGTTTACAAAGTATTTTAGTCATAACTACCCTCTGATGTAGATAATGTAAGTATTATTGTCCCCATTTTTAGATAAGAAAACAGAGGCTCCATGATTTGGTGACTTGCCCAGGATCACACAGCTTTATGAGTAACAAAGCTGAGATTCAAACTCAGACTTCAAATCCAGTGATTTGGCTTCTTGGCTTCAAATCCAGTGCTTTTATTATAGAATGATGCTACTCTTAGTATATCGCTTATGATCATATTCTTGAAGAAAATGTTGTTTAGGAATGATTTATCTTCATGACAAATAAAGTGAAAAGGTATTATTTGTTTAACTTTATGTTTAACTACAAATAACCACTGCTTAATGGAATAATTATCTTCCCAAAAAGTTTACTCTTAAATTTTGGTGAAGTAAAATCTTGCTGTATTTCCCCATTGAGATTCATTATAAAAGCAAAGATTCATTCTTCTCAAAAAGTAGTTTCTGGAGATAATAAATTCAGATTTAAAAAGGTAGTAAATCTTTAAAATTATGGGCAACTGGGTGGTATAGTGGATAGAGCATGGGGACTGGGGTCAGGAAGACTCATTTATGTGAGTTCAAATCTGGACTCAGAAACTTACTAGCTGTGTGACTCTAGGCAAGTCACTTAACCCTGTTTGCCTCAGTTTCCTCATTTGTAAAATGAGCTGGAGAAAGAAATGGCAAACCACTCCAGTATCTTTGCCAAAACAAAACAAAAACACCCCAAACAGGGTCAGGAAGAGCCCAATACTACTTAAAATGACTGAAAAACAATAAGTTCTTCAAGAATGGAAACACAATTTCATCAGTAAGATTCCTTCCTCCAGTAGTACAGACCATAATTCCTTTACTCTTCCCTTAGAAGATTGTCTTCTTAAGTTGCTATGACCAAAAAATTGATCTCTTTGTGGCCAACTTGGTAATAAGGCTTTGAATTTGGTTAGTTTGGCTTTAAAATGAGAGGCAAAAAGTCTGTCATCAGGCTTTTGATTGAAGTCTTCCTAGATTAGCAGAAACTGTCGGAGACGGTGGGTGCTCTATTAGCTTAGCCTTGGAAACTTTAAGGTTACTTCTATGCCACAAGGAGGCATCTCATAATGTCTGTTAAGTGAGGGGTATTTTTAGATTTAGGTAGTCAACTAAAAAATGGCCTCCTGGCTCTGACTCCCTCCCCATTTACATAATTATCATTGTTATTCAGGCATGTCCTACTCTTTCTGACTCCATTTGGGACTTTCTTGGCAAAGATACCGGAGTGGTTTGCCATTACCTTCTCTAGCTGATTTTACAAATGAGAAAACTGAGGCAAACAGGGTGGAGTACCTTTGTCCAGGGTAACACAGCTAATAAGCGTCTGAGGCTGGATTTGAATTCAGACCTTCCTGACTCCAGGCCGTGCGTTCTACCCATTGTACAACCTGGCTGCCCTTATTTACATAGTACCTACATTATAGATATAGTCCATGGTCTAGCACTGTGTCAAATCTTTGGGGCCTCTTAAAAATCCTATCTTTTTGGCCTATTGTGCTCCTACCCAGAATTTCCTTGGGGAAATCTCTGGCAACAACTGAAATTTAGCATGTCTCTGGGTTTTCACTGATGTAGATATAGGTAAAAAGGCCTCTAGCTTTCTTACAAGTGCTCAAGATGCATAGCAAGCATAAAATATCCTTTCGTCCACTCCAAAGAAAATGA
Organism: Phalanger gymnotis; assembly: GCA_028646595.1. Lineage (NCBI taxonomy): Eukaryota > Metazoa > Chordata > Mammalia > Diprotodontia > Phalangeridae > Phalanger > Phalanger gymnotis. The sequence continues at coordinate 113,610,821 of CM053626.1, read as the reverse complement.
AGAAAACACATAATGGTGTCATAAAGACCTTTACATTACTCTTCTCTGTGGTGAGCCTCGTCTTTCCCCAAAGCCCTATAACATCCCCAAGATTCATAGCACCCCCTGTGGTTTAGTCTTCCCTCAGAAGAGAAACAAAACAAGGCTCCTAAAGGGTCAACTAACTCCCTGACATCCTGGGAAGAATCATTTTTACTCCAGGTAAAGACTTTTAGTCTCATGGTACTATCTTGGGGCTTGGATTCCTCCAGAAAAGAAATACAGTTGGAATGCTAGATTGGCAACTCTATTCCCTTCAGAGAAGCAGTGTCCAAAAAATTTACAGTAATAACAGGAGGAAAGTCCAGATCTTTTGCCAGCTCAACTTTATCTAGCTTTAATCTTTCTATTGCAGCTCTGGGGTCATATGTGTGACCTTCCTTTCTCCAAGTGGCTGCCACTGTTCAGTGTCTCTCCTCTTTACCAAAAGCTATATCTTATGGGTCGTTAAAGAGGTAACACTAAGCTTGGCAAAGCTTGGCATTATCCATCAACTCCCCTTCTTTCTTCAGAGGTCTGGGGTTCAAAAACATCCACTACTTGGTCATGTGGTCTCCCTTTTCCTGGACTTATATGGTTGAGGCATGTGAAATTGCCACGTAACTCTTCCATTAATTGTCCAGGTCTGGATCCAAGTGCTCAGTGTCCAAGAATTTGGGGTCTAGGAACTCATACTAATGCAACATTGCCCTAGCAGTTGCTTGAGCTGGGAGGCTGCCATCTCTAGTACTAATTAGAGGGGTGCCTGAAGGTCAAAGCACAGGGACCAAAAAGGACTTGGGGACCAAAGTTCAATCTCAGGTGTCTGATCTTTATCGTGTGCTCAGAAAAGGGAAAAATGTGGAAAAGAGATATGACAAAGCAGGTGGTTCTGGCCCAATACAAATCTGAGCCAATAAATTCATCACAAGTCCCAAAGGCTACACTATAATTCAATCAAGTAGATCAGAGAACTCCTTGATCAACGTATACTTGTATATATTTTTATGTACTGTCATTTAATAAATAAATATCAACCTTAAAACATTTTTAAAGGGTAGTAGAAATCATAAAAGAAAGAAGAATAGAGATCAGACTTCATAGTACTTCCTATCTACCAGCTAAAACATGTTGCTTCCTATATTTGGGATTCATTTAATTATGAATAATCTGAGTTATGGTAAAAAAAATTAGCTATATAGATCTTATAAGAATTTTTTAGTCAGATTGGAATGAAAGTGTTTTCTGAAATTAGATAACTGCAAACGAAAGGGTTTTTTCCCATTTTTCATTCAATCTGAAAATGGTCTTTTAAAATTTAATTTAGTGATGAGAAACTCATTGGTGATAGTTTAAGAACTGATGAACTTTAATAAAACTATAGATAGAAAACATTATGGAAGCAGCAAAAAAGAATTTTTACATAACAGAACTTAATTCACATGATAAAAATGTGAATATTTCTATCCTTATTGTTGCTACGATATTTCAACTCTAGAAGGTAGCAAATCTATTTTGGACAATATTTTTTTCTGTACAGAATTTGCGCCCTCTTCTGGATAAACATGGTTAAACATAAAACAAAAATTTTAATCTTTTAAAAATTCGGATGTATGGAAAACATTTAAAATGAAGATTTAACTATTTTCAGGTGAAATATAGCTTTATGGGGGAAGGGGGCAGAATTGGAGACATTTGACTTTTTGTATCCCTATGTTCAAATCTCATGTATGTCCTTTTAATATTTGGGTGGCCATAGGCAAATAATTTTACCTCTCTAGGCCTCAGATATCTCATCTATAAAATGAGGGAGGTGGGCTAAATGACCTCTAAGGTCTCTTTGAGCTCCGAATCTATGATCCTATGACTTTTCAAGTTATTTGGCAGGAAATAATTCAATTCTCCAAATATTTATTAGGAACTATATGCAAAACAATATTCGAAGTGCTATGGATCAGCATGAAAACAGGACCTGCACTCACAGAGCTTAAAGAAGCAAATATCAGATAGCTTAAAGGAGGGAAATGTTACTAACAGCTGGAGGATGTAAATGTGATAGAGTACTGGTGTACAGTAAGATATCAGGAAATGGATTTGAACTTCAAAAAGACATGGAAAGATTTATATGATGTAATTGCAGAGTGAAGTAAGCAGAACCTGAAGAATAATTTTTACTATAGCATCAATATTTTTAAATGAACAATTTTGAAGACTGATAAACTGATGAAGAATTAATTCAATTGATGAGCAGAACCAGGGGAACAGTGTATACTGTAGCAACATTGCCAAAACAAACAACTTTGAAAGCTGTAAAAACTATGATAAATACAATGACCATTCATGATTCTAGAGGACTCATGATGAGACATGCTACTCTTCATAGAGAGGTGATTGATTTAGGGTGAAAAATGAGACCCACAAATGTGTATGTACATACACATATACATGGGTATGGGGGCTTGTGTATATTACATATAGTCATTGAATTTATTTTGCTTGACTATGCATATTTGTAACAAAAGATTTGGTTTGCTTTCCTTTTTTAAAATATTTGGTGGAAGGAAGAGAGAATAGATTTCTGTTGATTTTTATTTTTTAATAGAGAGATGGGTATACTACGGATGTGAGATGTTGCATTCAACTTCAGATGAAGTCATTGTATTACAAGTTTTATTTAACTATTATACTTTGCCACAAGAAACCTGTCATGAAGCAAGAGTAATCTTTAAATTTTTATATAATGTTTATAGTGTAAAAATAAAACACATCAATAAAACTTAACAAATAAGTAAAACTAACTGTGTTATAGGAAATGCCTCCTAGAAGAGGAGACACTTAACCTAAACTTCAATTAAAAGAAGCTAAAGATCAGCAGAAATGAGCAGGGAATATATTCTAAGAATGTAGACTGCCTATGCAAAGGCAGGGTGGCAGGAGTTAAATGGTAAGTACAAGGAAGATATCACCCTATTTTTTTTAAAAGAAAAACAAAAATCATTTAACAAAGCATAGCCAAGCCAAACAAATCAACACATTGTCCATGTCTAAAAATTTATGTTCTATTTTGAACCTTGAGACATAGAGCTCTCCCTCAGGAGGTGTAGAGTATGCTTCATTACTGGTTCTCTGGAGTCATGACTGGTCATTTAGATGATCAGATTTCCTGTTTCCTTTAAAAGGCTGTTGTTAGTATAAAGAGTTCTCTTGGTTCTGTTCATTTTATTCTGCATTGATTCATATACTTTTTCCCAGGTTAGCCTGAAAATCTCACTTTCATCATTTCTTAAGGCACCATATTATTCCATCATATATACCACTATTTATTCAGGTATTCTCCAATTGATGAGTAACTCCTTAGCTTCCAGTTCTTTGCCATAACAAATAAAGTTGCTATAAATATTGCAGTTCAAATGAGTATGTTCCCTCTTTCCTGATCTCTCAGGGTTATAGTTCCAGTAGTGGTATTCCTGAGTTAAAGGTTATACAAAATTTGTTGACTTTTGGAATACAGTTTCAAATCTTTTTTCCATTAAGGCTGAGCCAATTCAATTCTACCAAAAATACACTAGTGTGCCTGCTTTTCTCAAGGCCCTTCCAACAATTGTTATTTTTTTCTTTTCGGTTCTCTTTGAAAACGAAGGATGAACAATAACACAAACAACATCTTTTCTAATCTGGTAGGCATTAGGTGGAACTGCAAAGTTGTGTTTATTTTCACTTTTTAAATTTTTAGTTATTAGGCAGAGGCTTTTTCCATATTGTTTTGGTATCTTAGATTTCTTCCTTTGAGAACTACCTCTTAATGTCCTTTGGCCATTAAGTTCTTATATATTTGAATCGCTTTATATATTTTAGATATCAGAACTTTATTAGAAAAACTAGATGTATTTGGGCAAAATAATTTCTGATCATTTATATGATTTCATCTTTATTTGATGTGAATTCTCTTTTTTTTGCTTTTTATACTGGAAATTTGGTTTTGCTCTCTTTTAAAAACAAAGTTGCATAACTATGATTTTTTAAGTTCCTACTTTCATTTATCAATCGATGGTAATTTTGCTTTCAATTTTGTTGACCTATTTTATTTTCAAAATTTGTTTTGGTGTTTAGTTGGAGTTTTTATATGTTCTTTTCTAGCATTTTTACTTGTTTCATGCCCAATTTGTTGTTCTATTTTTTTCTCTTTTTTCAATGAATGTGTTGAACGATGTAAGTTTCCCCCTAAAGACTATTTTGGCTGTATCCCCAAAATGCTGGCATTTTGTCTCATTATTGTAATTTTCTTTGAGAAAATTATCTATTACTTCTAAGATTTGTTATTCAACCCATCAATTCTATAGGATTAAATTATTTAATATCAAATTAATTTTAATCCTTTCTTAAAATGCATTTTCTTGATTGTAATTTTTATTGTATTTTGATCAGTAAAGCACCTATTCAATATTTCTGCTTTTTTGCATTTCTTTGTGAGGTTTTTAAGTCTAAATAAATGTTTGATATTTATAAAGGTGCCTTGTATAGCTGAAAATATGTGTACTCCTTATTATTCTCTTTGATTAATCACCAGGGATCAATTATATCTAACTTTTAAAAAATTCTATTCATTTCTCTCATTTTTTTCTTGGTTATATTTGCCAAAGTGTGAAAGAGGTACAATGAAGTCCTCAAATATTCTAGTTTTAATGTCTATTTTCCCTGTAAATTAGTTTTCTTTTAAGTACTTAGATATTATAATTCATATTATATCACATTCATGTATTTAATGCCTAATTTAAGCATGTTTTCCTGTTTGTTTTTTTTAAATCATATCTATTTTACCATTGTTTTATCCAAGATTGAGATCGCTAACTCCTGTTTTTTAGTCCACTTGAAGTATAATAGATTACTCCAGCCCCTTATTTTAACTGTGGGAATCTTGATGTTTAAATGTATTTCCTGTAAACAACATATTATTGAACACTGCTCCCTAATTCATTCTTTAAATCTTTTCTCTTTTAAAGGTGCCTATTGATGATTTTGATTATTAATTGTATATTTCCCTCCATTCTGCCCACTTATAATTTCCTTTACTTACCTCTTGACACCCTTTTTTAAAAAATGAAGGTAGTAATAAAGAATGTGTTCAATATTAGAAAGTGATCATTGGAATGGTAGGCCCCTGTTTGGTCCTGGCAGTTGTTGGCACAGTGGGTAGAGCACTGGCCCTGGAATCAAGACCTGAGTTCAAATCAGGCCCCAAATTCTTACCAGCTATCTGACCTTGGATAAGTTATTAACCTATTTGCCTCAGTTTCCTTAATTATAAAATGAGGCTAATAGTAGCATCTACCTCCCAGGGTTGTTGTGAGGATCAAATGCGATGATATGTATAAAGTGTTTAGCACAGGGCTTGGTTCCTTCCTCTTTCTCCTGATTTCTGTTGCCTGGGATCCTGCTTCCCTTTCAGTGATGTCTCCTGTGTACAAAGTACTACAAGGAATATTGTCTGTATCCTCCAAGTACAGAGCACCGGCTTCTTCAAGAGCAGCAAGGCTGACTCACGTAAGCTTGCTGCAAATATTTGGAGTCCCTAGGGGATGTAGATTGATTGCCGCCATCTTGGGAGGAACTGCGTAAGTGCTTAACCACCTTGGGGTCTCCTGGCTAAAGTACTTTAGTCTTCTGGTCCCCATGGCTAATGCCTGCTTGACTAGCATGGACCTCACTGGCTAGCGTGCTCTGAGGCTGTCAGAGCTTGAGGACCTCCGAACTCTGGACTTGCTTAACCCTGATTTCTCAGGCTGAGCCAACTCCTTAGTGCCTGCAGGCTTCTGGATAGCCCCTTTTACAAACCTAGGTTGGATGAAGATAATTACCCAAAGTTCTCTTTTAAGTCCTTAACCATTATTCAGTCTGTTACTCTTTCACTTTATCTTTTCTGGAGTCTGTATATGAGAATTGAGCTTTTCCAATCCTATTCAGTTCTCCGTCTTAAATGGAAATATACATATACTCTTGATTCCCTCACTGTTTGTCAACAGGTTGCTTCTATAATCATCTCTTTCTACTGAATCTTGAGTCTCTCCTTATCTATTGGTTCCTTCTCTGCTATTTACAAATGTACTTCCTCATCCTTAAAAAACTTTTATTTGGCCTCATCCTCCTAACAATTGTCCTATATCTTTCCTCTTTCAGCCAAATTCCTAGAAAAAGTTGTGTTTCCTCTTACCTCCATTTCCTCCCCTTTGTTATCTGATTTCTTCCCTCAACACTCAACTAAAACTGCTTACTTCAAAGACACAAATGATCTTTTAATTTCCTAATTTGATACTCTTTTTTTAGTCTTCATCTTTCTAGCTCTCTCTGCAGTATATGACATTAATGACTATTTTTTCCTCCTGGATACTCTCTCCTCCGGGTTTTCATGAAATTGCTTTCTTCCCATCCAGGCAAGGTTCCCAATGGCTCCATATCAGGTTTTAGAGTTGAAAAGGACATTAGACATTATTTAGTCCAATCTTTTCATATAGAAACTAGAGGGTACTACACTCAAGTAGTAAATAGCTGAAAGATGATTCAAACCCAGGTCTCTGGCTCCAGAACCAGTACTCTGTCCACTATAACACACGCCACTTAGTCTTCCCTTGGTAACATTTCGGTGCTTACAGTACAACTAAATTTTCATTATGTATGGCCTCTTTCAAGAAGCCCTCCTTTATTCAAATTTACTGTCTTTTCTGCCTCCCCTTCCTTGTTTCACATTCTCCCAAAGCCTTGTTTTCTGATTTCTAATGTGACAGCTGGCACATTAGGAAGCAATTTGTTTCTAAGCAATTTGTTGTTGTTTAGTCATTTCTGTGTGTCTGACTCTTTGTGACCCCATTTGAGGTTTTCTTGGCAGAGATACTGGAGCAGTTTGCCATTTCCTTCTCTAGTATATTTTACAGATGAGGAAACTGGGGCAAACAGGGTTAAATGACTTGTCCAGGGTCACATAGGGTCACACATCTAGTAAGTGTCTGAAGCTGGATTTGAACTCAGGACTTCCTGACTTCAGGCCCAGTGCTCTAGCCCACTGTATCACCTAGCAGTCCTTGTCTGAGCAAGTAGTCTAAACTAAATAAGGCGATAGGAATAGGGTAGATTTTTTACCTCTAAATACACTTAAATATTTAAGAGTGTCCCAAAGAGACAATAGCTTCACATTTGATAGCAGCCCTACCGGTGGTTTCTGAAAAAAAATCATAAAATAACCTTTGGATATTTGAGATGAAAGAACATTAGAAATAATCTAGTCCTTCCTTGGTTAATTTTGATGAACTTCCTTTTCCCTTTAAAAATACTCTTTATTGTAAAGTACAGCTCTTTGAGAAGGAAAGAAGGGAAGGATATGTTGGAAAATAAGGGTGACATGAAAACAAAGGCACCGTAACAGCACAGAAATTGGAATCGGGCCACTGTTGTTGCTGTTATTTAACAGACAGAAAATGACCAGTTCCTCATGTGGAAATTATTTCTGAATTAGCCATTTGTGTACTCTTGGATCAACTGGGTGTCAGTGCAGACATCAAAATCTATACGGAAATACAAGAAAAAATAAAAAAGATTTGGTAGTCAATTAAAACAACTCCAACCTGCCTTAGCCTCAGTGTTCTTATACATGAATTTATTGAAAATTTAGAATCCCTTATATACAGTTAGCCCCAACTAAGAAACTTTTTCATTTGTAAGTTAGTTATTTAGAGCCATTTTCAAACAATGTTGCCACACCATAGCCCTCCCTTTTCTTCTCCTCTTCCTCCTCCTCCTCCTCCTTCTTCTTCTTCTTCTTCTTCTTCTTCTTCTTCTTCTTCTTCTTCTCCTTCTCCTTCTTCTTTCTCTTCTTCTTCTTCTTCCTCTTCTTCTTCTCCTCCTTCTCCTCTTCCTCCTCCTCCTCCTCCTTCTTCTTCCTCTTCTTCTCCTTCTCCTCCTCCTCCTCCTCCTTCTTCTCCTTCTCCTCCTCCTCCTCCTCCTCCTTCTTCTTCTTCTTCTTCTTCTTCTTCTTCTTCTTCTTCTCCTCTTCTTCCTTTTACATATTTTCTTCTACATTAGAATTTGCTCTAAGGTTAGTGATTTTATTGTTTCCTTGTCCTTTGTCTTTAATAAATGCTATTTCAATCATTCATTCATTAAAATCACCAAGCCCAATTCTAAAGGTGTCACTTTAATTTTAGAAAATTCAGGCCAGGCAAGAGGGAAGGGCTATGCTATATGGGGTCCATCAGCAGGAGACATATTGGGGGCATGGGGGCAGAGAGGGGTAGGCAGAATTTTATATCACATAGCAAGGGCTTATTTTGCCTAAAAGGTTTGGGTGCCACATACTTCATGATCACTGGAGACAGGAATTAATGGATAATAGATTAATGAAATCTGAAATAATACTAGATTTTTGTTTTGAGTAGCTTGGCCCAAAATCAAGAAATGGAAAGGAAGAGGACATAACAAAAAGGATAAACTATATCATAAATAGTCAAGAATTGATTTAACCTGGACTTCTTAAATTGAGTGAGATACAAAAAGTATCATTTTTTTACTTAGTAATCATTGTCATATGGAAGATTCTCCTCTTCCCCTTTGGTTTTCTTTACCCTTGTCTGGAATGGGGTTGATCATCCTGTTGCAGACCATAACATTTATCTAACTGTGTGACCGTGGGCATTTTATTTAACTTCTCTGAATCTTTTTCTCAGTCTATAAAAGTTGGATTATGATATTTGCACCATTTGTCCAATCCAATTAAATAAATATTTACCAAGTGCCTATAGCCTGCCATACACTGTGTGTGGTAAGCACTTGAGGATACAATAAAAAGGAAGATAGTTCCTGCCTTCCAGAAGCTTATAATCTAAAGAGGGAAGCATCTTTCCCTCACAGGGGTGCTATGAGAAAACATGTTGTTCATCTTAAAGGTTAGCTTCATGGGTACAATAACAGTTTTTTTACTTCGCTACTAAATTTTTAAAAAATCTTAAAGGAATCTGAATTCCTATTAAACAAAGAATTTGGCACTTTTTATCATACCAGCTTATTCTCCAGTTTGTGTGTGTCTTTTCTGCAACAAAACTGTATTCTCACTAAGGACAGAAATCATGATGCCTTTTATTTCTTTTATAACTTATACAATGGCAAATATAGTACCAGACATATACTCACAAAACCAAAGAATATCAGAGTTGGAAGGTTTATGAAATTTAAAGCTAGACAGGATCTTAGATTAGAGGTCATCTAGTCTAAGCTCATTTCACAGATGAAGAAACTGAGGCCTGGAAATGTTGTAACTTACTTAGGGTTACTTTGGTGTGAAAATTGCTTACTTCCCTGGCTACTGATTTCAGAAAGCCTGGGAAATACATCAAGATACCACACTGTGAAAAAAATGCTCATTGGTGGAGTCTATTTTATCACCCTCGGGAAGGCAGAGCAGTTCAGTTGTAAGAAAAAGGGGTGGAATTGGGGGAGGGAATAAGCATTTATTAAGCTTTTATTATGTGCCTATAGGCAGCAACTACTCTATCCTTTTTCAAATGAGATAATATTTATATCAAATGCTGTTGTTGTTGCCAGGTGGCTAGGTGGAACGGTGGACAGAGCACCAGGCCTGGAGTCAAGAAGATCCGAGTTCAAATTTGGCCTTAGATACTAGCTGTGTGGCCCTGGGTAAGTCACTTAACCCTGTTTGCTTCAGTTTCTTCATCTGTAAAGTGATCTGAAGAAATAACAAACCAGTCCAGTATCTTTGCCAAGAAAACCCCAAATGGGGTCACAAAGAGTTGGACACAACTTAAATGACAGAACAGCAATAACAATAAAGTTTCAGGCACTGTGCTAAGTATGAACATCTCATCTGATACAATTATCTCATTTGAAAAAGGATGGAGTTGTTGCCGCCGATGGCACTAACAAGTGCATCAGGATCTCTTCTGCTGCTGCCCCAGATGGCTTTTAAAAAGCACAAATGGCCAAGACTTCTGGACCAGTTTTCGCTAAACTGACCCTGAGACTGCTTGCAGAGTTAGGCATGTTTATAGAAGGGAATGCAGAGTCAAATGGAAGCAGTCAAAGGTTACCTTTGAAGACTAAAGTAAATCGAAAGACAAAGTTCTGAGCATGATCGATGTATTAGTTATGCTGGCAGTAACCAATAAATTGTGTCAATGGCCTTTCTCCATGACCAAAGACATTAGGTGAATGCTGATGAGGTCTTTTATAACAATTAGCAAAACCTCAAGCAATATAGGTATGTCTTATTCTGATTGGCTATTGATGGCATAGTCAAAACTGAGATTACATCATTTGGATCTCCCCTTCTGAAACCTCCTTAATCACAGCCAAGACATGGGATTCCAGTCACAATATAAAAGTTCCCAGGAGACAGGAGTTGCTACAAATATAGTGCCAGACATATATACTCACAAAACCAAAGAATAACAGAATTGGAAAGTTTATGAAATTTAAAGCTAGACAGCGTCTTAGATTAGATGTCATCTAATCTAAGCTCATTTCATCCACACATTTCATTGAAGAATGTTGCTTAAGCTTATTAATCCTTGAAACACCTCAGGGGGATAGGCAGGTCTAGTGGGGTAGGCTGGTCAAAGTATGACCACTTTTGTTTAACACATGAAGAAATGGAAACATGGAAAGTTGAGTGATATACACAAACATCTCAACAACAGCTCCTAAATCAGAGCTCTGATCATTTTACATGAACTTTTATATTAATCCAGTTTGTCTGGAAAGTGGGTGATGGGTGAAGCTACAAAGATGGAGATAATTATAAGACAAAAGCTTGACATTTAGGAAAGTTTCTTCATGATGTAGGTGGTAGGTGAGGTTTATAAGGGGAAGGAATTGAGAAAGGCAATATTAAATCTAGCTTGATTACTCTTTAGCCAAATAGAATTAAAATCAATTTTTAATTTTATATAAGTGACCTTGTCATAAGAGAGTGGCATATGTCTAGGGAATCTCTTGCTTAGATGCTTTCCCTGTTTGTGTGTCCCTGGGGTAAGTATTATGCATCAGGCTATACCGTTAGTTAAGTTGTCTAAGTTGTAAGCGCGTGCTGTATTAAAGCCATGGGCAATCATGACTCTATGTCCCAAAGCCGAGGATAGCTGTATCCTGAACAACATGAGACCTTTGTTCTCTCAAGGGTGTCTATGTTAGACTCTCAGGAGCCTTGCACTGAGTGACCAAAGGACCCCAACAATCTGCAGTCAGTTGCATCAAATCCATTTGTATTTGTATAGCTTTTGCTGCCAATTATTCTCCAGTTTCTCCATCTTCCCCACAGATGAATATAGTCCAAAAGACTACTTACAAAAGGTATTTTCCCCTCAAGTTTATACACAGTAATAACGCTTATGTCCAGGTGGGGGGACACAGACTAGAAGGGAATCATACACAACTCACAGAAATGGATGAATTATCCGAGACTATTCTGATTAGTAAGAATTTCCTATGCACATATAGGAAATACATAGTAATTGCCCTGAAATAACTTCCCTTAAGTCTACCAGAAGGACAAGACTTCAATCAAGCCATTGCTAGTGGAAAATTGTTTCTTCCTGGCTCTGAAGCGTCCACCTGAATAAAATAAATGAATTAAAGCGGTACCAGATTCTCTACCAATGATTAGCCTCTTTCTGTTTCCGTAGTACTGCCTGCTGGTGTCACGAGTTGGTGGATGTAGCTCTGTGTGGCTTTATTCATGCTTCTCTTCCTCCTCTCCCTAATCATCAGAAGCACTAGATGTACCAAAGGGGACCTCAGAGGTCTTCTAATCCAGCCCTCTAGTAGGCGAAGGAATCCCCTCTACAAAATTCCTAATCAGTAAGTGAACATTCAGCTCCTTTTGGAAATTAACAGGAGGCTAAGTTTTTTACTTTCTTTCACTTCTACATATAATACATTAGCCTGATTGATTTTTGTAACAATTTGTTAAGAAGTCAATGAACAATCTTTCCTAAAATTTCTCATTATGCATGCCAATTATTTTAAATATTATTTGATAGAAACCTGCATTTTCATATAGAATCTTTTCTGTTCTTCCATGTACTTGGAAATATCCACTTTATGTGATTAAGTTCAGAATAAAAAAATAAAAAAAATTCTTAGAAATAAATCATTTTAATGTTATTGATATCAATATAATTTTTTCTTAAAGGTCTGCTTCTTGCCTTCACATTTTTAGTGCCTGAGTGACAGCCGAAGGGGTTTCCTATTCAGGGATCATATTTTTTACATATCTTATCATGGGTAGAATTTTATCAGATGGTTTTAAGGATTTCTAATAGCCTAATGACTAAGTCTCTGTACCTTAAAACAAGAATGTCCTTTCTCTTTCAGAACTGTTTAGTTTGTGATGGTAATCTCAACTTTGGTGAGCTTCATTTTTAAAAATGCACAATTTTTAAAAGAAGGAAAAGAAGGAGAAATTCTTAAGAAATTTAATTTTAAGGAATATATTTTTGTTTTTAATATTACATTTACAACTATGTAACCACTGCTAGAGTCTACATTTAAAGTTGCACTGTATCTGACTCTTCCATAGCAAACACTAACATAAATACAGCACATTGGTTTACAAAGAGCCTATATACATTATATCAGTTATTCCTCACCATAATGCTATGAGGTAGTAGTACAGGTTTATCTAATCCTTGTTTTCACAGATGAGAAATCTGAAGAATGCAGATGTTAAGTGACTTAAAATTCACAGCAAGAAAGTAGGTAAGCTGGTGTTCAAACCCTAGACTCCTGATCCCAAATCCAGTGAATTTTTCTACTACATCCCAGCTACCTCTGTAGGGATAATAATTCCCTCTTCCTGAAAGGTCATGCTAAATGATCAGAGCTCTGATATAGGAGCTTTTGTTGAGATGTTTGCATATATCACTCAACTTCCCATGTTTCCATTTCTTCATGTGTTAAACAAAAGTGGTCATACTTAGACCAGCCTACCGCACTAGACCTGCCTATCCCCCTGAGGTGTTTCAAGGATTAATAAGTTTAAGCAACATTCTTCAATGAAATGTGTGGATGAAAGGAATTATAAACTATACACTATTAGACACTAGACAAACACAGGATGTTTTCATTATATGCCTACCATGTAACAAGAATTGAGCTCCCCTTCCTATTAAAACAGTTAAGCCATTGTATTCACATTCTCTTCTTTTTAAATTGGGTATTATTCTCTTTGAGTTAATGGAGATGGAGAAAATACATTGCTCCTTCAGATTAAATAAACTCAGTATGCAGACTTTGGCTGTTGAATACGGAAGGTTTATGTCAATCCCTTTTTGGCAGTCTGATCTCCCACCCCTCCTGGATTTGCCTACTCTTGAGTGAAGTAATTCAATAACCTGTATCCTTCCGGTAGCAATCGTCTGACCACTTAATGCTTGCTATGGTTCTTTGTTTCATGCTACTCATAAATGTGGTTTATTTCCCACATCTCAAAACAGAGCAGCTCTGGAAATGTCACAGGACTTCTACTGCACCAGAAATAGACAAATATCTCATAGTGCACTCTGGAAACTTTCCTCTGGCACTCAGGGGGAAACAATTTTCCCTGTGAAATAATTATGTTCAATCTCTGAAGAAGCAGTGCTATACAAATTCAGGTGCATAGAAGCCTGGTAACATGTTTTGTTTGTAGGGGAAATAAATTGTTTTGCATTTTTGATGCTACCTTCTGAGATAACTAAACTACTTGTTTAAAGTGTCAACAGCCCTCCCCCCATATGTCGGTGTGATTTGATGCAACCCAATTCTGATTTATAAGGAAACTAAATAACAGCGTATGGGCTAATATAAGAGTTGTATTCAAGCGGAACCTAGAACAATTCACCTTACCATTAGCGACACTGTTGCCAAATAGGATTATTTACTAGGTAGATCAAATTTGGTTCTTCTGATGAAAATTTCTCTCCTCCCAAATGAGGAAATCTCAATTCTATGCCCCAAATTCTGCCCATAACCCAATAAAAAGCAAAATCATCAGGCTTAAGTAGTGAATAAAAAACCAAGTTATATTTCCTTTTCATCTCAAATTCTTAATCCAAAATTTCTTAAAGATACAATAGATGTGATTCCAAGTATTTTTTTCAAAAACACAATATGTAGGAAAACAAAATAAAAACCCAAGATTATCAATGTCCTACAAAGGACTTTTTCAGAAATGGAAAAAGGCTAGTTAGGCACGAATATTAGCTCATGAGACCAAGACTAGTAAGACTTGCAGGAAAGTCAGGTGATAAAATTATTCCAGCCTGGGGGCAGACTCACCTAGAAATCTAGCACCTAGCAAAAGTCTGAGTGCCCTTGACAACACTATAAAGGTAATATTTGAATAAGGCTAATGGTCCTTGAGCAATTTCTTCCAAACCTTGTTTTCTATGTCTCATGGTACATTCTTTCAGGAAAAGCACGTTTATTCAAATGAAAGTGGCATTTCCTACCTATTCCAGTGCACAAACCTCTTACTGAAATCCAAACCATTAGCACACATGAAATGTGTATCTAGTCTGCAATAAGAAAATCATGGATGAGATAAATTTATCAGAGATCAAAGAAAGAGATATTTTCATTTTTATGTAATACAGAACAAATACAATGCAAGTACAATATTTCAATGTAGGTTAAAAAAAACAGTAAGTTTTAGCAATGTGCTGACTTTTTTCCTTTTTCTTTAAATCTAGTGATGTGCCCAACTTTAAAATGTAAAGGAAACTTTAACTTCTAGAATGATGGCAAAAAAATTCAGAGAATAAACTAGTAGTAGGCTGGGTCTCAGCATCAACATCTTACTGGCTCAATAAGTTTTACCCTTTTTTATCCATGTTTCCAACAATTTTCCAACAATTCAGAAATTAAGTTTTCCTGACAAAATCTCGATTGGTTGCTAATGTAATCATGATGTCATATAGCGGAAAGAGGCCTTAACTTGGAGGTAGAAGTTGCAGTGGCTCAAAGCTCACCTCCTGCTGCTGATTACCCATATGACCTAAGTCAAGTCATTCATTCCCTTTCTTTGGGACTTGATCTCTTCATCTGTAAAATTAGGGAACTGGATTACATGTTCTCTGAGATGCCTTTTGGCTCAAAATTTTATTATGCTGGCATCTTGTAAGTCGGCTAAAAATGTAGGCAAATAGTTCAAGTCATGCTGAAGATAAAAAGAAAAGCTGAAATAGTTTTCTCTGAGGTGCTTTTATATCCTAACCAAGCCCATTATTTGATTTTTGCTATTTGGCACAGTGAATAGTGCACCAGGCAAAGGAAGACCTGAGTTCAAATGTGGCCTCAGTCACTTACTAGCTGTATGACCCTGATCAAGTCACTTAACCCATTTACCTCAGTTTCCCCATCTGTAAAATGAGCTGGAGAAGGAAATGGCAAACCACTTTAATATCTTTGCCAAGAAAACTCCAAATGGGGTCACAAAGCATTAGAAATAATTAAACAACAACAAAGTTGACTATTAAGCAAATCAAAGTGTGCATCTCCTTTTCCCTCATTTAATAGATTAGTCCATTAAAGTGACCAACCATTACTCCAGAGAACAAATAATGAAGCAACCTACTCATCTTCTGACAGAGAGGAAATGGATTAGAGGCTCAGAAAAGGACTTGTCTTTTTGGATGTGCCCAATGTGTAGATTTCTTTTGTTTGACTATGCTTATTGTTACAAGGAGTTTTGTTTGTTTTTTAATTGGTACTGGAGAAGGGAACAATGATACAAGTGCCCTTAAAAAGATGAGAAAGAAGAGTCAGCAGTATTTTTCAAAATCTGCAAAGAAATATAGAGACATTGAGAAATAGATACAGACACGTAGGATGATTTTGAAACTGTGTTGAAATAATGCATACTTTCTTAAAAACACTAAACTGTGCATAATAGATTTACAGTTCATATACAATTACCTTTTCTTGCATCTTCTTTCTATATGAAAACACTAATATTTGTTGGTGTTTATAAAACCCATCTAGGAGCAGCTAGGTGGTACAGTAGACAGTGTTAGGCTTAGACTCAGGAAGGCTCATATTGCTGAGTTCAAATCTGGCCTGAAACACTTACTGCGTGACCCAAGGTAAGTCACTTAACCCTGTTTGCTTCAGTTTTGTCAACTGTAAAATGAGCTGGAGAAGGAAATGGCAAACCATTCCAGTATTCTTGCCAGGAAAACCCCAACAGGGGTCATGGAGAGTCGGACACCACTGAAAATAATTGTACCATCTAGACAACTATTTGCTTCTTCATTTGATGGCTGCTGCATTCCTATACAGGCAATCACTTTGTGGGACTAAAACTCATGGCTGATTTTTCAAATAATGACATCATGCATGTACAGCCATGTCCACCCAAGGATCCGTGATTTTGCAACCAGATCTATAATTGATTGAGAGTTGCCTGAGGTTCAGAGAAGTGCCTTGCCCATTGTCACAGAGATAATAAATATCAGACATGGGATAAGTACCAAGGTCCTCTTGACTGTAAGTCCAGCGCTAGCCACTATGCTGAATTTCCTCTCTAGTCACAGAAAGAAAAACCATTTAGAGGAAGAGTTCTTAACCTGCATTCCATGAACCTATTTTCTATTTCTATTTCTATTGTTGTATTGGTCAAAGAATATTGTATGAATCATGATTTTAGTATCTGTGACAAAGACATTGCTTGAAATGAACTTTGAAGGATGAATTTTGTTCAGAGAAAAATACTTCTTTATAACTGACAGATACAGCAAGCTCTTATATTCCATGTGTTTCTGTTAGTTGTATAGCTTTGCAGATGTGAAGTCTTCCTATTTCTCTTTATTTTCACCAAAAATGTCTATGGATGGAAATAAGAAAGTTGGCACATGGACTGCTAGTTGCCAATGTTTTCTCAGTTGTCCTTTTTCCCCCAGGAAGGGCATTAGTTGTGATATTTTCATTCCTTTGCAATATCTTTTTGAGAAGTCTTAAAAATTATTTGCTGAGTATCATTAAAATTATGTTGCCTTCTGCATGGATTTGTTCTGTTTGCATTTGGTCAGGTTCCTCTTCATTTCTGGTTTCACCTTCTTAAGTGTCATTGTTATTTATTTCCTTTATAAAGCCAACTGGGAAAAATTGTTTTTACAGGTAACTGGGGAAAAATTAAGTACTAAATAAATACAAAAAAATAAAGCCAACTGGGTACTGAGTTGGAAAAATTCAAATGCAATGACTCCACAATTATCTCAGGGCACCATAAATACTCCATTGGGTCTATTCAATTTGATCTCTCTTTTTTTGTTATAGTTCTTCTAATTTCATCTACAAATGCACTCAGGATAATTTGGCTTGGTTATTTCTTGTGTCAAGCTCTTTCTATCCTTATTTTATTTTTAGCTACTTTTTACTCTTTTGTAAGGCAATATTGCATATTACCTTGCATCTTTTTCCTCTACAATGTTTTTTTTTGCAAAAGAACTCTTCTCTAAATTGGTGCTATCCATGGCTATTGTTATATTACCCAGAATCTACTCCCTCCCAACTCAAGTGGGCACTTTCCTCTTAAAAATAAACCTGGAGGCAAATTTAAGTGCCTGTGATTCAGATAAATTATATTAGACAAAATCTAATCTTTCTGCCTTTCTTCAACCCTTGCTCCATATTGATTTATGCTTTGTGTTGGACTCTACCAAGTAGGACAGTATGCTTGTGTTTATACTACAATGCATGTAAGGAGGATTTTGTTATCCTTTTTAAAGTTCATTTCCCCAGGATCCATGGCCATGGCAATGTTTAGTTTCCAGGTGTTAGATAATACCTCCCAGAATAGCCCCAAGAATCCAAAATAGTAATTCCTAGAATCATAGTGATAGACAGTCCAATTGTGACTGTGTCATGAGATACAGGGGTGACAATATTGCTGACAATACTGCTAAAGTTAACCTGTGAGCTTAATATGGCAAGATGCCTTCTTTGTCTGTTGCCCTATAAAGCAAGTGGGGACTGGTCAGTGAACCGGGAAACCATGGGGAAAACCATGGGGAACCCATAGGGGAATCTGTGTGTGCCTCGACTGGTCCCCATCAAGGCTTGAGGGGATTTAAGGAAGTGCACAAGCTGTGTCTGTCTTGATTGACCCCATAGAGACTAGGAGTGGTTGCCCAAGCAAAGGAAGATGCCCTGTGGCCCCAGACCTCACTCTCCACACTTGTCTGCACAGATTCTCTCAAGCTATTTACAGAATGTGCCAGCTTGTTTAGATCCAATGAGAGCTGGGCCCTAAATCCTCTTTCTTCATACTTCTCTGCTTTGACTCTTACTCATTCTCCATTTTCATGTAAATGTACACTCAAAGTACCCTCTCACTACATCTAATTGCCTGTATTTCCACAGTCTCACACCAATAAACACCTGTTCTGGCTTTCACATCTTCAAAACCTTATATGCCAGCATCCTGCCTATTGCTTCTAGTACTTCCTCACAGAATGGCAATCACTTGTTTCCCTTTAAAATTTCTACCTGTGCCCAAATAACAATGAAAAGTGGGAAGAAAGTATTCACATGGGAGGGCATGTAGGATACCCTTCTTTCTTTCTCATCCTTGCAGCATTCTAAGATCCTGTCATGTCTCTGGTTGGAAAACAGATCAAGTCTTTTCTGGCCAAGGTGATTTCTAGAATCTTTTGATTTACTTATTGTGGCAACTATTTAGTTTTGGTTAACTTTTTAAATAAAATGGTGTTGTAAGGTCAAAATGAGTACATGATCTAGACATAAAGGGTGATGCCATAAGCAAATTAGGAGAGCAAAGAATACTTTTCTTGTCAGATCTATGGAGAAGGCACGAATTTATGACCAAACAAGAGATACACAATGTTACGAGATATAAAATGGATAATTTTTAGTATATTAAATTAAAAAGATTTTGCACAAACAAAACCAATGCAATCAAGATTAGAAGGAAAGCAAAAAGCTGGGAAACAATTTTTACAGCATATATCTCTGATGAAGACCTCATTTCTCATATATAGAGAGAACTGAATCAAATTTGTAGGAATACAAGTCATTCCCCAATTGATAAATGGTCAAAGGATATGAACAAGTAGTTTTCAAATGAAGAAATCAGAGATATCTATAGTCATATGAAAAGATGTTCTAAATTGCTATTGATTAAAGAAATGCAAATTTAAATGATTCTGAGGTACCACCTCAGATTGGGTAATATGACAAAAAAGGAAAATGATAAATGTTAGAGAAGATGTGGGAAAATTGCGACAGTAATGCACTATTGGTAGAATTATGAATTGAT